>JALDNG010000057.1:0-662500 GCA_024349245.1 Neodontobutis hainanensis
CGTAATCATTCAGAATAACACAACAATCTTCCACCTTCGCCGCCACACGCTGAGGCCGGCTAAAAGCTGCAGCGCGCTCCCTGTTGCCATTTAGAGGACATCCATTATGTAGATGTCACACACTAGTGAACTTTTCCTTCTGCTCTTATTGTATAAAGTGGGAGTGACGGGAAAAAACGACCTTTAATAACACGGGTGACCTTTAGCGCTCAGCTGTGTGAACCGCGGGAGCAGACAGTCTGAAGGCTCAGCGCCACTTTAGGTCACGACATTCTAGGCTTCAATTTGTACTAAAGAACTGAGGGTTCCCATGTGTCTTAGAAAAGATTTAAAGGGTAGTTTTCTGGTCTAAATATGTGGTATTCAACTTTAAAAGTGGGTTGCTCTGTTCCTAATGTTCCTTACAGTTCAGCCATTTTGACTTCCTTAGATTTACCCTAAATGATAAATTACAAGTGTGAAGAAATGTGTGCTTTCTCAGAAACTGTCACAGATTTAGAAAGTTTTGGAGAAAACTCCTAACTGTACCAGTTTTCTACATTTTAGAGACTCGCTCATATCTTTCAAGTGCTTTGTGTAATTCATGAAGTAAGAGCCATGGCTTTATTTAAACCTGTTAAACAATTGCTAATGAGATGCTAGCATTCTATCTTTTAGGCACACAGCTGTTTTTTATAAAAACATAATGAGCTTCTTTTATGAAAATGTTTTGTGGTTTGGTTTGAATTTAAATATTCTATTATTACTGCTTTACCTTCCATTTGCATTTTAATATATGTTAAATATGTTAGGTTACTCTTTTTTATCCCTTACTCTGTTACCAACCTGAGGCTTCATCATATTGGTGGGGAAAACTGGAGTACCTGGAGAAAACTCATAACCATACAAAGCACTTAGCCACTATAATTTTTAAAACGTGGTGATAGATTTACAGCAGCATCAACGTTAATTAAGGGCCACAAAAGCTCAAGGGCTGACGTTTTGTTTAAAAGTATATTGTCCACATTTGGCTCTGAACTAAAGCAGCAGCATAAAAATGTAAATGTAAATAAAATGTGACCTACTGAACCCTGTGCCTGTAGAAACTGGGCCTTTGTTGACACCCCACGTTCAGCCTGTGATTGGTCCGTCCACAAAACAGCAGAGGAAGGGATGCGCTGTGAGAAAGGGACTGTCCACCTTTTAAAAAAAGGAGAACGGACACTGGCCAAAAAAAGAATAACAGAGCTTTGAACAAACACAGAGTGGTTAGCACTCCTGCCTCACAGCAAGAAGGTTGTGAGTTCGAAACCTGGCTGACCCAAACATCCTCGGCCAACTCCGGTCTTTCTGTGATGAGTCTGCATGTCCTCCAAATGTTACTGTGGGTTTTCTCCAGGTACTCCAGCTCCCTCCCACCGTCCAAACACATGCAGGTACAGGTTAACTCTAAAGTGTCCCTAGTGAATGAATGTGAGAGTGAATGGTTGTCTGTCACTGTCTGTCTCTAAATGTTAGCCCTGCGACTAACTGGCCACTGTCCAGGGTGAACCCCGCCTCAGGCCCAAAGCTGCTGGGATAGGCTCCAGTCACCTGCGAGCCCTGACGGGACAAAGCGGTAGAAAATGAATGAATGAAAGAACAAACACACATTTGTAGATCTGCTACAAGATGATCATTTTGTCCGTCCAACGATTAAACCGGAACATCCCAAAGTTCAATCCGAGGAAGAAAGGTTATAAAAATCATCTTTAAATAACAATTTTTAAAGGACTTAAATTATTATTGAAGTCTACGAGCAATTAAGCATTCAGTAATTCAGGACTAATTTTCTTTTCTGTAAATATTCCTTTGGCTTCAAATAATGCCTTAATTTACTCCACAGTCCTTCAGGATAAAAGCCATTGTATCATTCTTTTCAAAGGCAGACATTTTTAAACAATCAAAGACTGTTTTTCTCACAGTCTATTATTCCTCATATCTTTTATTCTCTATTCTCTTTTATTCTCAGAAACCTTACCTTTTATGGGAAGTTTCATCATCTAACCTTTAAGAAATGTTGTGGTCATTGAGTCACACAGGGTTTCACAGCTGCGTCAACGTTAATGGCTAGATCAGACAGAAGAATACGATATATAACTTATAACTATATAACATATTCCCTACAGTTTGTAATTGTCAGCACAGTCGCAGTTTGAAGAAGCAGCGACAGACTTTGAGTTCTGTATGACTTCAAATGGGGCCAGGCTTGCTGTAAATATCTTCTTTGGGCCACACATTTATACCATCAGCTTTGAAGTGTTATAAATGTTAAAGCTGAAACAGCCCCACACACGACAACGACACAACAACTTTCATTTGATCAAAAAATTTAATAAAGTTTAAACAAAACAACAGTTACATCAAAATGAAGTTAAAGCTTAATTTAGTTCTCTATAATCACTTTAAAAATGAACAAGAAGGACCTTTAAGCTGCAAAGCACAGCAGCAGACAGTCAGAAGCCAAACGGATACTGCTTTAAGTCGGGATAAAGAAGGATAAAGAAGGAAGTTTACGAGAGTTTACATGGGTCCTGGAAAAGAAGTGAAGTTTAATAGTAGTTTGTAAAGTACACCGTTTTTGTGAAATCACAGTTTTCTTTTCAACTTTACCATGAGTTTGGTTGCTGTGCATTAACTGTCTACTTCAGTAATGTTTATTCTTAGTGTTTTGTTTTTTTCACTTTAACATCTTTAAAACACTTTGAAATGAAATGACAGTGATTTATGTTCTTTCTGAAAATGTAACGTTCATGGCTCTGTGATTTACATGATTCTTCTTTTTTTATTTTGTAGTTTCTCTTTGTGAGAAGCTCTACCCAATTCGAAAAAATACACTTTTTTAGATTTTCTGCCGCCATTGATTCAGTGTTGACAAGCCATGTAGCCCAACAGAGAACATCCCTAATTCAGGAACCCATGTAATCGGCCAAAGCTGTATAATAAAAGTTAATGTAAAGTCTTAAGCTCGTGTTTTTCAGTTATTATTTTTTTAACAATATGCTCTTAGTCGAAGAAACTGAGCCAAATTTACAAAAAGATGAAGTAAAACCCGGGGCTGTAAACCCAGAAACATCCTGCGACTGTCTGCTCCGTGGATGAATGTACACTGCTTGTTAACGTGACGAACTGCTCCGCGGCCCACTCCAGACGACACTGAACGCAGCACAAGGCAGGTTTATTTCACTCGTACATCACAGTTAGAGCCGTGAACAGCCCAGTGGAGGATTCACGCTTTACAACAATTGTACCTCGAACAGACTCATTACGGCTAAGTGGATTCTCACAGTGCAGTCTGTTCTTCATGCCTCGGGTCAGTGCTGCTCGTCAAGAGGGATAACCGAGGAAATAACTCAATCTCAGGGTTTTTCTGCATTGTATTTGACACATTAAAATGAAGTGTAGGAGAACAGAAAAAAAAAATCATGACAAATTTACAAAAGCATTAGACCCACTTGTTGAAGGGCAACAGTAAAATGGGTCTAAATTGATAATTGTATATTATCGAAGAGTGTTTACATTTACATTTACATTTAGTCATTTAGCAGACGCTTTTATCCAAAGCGACTTACAAGTGAGGAAAACAATGGAAGCAATTTCAACAACACAAGGTAACAAAAAGCATAAGTGCACAAAAAACTAGTCAGTTAAAAACCTAGCACAGCATACAAAGCTAAGGATAGGAAAGATTTTTTTTTTTTTTTTTTTTTTTTTTTTTTAAGAAGGAATTGATAGAAAGGAAGTTAAGAATTTAGTGTTTGTCAGTCAGGTGTTGACAAAAGAGATATGTTTTCAAGCGTTTTTTAAATATGTCTACAGAATCTGCTGATCTTGTAGCAGCAGGTAGATCATTCCACCAATGTGGAACAGATCCAGAGAAAGTACGTGAGAGGGATTTTTTCCTTTTTGGGATGGTGCAACCAGACGTTGTTCATTAGCAGATCGCAGGGATCTGGTAGGAACATAGGTCTGTATCAGTGAGTGAAGATATGAGGGGCGGAGCCAGTGGTGGTCTTGTAGGCCAAGAGCATAGCTTTGAACTTAATACGTGCCTCAACCGGGAGCCAATGTAACCTAATGAGGAGAGGAGTTACATGCGCTCTCTTCGGTTCTTTAAAGACCACTCTTGCTGCTGCATTCTGGATGAGCTGCAGAGGTTTGGTTGTGCAGGCAGGGAGTCCAGCCAGCAGAGCATTGCAATAATCCAGTTTGGACAAGACAAGAGCCTGAACTAGGATTTGCGTCGAGTGCTCCGATAGGAAAGGTCTAATTTTCCTAATGTTGTAGAGGATGAATCTACAGGACCTGGTGGTGCTGGCAACATGACTTGTGAAGTTTAGTTGATCATCAATTACCACTCCCAGATTTCTGGCAGTGCTGGACGGTGTAATGGTTGATGAGCCTAGTTGAATGGAGAGGTTGTGGCGGGTCTTTGGGTTGGCAGGAATCACAAGCAGTTCTGTTTTACCAAGGTTCAGCTGCAGGTGATGGTCCTGCATCCAAAGTGAGATGTCACTCAGGCACACCGAGACACGAGCAGAGACCGTTGGATCATCAGGTTGAAATGACAAGTGGAGTTGAGTGTCATCCGCATAGCAGTGATAGGAAAAGCCATGCTTCTGAATGACAGAGCCAAGGGATGTCATGTAAATGGAAAAGAGTAGCGGTCCAAGCACTGAGCCCTGTGGCACCCCTGTATTAAGATGTTGGGACTCAGAGACCTCATCTCTCCAGGATACTCTGAATGACCTACCCGAGAGGTAAGACTTGAACCATTGCAACGCCATTCCAGAGACACCCATCGCACTGAGAGAAGACAAGAGGATGTGATGGTTAACAGTGTCAAAGGCAGCAGACAGATCCAGTAAGATGAGGACAGATGACTTGGATGTTGCCTTTGCCAGTCTCAGGGCTTCGATGACTGAGAGCAGTGCAGTTTCGGTGGAATGTCCGCTCTTGAACCCAGACTGGTTCTGGTCCAGGAGGTTGTTTCGTGTGAGAAAGGAGGAGAGCTGGTTAAACACAACTCGCTCCAGAGCTTTGGCAGTAAAGGGAAGGAGGGAAACCGGTCTGTAGTTTTCTAACAGTGAAGGGTTGAGAGTGGGTTTCTTAAGTAGTGGTGTGATGCGGGCCTCTTTGAAAGCTGTGGGGAATGACCCAGTGGAGAGAGATGAGTTGATGATGTGGGTGAGAGCAGGCACGACAGATGGAGAGATGGCCTGAAGGAGATGTGTGGGGATGGGATCCAGCGGGCAGGTGGTTGGGTGGTTAGAACTAATGACCTTGGATACGTCCGCTTCAGTTAGAGGAGAAAAAGAAGGGAGCAAACACGTATCAGGGGTGTGAAAGAGTTCAACAGGTGCTGGCGCAGAAAACTGACTGCTGATGGCGGTTGTTTTCTTTACAAAGAAAGATGCAAAATCATCAGCTGTTAACTCTGATGAAGGAGGGGGAGCAGGCGGACAAAGGAGGGCAGAGAAGGTTTTAAAGAGAGTGCGTGAGTCAGGTGAGTTGATTAACTTAGAATGGTAGTAGTCAGTTTTTGCAGAAGTGACATCAGCAGAGAAATTAGAGAGGAGAGACTGGTAGATAGAGAGGTCAGTGAGATCTTTTGACTTGCGCCATTTTCTCTCAGCTGACCGGAGGCTGGTGCGATGTTCACGTAGAACATTGGATAACCAGGGGGCAGACGAGGATGTACGAGCTGGTCTGGATATAAGAGGGCATAAGTTGTCCAGACAGGATGTAAGAGTGGAGCACAGAGTGTCAGTGGCAGTGTTGGTGTTTAAGCGAGAGCTCCTCAAGAGGGAAGCGCAGAAGAGACGGCAGAGGAAAAGCGGGAGGGACTGAGTGAACGCAGGTTACGTCGGAAAGTGACCAGCGGTAAAACTGTTGCGGTGTCTGGAGAAGTTAGATCGAGGTCAAGAGTTACGAAGAAATGATCCGAAGTGTGCAGAGGTGTGACCTGAGTATGCCGAGCGGAGCAGTACCTTATGTAGATAAGATCTAGTTGGTTACCTGACTTGTGAGTTGCTGATGTGGAGACCTGCTTGAGGTCAAATGATGCAGTCAGGTTATTGAAGTTAGCAGCCTGTGGCTTTTCAAGGTGGATGTTGAAGTCTCCTAATACCACCAGAGGAGTACCATCCTCAGGGAAGGATGAAAGAAGCACATCCAACTCCTCCAAGAAATGTCCAAGCTGACCTGGGGGTCGATAGATAACTACAAAGTGACTTTTAACAGGGTGGGTGATGGTAACAGCATGGAACTCGAAGGAGCTGTTGTCACACAAGGGTGCTAGCTGTTTGAACTTCCAGTCAGTAGGGATAAGTAATCCGGTCCCTCCACCCCTTCCTGTGAGGCGAGGACTGTGGGAGAAAGTGTGATTATGGGAGAGGGCAGCGAGAGTGGCAGAGTCCTCTGGTTTGATCCATGTTTCTGTAAGTGCTACAACTGAAAGACCAGAATGTTGAACAAAAGCGGTAATGAAATCAGCTTTGTTCACAGCAGACTGGCAGTTCCACAAGCCTATTGAGAAAGTAGAAGAGGCAGTTATGGATGGTGATATAACATGCAGATTGTTATGGTTGCATCTCCTTTTGCGTAAAACAGATGAAAATGTCCGTGGAGAAATGACAGTGGGAATTTGAAAACACATTGAAGAGGAGCAGAAAAAACAATAGACAGTAGAGAGTAAAGTATAAATAGTAAGATTTAAGTGCAAACAATTGGTACAAAAAGTGCAATACTCAAGTGCCCTGCTCGGTGGAGTCGAGTGCAGGTAGAGTCGATGGTCTTTACTCTCTTAGGTCTTCACGCAATTAGGGCTGCCGCGACCGCTGCCGCGGTGGTTCACACTTATATACCCGTCTGATTCAAGAATTGAATTCAGCAGGTCACGCCTCCAAAAGGCCGTAAACAACTCAAACGAAACCAGGCGGCGAGCAGGTGAGAGTGAACGCCGGTGCACCACGTGACAGAGTCGTAGTAATGCACAGAGCGGTTTTCTCAGCAATAACACGGCACTGAGCTCAAAAATGACAAGAATTAAATACACTTACACGGTTCTGTAGGCTTCTGCTGCTAAGTTGCTTCTCCTGTTTCCAGCACTTATTCATATTCATTCAAAATTCAAAGATAAGTGGTGTTTCAATCCATTTTTTCTGGATCAGGCCTTTGTGCAAAATTTGAAGCACAATGCAATTTATAAAATGGAGAACAGAATTGACGTTGTATAAAATGATGGCAAAGTTTATTATTAAAAAAATTATTATGTATCACTATGTGGCCGGTAAAAACCTTAAAGGGAAGGCTGTAGGTTTGATTTGTGGTTTTACCCTACATCCTTTTTCATGAGTTTACATGTTTTCACTGTACTTTCCTCCAAAAGTCCAAACTACATAATGCTTGACATTTGCCAAATGCTGTAATATGTTTACCGGGCAGCTCAAAAAGCTTCTAAAACTTCTAATATTCAAAGAAAAGCAGAAGCATTGTTGGAAATCCTCCACAAAGTAAATCATTTTTGACATTTTCTGGTAATGCCACAGTATAATAGATGTATACAATATATATCTAATACTCATAATAGATCATCAGAACATGGGTTTGTTTAGAAGAAATAGTGCTGTCAGCTCCACAATCAAGTGTCAAGTGTCCACCTGGATTAACTATTCTCAAAGTGTCACCATTTTCAGTTGTTAACCAGCGTGAGGGTAAAGAGTAGACGTCATAAAGAAGAGTATTCATCATTTCATTTTCGTTTTCTGCCTTTTTATTCCCCCAAAAAAATAAAGATCTTCTTTACAGAGAGTAGAACCAGAAAATGACACAAACCTTAGAAATATATCATTATTTGATGTAAATGAGGAGAAGGACACAACAAAGAAAATGTAAAAAGCCCAGTAGCTTCATATTTAACCAGCGGTCCTGTTTGTGTGCGCTGCCTTTTCAGATGTTGTCATGCCAACAGGTTTCTCTAAATTCTCATTAGCTTCAAAATAACGTGACTATGCTGTGGAAAATAAATGGTTTTCACTCAAATATTTAACCATTTAAGTGATTTGACTGAATAACACTATTTGATTTGGCGTTTATAGCCCTGCTATTTCAGCTTTGACGGTGTTCGAGATTTGGTTTGCAGCGTCGGAGCAACGGTTACATGGAGCTTAGTTTAAAACGGCAGCGGTGATCCTCCTTTTCAGTGCGCTTTATCAGCGCTCGGCAGCTGCTCTGATCATTTTCCACATAATAAACCTGTTTGTGAGAGCAGCACCTACAGCGCACGAGACAGACACCTCTCCAGAATTACACAGCGCACAAATCAAACATGTGTATAAAGACTAATGCTGTTCATTTGGGGAATATCAAAGTCTTTCTTTCGCTCATACGTCATGAGCCTGTGTGGTTTATGTCTTTTAAGGAACATTTTACCCATAGGCTGTAAATAGGAGCCTGGTTAAATGGAGGATTTAGTCCCTCAGAACTGGGCCTTTGGTAACACTAACCATCACCACAATTTTACTCCAAACACAGACAAAGTAAATCTGTCTAAAAAGTGGGAGGAGGCCTTGATTTTTGCACTGAAAGTGGTCAACTCATTATCTCTCTGCGCCAGGCACTAGTCAATCCAGTTTTAAAGCCCACTGTGTCAGATGTTAACTCCACGAAGACCTCTCTTATGTTCTGGTCCTGCCCTCGTTTGAGCAAACGACTGGAAGAAAGTCTGCGTTAAACTGTTTGATGACCAAACCATTAGCACATTTAACGGCAATCGACGTAAAAGTGATTGTGATTGCACCAGGGACAGATCAGACGCAAAAACAGAGCTTCTACAAACACACACTGGACACTTTTCAATTGAAGTGAGGGTTGACAGAATGACAAATGTGCAGCTTAATAACTAAATGAAGAATAAATCACATAACTAAACACCAACCCAGTCGTCCTGATCTTTACGCACTGGTAGCCATATTTAGCTGTCGTTACTTGTTGATCTCTCCTTATTTTAGTAAACTTTTGAGCAACAATATTCATCTTTGAATAAAAGACACAATAACGTTCATAACTTCATTGTTTACCTCGACTACTACGTCATCTTTTAAATTTTCCCATCACAGAATCATAAACGAGCCAACATTCAACACCATTAAATGTCAAAAGCTCAAAAACATATTAAGCTTAGAGTTTGTAAAAAGGATAATTTCTTGGAGCTAAAGTACAATAATAACAATCAAAGTAAATTCACAGTAAGTGAGGAATGGCTAATATGACTTGTTATCACACCTATTTCTTTCCCTTGTCAGTTCATCAGTTTAAATGCTTTTATGGTCTTACTTCTTCTGCGCGTTTACCACATCCAGTTTGATCCTTTTTTGTAACGTCCATCACAAGTATCTGTGACGTTACTGTCTGACTGACTGCTCACTGTAGTCTTTTTTAAATGTCTCTTGTCTCTTTGTGTAGGTGTATGTCCTGCTGGTGACACGACAAAGGCCTCAATCCATTTTCTGTATATTTATTTATATTCTTAACGACACTCATTTGTTTCCGATGCATTTTGTTTGGAAATGGTTGGAAAAACAAAAGCAAGAGTGAACTGTGTTGCTTAATTAAACTTTTGACAGATTCTAATTAGCCATGAAGGGGAAGTTAGTTTAATTTTATTTAATTTAAGTTTAATTAGGGAAGGAGTGGAGGAGGTCAAACAAGTACAAACACAAGAGGCTCCAACACCTCACATTTTGGACAAATCTAGTTTGAATACCACTTTTATATTCTATTATACTCTACACTAGAGACCAGTCTGTGAGACACGTTTGAACAGAGAAATCCTTTAAATGGAGCAGAATGTTAATGTAAAAGTGCTTATTGATAAAGCTGAGCATTAGTCACACAGAGAGAGTTTGTTCAAATAAACAAAAAAGGAGCCAGAGGTTAAATGAAGGTTGGGTTTTAATGAAGCCTCAGAGCAGCAGGGACCATCTGGACTCGGGACAGGACTCCGTAAGACCAGTTCAGACAGGCTCCCGGCAAGGTCACACTCTCAGACCTGCCTCTGTAGATTTGTAAACCTTGGCAACAATCTCCAGGAAAGAAACAACAGTCTGGTTCTGATAAAAGCAAATGCGAAGCTCATAATAGAAAAAGAAACTTAACTTCTGTAACAAGAGGTCGTCTTCAGAGTGGATTTTATTTTACTGTTAATGACAACAAGGACCAGGACTGTGTCAGAAACCAAGTCCTTTAAATAGTGGACTATATTAAAGATAAAAGCGTCTATGATCACAGAAATCCATCATGTCCTGCTCAGGGCAATGCAATTTTAACATTTTAAATCCAGTGGTCTTTCACTCCCGATCTCGTTACAAATAAAGGTTTGTGCACTGCTTTCATTTTTTAAAGTTTAATTTGTTGTTTTTTTGAGCTATTTTGCAACAGAAAAACTCATTTTCTGGTTAATTTTCTTGGTCCTTCATTGTTGACATCAGTGTCGACCAATCAGAGCGCTCCTTTTTTTTCGTGACGCGAGCTGTGATTGGCCAATCTCCCGCTGTGGGATCATCATTCTTTTTTAAAAAACCTGTATGACGTCTTAAGGTGTAATTTCAGTCAAATTAAATGCAAGAATAAAAGCAACACAAGGAAAGGAGAAGAACAAATGTACACGCTAAAACTTCAAAAATGTATGTTTCTGACAAATATATATAATATAATATATATAATTGTGTAGTTTTATCTGTGTTTTATTGTTCTTTTCTTTAAATTGTTGCACAGATTTCTATAAAAGGAGCAGATGTGAGCATATGATTTACCGAAGCCATCCAATCGGTCGAGGTTAATGGAAGAAGTCGACATAAACTGGCTTTGATACAAATCCAACAAACAAAATGGAAACTTATTGAATTGAGTGCGGTAGATTTATTTTTCTCTGTAATAAAAAGTCTCACGTTCTGTGCTTCTCTCTTATCGTTTTCTGGAGGCGATGCTATTGATTTTGCAGGTTTGTGTGTGTGTGTGTGTGTGTGTGTGTGTGTGTGTGTGTGTGTGTGTGTGTGTGTGTGTGTGTGTGTGATGTGTATCTCGTCACCTGTCTGTCAGCGCCGTGTGGCTGAGGTCGAGGAAAATCCTGCAGGTTATCAGCCAAATAAATAAATAAATGAAATATATATATAAAAAAAAAGTCAAACTAAGATTTCGAACTGTGGGGTTTCATGCTGCTTCTCTGAGGTTTCTCTTCAGAATATAAACCAAGAGCGTTAAAGGTCAAGGTTCAATAAAGACGCTGAAATATTAAACTGTACAAGGAATATTCAGAGCTGCATCTTCTAAACAAACTATTTTACAGAGCAATAAACCAGACCAACAAATAAAGCGTATGGACTTTCACAAAAGTTAATATTATTAACAGACCAGTGTTTTATGAGTATTGTACCTTCAAGAAGGCAATCGAGATTCAGAAACGAGTCCCGAGAACGATGAACCGGGACCACTGTCACACATCCGGGACGCAGTTCTTAGGGATTTGGACTACAGAGGGCGCTGTCGTCCTACCACATCAGACAGGACGACTAAACAGTTACAAGACGTGACTCTGAGAAAAGACGGCAGGAACTTTAGTATCGAAACATGTCAAAGTACGATACTCATAAACACTGGTCTGTAAATAAGACATTTTAGAGAAAAAACACTTTAATATTAACTGTTTAAGAGGCATAAGATCTGGGGAATGCAGAAGGGTGTCAGGGTGAACCACCAGTGACAACCTCTCACCGGGTCGTTTTATCCAAACAGAGCACCGCCATGATGTTCACCTCAGTAATGGCTTCAACGTCAAACCTAACACACGCCCACAACTGTCAGTTCTGCCGCGCCATTGGTCCAAACCTGCCTTGGTTTTGTGGCTTTGAGCAGGACAAGATCCATCTTTCAGTGTTTGTCTGAGAACGTGGGCATCATACAAATCGGAACATGACAAGCGTTCTTGAAAAGGGTCTTTAAATGTAGTCTTGGTTTGAGACTCGTGTTTTGCAGATTGTGTTTTTGTGTATTTAAATAATGCTCAGGGCTGTGTGTTTAAATACAGACAAACCTCCATCATGCATCTTTTGTGAACCTGTTAAATCTATCGGTGCTGTTTAATAAAAGAAGGTTCGGTGTAATTAATGAGGCGCTGATTTATTTGGCTCTGATGAATATGTCTAATCTTTCGACTGAGGCTGTGTATCTATAAACGCTCACTAATAAATCCTGCTCCGTGTGTTCGCACCAGGCCCATCTTTTTATCCAACAATAAATCACAAGTTATTCACTGTGTCGGCTGATAATCCTTCCAGATCAGACTGAACGTTTGACCTCAGGTGTCAACACAAAAAGATGTCCTGTTTCTTAAATATCTATAGGAATTTTAAAAAATCTGAACAGAAATGACTAAACTAAGATATTGTTTCCTTTTATAGTTTGACAAATAGGCAGTTCTATTAAAAATGTAGAACAAGTTATGATCAATCACAATGATCAATCTTAGGCCGATCTGTTTTTTTGTAAATTTGCCACTTCTACTGAAAATGAGAGTAATCAACTGCATTTGTTTAATTGGAGGGTGCACAATAAACACGAGGAAGAGAAGACTCATGAATTATGAATCTACGCACATTGATCATTGCACAAAGTATAGATTTGAAAGTCATTAATGGTTTAAAAAAGTGCATTATGTAAAATATTGTTGTACAGTTAAAGAAAAGTGAACTCACCAGTCAACAGGGTTTTCTTTAGTATATAAAGACATGCCATGTTCAAATATTACCAGGACAAACTGAGCACCTCTGAAGGAGAAGAACATGTCACCTGATGGTTTTATACAAACGTTTGAAAAGAATGTGGAGTTTATTAATTAAACTGGACTTGGCCAATTCTTACTAGCTTCGTTCATAGACAATAACATGTCCATCCAGGGCTACCATACTTGCTCACAGGCTGGAGAAAAGACGGGTGTGAAATCATCAGTGTTGCCACTAGATGCTGCAAGAACAAAATATAATAACCTAAATAATATATAATAACCTAAATAAATCTTTTCACTGTAATTATTAATTATGTATACACAAGTTTAAAAGTGTTTTTCATCTTTGCATCCAAGGAATATGCAATCAATCAATAATTTTTATTATTAATTCGAGGAATAGTGTTAACCTATTAAACTGAAAAGTAACAACACTGTTCATCATCAGTCCTCATTTATCATTTATATGGACAGCCATGAAGCACAAACGCACAAAGGCTGTTTAATTTCAAACAGTTATCAGAGACCGACTCTGGTTGAAGCAGATTTACTGAACAACATGGACCAACAGAGACCAGCCAGTGTTCGTCTGAGATCAGACTCTCATCAGTCAGAAGTGTCTGGAAGTGCGTTTCCTCTTGGGGATTAATTCAATTTAAGTTTAATTAAACTGAAGAAGCCAAAAACATGTTGAAGTTGTAGGAAAGTCTGTCATTGTTAATTTATGCACAGAAAATCTCCTGCTTCTCACAGCAGGACGTTGAACTTTAAAGATTTCTCTCGGTGCAAGATGCTGCTAACAGAGAATGTTGCTGTAAAAGGCAGAAGGCATATTTGGTGAAAAAGTCAGTCTAATTCCTCTCCACAATAATCACAGGGGTCCCATCAAGTCAATAACTGCATTTACAGCAAATGTCCCTCGGTGCCCGAACGGCAATTTTCTCCACAGCCGACGACACGAAGCCATTTTACTCCAAGAACCCCGAGTGAAATTTCCCAAGAGGAACGGTACGTATTGTGAAAATCAGCCAAACTGCAATGTACCCGGCAGATTGTCAGTCACTGAACGCCTCGCGACCGAAGGGACAATATTGTGTGCACTCAAAGGAACAAATGTGCTCCGAGGCTAAACCGAGTCCGACATGTCGAGACGATCTGCTGGAAACCTGACTTTTATTTTTCAGGCACTTTTCTATAACAAGTAAAGTGTTTTATATGAGCCATGTCCCTGGTTTAGTGGTCCAAAGAGTTTTCTTAAACAAACTGGTTTAATTTTAATGATTTTTACAAACTATTCCAATTGTTTCCTTTTCTGATTTCCGCACACACTGTTGGAATTTAAGAAAAACTTTTGTGTGATTTTTTCTTTTATTTATTTAAAATATGGTCTGCTTAACTTGTGTTTTTTTAAATGCACATACTGCTCTTGTTTGACAATCAGTAAAAATGGGTCCATTCAATTCAAAACAACATTTTCTGCCCAATTCCTTCTGGGAAATTAAACTTCGGCTTGTTAAATGTGCAGCTAAATAGCTTTGTGTTTTCAATATAACTGCAGAATTAGCAGCAGCTTTAATAGAGCTGGTGCGATTAGATCCAAACGAGCAGGTTTAATTTCCAACGGTGAGGATCTTCAGCCAAAGTAAATAAAGCATTAATGGAAAAATCCTGGGCGTTCGTTCTAAATTCATCAGCGGCATCTCAATGGCTCTCAGCGGTGCTTTTAGAGGCGTTTGGGCATCTCACTGTCCTCTCCACGGGCCACGACGACGCTACGTGTCAAATAAAAGCCTTTAAAATCCATCTCATGTGGTTTAAGAGCGGGAAATCATGGCTAATTTGATTTTAGGACGAGGCGCTGGTGTTTACTTATAATTACTGAAGCCGTGAGAGGAATATTTATGGTTGTAAAACACCCACTTCACGCACGTTATTTTTTCTGAAGAGAACATTGTTTGAGCAGAAAATACAGTCATTTTTAGTTAAAATGACACGGGGCTTGGTTTAAACGCAGGCTGTGGTGGAATGGGTGTGATTTTCATCAATAAACATTTCAATTAAGGCTTTGAACTAAAACATCACACTGAGCTCTGGTAAAATAATGGAATTTTACAAATCTTTCATACGTTTTATAAAACTGAATTACACAGATGGGTGTAGTTTGGAGAAACATTTGCAAATCTTTCTAATGCATCTAATTAAAAGAGATAATTATTTTCTAAATGTACTTTCACAAATGTTTACGGTGAATCTACATTTTTGAGCTTTTTTAGTGCCTTAACACACGACATTGTTTTAATTTAAAAAACACAAATCTAAAAGTCTGAAGATGTGCTTGAAGTCCCCAGGTTTTTGCTCCTGGAACATAACTACTGTCTTAAACTTGGGTTTCTCTGAAAGGGCTTGTGTGAGGGCTATTATCACTTTGGAGACACTTTGGCCTTTGGTTTTATCAGAGTGGTCCTCTTTCCAAAAGTTGGAGCTAAACACATTCCAGTCTGTTGTTTGGACGAGAGAAAACAAGAAGCAAAAGGAAAAACTAAAATGGAAAGGGTTTTTTCAAATGAAGCCTATTCTTTTGATGGACGGTCATATTTTAAGAAAAAACAAAGCTAGCATTCATTATCAACAGCTGTTTCCTGTTTTAAGTCAGCTTCGTCAGTGAAACCACTGCCTTTGTTTTCTACGCTGCATTAAACAAGAGCAGAACCTGTGACACAGTGAGTCCCCAATTTAATGTTCAAACCAGAAACCTCTCCAGGGTTTATTCTACTCTTTGCATTAATTACTGACAACACAATTAGTGGCATGTTTTTAAAATCCTCTTATGTAAGAATGATTACTCAGTAAGAAACACATTTTTGTTGCACGTTTGTGTTTGTTTCTGCAGCAGAAGTCTCTCTCTGGACACAGCTCAGTGGAAACACAAGCCTCTTCAGGAGAAACAAAGCACAAAATGACAAAATCTTTAAGTTTATGTGATTCAATATTTAAAACCAGTTCCTTAATCTCTCGTATGAAAAGCTGCTGATGCTTTGTGAACTGAGCGAGGAAACCGAATATCAAAGCCAACAGTCAGGGAGGAAGTTACAGAGCTAATGCTGCGATAATTAAATCAATAATCCTCAGTCTGTGATGTGTCGGACATAGTGTGTTCAGCAGAATTACACTAGATTTAGCAAAATTCATCTGTGGTTTTCTGTTGTTTTTACAAATATTCAGTAAACAAGATGGACCCTACAGCTGGTGCTTTTACTCAAGACAAATATAAACTCTAGAGAATATAGTGGAAAATAAATCCGAGGCAGAATGTTGGTTGAACCACAATTAGGTTCTAAATGTTGTACATAAGAAGGAGTGGGTCGCCCGAAAAGCTGTGGAGCAGACGGACTACAGAGCTGAGATCATGGACTGCATCAGCAAGCATCTGGGGAGTCCACAGAAGAAGAGCAGAAGAAGAGCTCAATCCTGCAGTCAATGCACAAAGCCTATGGTCTACAGTCTACGTGACAAAAGGGCAGCTCTGAGACCCAAAGATCTTCTGAAGAACTCTAGGTTCAAGAAGGGCTTCAAGTCCGTCCTGGGGCCACAGGTCTCATGAGGTTCAGGTTCTGGGCACAGGTCTCATGAGGTTCACGTTCTGGGCACAGGTCTCATGAGGTTCAGGTTCTGGGCACAGGTCTCATGAGGTTCATGTTCTGGGCACAGGTCTCATGAGGTTCATGTTCTGGGCACAGGTCTCATGAGGTTCAGGTTCTGGGCACAGGTCTCATGAGGTTCAGGTTCTGGGCACAGGTCTCATGAGGTTCAGGTTCTGGGCACAGGTCTCATGAGGTTCACGTTCTGGGCACAGGTCTCATGAGGTTCAGGTTCTGGGCACAGGTCTCATGAGGTTCATGTTCTGGGCACAGGTCTCATGAGGTTCATGTTCTGGGCACAGGTCTCATGAGGTTCAGGTTCTGGGCACAGGTCTCATGAGGTTCAGGTTCTGGGCACAGGTCTCATGAGGTTCAGGTTCTGGGCACAGGTCTCATGAGGTTCAGGTTCTGGGCACTGCCTGTGTGTTCACCTGAACACTTCACCTTTGGGAGCTCTTCAGGATCAAATGGTGACTGGAATGACAAGAGTGTGAGCTCAAAGGTCACAGTGAGAGGGATCTGTAGCGACTGATGTTGAAGTTCTCCTTGGTCCAACTGAGTCTGAGGAGTTCAGTCCAGGCCCTGCTCAGAACTCACTCTGGACTCTGGACTTTGGTTCTAAAACAAACAAACTGAGAACTGTTTTTAACAACACATTCAAGCTTTTAGTACATTTATGAATTCGTTTAAATGTTTCTAAAATCTCAGACCTATTTCCACTGGGATTATTCATAGACAGTTGTTTGTCCCTGCCTGGCTACCATAGCTGTTCACATGCAGTGAACAGATCTTTTTATGCCAACACGTTTCACCCAAAATGACACATTCTACCTGTGTCTATGAAGAAGCTAACATCATTATCAGGAAAAGGCACTAAATAAATAAATCTGTAACAGCCTGTCGGTGCTGTCCACCCACGTGTTTACAGCCTCACCTTCAGCGAACACTCGTGTTTATGTGAGGATTAGCTTTTTAATATCTATGGAACATCTGATTTCTTTGTTTTTCTGCTGTTGCTAGGTGACTTGAATCTAAATTACTTCTGCACTGACCGCCACCCGACAAAAAAAAACATAAGCCATCTGCTGAGTGCAATTAAATACCTAAAGAAAGAAAAGTTAGCCTCGTGCTGCGTTCATGTGCTCCTCAATTGTTCCATATTTTCATCTGCTTTTAAATTGGAAGGTTGGAAAGTCCCTCCAGGGCTACCATAGGGTGTCCCAGGTTAGTTTATATTTTGGGCCACTATTACAACAGAATAAAACCAACCCATTTAATGTTTCTATTCCCCAGCAGTTTTAAAACACAGACTTTTGGCTTAGGCAGGGTTATTTTAGCTCAATCCAAACCAAATGAAACCCCAAAGTCAATGTGAGTCCATTCATCACACAAGGCCTATTCTAAAGCTGTGTGTTGCCTTTAAAGCCCACCATCAGCTCCTTCATAAAGCCCTGGGCCCAAAGACACTGATCTATTCGGAAATTGGTTAAACTCAGAGACGGCGGCGTGCTCAGCAGGTCCATCTCTTTAAAACCCATTCACTTTGCGCTGAGCTCATCTTTATTTATTCATAATCATCAGGGACGTTACACTGTGCATATTTTAATAATAAATCTCGGAAATGGGTTTGAAGAACGAAGACAAGAGGTGAAGAGCGTCTGCTTTCTGTGCTCCGTGTATAACCAGTGCTCATTCATTCTTTCGTTTGAGTTTACATGTTCTAATTGTAGGAACCAAACACATTATTTCTTGGAAATGGTATTGTCATTCATCATAATATATTTTCTCTCATTTGGTTTTATTATCTACAGATTTTTGTGTGGCACATCAGGAATGTTTATTGCACAATAAAAGGATCAGTGTGTTGGTAGATACTTTAGATGAATACCTGGAGGTGATTGGATTTATCAAACACAGTATCAGAGCAGCTCCATGTTTGTGTTTCTTTAAACCTAAAACTCTTCATTGGACACAAGAGTCGGTAAAGCCAGGGTTTGGATGTGAATACTTTGCTTGGAGAAGGTCAGGATTTGTAAACTCACAAATTTAGCAGCTGCCTCGGACACAGAGAGAAAGTAATGGCGTATGTGCTTTTCCTGATTCTTAATTTAGGTTGGTTGTTTTAAAGCTAATACACACACTGTAAATACATAACTGTTCGAACAAACTAAAGAATACAACTTCCAGCTCTCACTTGTTTGATTTTAGTCGGTCTAATCTAGTTAAGGCATAATGGCTTTTTGGGATAATCCTATTTATGTTTTTGTTTTGCGGCGCGAGGATAAAACGCAGATCTAATTCAAATCGCTGAGAGACTGAGCCGATTAGCGCTGTGTAATCTTTACTATCTGATTAGTTAGGTCTAAATTAAAACAATTTCATTTAATTGAATCTTTTGAGGTTTTCTGTCGAGTAATGCGTTTACAGCGACTCAAACGTCAGGAAGTCCTTGAGTAAAAAAATAAAAGACAGCCACCAGTCACTGACACAAGACACAATTATAAAAAAGAGCAGCAGAAACAGTAGGAAGTGAAACATTAACTTATTATCCAGAAGTAAAGACACCATTCTCCACTTTGGAAATGACCCTTATGTTGGAGGTGTTGATGACTTGGGTTGTTAACAACAAATCGGGGACACACAGAAGCACTAATACAAATGCAAACAAACAATGAAGACAAAAAACAAGAAAATTGGGGAGTGAGGCTTTAATTACACAGCCTCGGTTCAATTCCCTGCTTGTTATTTAACTTTGAAGTCCGTTTCCTGAAGTTTGGTGGTTCTGTTTGGCTCAGTCATGGACAGGCATCAAGATCCTACCTTTTGAGTGTTTGCACTTTGATTTTTTTTTGTTTCACAATCTGTTTTTGCATTGTACAAGTTTTAGGACCTGCCCTTCTCTGAATGTTAATCTAAGAACTGAAAAGATTTGAAAACTCTTCGTGTTCCTGAATGTGTCATGTTTTAAAGTCCCCTCTCCAATGTTTTCTGAGTCAAACCACAAATACAAAGGCTAACACAGACATATCTGCTCATATTTCCAGAAACTCCTATGACTGTGCTGTGTTATTCCACTTTGTGTCGTAAAAAAAAGCACACTGTTTTTGAAAGAGTCCGTGAAAGTTACTCTTTCAGGTAAAGTATGCATTGACATTATAGACAAAGACATACTGTGAGTAAGGCTTTGCAATAATACATGGAGACTATAGCTCCCTAGCATTAACTCTTATAAATACATGAGATACTGCTGATGTTAGAGTGCAGAATACATATATTTGGATTTTCTTGAGTTGATATATCCAGCGAGGCTTGTGCAATATTTAATTCCTCTTTTCCTCTTTTGCAGTTTCCATTTAAATGCAGTGTTAAATCCATCAAAGGCTAATTCCCAGAGTTAATGTGTTGTGGCTTTATCGTCTGTGTATCAGATCTTTTGATGTTTCAAAGACAGATTTCACGGGCACTAATGCGATTGTGTGTCGTCTGCCGCGTCAATCTCTAATCTCCGCTCGAGGACATGCCAGCTTGTTTTCTACGTGTTAATCTGGAGGCACAACACGTTTAATCTAGGCTTAAAAACTAGTGTCTGTATTGTTCTGGAGGAAAATGAACAATGTGCTCATTAGCTCACATTTATAAAAAAATATTATAGATGTAGTGTCTGTTCTTACAGCCATTTCAAAAGTTACATGCCTTTTTTGTCAACTGGACCCACTGTCACCACTTCAACTTTCTACGAGTTAAATTGGGTTTAACCCCGGATAGGTTTATTTAAAAAGGACAGGCAAACCCATCAGAACATAATGTTTCACACAGCCCATTAGTTAGCATGACGGAAAAGTGTTGAGGTGCACTCCTAGGACTCACCTAGTGTTTTACCAGTTGATCTGTGCCGTCTGTGAAATGGTTACAGGCCGCACAGATCGGAAAACACTGACTAGACTAGAAAAAGAACCGTTTAAAGGAAAAAGCCCAGAGAATTGTCTTTTTGCAAGGTTTGCTCATCGCTTGAGAGACAAATAGTTGGTGCAGGGGCTCTAAACCAGAGGTGGGCAAACTAAGGCCTGGGGGCCACATGCGGTCCGTTGAGCTGTTTAATGTGTCCCACCAAGCATTTACTAATATTTTATTGATGATTAAACACTGCATATATTTTGCCTTTTCCTTCAATATTTTGCAGCAATCAGTTGAGTCCAAAATACGACATGCTCTAAACGGTAAATACCCTTTCTATTGGCAAAAGAAACGTGTTTTTATTGAGCATAAGTGAGTTCCCTGTGTTGGCCCGGCCCCCACAAGAGTTCCAAGGATTATTTTTCCTTGGGGGAAAATAATTGCCACCCTTGCTGTAGACTCTCTGACAACGATGGCGTGACTGTTACGTGACTGATATTCATATGCACCATGTACAGCAGGCGCTTGCAATGACATTAAAGCTTTCTATTCATCCTGTTCTAGTCACTGTAAAAACCTGTGCATAGTCCCAGTCAAATAAACAAAAGAGAAGGGAATTAATGAAGTACCACGCCCTGAGCCCACCTCTCCCAACATCATTTTACTTTTATATTTTGGTTTTCTAATTGTCTTCATTATTACATAAAACAAGTTAAGATATTAATTCATAAAACAATTAAGAGAATCCTTAACTGAGAATTATTTTCATAATAGAAATGACTAAAATCAATATAAGCGCTTCACTTTGACCTCTGCTCCTTTGAATAAGTACAAATCTAAAGAACTATTGATTTTAAAGTCTCAGATTTGTATTTTTCTCTTAAATGTTCATTTTTAGTTGTTAAAAAACACTTTATCTACGGTACACTGTGGGTTTTATTTTACTGTCTATGCAGAAATAAAGGTCAGGACTATGTTTGTGAGGCTAAAGCTCTGAAGACAAGAAATATGAATTAAACAACCATCTTTCTTCTGCCTTGAGCTAAATAGGAAAAAAACATGTACATGTAACTCATGATCTCCATAGTACAGCACCACAGCATTATACTTGTCTGCATATGTTAAAATAAATAATAAAACATAAAAATTGGCAGGAAAAAGGGAGAACTCAACAGTTATTGTGCTGTATGTCACAAAACCTTTAAATTAATATTTCTCTTATCGTGCACCAGACACAATAAAAGAGCAGCTCACGGACATTAACCACTTACTCTGCCCAGCGCATAGCTTCGTAGCTGCTACACTTAGCAAGTATAAATGTAAAATAAAGACAAGGATTTGTATTTGTAGTCTGTAATGTAATGGTATGTCATTAAAGCTGAGTTACAGCAGGATGGAGTAGAGCTACACCTTTTTTACGTTGGTTAATTCCCCAATTGAACCACATTTACAAAACTTTACAGAACTATCCCTTTAACCTTGCTCTAGATTCACAAACACACTTACACAATGACTTCAGCCTCAGCCCACAGAGCATTAACGACAACAGTCTTAGTTACAGAGAACTTTACTTACAGAACTTTTCTGTCACAACTCGGAGGATCTTGTGGGAGTTCCTTGTTCACGTTTTTTCTCTTCTTCTGCTGCCGTTTTCCTGATTGCGATGGCACCGCTGTCATTTAGTCTGAGAAATGTCATTCAGCAAAGTGTCACAGTTTGAAATAAGTCCTGACAGCTTTTCACAACTGTCTTCGCTCCAAAACCACCAGGAATTAGAACCTTTTTTTTCTCCAAATTTAAGCCCAGAAATAGAGAAAGAAGAAACTCATGATGGAAAACTTGAGTCTGAAGACTGTACTAAGTAAGTTTCAAATAGTTTTTTACAGTTTTATTACACTCATTGTGCTAAAGAAATAAGATTAAGAATAAAATGTATCTCAGTGCTTCTGCTCTTTAATATTTCATATTTAATCTATTTACTGTCAATTTTATATCTAACAGTTCAAACAACAATGGTGCAGGTGGAAGCTAGCAGTAGGCCCACAGTTGTGGGTTCGATCCCGGGGCCTGCAGGCGACAATGGGAGCCTCCAAAGACATATTAACTGGTGAATATCAGACCAAGTAAAATATATATTTCTTAATATCAATGTGATCCCGGGTTACTAAAACACTATACTGTCATTCTAAACTTAGCGATCAAAGGTCATGGCTAAGTTCTAGTCTTCAAAAGTACAAAACTCAAATCTAGACATACACCTAAAGCACTGTCCCTAAGTCCACCCTAACCCAGACACCGTAAACACAAAGATACAATCCTAACACAGCAGCAAAAGCAGAGGTTTTTCGTTTATTTGAGTTAAGGCACTAAACTGCACACTTTAAACACAAAACAATTGTCAATATTCTGGACTTCAGTTCCTCTCCAGTGTGTTGCTGCTGTGTTTATCCTTAACAGATAGAGCAAGAAATGTTTGTATTACTTTACTTAATAAGCACTGATCCAATGTTTTTAATGCCAATGAGCAATTTATGTTTCTGTAAGTTTAGCAGCTTTTGCAATGTGAACTCATCTGGTCAAGAAGATTTCAGTTTAACAGTCTTTGATGAGGAAGAACAGGTTCTAAAAACATCTGTGGATAACTATGACTCCATTGTGTGGCGTTCAAGTGCAGCAGATCATAGTTGCAAGCATACAATGAGTTGTAGCTTGTAGACTTTTGCTGGTTTATGCTCAGATAAGCGGTGCTGAGGACTCTCACGAATGTTCTCAACCCTCTCACCGACAGCACATGTTGTCAGTATTTGCTCTTGTTGGTGGCTTGTGTTATTTAATAAAACTTACTGTGGACCGTTTATCTTCTGTTGCTGCAGCTCACCTTCATAACACACAGTAAAAGTGTCATTTATGTTAAGTTTGAATCTGACAAACAGCTTCTATCTGCTGGGTTTATTGTTAAATGCCATTAAATGGTTGTTATTTGTAACAGTTTCCAATGCATAAAGGCTCTGACAAGTATTTCTCAACTCAAAATGGCCTCATCACATTGGCGTAGTAAACGAATGTGACCTAAACGCTGTTGGTACTGTTTCAATGATGTTAATTATTTCCACACAGCAGCTGCAGAGGCGGGCTGAGCTGTTCATTTCTGCTTTCCACTCTGCTATTTCCTCATTAAGCACAATTAGCAGTGAGGTGTTCATCCAGCAGCTTCCCACGTTTGCAGATTGTGTATCACCGTCTACATGACTTTATGTGCTTGGCTTTCGTTTGCTCTTAAAGTTTTACCGCAATCAGAGAATGAATAATGAATGAACAATGAGCAAAAAAAGACAAAGAGGCTTTTAACAAAAGAGGATTAGGCCAAAATGGTGGAGACGTGAAACATACGGAGGCAGCGATAACGGGCTGCCGAGCGTTCTTTTCTTCAAATGTAAATGTTCTTCTGCTGAATGAATCTTTGATGAGCTGATGAGCAGCGAGGCCCAACAAAGCATCACAAAACAGTGGTTCAGTGTGAGGTTGTTGTTTGGACACTGAGATGGTCATGCTGCTTAGTTTTCATTGATTTTTGTTGTATTGAGAAAAAACTTGTTGTGTTCAGAAACAAAAGGACCCTCTGTTGTGGTTAAACCTATTGTTAAATGTATTATTGTATAAATGATATACATTATTCAGCTTTTTACAGTCCACGCCGCTTTGTTGAGGATGTTAGATTAAAGGTTGGACACAGGTTATTTCTGCCCAGAGAGAAGCTTCTTTTATGTGGAGTCTTTGTGCCCTCCTGGCTGGCTTCCTGATGCTCAGAGAATAGACTTTTAAACAAGTCTCTTAATGGTTTAGCACCAGAATGTATTTCTGGGTTGCTTGTTTCTCGGACTCTGAGAACATCTGGGACAGGCTTCTGCTCGAGTCAGAGTTAGAACTAAAGCTGGTGAAGCAGCGTTTAAGTTTGAGCAAAAACCTGGAACAGCCGCAACTTTAACAATGTTCAAGAGGAAGTTAAAAACCTTCCTCTTTAGCTCCGCCCACATTCAGTAAAGACAACTTAAAGGGTATTTTATCTGCACTCTTCATCTTTTCAAATGTTAAAATGTTGTTTCTGAATTTTGTAAATTGTCTTGTCTGCTACATAAATAAAATTTCCTTGCCTCCCTCCCATTGTCTAAACAACATACATGGGTGAATTAGTAAATGTATTTTGTGAATGAATGTGAGAGTAAATGGTTGTCTGTGAGTTTATGGTCAGTGTTTAGGGCGTATCCTGCTTTGTGGAGTGAGGCTTTAGACCCCTGTGACCTTTAACATGATAGGCCAAATCATTTTCACACAAAATAGATGGGTTCAGCTGGCCAGGCTGAATGTACCAATTTGAAATGAAAGAATCAGTTTTATATAAGGCAACCTACAAAAACCAGCCACTTCATGAAGCTACTTTTAGACTTTTCTCAACGGTTTTACTCAAAGCCGGATAACATTTCAGCTACTTTACTTCTATAAATAATGATTCCCTCCTGGAGCACAACAGAACAACCTCTCCACACAACGCACGTACCTCAGCTTTAGTCTGTGTTCAGGAGACAGCAGCTGAATCCCTAACACTTCCCATCCGTCATACTCCTCAGCAGCGTTTGAGCTCGATACCTGCAGGGACCGGCTTTGTGTGCAGTCTGAAGTTTGAGCCGTGCACCGAGGGGAGTTTTCTGAAAGACTTTTAGTCATTTTTATTTTAAACCCCAGCTAAGCAATGTTTTTATTTTTTTATTTTTTTGTGATAAAATACTGCTGTGAGTGCCAGGAACCTACTTTTCACTGCAGATGTATCTACTTACATAAACTTATCATTATCTGCCTAAAAATACCTATTCCTTTTGCAATTCAATATGGAGTTCCCCAAGGATCCACACTCGATCCAATAATATTTTCACGAATGTAATTTTAGAAGTGCTACTATATAGAAATAAGCCTTTATTAGCCTCCTGCAGTTAATAACAAACCCCCAAATACAGGTAAAGGATAGTTTTTTTCTTCAAAATGTTGTTGAAATGGTCTCAGATAAACTTACTTTCACAGAAATGTGTCATTAGAAAGCATAATTATAATTAATGCTTGGGAAAATATAGGCTAAAATCTAGATTCTGTACAGTATATAAAGTCATTAATAAGATATAATAAAAGATAATAAGGTGGGGTTTGTAGATTTTGCCCTTTTTCAGCAACATTTGGAGGAAAATGTTCAGATTGCTACTGTTTTCATTACATTCTACCATTTTAGAGCATGTGAACAGCTATGGTCGCCCTGCTGGGACATGTTTATGGACAACACTAGTGGAAATAGCCCTAAAGGTAAATTAGACAAGAGCCATTAAGATTCTGGTTTTAAAATATATATTGAAACTCACCATTGTCAGTTTGTGCAGAAGCAGAATATCCTAAGTTTAAAGATTTTTATTAAATCTTAGCTAAAATTTATTTATAAATGTTTGCTGAAGTAGGCTCCTCATGTTCTCAGTGAGATTATAGTTCAGGGCTGTGGGCTTCATCAAACAAGAAGCCTCGGAGTTAAAGTTTGTATTTTCACTTTGAGGCACTAATTTGTGTACAAGACCAAACCCTTCATAAGTTCTGGTCTAAGACTAGACTTGGACTTTGGGGTCTGTAGTTTGTAGGGGTTATGAAGGCAGACAGTAAAGTGTAATATATTTTTATGATACACTATATTATTTGTCATTTTTTGGTCAAGGTTGACAGCCATTGTGTCCTGACGTCCTGAGGCCCAGCGTATGTGGACTAATAGAAAAGCTAATGTTTACTGCGTGGGTTTTTGTCCTCAGGTTTGTGGTTCCAAGGAGAATATTTGTCATTTTTCACTAAAGCGATGACAACATTCTCGTTCGTGAGGATCTCGTTCAGCAGGACAAATACATGTAGTTCAGTTTATAAGTGCAATTCAGAATCATTGAATAACATGTAGGCGTGCTTCACATTCATGAATAATTATCATAAAATTATATTTAATTCATTTCATTTATTCATCCCCTATTGCTCAGTCCCATTAAATGTCGAGGGGGGTGGAGCCGAGGCGGGACACACCCTGGACCATAGTGACGGGGTGAAAGTTCACTTGTAAACATTTGTCCTAGTCCTGTTAGAGCAAAGCAAAAATATAAACCCGGTTGACAGAGACTGAAGTTGTCTTTATTACCTTTGCTCCAGCGACTCATCATCAGCTGTCTACACGTCTCAGCTGTTTCCACAGTTTGCTTTTCACTTTGGAAGGCTTCCTGATAACTTCCTAATGGTCTGTTTTGTTTTCCCGACTACAACTTTAACTTTCCAGTATTTTAATAGTACAAAAGAAAAACAGCATGCGGCAGCTTAGTATTATACTTTGTTCATTTTGTTCTCAGGTCGGCAGCCACATTGTCATGTCAAGGTCGAAGACAGTAATATAGGACAAAACAATCATTTGAATGAATGTTTGACAATAGAAAGCCCTTGTATCTGAGAGACGCGCCGCACCCAGAAGGATTGCTCTTGTCTCGGATCCTTGAAGTTTACTAAGGGGCCAAGAACCAATTAACCCGTGTGGTCCACTGGGCTCCGACTGCTGTGTCGAGCGCCGCGGAGCTGGACGTGTAATAGTCCTGAGCTCCCAGTGCAATGGGAGATGAAGCCTGATGGGAAATTGCGCAGGACAAAACTGGAGGACGCTGGAATTTGCCTCAGTTGTCCTTTTTTTTTATCATGCCTCAACCGTTTATCGTAAGGACAGAGTAAATGTATGCAGCTTAAAAATGTTTGAAAATTAAAAGGTTTAAATTAAATGATAGCCCTGTTTAATCAAAGTTAAATACATTTCCTCAAAAAGTCCTGTTTGCTGTGTGCAGCTGTGAATGTGCACTGGAGCCAGACTCGGGTGAGATTTCAAACTGGTCCAAACAACACATTAGAGGCAGGAACTAAACCAAATTCTGCTCGACACAAATGTGCATTTAAAGGGAAAATGTAGAAAAATGACAGATACAGGGCACACAGGGGGTAAGTTAATAGAGTTTGATAAAAAATGTTGTAAGTAAAAATGCATGACGTATTCAAAAGCATTAAACATGTCATGCATCTGTAGCCAGTTCTCTGGTATCATCTAGATTTTTGAGATCATGGAGCTATATTTGATGTTGTACTCAGTTAGCTCATGCTTGTGGCTCAAACCACGTTTCCCAGAATGCTTTACAAAAACACCCCAAGATGGCGGTAAACACTCAAAAACACAATCAGAAACCACAGAGTAACAGTTAGAGCATGCACAGTTAGTCTGTGTTGAATTGACGGCACTAAAGTCTTCAGAAAGTATCAGCAAAAGGTGATTGATTTGTGTCACAGACGCCGAGGTGGACGTGTTAAATGTTTCTTTAAAGAGAAGAATGGATCCGTAACTGAAGGACTTTCAGCCGACAATGTGGTGTGCTGTGCAGTAATGAGTGCTAATGAGTGGGAGGTTGGACCCTGGCTATATTTTTTTAGTCAGAAAACTTAGGCTGACCGATGTGACCAATCACACCTGAAATGCATCAAGAAGGACTCTAAACTAGGCAGCAACCATCCCAGTTTTGTCTGATTCATCTCAAACAAACTACATTCTTCAGACTTTAGACTTTACTGATCCCTGTGCAGCATCTAACGAGAGCAACACTATGAACAGGCCTCTCCGATGAAAACTGACAGGAAACTAACGCAGAATAATTAGGCCAAAGGAGAATCGCAGCAATAGAAAAGAAATGATCTGTGCTTGGGAGCGGGAAATCGATTGGGCGAGACAAGTGGGAATAAGGAAAGAGCTGCATGATGAAATTCTGGAGAAAAGAGGCAGAACAATGTGATTTATCGGCCAAAGAGTGAGGTTTTGGGAGGACAGAGGCGACTGATAAATTGTCTCAAAGATCAGAGGGATCCTCTTCAAATGACTCACAGTTTCCAAAATCTTTGCTTTAGTCACATTAGTTTCTACTTTCTCAACCTTAAAGATGGAGGATTTGTTTTCAGTGAGTTTTTAATGGTTGCGTATAAAGATTTAGGGTCAGATCTATTAAGCTGCACTGTGATCATGTGTCAGGGAGGAGCCTGTGTAGAGGTGTGTTTACCAAAACTGTGCAGGGTTTAGGGCTGTACTAAAGGCAGCACTGTTGATTTAACGGCCCATAAATAAGCTAACTAAGATATGTTGAGAAGAAGGAAGTGAGGGAATCAAGAACCTACCCTAGAGTTGGCTATTGTAACATCTCATCTCCGGGATTTACTCACTAATGATTTACTTTGTAAATAATGATTTACTTTGTAAATCATTATTTTTGAAATACTCCGCGTAAGATAACCTTCAATGATATTTTATTTATATGTGTATTTATCTATTTTATCCATCAAAACATTCCATCTCCTGGATTCACAACTACCTCACAGAGGCCACAGTATGTCAGGACAGGAAATACTGTGTTTATGACTCAACAACATCGGGGGCTCCTCAGGGAACAGTGCTATCTCCGTTCCTCTTTACCCTGTACACTGCTGACTTTGCATATACATCTGCCTCCTGCCATATTCAGAAGTATTCTGATGACACAGCAGTCCTGGCCAATGTGAAGGGGGTAATGAAGAGGAATATAAGGAACTCATTACTGCATTTACAGACTGGAGCCGGAAGAACGGTCTAATCTTGAATTGTGGACTTTGACAGAGGATCGGGGAGTCCATCTCAACCACTAACTGGACTGGTCTGTACACATTAAGCAAGTGTACATAAAAAGGACAGAGCAGACTCTTCTTTCTGAGAAGATTGAAATCTTTTGATGTCTGTGAGAGGCTCTATATTTTTTACCAGTCAGGTGTGGCCAGTGCTATATTCTTTGGTGTTGTCTGTTGTGGGAGCAGCATAACTGTTAGAGACAGCAACAGGATGGACAAACTGGTCCGGAAGTGTGTCTGTGATGGGTGGGAGGGTGGACTCAGTGGGGGGCCATCGTGGAGAGAAAGATGAGGGGTTTGATGCAGGCCATCTTCTCCACGAGACTCTGGCAGCTCAGAGAAACAGCCGCAGTAACAGACTCTCCCTGCGCTGTCGAACTGAGAGGTTCAGGATATCGTTCATTCCAGCTGAAGCGTGTGCACTTTATTACTATCACTAGTAACGTTTTTCTAACCTTACAGCATATTTTATTTATTTATTTTATTTCTGTAAGGCACTTTGAATGGCCCAGTGTATAAATTGTGCTATATAAGTAAATTTGCCTTGCCTATTTTATTATGCATTTATTGTGTTTTTATGTTTGTTTTTATTAATGAGTGTGCAGTGTGTGTGTGTGTGTGTATGCTGCTGGACACTTTAATTTCCCCTGATGGAGATGAATATACTATCTATGTATCTACCTGCCTTCTTAAAACCCACCTACCTACAGTAAAAATAAAACTATAATATCTTGAGAAAAGGTCGACACACCATTTCATGCCTTGACTTTATAAATAAAATAAACATGCAACAAACTGGCCATTGTCCAGAGTGTGTGGGGGGGTGGGGGATGGGCTCCAGTCACCTGCAGCTCCTAACGGGAGTAAAAAGAAAATGAATGAATGAATGGAAGGAGAACATTGTTTTCCGACACATTGCAATAAAGTTCAGACAGAGTAATTACAACCAATTGACGGATTGCGCACAGCCATCCAACACCTTGTGCTTTTCAGTTGTTTATTTTCACCCTGCGGCAAACGAGACACTTTGTGCAAAATCGACCGGCGTCGCTGTGCAAAGGTTTAATTGTGTCAAACTCACATGGTACGTCGGACTCGACAGCTCTCCGCTCGAGCTGTACCTGATGAACAAACCTGGGCTCTGACAGGTGTTTTCATACTAATGGCAGATTAAATGTATTTCTGTGAGTCGTGATTATACATTTGACTAATGCTAATGTCATGCTGAGAAAATAAGTACTGTGGTTAATTACTTTTCAAACCCATCTTAGTGGATGTTTTTGAAGAGTTCAATGCTCATAGCAACAAATGCTACATCCTACACTAACTTAATAATAATAACTTGACCTTCAGTCATTTGAGTCTACCTTGATGTTTAATCCTTAATTGTGTTATAGCAGTAGATATTCCATTTTAATAAATAATCAAAATTCTTCTGAAGGTTAATTAGAAAAGTAAGTGCTCTTGTGATTGTCAGTATTTGTGGTAATTAATGTTAGTGCACATGGCAGGAGTCTGGGGGAAAGGGGGGCTCAAATTCCCTGGGGAGCAACTCCAGCCACATGTCTCTGTGCTGGTCTCAAGCCTGGGTAAATGAAGAGGGTTGAACAAACATATCCAAGCCACTCATGCAGATGTTTTTTATTAAAAGCAAAACGTTATTGAACATCTGTGTCAGCATTAAGGAGGATAAAACAAAATGTCCCATCAGCTGCAGTGAACATAAAAATGAGTTTCATTTCAAGGAGCCAGTGTTGCATCGCAGACTAAAACACTGAGACTCGTTGATATGTTTCCTCTTTGAAAAATGAGCTTTATTCCCCGCAGAGTCTCATAACGACAACACATTTACTGTTACATAAAACCGTGATGAGGTCTTTGGTTACTGGACACTTTTATGACCGTTTTGATGCCTGACTTCATTAGAAAACAGAGAGAAAGACTTTGAAGAGCCTTATCTTGGGCTGCAGACGCCCTTCTGTATGACGCGCACAAAAAGAGGAGGCTGCGATTAGAGGATACCAGGCGGTTGGTGGAAAAACAGAAAGGCAGAGGCAGGAAGCTGACTTCACACAGATAGAAGATGTAAGACAAGAACAAATATGAGAAAGCTCAGAAAGAAACATGTAAATCCCTTTTTATGATTTTTTTATGCAGAGGTTATTTCAAAACAGAAATACAGGTTATTTAAGTATAGACGTATTGACGTTAAAGGGATAGTGCAGTAGTTTGTAAATGAGATTATGTGAGCTACTTGTGGATACTTACAGTCACAACTAAAATTATAGCATCCTCAGATGGTCAAAACTCAAACTACAGCTGCCTGAGAGGGTCAAAACTCAAACAACAGCTGCCTCAGAGGATCAAAACTCAAACTACAGCTGCCTGAGAGGGTCAAAACTCAAACAACAGCTGCCTCAGAGGGTCAAAACTCAAACTACATCTGCCTCAGAGGGTCAAAACTCAAACAACAGCTGCCTCAGAGGATCAAAACTCAAACTACAGCTGCCTGAGAGGGTCAAAACTCAAACAACAGCTGCCTCAGAGGGTCAAAACTCAAACTACAGCTGCCTCAGAGGGTCAAAACTCAAACAACAGCTGCCTCAGAGGATCAAAACTCAAACTACAGCTGCCTCAGAGGGTCAAAACTCAAATTACAGCTGCCTCAGAGGGTCAAAACTCAAACTACAGCTGCCTCAGAGGGTCAAAACTCAAATTACAGCTGCCTCAGAGGGTCAAAACTCAAACTACATCTCCCTCAGAGGGTCAAAACTCAAAATAAAGCTGCCTCAGAGGGTCAAAACTCAAACTACAGCTGCCTCAGAGGGTCAAAACTCAAAATACAGCTGCCTCAGAGGGTCAAAACTCAAACTACAGCTGCCTCAGAGGGTCAAAACGCCTCAGAGGGTCAAAACTCAAACTACAGCTGCCTCAGAGGGTCAAAACTCAAACTACAGCTGCCTCAGAGGGTCAAAACTCAAACTACAGCTGTTTCAAAAGGGCACAGTAAACAAAGGGCCATTTGTCAGTGCAGGGTAATGCTAAAAGAACCCTTTGGCCTTTGGTTCCATCAGAGTTGTAAGCTTTTCAAAAGGTGGAAGTGCAGTTTCTTTATTGGACAATTGATACAAAAAGAAACATATCTTATGTTCATTATATTAATTTAAGCCCATCCATCCAATAGGTTTTCAAATATGAATGATAGCTCATGTAGAAACACACCTTTAGCTCCACGTGTGTGATGATAGGATTGTAAACATCATGGTGACGAAGCTTGATAATTGTAGCAACAGTAACCAGGTTAGTTTAGCTTCACAAACAAAGGAAGGAAAATTAATGGGAAATGTGAAAAACAACTTGCAGAGTAGCACCTCTGCTCATTACCGCTCTGTGGCAAGAGAGAAACCTGACTATTTTTTAACAACATGGTTCAAGGCTCGATGCGGCAGATACAGCAGCGAGCCTGGTTTTAATGGTTTTGTGTGTTTTGAGTCCATTCATCATTGCTGTGTTGTGCGTGAAGACCAGGATTCAAATAGACCGAGAAACAGACAGAGCGATGCCCCGTGGATATCCAATTCCTATCTCCGGTGTTAACGAAGCGCCGGTGTGTGATGTCTGCCGACTACAGCTAATGATGAGGCTTCGTTATGGTGGAGAAATGCCGCAGCAGAGACAGAAAAAGCAGAAGTGAGGGGAGAGAGAGCATTAATAAACCTGGCTTTTCTGAAGTCCGCCAAGCGCTCGCTGTAATGCTAAGAGATGAGATGATAGGAAGCCGGAGAAGGGTTTGCCAACACATACATTAAAAAGGTCATAAACGCTGGGGTAAAATCTGGGCCTGTTCCTCGCCGTCATTAGTAACTTCCTGACATTTCACCAACCAAACAATGTTTTTAATCATGAGCTAAAAATATGAATATGCCAGACTAGCTTTACACCTGACGGTAAAACTGCACAGACAAACTTAATTTATGCGTTTGAAATGTTGAGAGAATGAGTCTTCAGTTATTTCTACATAATCAAGATAATCGGAATAATAAACATTAGTGCTGCATATTTTTTTTAAAGTCAGCAACACAGTTTAAATGAACAGATACAACACTTAAGATTTATAAATACCATGCCAACATATTTATTCTTGATTGAACATCCATCAGCATTGTAATGGCACGTCCGTTTCATATGTGCATTATAAACTAAAAAAAAAATAATAAGAATATACATAAACAAAAATGCTGTCTAATAGAGTATGACTGCATTAAATTGCACATCCATTATCTTTGAAATTGACCTTTATATCTTTCAATGCATTCAGCCCTAATAAACATTAGCCTTTTCTGTTGTGCTCACTTTGAGTCTCACCTTGAGCACCTCAGGGCACAGGAATGTTTACAGAGATGTTGGAGAGGCCTACAGGCTCGTCGTCTCAGACATACAATAGACATATAAGACATAAAGATAAGACAAAAACATTATCATAGTGCTTCAGACTTACATGTGACGTATACAGGAAGAATATCATGATATTTTACACACATCAGGGCGGGTTAAATGTTTGTCAAAGGAAATTAAATGTTGCTGAAGTTGTCACACTTTATTGGATGATTTGGCCCACGACTAACGGGACGATCCGTTACACAGGACCATCTGGAGGGCCTCACAGACAGTATTCGGTTATATATCCAATCAGAGTAACACTTTGTTAAACATTGAGCCTGTTTTCTGACTGTTTATCCCAAGAAGAGAGGCTTCATTTGAAAAAACATCTTCATTTTCTCTCCTGCATCTCAGGATTAATTAATTATTGCAGTGTTTAGCTCTACCTTTTGGAAAGTGGAGCAATCTGTTGGAACCCAAGACTTCTCAAAGAATGTTTTGTGGCCGCTTCCGAACCCTTTTGATGATGAAAAATTACCACGACTGACTCGTACCGTTTCTGTGGAAACTGCCCGCCAGAGGTTGTTGTAAACTAACCCCAAGCTTTGGTCTAGGCACACTTCATCCATCTCCTCCATCTTAACACAAGCCTAATGTCACCAACAGTTTTCTCTTTATTTAGCTCCATTTTGTTCGTTTTCCATAGTGTTCTTTAATTAGCCAAACCAGGAAATGGGCTCTCACTTTTTTCTCAGGGGTAAGTTATTAAAATATAATAATCTACTCTCTCCATTTTCCTCTTTTCCCTGCAGTGCTTTGTCTTGCGCTCCTTCACAGGTCATGAGCGAATACTTTAAGACGACTATTAATGACAACGTTATGCGTGACCCTATTAAAAAAACGTCTATTTAACACATATGTGCTTATAGATACTAATAACCCAGCTGTAAATCTCTGGGGGATGGCTTTCTCTCGACGCAATTATCCTGAAAAGATGGTAATCAGCTTTTCCGCAAAACAAAGTCGTCATATCTTTCTGCGAGGCTGTAGTGTTGTAATTGCTTTGTAAACACTCAGTGACAGGCTTGCATTAAAGGGTAATTATGAGGGAATGGGGCATTGTGGGAGAGCGCTCCGTCGCAGAAAATTCAAATGGTGTATTATTATGAAACTCCTGTGGCACAATACGTCTGCAGCGCTCCAGAAAGGAACAATGTGAGTTGTGCAGAAATAAATGGAGTGAATGCATAACACTGTGCCCGGCCAAAAAAATAAATCAACATCTGGATTTAACTGAACAAATAGGTAGGAGCCCTGCGTCAAATAATTACTGCAGTGATTAATATGTTTCTTGATTAACCAGGTTGGAAGAAATGTTCCGTGGTTGTTGAATAGATGTTTCCTCATTTTAAGAAGAGTTTAATTATTGGCCTGAATCAGGGAAGAAAGTGAGGCATGGGATTAACTTTTTATACTTGTACTTTTCTTTGAGGCTAAATACGATTGCCTCAACAAAACGAATAAAATAAAACAGCTTAGCGCTTTGAAGACAGTTTAATTTGCTTAACTGTACCCCGCATATGTTTCTTTTAAACCCAACAATTGCTGTATGTGAAAACTTCTATCATATTATATTGAATTAAAACTCTTGCTCTAGCTCTGATCTTTTGTATGTAGATAGCCTCATCCTGGTCTCAAACCGGACTTCTCGTTGAACGCAGCCTTGTGTTGATAATGCTTAAAAAGGCCCCTCTCTTTACGTCCAGCTCTAAAATGTTGATTTCTGGAGTTTTTAAACCTTTACTGCTCGGCCTGCACCGCTGAGACTCACTGTTTCTGTTTCTAAAACCGTCTGAACGAGTTGCTCCTCTGCTGCTGCTCTCCGCCTCAGGCTCTGTACCGTTTTTAAAAGAAAAGCTAAACACCGCTCCTTTAGCTTCTACATTTATTGATTTAGCGCTGCTCTTCACTTCCCCGACTCTTGACGTGTTACAAAAGCGAGCTACAGAAATGTTAATGACTATAACGAGCATATTACCCCTCTTTTTTGACACATAAATTCAGTCTATCCTCCACTTTCTTTGGCTGCCAGCGCTTAAAAATGCTCCTGCCGAACAAATGAATGATATTTGTGACAGCGCGGAGCCAATTCAATGTGTTTTTACTGTGCCCTCCAGAATTATTGGTGGCCCTGGTGCAGATTAGCTCATTACTTTTTACAGCTCTCTGGCTCGTCTTCACTGGAGGTGCCAATAATTCTGGAGGGCAGTATATATCTTCCTCCCACGACTCTCTCATCCGTTCTCCACGCGACACCTTATCAGACTTTTACTCATGAATTATGCACGCGTTTCTTTCTGGAAGCAGGATATTTGAGTTAAAAAATGAGCAAACAACAGGGATTTGATTATCTCGGCTGGATTTTTTTGCTCTGCCGGATACATTTCATCTGTTTTTACTGCGACAGGCTTTAACTATCCACCGGACAGATCGTGAGTTTGATTTGTCCTCTGCAGTTACAGCCACATTAAGTTTTAAGAAAAAGAAGATAGAAGGAAGGACATGAGCCATTTTATTTACATCATAAAATATAAACATGCTTTGTTTGTCTGTGCAAGTCAGCGCTGTGTATTCTCTATCCAGGCAGTTAAAGAGATAACTTTTACCATTGAAAAGATATTGACAAGTCTGCCTGAATAAAGAGTGAATACTGGCTACATATATTGACCACATCCCTTTGAAAAAGTTGTTCCTATTTACTTTACTTTATTTTTTTTCCTTTTTGTCTCTGTTAATGCACTGTTTAGCATCACCAAAATAAAAATAAAAAAGTCCTTAAACTACAATGCATCATCTGGATAATGGTAACTATTCAAGGTTTGGTTTGCAAACTTAATGTTTCTCTTGAATATTTGGTTCATGAAAACACGTGTCACGTGTTTGGCAAAATCTTAAAAAAAACAAAGCAGTAATGGAGAGCAGTAACTCAAAGTCTATTCCTCCTCTTTGAAGGTTATCGGATATTTATATTTTTCATACTCAAACAGTACTCAGACCTTTAAATATGTACTTATCTAGGATGTAAATATGCTATGTCTCTGTATTAATGTACATCTGCTCTCATACACGCTCCGTGTTTATGCAACCTGTCAAACACAACTGTTTTCCCAGTCTGGAGAAATCTTTGGTCTGTTTCCTGCAGAAATACGCACAGCCTCTTACCTTTTTAGTGATGCATGAGTCTGTCTGTCCATTTGTGTGCACTTTCTGTGTTTACTCAGCGAGCAGACGGCAGAAGGAAGGAGGAAATGGAGTTTACATTAGTACCTTAAGGAAAGCCTCTCTCTAAATCCTCAATTTCTGCTTTGGCGTCCAGAGCCTATTTTAATGTTTAGCCGGCTTCCCTGACGAGCTTTGAGAGATTGGGAACACGCATTGGAGGTCACAAGGTTATGGAAACATAATGCTGTAAGGAATAAATTAGAGTATTTTGGTGCTGAACCAAGAATCTGGGAATCCATCCACGACGTTAGGAAATGGAGGAATTAAGAGCGGGAACAGTTGTGTGAAAGAATAGCAGGCAGAGACTGGTTCCTGTGGGGAAAGCATGTATTCATGTGAGTAAACAAACAGCATTTCATTAATTATCTGTCATTTAACGCCATGTTGAGTTTATCATATTCCGATTGACTGTGGCGCAATGAGATGGAAATAATCTGAAAACAGTTGAGATGTTTGGGAAAAAAACAAAGAAGAAAATAAAGAGTTAAAAGCTAATTTCATAACTGTACAAGATGTTTGTGATTGATTGTTCCAGCAGTAACCGGCTCTCTGTTTAAGGTCTGCATGTCCTGCTGCTGTGGTTCCGCTCTGGCTCCAGTTCACGCCCACAGGACTGTCCCAAAAATCTGATCTGATCCTGTAGTTTTTCAATAAATCTAAAGTCTGATATATAATATAATAATGAACATAATTCATTATTAATAATAATAATATAATTCATGTTGTGTGCAGTCGCCCTTTGGTCTTTGTTAAATATTATGCAGCCTTCATAACAATATACATTCTTCTGTTGTTTTTTCCTGCTCTGTGCTGCAGGAACATGGCCCAAAAATACCCTGTGTTACCCTCTGTGTTTCTGGACCTCTAAATGTCCCGTAGTGCATGAGCGCGAGAACTGATCTGTCCGTGTAAGTCTGTGTAAGTCTGAGTATTTTGGCTCGTTTTAACCCGTATAAAGAAGTTATATTGATTACTCAGCATTTTCACATGCTAAAGAAACTTAGACCAGCGTTTACATCACCAGCGCCTTGTGAGCAGAAGGTGCACCAGGTCTGCTTGGATTGGACAGCTTCTCTGTGACTTGCAATGTGCTGTTTAACACTTGTTTAAAATAAATCTCTGTTATATAGATTTGTCTGTAGAATTTTTAAACCAACTCTGAGCTATCAGCAAACACTTTCAGACTACAAACAAGCAGACAGTGGTTCCATTTGGTCCAGACTTATCGCTGCAAACAGTTAATACAAGATGGCGGAAAACTCTACACCAGAAACCAAAAAAACTAGAAGTGAATGTGCAATGTTTATTTTGCTTTGGCAGCGTGAAATCCAACTGTATACACTGCCCGTCATATCATTTCTTAAACAGCCATGTGGGAGACTCGTCCTGTGATCGTGGAAAAGATTGATCTGTTGATCTGTTTCAGAAAGGTCAATCAAGCAAAGAGAACATCTAAAGAGAGTTGAAACTACGAAAATTGGGTTAAGAACTGTCCAACGCATTATTAAAAACTGGAAGGATAGTGGGGAACCATCATCTTCAAAGAAATGTGGTAAAAAAAAAAAAACCTTGAAAGATCGGTGATCACTTAAACATTTGGTGAAATGTAAAAAAACAACTGTAGAACTCACGGCTGAGTTTAAAAGCGAAAGAGCCTTTCCACAAACGCACAATGTGAAGGGAACTCAAGGGATTTGGACTAAACTGCTGTGGAGCCTTAAGAAAACCATTTGTCAGTGAGGCTTATGGGAAAAAAAGGCTTTAGTTTAAAGATTGGACTCTGGAGCAATGGAAGAAGGTCATGGTCTGATGAGTCCAGACCAATTCCAGAGGTCTAGGTTCAGCAACATTATGTGCCCAAAGAACGAGGTCAGCTGACGACCTGAATACACTGAATTATAATTGCATCAATGGATTTTAGAGTGTGTGACTTTTTTATTGGACAGGCAGTGTATATCAACAAAGGGGGGGAAAAAGTGATTAAATAACATGAACATGAACATGAACTCTAGTGTCATGTAACTGGAGTTCACACACTGCAAACAAATGGCCCTTGTGACTGGTTTAACACTGGACTTGGATTGTTTGAATTGTAACCTGGGATTAAACTGGTCCCATCATTCCTTGACCTTGACTTTGTCTTGGCCACGACACTATTATTCTTGCAAATGTCCAAAATGCTTTAGTATCAGTACATTGCTTAGTTACTTCTGTCTTCTTTTAAACGATGTTTCTATCTGTTCTTTATTTAAATACTCTCCAAAAGAAAATGTCTTCATAGCCATTGTGTTCCTCTAATAACGTTTGGTTCATATGAGACTTTCTGTGACATGAGAAGGAACTTAATCTCACGCAGATTAAAAACCAATGGTGCAGATACATTTCTCTGTTGAAAAAGTCAACTTAATCAGCGTGAACTTTGGAGGCAAAGCGTGACACCAGACCTTTCCATGGCTCAGAGGACAAGTGCAATATCATAGTAAAGATTTATAACTAAGGCGAGAGGAGATGATTTATCAGAAAGTCTTGAGATGAAGCACAATTTCCTGCTCGTATTTCCATTTCCTGAGGTGTAAAATAATGCACTAAACGTATATGGAGCAAGAGAGCAAGAGAAATGAAGTCATACAGGCCTTGAAATACGTGCATACAGTGTGTGTGAGCTGATTTATGCCCGAGGCCCAAACGTCTGTGAAGACTGTTCGCTCTGAGTAAATGTAAGTCTAACAGAGATGATCTGTAAAAAAGACTTTCACCAAAGACACTGGAGTCCCCTTTTTAAGATGATCCTCTTTTACCAGAGATGTAAGACTTTGGAGTATTTAGAGTTTCTGAAAAATATAACCAGGGAATTAAGACCACACTACTAGATGTTAAGTATTCAATCAAAGTTGATGAACAAATAATAGACACACATACATTTTCTCTGGCAACACCATTTATCTTGGACAATTTTTCAAAAAACTTCCAAACTCCATTTTATACTTATAAATAATGAAAGCATCACTGATTAGAACTAATTTTAGTGACTGTAAAAATAAAAAAATTCTAAATGTAATGGCGGACTCAGAACCCAAATGCACAACACCAGACTCAGAATGTTAAACTGTATTTTTTAATGAGACAGAGGTAGTAAACACTGGGGTTGTGGATTAACTGGACGTGGCCGGTCGGACCCGAAAGACCAAGAGGTCAGGAAAGGTCAGCAGAATCTGGTAACTGTAACAAGCTTAGCAGGACCCGCTGGCAGAAGCAGGTAATGCTTCCAGGAGTCAGAAGAACAATCTTGCAACAAGAGTTGTGTGTCATCTGCTCATGTACCAGCCTGATTGTTTTAGCCCGCAGGTGTGTAGCAAGGGAGTCAACCTATAACCAGAAGGTTGGCGGTTCGATTCCCGCTCTCCCCTGTTCATTCTGTCGTTGTGTCCCTGGGCAAGACACTTAACCCAACTGGCCTCCAGTGTCTGTTGCACTGGTGTATGAATGTGTGCGACTGTAGAGGTGTGTTTGGTGGTGGTAGGAGAAGGTTGTGAGCGCTGTTTGTAAGGCAGCCCCCCCTCTCTGTCTGCCCCAGGAGTGGATGTGTGTGAATGGAGCGAGTGGAAGCACCATGTTAAGCACTTTGGGTGCCCGAGAAGGGTGCAAAAAAAACGCTATATAAATAAATGCCATTTACCATTTACCATTTTTCACATTTCCGAGGACCACGAATGCAGCATCAGAAGACTGTTGTTACCATAGCAACACCCAGAAAAAAGTGTTCATATTTTACATTTTAGTAAGAAAATATATTAAAAAGAAAAGATATTATTGAACTTTTGCCCGTAATGTGATGTTATGTGATGGTATTTTTACCGGCTGTAAAGAAATTAAGATTAAACCTGCATTAAAAAAAAGTTGTGGTTCTTTGGAGAATACTTTTTTATGTCCTTGATGTTCCCACGTTTCTCCAGAGTTACGAGAGAGTTATGAGAGAGCGATACGAGGCGGGAGGTGGCCATCGGGGATTGATTTCTTTCCTGATGCGTCATGTTTTACTGTCCGCCCCTGAGGGGACCAGGTAATCACTGAGCAGCTCCGGCCTCCAGCACGTGGCAGATATGGATTCCACTGGAGTGGGAATAACCTTCATCCTCGCTGCTCTATACTTGGATTTATCCCTCCTCTCTGCCCGAAGGGTTCAGAGTTCACAGATTAAAAAGTGGAAACTGTAATCGTGCTTTTTACTGCTGCAAGTAACTTTTTTGTTTTCGTCAGTGACTCATATTTCAGACCTTAAATACAAAACCCATCTGAGGATATTTTTTACTCATCTTGGCAGCTGAGAGTTGCATCCTAAATTATTAAAAAGCAGCTGATCTAATTGACTTTAGTCAAGCCAACTCTGTTCAGTTAATTGTTTTCATGTTAATGTTTTTATGTACTTTGTTATTATTTCACTTTCATGTATATCATTAATATATCATATTATTCCATTTTTAATATTTGCAAGTCCCATAATCGCTTTAACTTTATATTACTGTACATATTTATTTTTACTTCTTTATTCTATTGAGTGTGTTCATGAGTGTTTGTTCGTTGTTTGTAACTGGGCTACTGTGACAAAGCAAATTCCCTTTTGGCTTAATAAAGTGAAGTCTAAAGCTAAAGAAGCTAATGTCTTTGTCTCCTGTGACCTTGTAGATTGTAAGAACTAGAGCAGAGAAGAGAAAAACAGACTATTTTTGAAAAGAAAATGGAACTGTATCTTATCTGTAGTGAACACTTCAGACCTGGTAAAATAGACCTGTGTTTACATTTACAGACCTTCTGAGGAAGAGCTAAAGATGCTGAGGTTCTCTCTGGGAGTAATCAGGATTAATAGGATCAGGAGTGAATCCATCAGAGGAAGCGCTCAGGACGGAGGTTTAAGACATAGACCAGACTGACATGGTTTGGACATGTTCAGAGGCGGGAGAGGGACTATATCGGTCGAAGGAGGCTGAGGTTAGAGCTGCCAGGACAAGGCCAATAAGAAGCAAAGGACCAAGGAGAAGATTTATAGATGTTGTGAAGGAGTGCTGTGGTTTAGTGTTTTAATAAAATCAGCCGTACAACATGAGGTCCTGAAGTTCAAGCCCCAAAAATCAATGCATATTATTGCAGATTATTGATTTGCACTTGGTCGAATCATGGCTTTGTCCAGATAACGGTTTTAAATCCCAAAAACTTCCTGACTCCAAAATTCTTCTATGAAACTCCGACTGCTCCTGGAGTCCCATTTCTGTTCACAGCAGAGCGGCCGCAGATTGGGAGCTGACAGGGTGCTTATCTGTCAGATAGGACTCCAGCAGCGACGAGCTGCCACACACTCAATCCCACACCTGCTCACAAAATGCAGCTTCACCGGCACAACTTATATATTTCCATTTGGATTAGGAAGTGTCCGCAACACAAGACCAAACAGGTTTTAAATAAATCCTGGTGGTGACCCAGTTTTAGAGCTTTTCTTTGAGAGTTTCCACACAGTCTGCTGTAAATAAGATTTTAATGGGAAAACCAGCTTCTATTTTGCATAGTTGGTAAATAGTTTTTAATCTCTGAACATTTAAAATTCTGGGCAGGGACACCACACATTGTCCTCAAAAGAGAGAAAATGTATTCTTTCAATTACTCGTGTTCTTTGTTATTAAGTCGAAATTATCTCGTCTGCATTTCTTTTGTCCAATTAGAATATTGTAAAATAAAATCATTTCTTGGAATAACTTATTACAATAACACAACCAACCTTGACTTTAGTGATTATCCAATGCCAAAAACTGGCAACCTATCCAAGAACAACCCTACAGTGAAGATTACGTCATACATCTCTGGACATTCCGTGACTCCACAGATCTTCCCCAAATTCTTGGATTTGCAGTTTATGTTAATTTCAGTGTCCACACAAAATCAAATCAAGTTTCTGGTCCATTTTCTTTACTTGACTATATTCTGTTTCTCTGGCTTCCCCACCTGATGGGACAGAAGCTGCTCCTGGTGGATGTCAACCCACTCCTGTCATTCCTGACCGGCGGCTCAGAGTCAACGGACACCTCAGCAAACGTCTGACCATTTCCACAGGAGCCCCTCAAGGATCTGTCATCTCTTCAGGTCCGTTTACAACATACAACAATGAGTGTAGAAACTCACCCTGGGATGACATACATTAAATATTCAGATGATACCTCAATCTTGGACACTACCAACACTAAAAGACAACTACAGACTGAAATGGACACATTTGCTGAATGGTGCAAACAGAAGTGCGTAACAGCATAACATTCAAGATCATATTAATAATAATAATAATAATAATAAAGGCCACTAACAGCACTGAAGTTCTCAACAGATAAATAAAATCACTTGAATTCTCAAATATATATAATAACACTTATAATAAAACAAGTCAAATACTAAAATTCTGAAAGCTTTTAAAAACAGTTGCCATCTAGAAATAACCACTGCTTCCCACTAAACAAAGAAAACCCAATAACACCTCCCTGATCCTTGTTTTCCTCCTGGTTCCTGTTTTTATTGAGAGAATTGCTTTGCAGCTCGGTTCAGTCAGTTTTAATTACTGCCGACCCGGGAGGCCTAAAGCTGGACTCTGTGTAACGCAAACTCTTGGTCTTTTTAAAGTTTACAATGTCTGAGTGAAATTGTTCAATGAATCAGCACAAATACACTAAAGCATAAACAAAGACCATGCTTATTTAATGGAAGCGACTCATCTGTGTGGTCGGCCACTGACAAACCTAACCTACTGAGCTAATAACGTATCCTCAGGGCTACTGTACCCAGTGAACGCAGCAAAGACTATGTAACACGTTTTCTCTCTTTGGTATGAATACAAGTGGATGGGTTATTTTGTTTGAATCTTTTTTATAATAATAATCTGTTTTATGATCTCTGTGAGTGTGCTTCACTTGGATCTGACGGATGCACCATATTCGCTCCAAAACCGTCTGTATACTGAACTCCAGTGCTGATTGATTAAAATGTGAACCAAGCGAACCAAAGACATCCAAACGAGCCCAAACAGGATGAGACTCAGAAATTGGTGAAGAATAACATCCTGTTCTCCCCACAGTTCATTCTGTCATTGTGTCTTTGTGCAAGACACTTAACCCACTTGCCTCCAGTGGCTGTAACACTGGTAACTACTGCAGAACAATGTAAGTCACTTTGAATAAAAGTGTCTGCTAAACGAATAAATGTAAATGTAAAAGAACAAAATGAGCACAGTGGAGCACCTGGAAGGTAAAATGTTTTATTTGCATTTGGGCTAACAGTGCCATCTAGTGTGTTTCTTGAGAAAGGCATTCTTTTTGTTGTTGTTTTGGTTGAAATTAAATAAAGTAAATAAAACTACACACCATTAAAAGGTTGGTTGTCATCAAATATTAGATTCAACTTATTCAGCAACACAATGAAATTAAACTAAAACTGAATTAAATGATTGTTGGCATGTATTGTCCTCACAGTCGGCATATACAATCTAATAAGTACCAGCTCCATTTCCTCGAACGCTCTCTGGGTTCAACCTGGTGCAGTCCGGATTCGGGAATATAATTGCGTGTTCGGTCTGGTGCTCAGCTGACAACACCGACACGGCACAAAGTCATTTCTCTCTGGGCCACTTCCTTCCACCTCTTTAATATTCAGGGAACGGCACTGTGACATTCAACGAGCCGTGCGGCGTTCGCTGTCACCGTTAATACTCCGTTTATGAAGTGATGTGGCAGGGAATGCGCCATAAACCCGTCAACGAACACACAAACAGATGATACCAAGGCTCATCTTTTTAAATGAATAAATGCAACTTAATTAACATTGATGAGAAATTCATGGAGAAATGTAAACTGTCCTCGGTTAGGGTGAGCGAAAATACTAATGAATGGCACAATGGTTAGGGTTATTCAATGTGGAAACTCTTGACAAACACCCAACACTAAAAAGAAAAAGAGAAAACGCTGATATTGGAGTAGCCTTTTTAAATAGTTTGCTAAATGGTTTATGAAGCAAATGTGAATGTGAATGTGGACTCCTGAAAAGCCACTATATCGAAATCTTTTTCACAGCAAAGCAGTTAACACAATAAAACACATACCTCCTTAGCCTTTCTCACTCAAGAGGAATAAACCTGGAGCTTTATAGCTTCTTCTTCTTCTTCTTAAACAAAAAGACAATATTATTTCTTGTATCTTTTACTGACCTAACTCTAAAAGACACAATACTAGCGCAGCACCTCGTGTGGCTCAACTTCAAAAACTATCCTGATAGCAACAATCAAAACCAAGCAGAAAAACAATAAATAGGTTTCCTCGGTTTTCTATGGTTTTAGATAGATAGATAGATAGATAATATGAAAGGAATTTATATATTATCAAAAATATATATTACTTATTCTAATGATTCTTCTGAACATTTTAACTCTTTATTGCCCTTTTAAGTTTAAAGTGCATATTAAAAACTGAAATATATAAGAGTTGCCTCTGACGGTAGATACAACAGCTTTTGGCAAAATCCAAATAAAACTGAGAGTTTGTCTGTAACTTTAAATCTTTTTGCTTCTCATTAGTTAAAGTAACTTTTCAGCTAAAACTTAACAGGTTAAAGTGAAGTGGTACATGTTACTGCGTTTGATCAAGAACCCAACTTTTCTTTCTTTTCATGTCCTCAAGCTCTTAATAAATGATCTTAAAGGCCTGGTCCACCATCAAGCTTTAATTTTAAACCTAGATTAGCTAATTAGAGTAAACAACAGGAGTGTAGAACCTCTGCTGTGTTTCTCTCAATCAGTAAGTTCACACGCAGAGCTTTTCTCAAACTCTGCACACACCATCACAGCTGGATATCACACCTTGCCCGAGTTTACAGCAGAAAATCGAAGTACTGTATCCCCAGCCTCTGCTCAGACTAAAACAGCATCAAAAGCCTGCATCATCCAGTTGTGTGTCCGATTTCAAGAAATTCAGAATAAATAGACAAAACAAAATGATTTACTTATATTCTTACTATACAAAACAATCAAGATTTTGCAGCTAATGTTGTGCATTTACAAAGTTGCTGGTTATTTAACGTCTCACTAACTGTACCGGAGCCAGCAGCTTGATTAATACTTAATGAACAGAGAGTAATTAACTGCGGCCACTTGTTTTGTCTTATTTGTGGAGATAAAGCAGATTCCTATCGCCTCCGTTCGTCACACGTGAGCTAATTATCCCAGTGTCAGAGAGAGACTCTACAATGTGTCGGTACAGATCGGAGCTAAGCAGAAAGACCGAGGCAGAACGAGGCTCGATTGATATTCTGCTCACCGCGTCTTGAAGCGTGAAATAGCAGCGAGTACATGTCTTTGTGTAAACTTGCCGCTCTCAGCAGCACGTTTCTGTGGGGAGGAGAAAAAAAAACCTTGGAAAATGGATTGAATTCTATCTTAAACTCATCTCTCTTTCTTTTAATGTGGAGTCGTTGAATGGGAGAGGAGGTGCGTGTGGCTGTAATGCACTGTAAAGACATAAAGGGAGCATACTCTCATCCCCAGAACACAACATAGACATATACCGGATGAATGTTTCATTATGGAGCATGAAATGTACTGCTGTGCTTACATGAACAGCTCTATGGCAAGGAAATCGACTGAGATCACATTCAGTTGACTCAGCTCTCAGTAAGCTTGACTCAGCTGTGAAAAAAAATTGAGGAATAATAAACAAATCATTTCTTACATCATACATACAGAAGCAGAACACAATTTGAGAAATGTAGCATAAAGCTTACTGAAATCACATTTGTCAAAACTATGAATCTAAGTTAATGGCAACTGATGGTTTTAAGGGTTTTGACAAGACTGCAAATAAATTATTAGATATGGAACTCAGTCACAAAAGGGGTTCCACAGGGTTCTATTCTGGGCCCAGTTCTTGTTTTACATTACATATTTATGAACCTGATTCTCAAACAATTCTTTTCTTGTAGGAAAAATGGTTTAAATCCTAAAACGTATAAAAGCCATCTTTTGTAATAAAAAAAAGTCTTTATAATACCATCTGCTGTTTATTATAAGGGATTTTAAATTATTTTCAAGGGCCAATGTCCAATCAATGCTTAACTCAAACCACATGCAAAAATGGAACACTCCCATTGGTCAAAACCAGGTTGTCATATGACGTTTCAGGAAGCTTTATAGCTAGCGATAAAGTGTATTTTCAACTCTGAATATGCCTTGCAACTCAGCTAAAAACAGATAATTGTCATCCTAGCAGCTAAGCTAACTCTAAACTTCAGTTTGGTGTAATGTAAAGTATTTTGACAAAAAAAAGACTGGTCTGGTTTCTTTTCTTTTTTTTTTCTTTTTTTTATAAAAAAAAAAGAAAATGGTAGTGGAACTTTACTGTGTACATGGAAATGATGCAGTTTTCTAAAGAAAGATTATGTAGACTTTCAGAATGGTTGACTAGAAATCTATAACTCAGTAACTCAGTCCAAATCAAAAGAGTTACAAGCATTAGATTCCTGAATATATGCCTGGATTGTTTTAGGTTACACTTTAAAAAACACTGTATAGCTCAGTGGGTAGAGCAGCCGTCCTTCGACCGGCGGGTGGGCGGTTCGATCCCCGCTCGAAACATCCCAAAACATCCCGCTCTCCCCCGCATGCTGTCGTTGTGTCCTTGGGCAAGACACTTAACCTAAATTGCCTCCAGTGATGTTCTGTAACACTGGTAATAGTTAAATGTAAAGTATGTAAAGTGCAGTAGATGGAAAAGCGCTATATAAAAATGATGATTATTATTATTATTAAGCTTTTGGATGTTCCCTTCGAATTAATTATTATGAGACATGGGAAATGTCAATAATCTACCCTTTATCCAACAATGCTTTTAAATTCTCAAAACTCAGAGGAACACTTTAATCTGAAAATTCCCTTTATGAACTTGAAAAATGCTATTTAATTTAACCATTTGTTTAAACATTGTTGTATTTTTTTAGTGTGCTTTATAAAATATGTTTAAATTTCAAATATCCGCTGGCTTTGTTCACAAACATCATATCCTTTTTATTTGACTCAGACAAATATGCTATTCACAATATGTCGTCCTCTATCTGTGTTTTTCTCCACATTGCCAGCCTCTTTTCAATCTGAGGTAAAACTGAGCTGTTTAGGGCTGTAGATTATAATTATCCAAACAGATGCTCATTAGACTGAGGCTCAGGTCTCTGCACCTGTCCCTGGTCCTGGTTTGGGACCTTGAAGATTAGTGTATTCATAATAATCTTTATAATCTCCAGGTCCTGCTTCCTCCAAACTTTTAAAGACATACATGTTTAAATAAATTGATGAAAGTGAATGGTTGTCTGTTTAACCCCCCTCACCCCTTAAATATCCAAGATAGACCCCCCACAACTTGTAAAAAGATAAAACCAATCAATCTTTATATCTTTATTATAGTCTGTTCCTTAGTGACTGCAGACCTGATGATGTTCTTAGAGGAAGGTGGGAAATATAACTCAATTATGAAGCAACATAGATCCAGTTTTTCTTCCCAGCTGTCGATCACCTGCTTGACTCTCCGGCGTCTTCGTGAACGCGCCGCTCGAGACTCTCCTCCGCTCTTTCAGATCTGGTAGAGAAACCCGTCTAGAGCGTGGCAGTCATTTCCCTCTTAAATCACCTTATTTCAATGCAAAGCCGCGGTTTCCGTCCAATTACACAGTCGCGCTGGAGCAGAGTGGAGTTGGGCATAAATTGCAGTTATTAGATTAAGACGAGTAAAGTTGGGCTCAAAGGCTTAGGCGTCTCGGTTCATGAGAGAAAAGAGAAGTGCTCTGAACACTTCAGGCTCATAATCCTCGGGTGCAGACATTCTCTATGATATACATGACCTAAACAACTATATATATGAAAATAACTTCCTTTGACATGCAGCTGCAGATATACACTTAACGATGTGTGTAGTAAAAAAAAAGGCTGTGTACTTTAACACAGAGGCTTTTGGACAATATCTGGGGACACAATAAACACATACGTAATCATGAATCTACACACATTTCTGATAATTACAGGGATACTGGGACAAATATAAAATAGTCTGGAATAAGTTTGAATTACCTTGCGCTCAGTAAAATGTAATTTGACAACATCATAAATCACAGACAAAACTGTCCCTTCTGACTTTGAGAAGATGTTTCCGTTTAAAGAGATGTCACTGTTTTTTATTTGTTTTTTTATTGACGTCTAACACTGTGTTCAGTTTAAATGTTATGGATATGAATAGAGTCAGAATGAAAGTAAAAGTGTGAGTTTGGAATTAAAGGCCTTGAAAACCTTCTGACCTCTTTTAATTCACAAAATGAAGTGGCCTTTTGTTGCACTGAGTGTTTCTGTCGAGCGGTTGCCGTTTTATTCTGACGCCAGCAGGAGACCTTTGCAGGAAAAGGTCAGACAAACAAAACACATTTTTTGTTCAGGTTCAGGCAGAACTTCACACATTCAGGATTCACATGGTATTTTTTATTGCCTTATTGTAGAACGTCCAGGTGACTCACACTGTTTCTTCCCTTTAGCCTTTGACAAAAAGCGAAATCTTTTATTTGGCACTTTGTGTTGTTTATATTAATCTGGCAAGTTTCTGAGAATTACTAACATTTGGGAGTAACTTTGGGTCCCCTATAATGTGTCACATTTTATTTTCTCAATAGCTCCACCCACCTGGAGCAGCCTGGACCTTTTCTGCTTTTCTTTCAGTGAAAAAGTCAAACAGACCAATGTTCCTGCACAGAACACTAATCACATGTGACATGAAGAGAAACCCAGGGTTAACTCTAGAGTTGTTAACCCGCTTCGTGATACCACTGATCCCGTTTGTCTAACTTAGAACAGGAGCCTGAGAACTTTGACATCTTTGACATAAATCTATTTTTATGGCTGTTTTTTCCCTCTGGGTGTGTTCTTCAGCTCATTAAGATCCTCCCAATTGTTATTGTGAACGTCCACATGATCTGAAGAAGGCCGAGGTTGACACGTTATCATTGAAATAAAAGGCCTGATATATAAAGAATGAGCCGACAAGGGACGAATATAAAAAGGGTCTATCATAGTGGAGCAAACTTTTATAGCTCTGTATCTTCTCATTCCTCAATCCAATTAAACAACTTTGTCACTGAAGTAGTTTCCTTCAAACCACTTCACACTCACCCATGTTGTGGTCTTATTAATGATTCCCTCTGATCAGACTCAAATTATCTCTGTTCCAAGGCAAATATACAAACCTTTAACATATTAAAGCCATAAGCGAAGATCAGGAAGGAATCACAGGAAAAAAAGAAATATAAAAATATCTATTGATGAAAATAATTTAATACAGTTTGTGAAGATTCCAGGGGTCCAGATGAAACAGTTCCAAAAGTTCACTCCAGCAACTACAAACTGCACAAACATCCTGAGATCTGGGAGAAACAAGTCGATACGTGTCAATAAATGAGATGTTAGTGAGTAAAACCTTCTACGCAGACTTCATTAGTTTGCTTTTGAAAGTTTAGTTCATGAAAAGCAGAAGTTGTTAGTTTGTTGGCACATGTGCAGGGGAAATAGTGAATATAAAAGTTCCACAATGACTGGAACAATAAATAAATTATAAACAAATAAAATAAGTATTGTACCAAACACCAAAAGCTGAAGTCTGCCATTTCTGTCACCCCAAACTGAGAGAACACTATCGAATGGACTGGGACAAAGCCAGGTTTATTGGAGCAGAAGGCTTAAGGAGGCGGTTGAGATTCGGAAACAAGCCAGTAAGACATTAAACTTAGATGAGGGGCGTCCGTCCTCACACTACCACTCCGAGTAGGGACGACAAAACACTGACAAGACCTAACATCACATGATTCTGACAAAAACTGCAGGAAGTTAGCCTCAAAACATGTCAAAGTAAGACAAACTCTGGAGTGCTTATAAAAAACCTGACTTAGTTTAACCAAACTCAGATATTATACTACGTAATGTTCTTTAGTTTGGTTTCATTTTCTGTTTCAAGTTTAGTTCAGTGACACATATTTATATCACATTTTACATGTTATTTGCAATATCTATGCCAAAAGTGAAAAAAAGGGTTTCTTGGGTTTTACATTTAAGAAGAACAACATCTTTTTTTGCTAATTTTTAGAAAACTTGATTGTAGCAAATGCAGACTAATCCCGACTCTCAACGTCGGTAATAAGGCTAATAAGTTTTTAATAATTACGGTAGTGTGTTATGAGGAACTGGGATTGAGAGAAAGAAATATGGCTGACAGGAGGTGGACATTTTGAGTTGGTTTGGTAAAAGTTAGGGAACGTTTCTTACTGATTAGAAACTTTTTCTAACAAAAGCCTGGACCAGAAGTATAGGCTCTGTAATGTCCTCTAGGAGTTTTCATTTCTTCTTTGTTTGAAGATGTGAGTTTGCTATAAGTCATTCCCCGACCGCTCTCCCAATGCAAATGGAGCCAGAGCTCATTAATTATACTTCATACGAGAGACAAGCAGGAAGAAGGATGTAGATAATATAGAACAGACTCCTGAGTCGTCTTGACCCTACGCTTTACAATGAGACGCCTATAAATATTTCACATATAAACTGAGCTTTCATCTTTTATTCATCAAAGTCAGAGAATGAATAATGCTTGTGATGCCTTCAGGGCCCGATTGCTCCACATACTGTTTGTCCTCGTGCACAAAGACAGGTGAGAAGTGACTATTTGCTGACTTGATGTTTTTTTTTTATTGTTTCTGGAATATTATTGAACAAGACAAGCTTAATTTGAGATTTTTTTTTCTTTTTTTCTTTTTCTATTCACTTAAAATGTTTTGACCAAGTGAGGATTTTCTCTCCTTTATCTAAACAACAGACTAACCACCTGTTAGTAACTGTGCCAAAGAGTCGTTACCCAAAGCGGAGATGTGACCAAAGTAATAAAACACTTTATTGTTCTTTTCACAAAATAAACTGACCCACATTGCTCCAGTGGAAGTGGGAGCTAAGTGCTGTGGGATAAGAAATATGTTCAGTAACATCTACTTCTGCCTGATATTTTTAGACTTCCACCTGATTTTCAACAACAACAAAAAAGAAAATCCCACAAAAGTCAGACGTAAAATGAGTTCTGTTTCAATCCTTTCAATCCTTGTAAAAATGAATAAAAGTTGAAGATAATGAATAACAATCTAGTGTTTGACCTGAAGATGTGTAAAAAGGTGTAAAAAAAAGTTATTAAAATCAAACAGAACTTTTTGTTTTCCTTTATGAATTGATGAATATATTTTTAAAACAGAAACTCTTTTAAAGAGAAAGATTGTATCAGTAATCTCCTTATACTCTGCAAGACTTCAGCGTCAAATGATTGTAAAATATCAAAAAAATTATAAATAATTTAATTCAATATTTATTTTAGAAACACAAAAAAGAAAACAACAAATTAAATATACATTATAACGTTAAAATACTGTTTAGTCCATTACTTGAGATAATGCAGTTCCGAGCTGTATCTGTAGCAGCTCAGAACAGGGTTAGTCAGAGCCTCTATAATGACATTTCTTTGACTCCTCCTGTCAACTCCTAATAAAAATGTATTTTCTTAGCAGTGCCTGACATTTTTTGGGTATTTGGGAGTTCACAACAGTCATCAACAATCTTAAAGCATCATTGTAGAAGAGAGAGAAGCTGTACACAATAAACAGAAAGCTCTAAACATGGAACATTTGACGTCACGAGAGCACATACTAAACTTACAAATCAACATATTGGCTTGTGCTTAATAAATGTTTTTAAAAGTTTTTAAATGAATGATATTAGGTTTGGAATATGCACCATCTTCTGAGACGAGCTAAAACTATTCATGATAAACTTTATTTTCGGCCTGAACTGTTGGTACAAGGATAGAAGCTGACATTACTGTCTGAAATTAAGACTCCTCAGACCAGGAAATGTTCTTTTGTCCATTTCTGTTGAACCTAAGTTTCCTGTCCTGAGCAGACTAGAGTGATGAGGTCGTCTGCTTCAAGATTGGATGGTCTTCTGCAGACCTCGGTTTGGAGCTACTGATGCTACTGTTCTCTCATTGTTCTCTCGTTTTGAACCAGTCAGGTTCTTCTCTGACCTCTGGAATCAACCAAGGCATTTTCAGCCACCCATTGTATATGCAGTATGTATATTCTTTCTTATTTGGATGCTTCTCTTTAACCTTTAGAGACGGTTGTGAATAAAAATCCCCAAAATCATGGACTTGGATGATGTTATGTCTAGAAAAAGGTAGTTTACCTTAGCTTGGCCAGTTCTACCCATTTACTTCCTTAGGGTGGATTATATGCAATGTTTTTTTGAAACTATAATAAATGGCTAATGGCTTTTTCATGAGTATGTTCTTATCTTAGTAATAGTTGCTGTCTAATGAAAGGCAGTAGTGTCTGTTACAAAAGACTCATTTATTGACCAATAAATGTTTCAGACGCTTCTCAAATTCTTCTCACTTCTCACATTATGATCAAGTTTAAATATGGTCGAGCTGCAGGTATCGGAGAGAAATGTGTTTTTAAGGCACAGTCAGACAATAGCACCACTTGTCCCATTCTCATTGTGACATTAAATTAATCGATAGTTGTTTACTCTCGTCTGGCGGCTGTTGACCTCAGCTCGGTGTAAAGACAGTAATAAGCTTTTTCTATTTCTCAGTGCTACGCGTCGCTCGATCAATATCCAATTGTGGCTGCTCTCATCTGCTCCTTCTATAATATTTAATACTCACAGTTTCTATGGGCCCTTTTCAACACCGAGCTTGGCTGTAATCTACTCTAAAGTCTAATGGGAATAACAACCATTTTTTTTGGTCATTTTCACTTCAGAATTGAGATTGAATGTTTATGACCTTTTCTTCAAGAACCATTGATGAGTAAAGTAATGCAGAAGTATCTATAAAAACTTAACTACAACAGTTCCATTCTTGCCTCTGGGACATGTCCTTCTGGTGCTAAGGCGGTAAATCACAACACCTCTCACTACACAGAGCTGCACTAAAGGACTCTTTAGTGAACAATGTGAAGGCTTTTGGACACTACACGGCTATTTTTCTGTTAATGTTAGTGACTGTATATATCTGTTAATGTATGTGACTCTAGTGCACATAACTATTAAAACTAATGTAATATTACTGTGAAAAAACTGCAACTGGTGTGAGTTTTTATGTCACCAATGTTTAGAGACCATTGCTGCTCACGTGTTTCCATGATGCACTGCAGGAGATTTTGAGTCCACTACTTTTGAGTCACTAGACATTTGACACCTGGACTATCCACTGACAAAACCACAAAATTATGTTTATTGTTATCAGTCGAAAGGATACCAGACACCAGCTAAATAGATCTGGTTGGTCTAGCTAGTATTCACAAGTAACAAAACTAATATCACAGTACACGCTATAAAGACAGGACAGGGAAAACATTTTAAAAAAACATAATATAGTAGAAAACTTTGTCTTGTGCAGTAGTCATTTTTTCCGTTAGAGAAGCTGCAAAAAGTTTAGAAACTTTCCCGGGGACTACACTCCGGTGGAACCCTGTGATATCTGTGAGTTTCCATATTCCTGTGAGTGGAGTGCTTATTGAACCCACGCAGCCTCCGTTAGAGCAGAAAGTGCTGACAGAGAATGACTAAAAGCTCCACACGCTTCCTCCCACATCAGCCCAGAGTCTGTCTCTGTTAGAGTCAGAAAAACAAGTAACGGAACTCACTATTTCTGCAAAAACTTCACCACACTACACAACAACGAGAGGCACCAGACAAATGTTTAAAGGCAGAAAGAAGGGATTATTAGAGTAGATCTTTGATTCTACAGAGATAAAACTTCAGCAAAAAAATCTCAAGGGCCTTTTATGTTACTCTCTTATGTTAAAGTATTCTCTAGACTAGAAAGAAAGAGACATGACAACCGTTGGTGAAATGGCAAAGGACAGCACCACCAGTCTCGTTGACACCTTTGGAGGCAAAAGGAGGTGTTGTACCTTCTTGAGAACCGGACGTCAGGCTCCAAACACATTATGCAGCTGTCGACAGCCCTAGTATGTCTTCAGCTAGTATATCTATGGCCATAGCAGCCTTGTTCCTAAAAGTCCTAGAATTCAGGATGCACTTAAAATGCTAGCTTTTCAAAAAGGGAAGAGAAAGCAGTTTTTTTCTTTCATCAAAGAAATGGTGAGTAAAGTGCCTTGTAATTGCACATTCTTGGACGAGGCCTGACCCTGTGATGGTCCAAAAGCCACACAGTGATGAACTGCTGAGGGCGGGGACATGAACAACGAAAGACATTAGCGTCACACACCACAGGGTCATTCTGGGGTTGGTGATCTACAATAATGCAGCTGCTATAGAGAGTCCATCGCCACCACTGCAAGCCCGGCCCATAAGTCCACTCCAGGTAAATCTCCAGACTGAGCAACTCCATTAATCAGGGTCCCACTGTAGGAGATTTACACATAATGAGTAGATAAGTTTGAAATAGTTACAGGGGCCAGAAGTGTCCAAGTGTCCTCAAGTGTGCATTAGAGGCATTTGCATTTGACTCCTTCCATGGCCCCTGTGTTTTCCATCAGCCCAGACAGTTTCTGATGATGCTGGGGTATAATGTATGCAAGCGTTTGCTAAGTTTAAGATCCGTATGTTCCCTTGTCTGGATATTCATAAAAGAAAGATAAAATGGTGTAATTTCATTTATCATGAAACTTTTCATCATGATATTGACAATACACCTATACATCCCTTTACATAGAGAAGAGAAAAAACTACTTCACCAATGTCTTCTTTGTGTGATGAATGTTGTAATTTCTTTCTTGGTAAACTTTCTCAATTCTCTTCAATGCGGCACAAATCCAAAGCCTTTTGTTGAGTTTGTCCATTTTCCTCTGAGCAGTGCTGCTTTAGATTCAACACAAAGCTCCAGACGTGGCTCCATTTCCTCCAAACTGCTCCAAGTTTTAGAGCAATTGGCCTTAACATTTTCTCTGCAGTGTTTGTCCAAAAGAAGGGGAATGAAAACTTTGGTGCTCTCAGATTAAAACATATCCTTCATAGCTGTGCGCTCACTGGCTGTTTGGCAGAGACATTTGTCAGCTTCCTGCTACAGTGATCAGGTAATATGGTGCTCCATCAAAATTTAACACTGGGATGACGCAGGCTCATAACACACAACGGCAATAGACGCTAACGTCGGCGTTCATGCATAACGACGGGGCATTTGTGAGCTGTGTGCACAAAGCAATCAGCATTTTGAGTTCCATTAACATTTACTTAAAACATTTAAAGGATACCTAATATTGCACTTCATTTTAAATCAGCCACTGGGAACAAACCTAACCTACTGAGCTAACAATCTAAATGGTTAATGGAGAGTCAAAAACAGCTCTACACTTGTTAAATAAGATTTGTATTAAACAATATAGTTATTGCTTTAGTAATAATAATATCCAGTCTCAATTTCTTCAAATGTCCATATTTAAAAGTCTAACACTGTATTTGTAATGCCATTAATTTTATTGTTGGAGAAAAAAAAAATCACCAGCCAGCCATTCTAATTATTTTTCTATAAAATGCAAAAAACTAGTCCCTCTTGGTTTGAGTTTGATTTGCAGGAGGCAGAACAAGTAGACATATGACCAAACAGGATTCAGGGGAAGTACCAACAAAATTTAATAAACATACAATCATTTAGAAAAACGCACTTTAGATAAATGATTGGTCGGTTTTTAACCTGGGAGTCCTGGTTATTGTACAGGTCTTAAGATGTAGGGAAAACCGGCGCACTCTGAGAAAACTGGAGCAGACATGGGGAGGACATAAACTCAGAAAAGCCATGCCCTGGTCGGGGACTCTTGCTGTGAGGCAGGAGTGCTAACCCCTCTGCTAACCACTCTGCCCACAAAGTTCCAGACCTTAGCTTAAAAAGGGTCTGGCTCTATGTTGTTGTAAATTGTTGCGTCTAATTGCTTGTGAAATGTTCCCCATTTTTAGTGTCCTTAAAAACAATCATAAGTTTAGCTGTGACTAAATAAGCGAACTTATAGAATTAATCCTGTATCCCTACCTTTATTGTGAAGCTTTAAGCTCCAGGGCGACTGGAACTACGATAAAAATCATGTGAAACAATGCTGCAGCAAGTGTTAGGGGCAGGTACATGATAAATGTACTTCTCTTCCAGGAGTGCTAAGTTTGTCAGCTCTGGGCACCTGTAGAAACAGAAACTAGTAATTACAATATATGAAGCTGTTAGATGTTTATTATTCTAAGAAAGACAGATGTGATCAAACTGAGAGACAATAGTTTCTCATTAAGTCTCAGTGAAGTTTGACACCACTGCTCAAGAGGATTTTATTATAGTAAGAGCCAGTTAATAATACATCCTTTGATTAACTCTGATTAGCAGACGTTATATGAGACTCTCACTGGGCATAATCTCCAAATCTGTGAACTAGAAGACCCATAGGAACCTATCAAGAGTGTAACTTATCAAATATTATCTCTAAGAAAATGGTAATTGGCCTAAGAAGTGGTCCAACCTTTTTTTTATTCCTAGTTTTTCTACAGTATGTATTTCATGTCTGATCCTGTAACTGTAACGTGACTCATTCGGCTCATCGGCTGCGTCTAATGCCTTTCTCTCTTGTACTCTAAAGGTTTTGATATTTTTAGACGAAGGGATCACAGGACAAAAGCACCTTGAGATGAAAGTGACTCATAATCCATTTTTAGCATCATGTTCAGGTAAAATTATGATGATTCCTTTTTTGAGATAAGTGGCTTGTTTTTGAACAACATTTGAATCACAGCTTTTTCCAAACTTCAGTGTTTGAAGCCATTTTTCTGTCTAAGATTATTTTTCATTTTGTGAATGTGTAGTGCATCAATGTTTTACATCCAGGAAGAAAACCTTCGTTCATGGAAACTAGTGTTAAGACTGTGATTTATAATTCCAGTTATTATTTTATTTGAAAACAATGTCTTTAATGGCTCTGCTGGACAGACACTTCTTCGAGTCTTTTTTAAATCAAAGGCCATGACATGGCAGTGATCTACTGCCCGGCCTGACCGTCCTGGGAGTGGATCCCTCCTTCTGTTTTTCCTTCCTCTGATGAAGGGTCTAAGGGCAGGGGTGTTGTCGATTAAAGCTGGCCCTGAGCCTGGAATGTGGAAGAGCTTCGAGTAAAACTAAACAAAAGAAAAAACTTGGATCTCAGAAATTAAGTTAAAACAGTTTTTTACAAGTAAAAGAAAATACACATAAACTTCTGTTTGTTTCAGTTAGTTTAAAGGAACATACCTAAAACAATCCTATGAACCAGTCTGAATCCTTTTGTGAAACAGGCCTCAGTCGTGAGCTGCGTTGGGTTGTGGTTAAATTCATGAGGTTAACAGGCGTCTCATGGAGCAGCGGAGGATCGATAAACTCAAAGCAGTTCACTGTGTCGTCCTGATTCCTTCTGACGGCTTCTATTACGGCTCCTGCTCCGTGGTTTCCCTCCGATTACAGCCCGTTTAGCTTTAACCTCCCCAGAGACACTGCAAGCTGATTGGATGTTGGGAATCAGATCTGGCTCTGGTCTGAAAAACACTGCTCTGGCATTAAATGATCAGGGGAGAAGAAAGAGCTAATGTATGTTGCTGTTCAAATGTAACATATCTGAAGCTGCTGAAGTCTGGATGCTTTAATGTGGGTGTTGGACAGATGGGCAGACATTTGGGTTTCTGGGTGATTCTGCTCAATGTGGACAGACAGGACAACATTTGTCTTTCTCTGCTTTGAGACTTAATCTGTCGTCCATCTGGCCGTCCGAGTAACATACAAGTCTGTGAGTCAAGCACCGAGAAACGAGAGCAGTGTGGTCTGAAATCTGCTCCGACAACACGACAAAGACAGAAAGCCGCAGAAAAGTCTTATTGGGATTAAAATAACACCTCTTTTCTCTGAGAAAAAATGTCTGTGTCAAAAATAAGAATGTTGGAGTTTTTCCATTTTTACCAGTTTAGTTATAAATTTATAGATAAAAAAGTTAAAGAAATGTTTTCTTTATGGGTCGACAGCATAGAGCACTTAGGTGTAACTGCAGATTTATTTCACATTTAGTTTTTTTCAACGTAAATTTTTATGAAGCATAACTTTAATGGAGACTGTGCACTCTCTGTTCATTCTCTAATACCTCGGTCCTCTTACAGGCACATTCTGAGCCGAGCACAATCTCACTGTTTTATTCTGTGAATTTCCATTTGTGACCTGACACCTGGATAATGCAAAGAGATAAGAAAAGCCTGAAACATACTATATGCATGATGGACTTTAAGGGTCAGGGTTGTAGTCGAGCACATATGCTGATGTTAAAAGTAAAAAAAAGAAGAGAAAAGACATTATGGAGGCCTTGTCTGTGCACAACAAGTATCTATCTTGTTTTGTTTATGAACAACTTCAACAGAGGCTTTGTGTCAGAAACAGTTTCCGTCTGCAGTCCCTGAGACACACCTTCTATATAAAATAAATAAAGAGCAAAAAACTGAAATCCCACTCAAATTAAATTCTGGTGTTAATTTGGAGTTTACCTTCAGATCCAGTTGTGTAAATGTCATAAACAGACGACGCTTCTGGTTTTTCTCTCCTCCTCGAAGAAGTGACTTCCAGAGCTCTCGATGTAGAAAGTGCTCTGAGTCATCATTTCTCACTTGAATCCTTTACTACATTGTGTATTCTAACTATGTCAAAGTAATAAGATAAGCTCATTTATCACTGATGAACTAGACTCATATAAAACAAATCAAACCTAACTTTGTTGCGTTGAATCCTCCACATTAATGATTCTCTAGTGTTCAAGCCGTGAACAGAACTTGGCCAATGTTATTAAAAGTTGATGTAATGTATTCATTTCCCTTTTGCAGCAGTGATCCATCATTAAAACAATGGCTTTCTGAAAGAGCGTTCATCTGTGTGCAGCGCGCCTAAAGTTACTGTACAATTGTGATTGTCTCATCAAAAATCCAGAGAAGGCCGTCAGGGAGAAGAAAGACCGCATTAATCAAGAAGCAAAGTCTAAATGAGATGTAGAAGGCCCTTATGCTCTGTAAAACACACACACACACACACACACACACACACATACACACACACAACACACACATACACACAACACACACACATACACACAACACACACACATACACACAACACACACACACACATACACACAACACACACACACACACACACACACACACATACACACAACACACACACATACATACACACACACACACACACACATACACACAACACACACACATACATACACACACACACACACACACACACACACACACATGCACACACACACATACACACACACACACACACACCACACACACATGCACAGGCACACATACACACACACACACACACACACACACACACACACACACACACACACACACACAACACACACACACACACAACACACACAACATACACACAGCACATGCACACACACACACACACATACACACAACACACACAACACACACACATACACACAGCACAGGCACACACACACACATACACACAACACACACACATACACACACACACGCACACATACACACAACACACACACATACACACACACACGCACACATACACACAACACACACACACACATACATACACACACACACATGCATACACACAACACACACACATACACACAACACACACATACACACAACACATGCACACACACACACATACACATACACACACACACACACGCACACATACACACACACACACATACACACAACACACACACACATACATAATATATATACATATACATACATATATACATATATATATATATATATATATATATATATATATATATATATATATATATATATATATATATATTTTTAATGAGATGAAAGGAGTAAAACATACATATAATAAAATGTGAGCCTATTTCTTTTTACTATTTACTAAGGTATACTATATTTTTATAATTACTATAATCCAGGCCCAAGGGGTCACAAGCCAGTGAACAAGATTTAAAAATTATTAGTTGTGACGAGCCCTGAAGGAAGCAGCCGAAAGGAAAGAAAAGACTTAAATATTAATATTCCTAATACTAATTATTATATTTGCTATAAGTGGTGGATCCTTAAAGCGGCTCCAAATGTGACTTCAAACGCAAATATTCATTCCTGCATTTTCTAATGCCGATCCCAGCTAGACCTCAGTGGGGTCCTTTGGATGTGGAGGAGCTCCTCATCCTGGCTCTAAGGGAGCACCCTGAGGAGAAGACTTATTCAGCTGCTTGTACCTAAGCTCTTGTCCTTTCAGACCTCATCCCGAGTTTATGACCAAGGTGACAGAAGGAAAGTAGCTCAAGGGGTAAATTAAGAACTTTGCCTCAGGATTCACATCCATACATTTCTTTCATCTTTGAGTCCTGGGTATATTTTTGACCTATATGTATGTAAAGTGAACACACTCAAAATAACCTGTTACCTTATTGGTCCTTGTGAAAAAATAGGAAGCTCATAAACCTGAAATAAATTAAGTTAGCAATAAAGATGAAGATAATGAATGTACCCAGAATAAACTGACCCTGGATGTGACTGTATAGACCGGTAAGCCTGATTTTGAAATGGTTCAGACACATTTTAAGAAACACAATCAGCAAACGTTTTTATGGCCTTGAATGCCATTGTGGCAAAAGACTGTGTGCCTAGAATGTGTTATTAATCTTCTGATAAAACATCAAAGTTCCCAAACAACGGGTTAGTTTCTGAATTGATTTTGTCAGTTGAGTTTGACACATTGTTGTTTTGCCATGTCAAACATTTTCTACTGGATTGTGCCAGTTTATTAGCATTATTAAAGTTCCCCACTCACTCCCAGAGATAAGATAAACGCCAAAGGGAAAAATCAATGATCAACAGCCTCTAACTCAAAATGGAGCCGACAGCTTGATTAATAGAAGCGCTTTGCCGTGGCTCTGACTGATTAGACTCGTATGAATGGAAAATGTAAGGCCATTGTTAAAGCCAGTGTTTTAGCGTCTCGTTGTTTTGTGGGTTTGAGCGCAGATAGAGTCTCTTCCAATTAAATTCCTCCATGCATTCAATCTCTTTTCCCCATTAACTTAAATTAATTGCTGAAAGTTTAATACAAGTCCCACATCACCTGGGAAAGGCCTCTCTGTGAGTCAAATATAAATGGAGTTTAATTCGACGGCTACAGCCTTAGAGTCCATGAACTGAGGTGACGTTAAGAGGACGGTGTTTCAGCTGGGACTTTTATTCAGGACATGTATTTGAGTTAGAGTTCAGAGTGTGTGTTTTTTTTATCTTTGGATAATGGCATTTAGTGATGTGAAATTTTGCATAATCAAGCCTTGATTTGTCACTCTAAATGCTCCAGAATAATTCTTTTTGGTCTTAATCATCCAAGTACTGACCATGGATTTAGCATAGATTATTCATTTGGACAATAACATTTGAAAACAACCATAATGTCTTGACAAGTCAATATCTATAATTTTTGTTGGTCATAAAAACAGTCATCACATGTTTTTGCGTTGATCTGCTTTACTGGATTCAAAAAGAGATGTAAAGACCAGGTCACGACTGAGGCCAGTGTGTGTCCAAACCAAGACAGGACCAAGAACAAGACGAGTGATTGATTCATTGAAATAGATCCAAGACTTGTTATAAAATCCAAATAACTGGCCCAGTCTTAGGCAAAGTTCTAACTCATGGATGGTTAGTGTTTGGTGAAGTAATATCTAGAGTTAAGAGGATATTTCTAGTGAAGATCAACATTGTCTTCCAATCACAATTATGTAGACAAATGCTGTGGTCTTTATTTAAAACCCAAGACCTGACCAAAACTAAGTAAAAACCGAGTCCAAGACCTGTCTCGACTCTACCTCACTCTTTATCTGACAGTTCTGTCGTCTCTTTGGGCTCGTGCTGTGGCCTGGTGCTCGCTGACCTGGCGATGGGGCTCTACACGGCGTCCATCAGTCAGACGCAGACCAGTGCAGAGAACAGGTTAATGAGGCAGAACAACACAGGGCACGAGACGAAGCCCTGCATCCATCTCTGTCTGCTACAGGTCACATGGTCAGCGTCATGGCCACAAACTCGCATTAATATGAGGACCCACAACAGACTGTCCTTTGTATGTCTCTAGAGTTTGGACATGTAACCTCTATATAAACAGACACTCTGATGTATTTATACTAACATGTGCCTAATTTACGGTGACCAAACTTCTGACTCTCCAAAGAAGGACGCTAATTTGCCACAAAAGTCATGTCATCGTTCTTTGCCAGTCCACATGCTCTTTGTCTTTACTCTTTGCTGATGTTTTAAAGAAATGCGCGCTGTTTGTGAGCATGGTGTTAGACAGAGCACCATGATTACGCCAACAACAACCGCAGCAGCTGTGAACCAGGTTTGATGCCTTTGAATGGCTTTATCAGAAATATTTAAATGATAGAACTATAATTATAAGTCAACTTTACTCTGCTGTTCCCAGCACCTCATTGTTGGTTAAAAATCTACCAGAAATAAAACTTGCTTTTGCTTTATATCGTTAAGTAAGAAATAATTTAAACACGTGTTCATTTCACACAAATGAATCACTTTCTACTTTTTTGAATTTGTCATTTGTCATTGTGCAAACCCAATTGCCATTGCTGGCAGATTGTAGCCTGGGATCCCATTTTGTCATTAAACCAAATCCAGAAATGACCTTCAGTTGTATTTCTATCCTTGAACCAGTTCTTGTCTGTCTATAATGTTGTCTGTATTGACTGAAGCACTCATTTTTTCCCGCAGACGGACTGTGTTCATAATAAAACACATCTGCAACTCTCCCCAGAGCAATCCTTAAGCATCTCATTACAGCATAAGTCCTTTTACCTGAGCTAATACACTTACTGAGGCTGCGTTTCCGGGGCCTAACCTGCCGTTAACACGCACTGGAGGGGAACACATTATGCTAACAAGCGCTGCATGTTTGTACAATCAATACCAGCCATGAACCCTCCGTGCAGCACTGTGTGTTCGGTAAACACGGTGGCTTTGACCTCAGCGTCTCCATGTGGCCTTGCTCAGAGCCCCGGCATACAAATATAAACCCCAGAGTGATGTATGGACGCATTAGGATTCTTGAAGGCCCTCCACAGCAAACCATTAGGGCTTTACTCCAATCCAGGCCAGTGCTCATGAACTTAGGCCTCTCGCTGTCGTCAGAACGTATCAGAATGTGCTTTGTGGTTGTATTAGATCATTTTGGAGCAAATTTTATTCCTACAGTAGATAGTTGTCAGCACACTCCCAGACTGGAGAAGTGCACAAGAGCAACATGATGGATTAAACCTTACAGTTCAGTAAATGGGTCACTAAAAAGATCATTTGAACCAAAAATGATAACGAGGAATAGAATAAAAAGAATTTATGATGAAAAATACTTTTTCTGATAACACTTTAGAATAAGATGTGTAAATAATCTAGCAAACTATTAATTAACTATATACAAGACTTTACTAGACACTTTATAACAGCTGATTAAACAACATACGTGATTTAAAAACATATTCAGTATAAGGCCATATATTGTTAAGCCCATAAGACAGTCGTTTGCAGTAAATGATTTCCTTAACCCTATTCTTTTGTCAGAAGCTGTATTATCTTTGTAAATAATGATTTACTCCTTTATAATTTTGTAAAGGTTTTAAACATTAGAGTATTCAGTAATATGGGATATACATCAAATTAGCTTTCAACATGTTTTAAGAGCTACTCGTACATAACGTAATGAATCAATGTTATCTTATTCTTTTGTGAAGGCTTGTAAATATATGGTCAGTTTTTGGTTAAATATTTTAAATGGATTATAAGGGACATATTTATTATTTATTTACAAGTCAATCAATCATAGTTTCATTCTAAGATAAAGGAGATTTAAATAAATATTTGAAAAACAGATATTGACGTGATGTTTTCTTGTATTTTTTCGAGCTTTCTTTCAACTTGTCAATTGGATACACACAGAAGGAAAATTGAAAACACAGTGGCGAGTACTATTGTGACCAGTGCCACTCATTGTCATCAGAACAGCTTATTGTGCAGACTAAAGAGTTGTCTGTGAATGTGAAGAATCATTCGTAGTGACTGTGCAGGGAGAGTCAAAGGTGTCTGAGTGTCCCAGTGCTGTAGATGTCTGGTGTCAGTAGAGGATAATAAGCTAGTAGAGAGTAGGGGATATTGTCCTGTAACAGTGTGATGACCTGTGAGAAAAGCTGTTACAGAACCTGGGGATTCTGCTCCAGAGACTGTGATGGGGGCATGTGGGGGTTTCGATGATGTCCTGGCTCGAGGTACACAATGTTTCATTCCAAAGTCCTGGATGGAAAAAAAAAAGTCCTGATAATCTTGATATCTTCCTCACACACTTCAGTTTAAGGCCTCCAAACCGAAACGAGCTGCAGCTGGCGCGCTCTATTGTGCTCCTGTAGAAGGTTAGTGACGACGGCAGGAGGCAGGAGACATCAAAGCATAATAATAAATCTGTGTCCTTATCGTCAAAACTATGTGTCTTCTCATATGCCTACTGTTGATGCATGATGAAGCACTCGACATTCACACAGATATAATGAAGTAGATTAGCCTCTTAAATAAATAGCCTACCTAATATACTATTGGCATAACCACTGATAACTCAAAGTAACATGTCTGTGAGGCTGACGTAACGCTGACGACAGCAAACAGGGACTCAACAAAGCCTGAGTGCCACCAGTGCTTCTCGAACTGTGCTACGAGGACCACTGGTGGCACTCAGGCTTTTTTGAGTGCTACTTATGGAGTCTGAAAAGTTTTGTTTTTTCACTTTGAAATTTCAAAATCCTATTTTCATCTTCTAGTGAAAGCAGCCTCTGACAAAAGACATATTAAATAAAAGGATTACTCATCAAAAAATCTTTTAACACAGAAGTACATAATTGAGGCAACACATAATCTTTATAATTTGTCTTGCTGTGTACATCGATTGACTCGAAACTTGAAATTTAAGTCAAAGTTTGTGCGAAAGTGTCTATGTTCAGAGCGTGTGCGTTTGAACAATGAGAGCCCAAATGTGACAGTGAGTCTGAATGTACGTTTTATTTGAGTGAGACAGAGTTGTTCGGTGTTCGACAGACAACACCACTCTGACCATTATCGCCCATAAATAATAGACACACAAACAGTCTGTCAGTTTAGGTAATCGTAAGCTGCAGGCGGCAGAGCGCTGTTAATAATAAATGAGCTCTTATACAGGTTTCGAGTTTCCCTCGAGTCTCAACCAGGAGTCAGATCATACGGAGCGCAGGAAGAGGTGCATCATGGGAGGAAGCTGTCATTTGGAGGAGAAGGCTGAGCTCAGAGGATCTGTGGTGAGCTGCAGTTCGATCTAATCTGAATCACAGTTTGAACAAAGGCGAGAGGAAAAGCTACATCAGTGACATTTAGAGGCTGTCAGTGAGTTTTCTTTATAATGACACTCATTCACAAAACCACTGAGAAATAATGACCTCATATTAACGCAAAGTACAGATGATTAACTGTAATCACAGGAGAGTTTGGAGAAATCAGTGAAATCTAAATGGCACTACTTTACAATAGATTTAGGGTTAATGTTTACTGCTAAATAATGAGCCTTCAAACTCACCATTGTCCTTCGCTAATGTGTGTTAGAGTTTGTTAATGATGCTAAACCTAATGATAACATGTTTATGAGGTGTTTTCGTGGCATGCTGGTGCACTGCTCTCCTGCCGAATTATTGTTGGGTGGCACTAATAAAGCCCATAGATCTTGGTGGGACAGTCCATGTTGATTTTCAAATTTGTTTATTTTTAAAGCTCTTAAACCAGATTTTTTGACTCTAGTTTGACAGTTGAATATCCTAAAACTTATTGTAACAGAATCATCTGTGAAAAAAATGAGACCTTAAGACGTTATCTAGGCTTTATAATGATAAGGAAAAAGGAGCGCTGCCATTGGCCGACAATGATGTGAACAACAAAGGACCAAGGGAATGAACCAGGAAATGAATAAAGGAAAACAAATTAAACATGAAAAAATGTTGGCAATGCTTCGACGCAATGTTTAACGAAACAGAGCTTTAATGGCCTTGCACCAATTTATTTATCGCAGAGCGCTCTGGTCGGCTGAGCAGATGAGATTAGCAGTTTTTGGGTCTTTTATCAAATATATATTTATTGTGTGTTTTAAATTTTTTATATATATATTTGTTTACTTTCGGGACTGTTCCAAATGTACTTTGGTCAGATTTTTAGTTGCTTTAGTGTTGATTGAATTGATGGTTTTGTCCACTCGAATGGCCCAGGTATTTCGTCTGTCAGTGTGGCGCTCCCTGTTATCAGTGGGTTTTCTTTTTTGTGCCATGTGTGAAATATCATTTTCTATTACTTCCTTTTCTAACCAAGTTCACTGACCACACCCCCTCAGAGCTCTGTAGATATAAACTCTGGTATGTTGTAATTGAAACACTGTGTAAAAGCAGAGTTACACCCGATGGAAAAGATAAAAAGGATATCAGTGATAGAAGAGCTCCGGTCAAGGCCCTCGTCTTTTAAATGAGGAAACAAGTTAAAACAACACTGGCGGGTGTTAGCATCTCAGGCACGTCTTCTCATCTTCAGTCTGTAAACATGACCCACTTCGTTCAGTCTCAGCAGCTCATAAAACCCACTAATCCTGCACCGAGACCATTTTACAGCTTCCATTAAATCAACCACTAACAACCTCCTCGAACGGGCGTAGAAACACACACGCGTTGATTTGAAGAAAGTCACGGCGCGTTGGAGAATCTGTCACGTAACGTCGGAGCGTGGAAACTGAAGAGCCACTGTCAGAGCTATTTTCCTCACTCCAAATTAGACGCTTCTAATAAAAAATGTAATTTGGTTATTACAAGCCTCGAGTGCTGCCCTCGAGCCGCGTCTGGATGAAATGGATCAGACACGTGCGCAGCGTCAAAATGAATTTTAATTGGTTGGAAGCGAGTGGTGTTCATTAAAAAGACGTTAGGGCAGTGAGAAGCAGAGAGTGCTGTTGGTCTCAGAAAAACACTGTTGCACGTGTTTGAATTTTATTAATAACTATTAATGTAGCAGTGTTCTTTGGGTGGAATCAGAAAAAAAGGTGCATATATGTGCTGCTCGGGAGGCACGAGTTTCCAAGGAAGTCCTTGTTTTGACTTGATGATGTGGCTTTAACTGTATTATCTGAAAAGGCTCCGAACCCCAAAGCACAGTGAACTGGCTGCTTTTATTACATTAAAGAAAGTCACCTGTGCTTCTCTTTTCTCTGTTGATGTGTTTTTATTTTATTTTTCTTTGACTGTTTGTTCACGAGTGAGGGAAGGAGGGAGCGTGAGATTGACAAACGGATCGGTGCAGCTTCTGCAGTGATGCGGTCGATGTACCGGTCTGTCGTGGTGAAGAAGGAGCTGAGCTGTAAGGCAAAGCTCTCGATTTACCAGTCGATCTACGTTCCTACTCTCACCTATGGTCATGAGCTTTGGGTCATGAACGAAAGAACAAGATCCCGGATACAAGCGGCTGAAATGAGCTTTCTCCGCAGAGTGGCAGGGCGCTCCCTTAGAGATAGGGTGAGGAGCTCGGTCACTCGGGAGGAGCTCAAAGTAGAGCCGCTGCTCCTTCACATCGAGAGGAGCCAGCTGAGGTGGCTCGGGCATCTGTTTCGGATGCCTCCTGGACGCCTCCCTAGGGAGGTGTTCCGGGCATGTCCCACCGGGAGGAGACCCCGGGGAAGACCTAGGACACGCTGGAGGAACTATGTCTCTCGGCTGGCCTGGGAACGCCTCGGTATCCCCCCGGAAGAGCTGGAGGAAGTGTCTGGGGAGAGGGAAGTTGGGGCTTCTCTACTTAGACTTCTGCCCCCATGACCCGGCCTCAGATAAGCGGTAGAAGATGGATGGATGGATGGATGTTTTTCTGTTTAACCAGACATATTCAGTTTTCTATAACCATTCATTCTGTGTTTACAACAACAGCCAACAGGAATGTCCCGTTAATACAAGCAGACCTGAATATGTGCTAAAGTCACTGGCCAAAGCCTCCTCGTACAGGTAGAACATTCTTTTTAAATCCTTGAAAATGGCTGTCATAATATTTAGAGTTACTTGTCTTGTCATCATTTGTCCTGAGAAAAACTCTGTGGAAGCTTGGGCGCTCCCGCCTTTGTGATTTTACCTTGAAGAGTTTATGTCCCTAGTCTTATTATTATTAGCACTAGAGACTGAATAGAATATCTGCCAGATTCATGAGAAGACTTAAGCACAAAAACCTTCTTCTACAGTATATGTGTTAGCTTGTCATCCCCAAATCTCATTCAGATAAACACGTATCCGAGTGAATTTCCCACAACATCAGCTCCAGCTCATCATTCACTGAAGCAGACGAAGCGTGTGTCTGCTGTTTGGGTGTTTCTGAGAGAAAATAAATGCCAGAGCAGCGTTGTGTTTTTACAGCTGACAGCTTCTTATTCAATAACGTGTCACAATGAGATGTTTCTTTCCATAAATTGTTTCTGTTTACTGAGGCACAACAGTTTGAGGCTTAAGATGTTCTCCTTCAAATATTAATGCATACTCTGTGAATTACAGATCTCACAACACTGCCTTTTGTAACAGTTTATTGTGTTCTGCAGCTGAGGTCAGCAATTGCTTATTATATTCATTTGGGCTGTGTCTAAGACTACTGCCCAGTCACTCTGTAGAAATAATACCATTCTGTAAATGTGTCACAATGTCTACTGGTCTTAAATATAGTGCATTTAAAGTTTCCCACAATGCATCATTAAAAAAAGAGCATCAATGGAATAGAGTGGACCATGAAAGAAGTAGCCGTTAAAAAATATTTAAAATGTGTGTAAATTAAACCAGCCCTGCCTAACTTTTAGCCAGTAGAGGGCGCAGATCAATCTACAGACTCTGTTTTGTTACAACAGCGGCACATTTTTATTTTTTGATTTTCTGAAACATTTGGGTAATTTTGGTGAATTTTATTTATTTACAAATACAACTCTGTTAGGGTCCAGTGTACTGGCCCATTTCTGCTCCCTCTATTTGAGACGCAAAGCTCGTCACACATAACCCTTGCAATGCCGCTTGATTTTTGCAAAAGACCTGCGTCAAGCAAAGTATTTCTGTTCCAAATCCATATTTTATCGGTTTGTTGTGTCCAATGATGTGGCAGCTCTGACAACATGGCACTGCTCTGGTTGGATTAAATCCAGACACTGACTCCGAATCCATGTTCTGTGGAGCAGTTCTATTTGACAGAGTCAGGTTGCGTCACTCATGTAATCTCGTCCCGGCGACAGGAAAGTTTCTGTCCAGCTGTGTCAGTGAGATAGAAAGGATTCTGCCGACCTCATGTCTAAAAACCATTAAATGATCACAAGAATATGTCTTTTTTTGTGATAAAAATTACAACTGGCTAAAAGTAATGCATGGTAATACAGATCTAAACCTGGATTTGTACTGCTATGGTGGCAAAGAAGTTCAAATTATTATCTAATAAAATAAAAGCAACTTTTGTATGTTTGCCTTAAAGTCACATGGGTGGTCCTTTGACATGACAGCCCCCTCATGAAGCACCAAGTCGGCCGCTGAGGAACTGCATTATGTAAGTTGAGGTGAGACTGAGGTGTCTTTCTTCTCTTTGTGTTAGTGTTATTAGATTTTAACTTCACAAACTCCCTACTAACCATAGCTTGTAATAAATACCCCTCTCCAGTGTAAATCCTTCAGCACATACCACACAGAGTCTGCAAACAACAAACTGAAAGACATATCTGCATCGAAAAGTCATAAAACTGTTCTGTGTCAGTCCACTTTGGTGTTTGCTGTTGTACACAGTTATACACTATTTTATACACAACACAATTTTCCACAATGTACCTTTAGCTATGTTCTGCTCTCACTGGAATAATCCAATGACAAATGGACGCAGCAGAAAAATGCTGTTTTTTGCTGCCCACAAACATCGAGAAAGCCCCAAAATGCATCTCACCAAAAAGGCATTAGATGTTCTGAGTAAAGGTCGAGACTCACTTATCACTATTGATTTCGCCGCTCAGATAAAAGACCAGGGTAATTTTCCTGCCAGTGATGACAGGCACTCTGGGAAATGTAGGCATTTGTAGCAGAGGTTGACGAGGCAGGGGGAATAAAAGTGTGAGCGGGGGGTAAAGTCCACCAAAGCATGAAAATAAATGTCGGGGGCATCTACTTGACAAGTTCATGGGACTTTTCCTTCTTATTTTGACATTTTTTTACTGGTTTCCCTTGAGAGTTCTGCGTTTTGGTTTTATTATTAATTCTTAATGCAGCCATGTGTGCTCAAAAAGAACCAAGGACACAAAGCGAGTTGAAAACACTTTAGAGTTCTGCAGAGGATGTCTTTTTTGTTTCTATGTTTCATAACACTGCTTTTTAAATTACTTACCTCAAATTTACACTGAGGACAATCACTAAGACGTTTTACTTGCGTCTGATCAAAAAGCGGTATTTTACACTAAGGACGTCATTGTTGATGCTGGGGCTCCCTCAGTTTTGCCGACATCATCATATTTTTCTAAATATATTCCCACTTCTTCAAATGGGTTATATACAAAAGTTTGTTGCTAATTTAAATGAAATGAAACTAAATTACTCCACCTCAGGAATAATCGTCGTCCCATTCACTGGAGTCCAGGAGCAATGTTTACATCATCGTTATGTTTAAGTGAGCTTTTATTTTGACACTTGGTATCTATCTCTATGGTTTCCCTGATGTAGCTCGGTAGGTTGATGTTGAGCCGAATGAAAATAAGAACTCCAGCCTATTGTGAGTGGGGCTGTTGAGTCGGTGTAAATTTGGGGTCACTCTGCTCAGGTTTTAAACCAATAACATTAATAAACCACGGATTTCTTTATCAGTTTCCATCAAAGAAGACAAATTTGGAATCTCATCACTCATAAATATGGGCAGCATTGGATAAACTGTATTTAATATCCATTTCATCTATTTCAGGAACCAGGTTTGCAAATGAAAATATCTGACTTCAATTTATTTGCCCTTTTTAAGAACAGAAGTCTGAATATACAGAACTGTGTTAGTTACTACTGTTGTAGCCTTCTGTAATAAAAAGTGTGTTCCCAGGAAAAGGCCTCAAAAGCAGAGCATTACTGTGACGTCAGGGAGTTATAATTTCTCTTTCTGCTAAAATCTGAAAATAACCCTCTCACTTCAGTCGGTATGGAGTTCGATACAAATGCACTCACAGCTGCGACACTTCTTCTCTTGTTGTTTTGTGAGCATCTCAGCCGAAAGAGAAACAGGAACTGGCTTTGACTCTTCGCTCTGTGGCAGATGTTTTTGTGGTGCTCATCTCGGGTTTGACGCTGTATCTCCAGGTGGCTGACTTCAGATCAGCGATGACGGCAGGGATGAGCTAATTATATCACGAGGGACGGATCAAAACAAAGATCGTTCTCTGTTAACGTCACAAACAGTGTCACCGACAACAAGAACCCGTGGAAATAACCTGAGCCGTGGATCAGTGTAAACAACTATTTTCAGTAGATTTCATTTGGGGAACTTTGACTCCATTGCATCATAGAATAGATATATAAATGTACTATCGATCTATAAATTTCAATATTGAGTATGTTTTCATCACTTGCGTGTCCACGTTATGAGCCTTATCAAGGTATTGTCAAAATTCATAGTGTGCATACAGAAAAATTAGTTTCCCACATTAATTTTTATTGAATGTGATAAAAAAAAACACAAATTGAACAGTTGAACACACATATTTACCACATTTACAGAAGTGGAAGGATCTTCAATGAGCTGTCAGCGCAGGACGAGGAGCAACAGGTGATTAAAACCAGAGATTAAAAAAGTAACACCAGCACAATAACCAGCTGTGTCAAACATAAAAGTGCACACAGTATTTAAAAGTCACTGCTCGCTCCAGGTTTGTTTGGCGTCACTCGACTGAGCTCGGACATGCTCAGTTCAACAGCAGCTGTTGGTTTCATGGTTATTTCTCGAGGTTACTTTATCGGAACCACATTTCTGAAAACCAAGATACTAGCTTATTCAGATTTTTTTTTTTTTTTTTTTCAGGGACAAATACAGTAACAAGAATGATAAAGTCAACCATATGTATGAAAACCATAACAGGATGTTGAAACTGTCAGCATTTCCTTATTATCATTCTTATCACAGTTATTATACTTTGACTGTACTGTTTCTATAATCATTTTAATTTTATACAATCTACACTTGAAAATACATTTACTGAAATAGAAAATAAACAGGATGGTTGTTCTATTCACCGAATTATTTCAACATAAATATTTCAGATTTTTAAAACAGTTTATCTCCTTTAGCAGCTCTAGGCTAACTGCGGTTTCTGTTATTTTACATTTACATTTATTCATTTATCTTTTATCCAAAGCGACTTACATTGTTCTACAGTAATTACCAGTGTTACAGCCACTGGAGGCAAGGTGGGTTATGTGTCTTGCCCAAGGACACAACAACAGTATGAACTGTGGGGAGAGTGAGAATCGAACCACCTACCTTCCGGTTGAAGGACGACCGCTCTACCCACTGAGCTACTGCCGCCTACAGTAGACTCAGTATACTCAGTTTTAATAATATGTAATGTATTTCTTGTCTGTTATAGAGTGTTATAAATCCCAAATAGTCCATTCATTTTGTACTTGCATTGAACATGATTTAAACTCAATTCCTGACGGAGGAAGTGTATCGTTGACTTTGTGTAAAAGCGAGTCGTGTTGAAGGCTGTGCTCTGAATACGTCATGTTGGGTCCCAGGTGATCTGCTGCTGCCACACGACCCTCGTTTCCCATTAGCGCGTGACAGTGGCCGTTTATAGCAGCGAGCCCCTGTGGAGAAGCAGGTTAGTGGTAATTACTCAGCTCGTGCCTCATGAGGGGAGACGTCCCACGGTTCGACCAATCAGACAGCGGGGATTAGTCACTGACAGCCGGCACAGCTTCGGTCGCTTCCTGTATCTCTCCACGACCTTTTCATCTTGTCAGGTTAGCATGTAATAATTTGTCACTCATCAGCCTGACCTTATTCTGAGACAGACCTGCTCTCAGTCCCACAGAGCAATACCAGTGTACAGCCACACTCATTATATACAACACCACACTGAAGATACACACTAATACCTGGTGGCTTCCACATTACTGACTGACTGGACCATGATGGGAGTGAGTGCATTGATAAAGCAGTCCAATTTATTTACTAAAAACAAAACGTTGTGTTTATGACGAAGAGTTTACAGTAAGACGTTAGCATAGGTTCTTTTATATGGCCATCTTGCTAACTGCTATCATTTCAGACAGATATATGTCACGGACTATCTTTGGTCAAACATCTTTAGGATCAGTTATAACTGCAACCAGGGCTTTAGTCAGGTGGGGGGCTTTCACATGTTTTCACATAGACCCCGATTAGGTGCCTTTAATTTTCCAAAGCAGCACATCTCTGATACTCAGCTACAAGCACAAATAAGCCATTTACATTTTTCTCCAAAGACAGACCAAACAGCAGCAAACAAAAACAGGTGGTGCCAAAATATGCCAAATTCTGCCCTATTCTTTATAATGGAGACTCCGCCTGACCATTTCATACTAAAATCTTAATAGTTTTGGTTTGTTTCACATTTGAACAATTATATTTGGTGCAGGTAATGTTGACATGTGTGGCTGTAATATCAATTAGTGTTTGAGCTTCAACAGACTTCATCTAAAGGGATATTAATCCAAATATTGTTTTGTTTTTTTAGACAGAGATGTTTTTGGGGTAATTTTTCTGTTTTCCATCTTGAGTTATTCTGAAACTGTACCGACACATTTCCCTTCTATGAAATCTCCCAAGTGCCCCCTACATTTGGACACCAGAATTATTGAAATACACCTTGTAGTTGCAGAGATATACGTAGTCAATTTACTGTGGACATGTCCTTTTCAATCAGACACACCAAAAAACAGGCTCGGGTTTAAAGGGTTAAAAAAGGTGAGGCAAAGTTGTTAAAGTTGAAGAAGTTAGAGATGTTATTGTTGAAGATAGATAATAAACAGACTGAGAGGGGTTACAGAAGGCTCAAAAAACATTGTACAAAACATGGACCTATTGAACAGTCATGCTTTTCTTTCCACAGGTGTTTCTTTTGGTCTGGGTAAATAGATTTTTTAACTGATGATAAATTGTGAAATAAGTCTTTAATCTGCGTCCGACAGATTGACCCAGTCTTGTAAAATCCGGTATGTTTGTGTGCTGTTTATCATTTGCTCACGCTCATTTTGAGAATAAAAAGCCTGTGTGTTCATCTGACCTTGTGGCAGGAGACAGCCAATACTCCGGCTCGTATTGGATTTGGCGCTCGGCGGATGACTCACGGTGTCAATAAAGGAGCGAAAGTGGCAGATGAACTTTTGTGGCTCGATGCGTCCGTTTCATCTCAGGCTCCGGCGCATGATGAGTTTGTTTGACCTCGGCTTTATAAGATTTCCAATAAGACGTTGGCCGCACACACAAACAGAGGCAAGTACAAACAGTGGCAGAGGAAAAGCCTGGTTTATACTGTGCATCAGTGAGGGACCCAGCTGCATGTTAGTATGTTTGCAGAAAAAAAGTTTAAACTATTGATTGAAATAACTGTCCAACTATCAAATTGTATGTTTTAATAAAAGTAAAATATTGTTTTAGATTAAATTTATCCAAAGCTTTTGATTAGACCCTTCTCATTTATCCACTTGGTTTGGACAAACTTGAATGAATGATCTTGAATGAAGAGTTTCAAAATTTTATATTAGTAAATCAATAGTTGCAGATTGTTATCAGTCTTTTCTTTTCAATCACAAAAGGGGTCCCACAAAGTTCCACTCTGGGTACATTATTTTTTTTATTGTATGTTAATAATTCTGCCATTTTAATTAAAAAATTTGATCTTCTTTTTTTTGCCAACACATTAATTATTCTATGGCTCATTCTATTAAAGAGTTAAAAAAGAAAGAAGAGGCTAAGCACTTTCTGAACCAGGATAAAACTCTTAATAACAACAAATAATTCTAATAAATCAATTGCTAATATAAAAGGGTTTCAAATTAATAGTTACAAGTTAAAGATACTAAGATATATTTATGGATGATTCTCTTTTTTTAAACCAAATGTTCACCACCTCAGTAAAAAAAAACAGAATAGTTTATCTCTTTGGTGTTTTTTATTTGTTAAGTATATATAAGTATTTCAGACTTAATTATACTGAAGATTACAGAGACAACAATTTGAATGTGTTTTGCGAAAAATGGCATCATCCAACTATGGCCATAATAATAATACAGGGACCAAGTTACTCTTAACCCAGACTCGTCATGTTTAGCTCAATAGTTTCAAAAACAGATTTTATTCATCTTTTTATGTTTGTTTGTTGCAATGTTTGCATTTGGTTAGTTCAGTAGTTGCATTTCCACAAAGTGATTTTATGGACATTTTGTAGTAAAAAAAATAAAATCGATTTTATACTCAGTTAAGAAAACAACTAATGGTAACTTGTGTCAAGAATAAAAAAAATCACACACTTGCCTGTATCATTTGCAGTTTTATTAAATGGTAGAAAAATATTTTTTTAAAAGACTCTTCTTTAAAAAAAAAATTAAAAATAAAAAACACTTTTTATCATGAGTTCAAGTGTTTTTTTTTTTTTTGTAAAAGCTCATAAAAGCATGTATCGTGTCATGTCTCTGAAGCAACAGCAGGTCCCGAAACAGGCAAAAAGAAATCAAGACCATTGGCATCCAGACGTATTTGTCAGATTAAAAAGATGAGTCTTAATATTTATAATCCTGTGTGCCATGCTGCATTGGTCCATCCTGAGGAAACACAAAAAGAGACCGTTAATGCATCTTAGTTCACCCACAACTCTAACTGAGTTGGTTTTACCTTGTGCTCCTTCACTGCTGTTGTCTCAGTAGTTTTCATTGTTGTTGTGAAGCTCAGCTCATGAATCAGCGCCGGAAGAGTCTGTTTTCTCTGTTTATCTGCAAAACATCAAGATTTAACATGAAACTCTAGGTATTTACAGTATACATATTATGACATTCAAAGTTTTTATTATTTCATAATGGTTTGTGTTTGGCCTTATTTTTTATAATTATTTTGAAACGTTTGAAAATAATTAGTTTTAACAAAAAATATATATTGTCAAAGTTAAATAAATATTATCCAATCGAGGCAGCCTAAACACTAGAGGTGCATTTTGGTTTCCATCGCTTTCCTTTTTGTGCGTCAGATGAGTCACGGACTGTAACTGATACAGATCACAGGGTTTTATCATTTTACAAACCTAAATATGAACATGTAACACAAAGTCGGTAATTTACGTAAATGAACTCATATGTATTTAGTGAAAGCATGTTTTGGTAATAGTTCAGACTTTTGGTCCAAATGTAGGAAGTCACAGCAAAAAACAGAAAGAATAGCAAAGAGAGGAAAACAGAGAAAACAGATAAAAAACAAAAACATTACATTGTTTTTTGTATGGCTCTGTTTTTCTTGCTACTCTACGAAAAAAGTTTCATCTGTATTAATTCTATATTAATAACATGTCTCTTTAGGCCCTGCTCCAGTCTGATTATTGTATTCCTCCAGTTCAACTGTAAAATGAGCCTCTGCAGAGACACATGCTCCACAGTAAAAGTCACCTACAGAAGACACGCCCCCTGTTTTCATGGCATTAAGGCCTGATTGAAAAAAAGAGCAGACATTAAATCTCACTCAGTGTAGTGTTACAACCGAATAAATACCTAATGATTGAGTCAGTCTTTAAAGAGCAATATCAATATCCGACTTTCCGAGATGAAAGCTCATGAACTGAAGTCGGATTAGGGAATCTGGAGGACTTTGTAAATGAAGACTTAATGTAAAGCTCTTCTATTTTATTTACATCAACAGGATCACTACAAAACCAAAGTATATAGTAAAACATAAAAGAAGATGATAAGAAATATTGGTGTTTATTACATTAGAACACTCACCAAACCAAAGCCGATGGCTGTTTCGGCCGGTGTTCTGTGGAAGACATCTTTGCTCTGGTGCTGGGGCCTTCAGTTGTTGTCCCCTCGGTTGAACTGGTCTAAGACGGTGGAGTTGGTTCGTTCAAAAACCCACTGTTGATTCGGGGACGTCGGGTCACATGTGTTCATGAAGACCCTGCGCTCGGACGGACTGCTGTCGATACAGCTGTTACTGACCGGGTGATACAGGCTCTTGTCCTGAAAACAGACAGACAATCAACTTTATTACATTAACAAACGTTTTTAATAATAGCAGCGTTATAGTTTAATTTAATGCCATCAAATACACCTTAGTTTCCATGGTAACCATCAACCACCTCCTTATTTGTTTTTTTTAAGTCTGGAGTAACCTATGGATTTTGCTCTTTGAGGAGTCTGGAGCGAGAACTGAACCTTTGTTTCTATGGTAACGGTCATCACACTTTACACTAACACTTTGGCTTACATTTACTAGAACCGTGTTATTTTTTCCTCACAGATAGTGCCAAATTAACCTTTTTAATCTCATGAAGTTTCCACTGAATCATCGTCTATTACCAAGGTTCATTGAGGTTTAGAGGTTTATGTGAATGGACTGTATATATGCACCTTCTGAGGTTCGTCTTTTTTCTCATAGCTGTTTTCTTGTTTTTCCCCTCGCCCTGATGGAGAGTCTAAGGAAAGGGCTGTTGTCAGTCAGCAAAGCCCTTTGATCTCAGTGTTGTTCTGATATTCAATTCAACTTTATTAATGCCCATGGAGAAGTTCAGTTGTTAGTGCTTCTCAAATAAATAGCTTCAGACTCAATCTTCCATTGATTGCACAGTCTCATGGCAGTTGGGAAATAAGGGTGGAAACTCTCTGGAGTTGATATTTGGCTTAACATGTAACATATGTTGATGATGCCTTTTCCTCAGGGTCGCCACTGCACTACATTTACCCGGGCTTAGGACCGGCACAGGTAAACTGTGGTTGGAGGGAAAGTGAACCCCCAATCGCAGCAAACTCTAGCATAAACTAAGCTACTAACTAACTAGTGTTTTAAGCATCATCAAGGTGACGAAAACCTGAAAACTTTATAAACTGAAACCTTTTCTTACCTCTTTAATCCCATTGAGCCATTTTAAATAATCCCAACATAAAGAAACAAAGCTGGTTCTTTTGAAAACAGAGGCTTTTCTCTGTGTAACGTCTGGTGTGAAAACACTTCAACACTTTTTCTTTTTTCTCGCACACATTTATTTAATTAGCGTCTTAACAGATGGCCTCCTCTAAACTGAAGTGATTCATTAATTGGCTTAAATGGAGCTTAGCTGACCACAGCACATTCATCTGGCTGCGGAGACGATACAGCTGCAAATATTAAACAAAAAAGAAAAAGAAGATAAATGTCCTAAGTCCTGTATCTGCTCATACACTGTAAAAACAAAGAGTAAAAAGTACATTTATGGTTGTACACGTAATAATAACCCAGAGTTTGGGTGGTTTTTAAGTTTTGTAATTATTTGTAGCCTACTTTCTTTCTTTTAATTCCCTTTTCCTTTTGATGATTCTTATGTGTGTCTTGGCCCAGTACTAGTCCTGTACTAGTGAACACTTGTAATTGTCTGTATATTTTTTTTTACTTGAAAACACTTCCAGTGCAAATCTTTTGAAAAAAAAAGTGCTTAAACTTTTCATTATAGGGTGTGTAGTTGGCTTTTTGGTAACATTTGGTGACATTTGGTGACAAAAGTACAGACACCCAGGTGAGCCTTGCAGGGACATACTATTGTTTCTGCACAAACCAGGTAAAAAGGTTATGATGGCGTTTTAAATAAATTAAAAAAAAGGCTTAATTTGTCTTCTTTGGGCAGATTTAGAAAACAAGAAGAGGAATGAATTGGGATATAAAGAGCTCTGAATGTCTTTTTTCTGATGTTCAAATGTAAAAAGTGTTAATATAATGTTACATTACACTAAGAAAACATAGTCTTCTTCTTAAGGGACCGTTTTTTTGTGGCATTTGAACTTGTTCTTGCTTGGACCGTACCTTCCTGTATCTCCACAGCTGGTTGCCCTTCATGCCGTGGCAGTCGTACAGCGTCACTGGGCTGTTGTGGGACACAGCATCGAAGCAGACTTTCCTTGTGTGCAGAGGGTCTCCCACTCGGATGTCCTCCCTCCAGCCCAGCGTCAACACCTGCAGAGATAATGAACATAAACAAGCTTCAGAGTTTATCAAAAGGTCCAAGGGTTGATCCTTGAGGAACTCCACACTAGAAACAAACATCAGAATTACTGATTTTATTTAGTTTTGTTACCTGTCCATGGCTCCAGCTCACTTCCCCTCGGCCCTTCACACAGGTGTCCAGACGGATTGGGCTTCCTGAGACAAAGTGCTTTATCTGCATGCACATCCCACTGGCCACATTTTGAATCTGAAAACATAAACACAGCAAAAAGAGTTTCATTTAATATCACTCAAACAAAGTTGTAATATTATTGATTATGTTAAATATTCAGTTGTGCTAATCTTCTGAAGATATTTGTCGATGGTTTAATAAGGTCAGAGTTTCCACAGAAAACACAAACTTAAGTCAGTAGAGCTGGATGCCTTCACTTTAATCGCTTTTTATCTAAAAGTCTTGTGAAAAAGATCAGAACAGAAACAAATAAACCAAGAGTCTTGGTAAGGAACAACTGGACTGTTGAATGGATAATTTTGTGGTCCTCTCAAAAAGAGGAGGAGCTCTCTTTATTCCGTCTTTAAACAGTGTCTATGTTTTAATTTCTTTTTGCTAAATAACGTTATAAAAAAAAAAAGCCTTTAGGATTTGTAAAGTTTCATAAAATAATATTAAAAAGAGGAAAGTGAAAAAACTGCCGACTCTACCACAGAGTTTAGTTTGCCTTGCTTTATATTTTTTTCATTAGCCTTTGATATGTGTGTACACTTTAAAAATCTTTGGAGTTCAACTGGAAAGTATGAAGTTTCTCAAGCATCAGAAAAATGTTTTTAAGCGTAGGATGAGTGTATTTTCAGATTGTATTATCTCCCACGCAGCTGCCAATCAAGTGAGCTATGAAACAAAGTTTTATGTTAAACACAGAAAGCAAAAAAAAAATTAATAATTAAAAACGGTTCCGTGTTTATGTTGTGCAGTACCTCTCCCCAGGCGGCAGCAGGGGGCTCCACTGGGGGGTAGTGTTTGGGCAGGTCCCAGGCCACTTCGTTCATGAACCATTTGAAGTTTTTACAGTTGAGTCTGGCTCTGAGCTCCTTCTGTGCCGTCATGTCTCCGGCCGACAGGTGGCGGTACTCGGGACGGCGCTGGTAAACAAATTCAGCGTATTCGTCCATCCAGACCTCGGCCACTCGCTTCAGATTCTGAGACGAGACAAAATTTATTAGAATATTTGAATTTATATAGTCTATGATGTCATAAATATTGATAACATTGAGATAACAATAAGCATGCTGAGGTAATGGTTTTATGGGTTGCAATCCTGAAAAAAATAAATATAAATAAATAAACAAATAAATACATTTAAAAATTGACTGTTCACTGTTCCGACAGTAGGCCAGACAGTTCAGATGTCTTGAGTGGCTTCTTGTTGTTGAGTAAATGCAAAAAATATGTAAATTCCACTTGAAAATAACATTGTCAAGGGCTTTAGATTTTATGGTTGAAAAGAGTATAATATTTGTTTAAAGGAGAGGCACAGTAAGAATGTGCTCCATAGTAAGAAAAGAATTTATTATACATTCACTTGGCAGCCGTCATAGTTATTTCATTTGCAGATTGTAGATGATAAAAGACACTGAATTTAAAAGGCACAACCCTGGTTTTAATAAAAGTCACCATTTTCAGGTTTGTTCATAGAAAAGAATTGAGAGCGAGTTCATTCTCCGTTCTTTATGTAAATGCGGCGCTTTATCTGCAGGGTCACAGTCATTCAGGGCCATCTGCCTTCCTCCGAGCGCCGCTTAAAAAGCTGCTACTGCTGCGCTGAAAAAAAGACAAACAAAGGCCTGTGTCTTTCTGTCGCACGCCGAGCCGAACCGAGCCGAACCGAGCCAAACCAAGCTCTGTTTTCAGGCCGAGGACGCGGCATACATAATGAACACTGTTCCCAAATGATTTAGAGCTTTTTAGGAACATTTTCTCATTCAGAAACGCTACCCTGAAGAACAAAGCTCATCCTTCACTGTTACACCTGAGAAACACTGTCAGACACTGATAATGTCGCGTCAGGTGATCTGTTGTCAAGACGACCAGGACACAACAACAAAATGGCCTTTTTAACATAAAATGTATAAAGCAAACAAGGTGAGGAACATGGTTCACTCGCAGAGCACTTATTTGTCCTTCCTGGAGAGCGTTTGCTGGAAGGCTGTAGTTTAAATGTGTAATATGCAATAAAAAAATACACTTACATAAAAGCACTCACATCTATGGCTCTCTATAGTAACACAGTGGTGCGTCTATTTGCAAGCTAAAGAGACTCTGCCTATACTTTGATGATTTTATTTTAACATTATTGGAACAGTACTAGCCGCTAGTTAGCTTTAGCATTACTCTAGTGCAAAGTAAAGATAGTAAAGTGAATCTAAACAATATGCAGGTAAAGCTTGTTCTTCAGAGGTTTTGACGTACTACCAGCCCGAAAGGAGATGAGAGTAGTTTCCTTTTCCTTTTTGTATGGACTCAAACGGAACAGGAATGACGGGTGAGCGATGTGTTAATAGAAATAAAAAGCAGCAGACTCGTAAACTCCTTCTGTTTTCTGTTGGTCTGGGAACTAGCCGAGTTGCCGTTCAGTGTAGTCCACTTGGTTCCAACTGTGTGGTCACTAAAAGATGGAGCTAAACACTGCAGTCTGTTGAGTGGACAATAGATCATTCTTTTTCAGTTTTATTGTTTTATTTTTGGGTTAAACCATCATATCCTAAGAAAAAAGAAAGAGAAAGGTTGAACTTCTATACAGCTGTCTTGTTCTTTTAGTGTTGGTGTTGACATTTTATATATTATCTCCAGTATATATTTCATTTAACACCAAAATAATACTTTATTTAAAGTACAGTAAGTATAGTAAATGAATAGTGAGAGTTATTATTTTTGTCTAAGTGAAGATGTACCTTTGCGAGGCTGATTCCTCCTGGGACCTTGTAGGGGACGTACTTCCTGTAAATATGTCCCACTCTGGAACAAGGGATGTCCTCCATTCGACCTCCACACATCCAAACCTGCAAAATACAGTTATTAGACAGTAAAGTCTGAAACAATGCTTCATGTTAGAGTAACGGTTTGTGGCTCTTGCTTCGTCCACATTTTAAGAAGAGCAGAGCTTGTGAGATGAAAGAGTTAGTCACTTAAACACAGGAAACGCTCATAGCTCTTTGTTTCCATTTTTGTTTCTTCTGCTCGTGTTTATTGCAGATGCTGGGATTAGAACCTCCTGTGCTCTTTTGACATCATTTGACGAATACTTAGTTCATGCTTATCCTTCACAATAGTTTCTGTTTCCCTTTTTTTCCCATAAACAACACTGTTTGGAACTGTTTCAACTGCACCTGTTTCAACTGCACCTGTAAAATATAAGAATTTGAGGAAAGAGGAAAATGTTTCAGAACACCCAAACTTATACATCAGTCTGTACCAACGAACTCAGGACGCCAATGCACCATACCAGGCTCACACAGAGGACTCAGGACCCGATAACTGAACCACCTGGTTTAGTTATCGGGTCCTGAGTCCTCTGTCCTTACCTCCTATACCACCTCGTCGCCGTGTGTCGCCAGCCGTCCTTCGGGTCCGACCGAACACGTCCAGTTAATCCACAACTCCTGTGGTTGCTACTGTTGTGTCATTAAGCCTGCTCAGGGGTCAGCCATCTGTGCTTTGAGTTTATATAAAGAGTTAAGTTTTCTGGTGTTTGAGCGGCAGACTGATGGATCACAACTGCAGCTCTATCGGAATATTAATCCCCAAAAGTAGAAGAACCTCAGTGAAGAGGACGAGGTGATGGATCGGAGCAACCAAAAACTCATTTTCACCAAAGAAATTTACAGCAGCAGTGGTAGTACATAGCTGCTTATTTCCATATTCCATCTACAATACCGGAGATTTATTCAAAAACATGGTTAGAAGCTAAACATTAGAGTGATTTATTCAAGTTATTACACAGTAATTTAATGCAGAGCAACTTTTACACAGGGATAAAGTGAATAAATTAACTAAATCTTCCCTTACACAAGAGTCAAATATGAATTACTGTCAGTGTAGATTTTATATATATCTTTAAGTATACTTTGATGAGATAATAATAAAAAGATTGAAATTCCCTTGAGACACATGATGGATGCCATAGAATCAGAAATACATGCTTCTTGTGATCACATCAAAGAATACACAGCAACCGTTAAAACTTCTCTTGGTAAAATGATTTAAATTTATTTTAAATGATACATTTTTTGCCCTACAACTAGAAGGTCATGGGTTCAATGTTCAGGCCTGAAGACACACATGAGTTTTTGGATATACAGTATAATGTCAAAGACAGATTTTATTGATCGCACAGAGGAGAAATTCACCGGTTTTAATTTAAGAGGATCAAATGAAAGACATGACAATTAATTCTTATACATAGTTAAAAAATATATTTAATCATTAAAGTGTAACTTTTAAATGGCTGCTCTTTGAGAAAAAAACAAAACAAAACATTATTCTGTTAGTTTTATAAAGCAAGTGAGTGTCTTTTTGGACCAGGACTAGATCACAAAGGCAAACATTGAGAGAAACCCAGCTGTAGCTCCACTGCTGCTGATGACAGAGAGGCTAAATGTTCTAGGAGTAAAAATAATAGGTTTTTACACAGATTTGATTAAACAGAACCTAAAAATAGCTTCTAGCTAGCACAAAAACAAAACAAAAAAAACATAAGATCCATGACACAGTTAACTGGTCTTTTTTAGCCTCTTTTTATATCGGTTTGTTAGAAATGATTTTTGCTTATATTTCTTTTTTCCTGATGCTATTTAACATTTAAGATCATTAGCAGTTCCCAGTTGCTCTTAGACTTTCACATATTTAGTTTTTTATTTTGCTGAGTTCAGTTGACTGAATTTTGTTGACAACACAAATAAAATCTCTGTGACCCACTTCTTGGACACGACCCACAGAGCAAACCTGTTACAAGCTGCAATGTAAGTTAAGTTTTGTGTGACTCTTCCTGTGAATAATTAAACCACTTTTTTCTTGCTTGAACCCAGCGAGGTTGGTGTAAAGCCAACTTTTTCAAAATCAAGCCCGTGTAAAACGAATAATTCCTCCCACACACACATAATATCCGTGTTCGCTAAAAGGTTGAATTCTAGCTAAAATAACCTGACAATGGTTTAACTCCAGGCAAAAGGCATACCAGGTCACATAAATAGCAGCATTAATGTTTAAATGAGAATAAAAGAATATAAAACAATCTTGATACGTAAAACAAATGAATATACTATTACCACTCATTTATTTTTAAACTGTACAATAGCGTTTAATGGATTGGAGCCCCCTGATGTGCTCCCATTTCTTTCCTTTCTGGTACATTTCTCGTCTAATGCTGCTGCGGTTTACTCTCAAAGCTTACAGCGCTGAGTGGAAATCTCCAGGAAAAGACAGACTTCAGTGTTTTGTTTGCATCTATAGCTCTGAGAAAAGCTGGATTTAAACACAGAGGTAAACAATGTAGAGATGCGTTTTTGGAGCGAGCCACTCCAAATGTTTCTTGTGAAGTCCTTTAGTATGGAAATGAGGCTGCGGCTGGTTTCAGGGCGGGAATAATTTAACATCGAATATGCATCTGTTCAAAAGTTCAGTGTATCTGAGCACATTTGCATTGTGTGGCACAGATAATGAATACAATGACTAGGCCAAGTGTTTTTAAATGAAAAGCTCCTGACCTTCGCTGTCAGTCACTACTTTTACACGATACAAGAGAAAGATGAACTATTCGTCAGATTTCCATTCAATATAATAAGAACTTTAAAAAGATTATTTAGGTGAACAGTAGAGGGACTAATGTACTTGTGACAGTTTTCTTAAATTGCGTTCTTTAAAACCTGATGTAAGCTACATAAGAGTCATGTTTATTTCACTTTATACAAAACCCACCAAGGACCTTGTGTAAAATTTGGGTTCTTTTTGGCAAATTGTTTTTTCCTTACATAACTTCTACAGAAACATAACTAGTCCAACATAATGACATCGTTTGATTGGAATCACTCAGTAAGTTTCAGTATTCAGTAAATACTGAATTTATTTATTTTCTAGAACATAAAATTCAATTACTTTTCATTCAATCTCAAATAAACCAGTAGTGGTCTAAGCTGGTCTTCCATAAACATCCTGAGACCTCTGTGTCTGAGGCCGAGACCAGACCCAGACCCAGGTCTTAAGATAAGTATCAAGATCTTGAGTACTTCCAAGAGAGCACTCACACTGTCCATCTGTTCCATGCCCATGTGTCACAGCTAAAGCACAGCACAACTTTTCTAAAAACAAAGGACCATGGACATAAAGCCAGCTTGACTGAGAGACCTTTGGTCCCAGGCCCAGGTCTGGCTTGTGGCAGACAGTGTGGCCCAAGTGGGAGTGCACTGTAAATACAGCTGACACACCAAGTCTAGGTAAGTCTTAGTCGAGCTGCTGTTGGAGGTCTATGGACTAGATCTGTGTCCCACTCCACAGGTCCCGGGAAACAGAGTCGACAGTAATATGAGGAAAACAGGAAGGTGAGGCAGTTTATGCTGCTATGTTGCTGTCTAAGTAGTTTGTTTCATTCCAGGCACAAGTGTGGGTACTTTTTACTTTCTAAGGTTGTTGTCTGGGTTGAGAACAGTCTTTACACATTCATATTTGAACTGTGAACCTAAAAGGTGGCCTCTTCTTTCTATTATTTTTTGTGTATTTAGCCAATACATAAGTGCTTACTCTGGCCCATTGAGATGAATTACTTGCCATATATTTGCAAATACCACTCTGCGGGATGCTGCGTCCCTGGAAATAAGCCCCATCGCTCATAATCTTTAAAATCTTGGCCACATTTTCGCCTCTGATCCAACTTTAATTAAAATACAGTGACCTTGCATCCATCTTCTACTTTATGTGATGATTCTGCAAACTCCAGAATTTATTCAAGACAAATGCAATCAGTATGTAAATGAACATATTCTGTCCTTTCATAATAAAATCATCCTAAAGATTTATGTGTTTATTGACAAAATGACCCCTGGAGAAAGGTTGTTTAAGGTGGTTGTAGTGGTTTTGTACGATGCTCTTAGCCACAGACCGTGCATTAGAAACAGCGTGTTGTAGCCTCGAGCTCTTTTCAAACCAGGCTCCATTAAGAAAAACACTTCGGCTTCTCTCACTGTGACTTATGACACTTTCACGACTCTCCTCTCCGGTCTAAGATACAGGCTTGGTGACCAGCTCTATTATTTGGATCCCATTAGCTTCCCTCGTTGCAGTTCTTCCTCGGGACCACATTTTAAATTACAATAATTAAAATAACAAAAAACCTTAAAACTAGAAAATTTTGAAAGGGTATCTACGACATACAAAATAAAAATCTGATATTCACATACAGTCGGTCAAAAGGTGGAGCAGAAGTACAATTTTAGTGCCTTTTTGACGACATGAACACTGGTTAATTATCTAATTGTTTTTTGTAACTTAATCTATTCCATACAAAACTGACTTCTGTAGAACTCTGCTATTAGTATTCATTAGAGTGAATACTAGGTTTGTGTTACAGGCCATTTACAGTTTATACTGCAACTTAAGGTTTAGGGAAGGCCAAGACAGGCAGTTATGCATATCAGTGACACTGGTGGAGTTATGAACATCATCATCAATGAAGCAGCTTCATTTTGTATTAAATAAAGTCTGTTTTTGTATTAAATAAAGTCTGTTTTTGTGCTGCTGGCCGGATGAGTGAGCAGTATTCTAAATAAAACTAACACTAATGGATGTACATTATCTTTCATTAAGTCAGGTCAACAGCTAAACCTGTTTTTTACCCATTTTACTGAAAACATGGTCGATGATGCCTAATTTAATTTGACTGACCTTCATTGTAAGAAGCAAACAAGAATTGCTGTGCAGCCGTAGTTTACTTCCAGTTAGCACTTTTTTTTTTTATCTAGTAAAAACAGCATTTTAGTTAGCAACAACATTTAAGAAACTCAGTATCCCGGAGAACTCCAAACATTATCAAATCCAGTTTCTGACAGCTGCTGATGAACTGAGCATGTGCGAGCTCGGGTGACTCAAAACAAAATTATACTTCACAAAAACTGTGCAGTTGTCCAACACTACCGACACATTAATATCATTTGTAACACAACTGATTATTGTGTCTGCGCTCCCCACAGCTGCTGATGGATGCCATATTCTTCACAGAAGTTTTTTCTAAACCTGGTCTTGCGCTGTGACAGTGACAGCTCAGTCCATTCAAAGGTCAGGACATGTTTATTTGGATATTATCTGTCCCTCTGTTGCTGGAAATGTGGTAAATGAGCCATGTCTCAAAGTTCACTGTAGTGTCCCATTCATTAAAAACAAATCCTGTTACTATCATTGTACCTTATATTCTACAGTAGCCAGGCCATAGGTCAGGTTTAACTGCTCTCCATTACTACTTTAATAAATGTCCAAATGTAATCATCTCATTGTAATCATGTAATCACCCACAAACAGTCAATTACGTACCTCTCCTTTAAGTAGAAATAAAAATGAATTTGTCTTGTTGTCAATCATGCAGTACATAGATCACACAAGTTCATCTGCCTCGACTCGGCGCTCTTCACTTTGCTCAGGCTCGCTCTGACCGCATTAATAAAACATTTAGCTGCGAGACAAAATACAACAAAACACAGTGTGCGCCTCTGGTTGTAAATAAAGCAAGTGCAGTGAGCGGCGCTGCGTGTCACCGCTCCCATTCGCTTTGGAAACATGAATATTAACGAGAACAAACAAACCAGCGGTCGGCAAGAGCGCTAAAATACACCACAAACGCCTAAAGCTTCACATAACCTCGCACTCCTCGTGAAAACTTTGACCTCTTTGTTCAATGTACAGTTTTATTGGACAGTTTTATCATTTAAATCTGCCAACATCGTTCATTCATAGGCCGACGTATGGGGTATCGCCAAATGAATAAAATATGAGTTTTTTTGCCTTAATGTATGCTCTCAGAAAAGTTCATTCTTTGCCTTCAGTTTTCCAGTTAGATAAGTTTTCTCCGGCTGGGTCCATGGAGGTTTAATTATTTCAGCCGCTGCAGCGTTTCAGACTCTAGTGTTTGCATTACTGAGCCTCTTTCTGCTGCAGATATTCCTCTCGTTTGAATATGAAGTCCTGTCGGCGCTATATGCCGCAGAGTTTATCACATCACGAAGCTGGGATGAAAATTATGGCCAGTTTTCTGCCATCTGCTGTTGATTTTGTCTTTAGGGGATTTTCTGAATCAGCAGAGGGATACAGACAAAAAGTAATAGAAACAGGGATATTTGTGAAATTTTGCGAAAGTGAGGTTTGAGTAAAATAAAGTAACATAAAGCAGTTTTAAATTTTTTACCAGTGTAAATCATGCTGTAGCTTGAATTTCAATTGCAGCAACATTTAATATAGTAAAGTAGCATGTAATAGCAATATAATATGTTTTTATTTTTATAAATACAAATTAATTGCATCCCATTTACCTGCAGTGTTTGATGAGGTCAAGTCAAACCAGAGTGTGTTAAATGATGAAGGCTTCAACTGGTTCTTATCAGTTCTTATAAGTTCTGTTTTAAAAATCCTTCTGATGAAAGTGTGGATGAAACCAAAGTTGTCTGTACATGATGCGACGCTGAACACCGAAGCAGTTTAAGTACCATCTTCAAGCAAAGCAGATTTTTGCTGACGCTGGCAAAGATGCAAATCTCGGCAGATGACACTGGCCGAGTGCAGCCGAGGCAAAGTAGCCAATAAAACGTCAACAAAGTAAACCAAAGCCATCACCAAATGGAGAGCCACAGACTGCTGACCTGCAGACAACACAGCATTAATAATGTTAAGGTCTTCTGCCTTTACTCGGGCTTGTGTCTGTTACGGGAGTTTCCTGACTGCTCTGCTCAGTGCAGACTCTGCAGCAGCTGCTTCTGAGTCAACGCTGCAATGAGTAAGTTGTGATTTTAACAAGGACAGCTGCTTTTAAAGCCAACCTCACTTTAGTGGTTATTCAGCAATTATTCTCCAGAGAAAGGCGAGATAAGTATTCTTCTGTTTAATACCAGCACCATTCACGAGGGAAGCCTACTTCTCTACAGTGTTTGAGGTTTTGTTGCATCTGAAAGCGTTGCACACGCATTTACATTCATCAAAATGACTTATTTGCATAAAGCTGTGTGTAATTAGACGGACAGAGTAGGAGAAGGCTTTCCAGATCAAACTTTAAGGTCAATGTAGCTTTAAACCGTCCTAACAACAAACTGCCTCCCTCCAAGGTGAGGGTTAGGTTAGGGTTAGGGTACTGTCAAAACATGGTCATTCACACTTTGTAGAAAAAGTAAAAGTGTATTAAACAGAGCAATATTTTCAAATTCAATATAAAGAGACACTTTGCTCTTCGGCCGTGCTCTGTATCTGTGAGAACCCATCAGTCGCAGTGGCATATGGATAAAGCTGTTTCCATCGCAGCGCGGCCACATGCAGCGCCAGATTAACGGCTGAAAGCGCTGCTTGTGTTGAAAGTTCTGTTGTCTGACGGTAGGAGCCTGCTTCGTTGTAAGGATTAGTACAAGAGCCTGTTAATCTCCTCACCTCAGGGGACCGCCTGTATCAGCTAATGGGCATCTTAATGAAAACAAAAACCTAATTGAATACAAAGATGCACAGCCAGCTTTGATTGGATGATTTGATGATTCAATCTCAGCCAAAGTAATAACCAGTTTGTATATTATCTCAGTAATTACTTTAATATGATTAACGGCTCATAGATGGGCAAAATGGAAGGGATGTACATCTGCAAATCTGGCCTCAGAGCAATGACTGTCCTCCGAACTCTGACCAAGGTTAGTGCAACTACAAATTATGGACATTGTAGACATCTTTCCATCTTTCAAGAAAATAATTAAAATTTTTGTCAAGGTTTTTGAATTTCGGCAAAATGTTACCATTCACCAATGAGTGGACCGATACTCAGCTCCAGTTCAAATGTTTAGTTCCTCTAGTCTCAAAAACACCCTGAATCCTGTATGTTTTGTTGTACTTTGCCAGTGAACTAAGTGTTTTCAGTCAAAGGTCTGGAAACTGGAATTTTCCTTCTAAAACCTGTTTACATTTCAAATATTTCACATCAAACATCATAAAAAAACATAATTTTACCAAAATTTTGGGAAAGTTCTGTTTCCATAAATATTTTCAAATGCAATATTTCAAGACGTGAAGTAAATCAGGACTAAGATCGTATCCACAGTAAACTCAGTTCAGTTCCGTTTTAATGACGTACCTTGAAGGAGATCTCGTACTGCTCTCCTCCCCAGATCTCCAAACCCGTGTCATATCCTCCCAGCTCCCAGAACCACTTCCTGTCCACAGCAAACAGTCCTCCAGCCATCACCGGAGACCTGCCCAGGAGCACACACATTCCATTTGAAGGTACTATTGAGGATAACAGGTTTGTGCAATTTCAGTAAAACATGCTTTATGCATTCACTTTCTTCCACTATAGCTGTCTGATTTACAGCAGCCATTTTCTTCAAGTGACCATTAATAAAACCAGCTTGGAGAAAACCATTACCAGCCGTCACCTTTGGAAGCTTTATCAGAGTGTGTGTTTGATGAAGTTACATAAAAAACAGAAGAAACAACATTAAAGCCTCTTTACTCGAAGCGCAGACAGAGTTTTCCTGAAGATGATGAACATGTTCTGAACAGAGCGGAGCTAATTAACCTTGAGCTTCTTCTGAAGAGCAGCAAATACAATAGCAACAGGTAGAAGCACAAAAAGAAAAGAGTTTATCAAAAAATACAGCTCTGAAAAGCTTTCGACTTCTTTGTTTTAAGAGTTTTAATTATGTTCTCAGAGAAATCCACGAGACTAAAATTTCTTGAAAAAAGCACATTTTAGACAGTTTATAATAACTGAAATTATGTGGCCCGTTTTATCTCAACTTCAGTCAGTCCATGTGTCTACAGAACTAAAGTGAAGGATAAAATGCAACATACGTTTCAATAAATTCAGATAAAATAAGCTAAAACAAAAAAACTAGTATAAATTAGTGGAATGAGGTAGTTGCAAGTATGAGCTCTAAAACTGAGCGAATCTGGGTCATACCTTTAACATTTAGATGTGGCACTAGAGAGTCTGTGTGAATTACAGGCTACAGATCCACCCAATGACCTCAAAACCAACAGGAAGTCACATGCACATCAGCCACTCAGAACAGATCAGGGGCTTTATGAGAAGAAGCATGTGATCTGTGACTGGGACACAGTGTCAACATTTTTACAAAGATCTGAGAACAACATGGACACGGCTGGAGCTTAGCATTAGCTCTTATTTAAAAAACACTCATAATGCTGGATTACTCGCTTTGGTTATGAAGTATTTCCAACGGCAAAAGACACCAGCGTTAGAGGAGCTTTAGGAATGCTTCTGTGGAGGGCTACAAGGGCTCGGAAGGCAATGGCTCTGCTCTGTGCAGTAACCATACACTGTTGTTTATTAGAGGTGTATCTTGTCCACAGCACCTCAGCCCCTTTTCTACAAAGGTTAAAAAAATCTGTGGTGTTTGCATTATCACCTATCCACTAAAAAGCTGTCTGCAGAAACCTTTCAAGGACAATGGCAGGCTAACAACCCAGAAATTGATCTATAACAACGGACAAGACACAGCAACACACACCAAGATTTCTGGGAAAAAAGTCCTTCCCCCTACTTGGTATTTTTTTCAGGGAAAGTAGTTTTTTTTAAATCCTGGTTAAAGAAAAGACAGTAAACGGTCAGTGGAGCAGTCCTTTCAGAGCTGAGGCTGTGGTGTGTTCAGTATAGAAAACTAAAATAACTAAAAGTTATTATTTGACATGTGAAATTTCAGATGTGACCTCAGTCTTTAATTAGTTGAGGGTTGATCTAGTAACGTATATAACTCCAAAATTTGAACTTGTAGTTAATCTAACCCTCAGCTGTCCATTGGAGTCTTATTTGTCCCAAAAATAAAGTGTTTAAATGATGTCGTTATTATGGCTGACGGCCTCTGGACTCACTCAAAAGGCTCGCTGGGGTCGTCCGGCTGCAGCTCTGGAGGGATCGGGATGCGTTTGTAGTACATCTCCCAGTCAAACGCCCCCCTCATGGCGCCCCCTGCTTGCATGTCGTAGCCAAAGTTATCATGGTCGATGACGTCAATCATGGGACAAACTATGGTCTTTCTGTTCTGGGTGATTCGGTCTGAAAAAGTAAAACAATAAAAAACACATTGTCAGTAAAGATAACAGGATTTCTGTCAGAGACCCACAATAACAACCTTCAGTCTGTCTTTAATCAATTTTTTATTCATCTTATTAATATGAAGCCACGTTACAACAAAAGTCATCTAACGAGAACACAAAGCCACTAATCAAAACAGAAATGGACTGAATGTTTGAAACGTAAGAAGTAAAAAAAATATGTTTATAAAATCTCATATTATCGCTTGCTTTTTACCCATGGCTCTGTTTTTTTTTTTTTTTGAGCCTAATGGAGGACAAACAGTGGCATCTAGAACAGTCTGCAAACCCATTTATGCAAACTGTTGTTAAAATATTGCATTATAAACATATTTGTATTGAATTGAATTTCCTAAGTGGCAGATTTGCAAGATGATGGATCTCCAGTAAACCTAGAAAAGGTGTTGTCAAACCTAAAACACGCTCATAACTGTCGACTGTTGGTCCAAACATAAAACTGGCCGTGGGGCAAGATTTTATGTGAAACAGTAAACTCAAGAATCTTGTGTGAATTAATCTACCACACAAAGTAACAACAGAAGAGAAAATTGTGAAATTATTATTATTATTTTTTTGTCATATACATTCATTATACAGAGGACTACTATTATGTTCTACTTTCTCTAGTAAAACTAATAAAGCTATAAGCTAATGATTTTTCATAATATTCATGAAGCCTGCTGTGCACAACAAATACCACATCAACTTGGTTTGTCCACCTTTTGCAGCAGTTACAGCACTATTCTCTGGCATCAGGCCATTTTATTTCTTCTATATTTTCTACAGAGCATAATGATGACTTTGTAGATAATTAATTTGTTTTATGGGCAATTCAACAAAAACAAAAACTTCTTAAATAAGCCAAGTGGCCAACAATGTATAAAATACAACCACAGTTTAAATTCATGAGGGAACCCTGGAGATTTCTTTTAAAACGGACTCTTATTGTACCCACAATAGTTTAAATGTCACTTTCATTTTGTCTGAATATCAGGCCGTCTATTTGTGTATTTAGTTTCTGTGTGTTTGCGGTCACTCTCAGACCCAGTGTGTTGTACAAACATTCAGACGCACGGCGCTGATGTGGTCATTAGTTCGCTGTGAGTCGGTCCCATGTGGAGCGTCTTCCTGCTGTGAAACATGAGTGAAGCCAGGCCTAAATGGAGATGTGTAATGGAGAAAGTGAGAGCGAGGAGCACTCAGCCTCACAGCGGGACGTCTCCATGTTTGTACGGCGCTAAAACCTGTGTAAAAGCAACTGGAAGAGGACTCCTGATTCCATTTAGGGACAAAATGGACAGCGATACACTGCCAACAAATGTCAAAAAAAAATATAGACCGGACGATGGTTTCTTATATATTTGTCAGAAAGACACGGAAAAACAAAACTCTACTGATACATGAACTAAAAGCTATGAGAGAAAGACGTTTTATACGAAACACATAGATACAGGCAAAATATCTATGAAACATAACTGTGTAAATGAAAAAGTAACGGAGCCAGAACACTCCCTTGTCAAACCTCTTTCTATCTGTGAATAAATCAATTCTAAATAAAAAACTGAAAGATAACATGAAACCTATTTGACTAATAAAAACCTTGAGTTATGACTGTTGAAGCCGCTATAAATATTAAAGTCTAATCCGTTACAGCAGTAAAATACATTTTTAATCCAGATTGTTGCTGGGGGTGTCATTAATGAGACATGCTTCTATTCTACACAGTTTTTACCCCGTCTTTAAAAGGATTAAATGTTTTGCGTTTACGATATTTCAACCTAATGGTGTTTATGTGGAGCTGTGATGAGTGATGTTTTTTAAAGCCACGACCCTTTTAGTGAAATTAATAGTTCAATAATTGGAGGCCTATTTGCTAAATGTGGAGGTGTGTTTGGTACCGAGCAGCGGGGGCAGCCAGTTGATGTTGGCCTCGCAGTGAGAGTCCAGGAAGGTAATGACCTCTCCTTTAGCGGCTCCGGCCCCCAGCAGTCGAGTCCGGATCAGACCCTCTCTCTTCTTCGTCCTCAGGATCCGAACTTTGGGGAAACGCAGCATGTACTCCTCCAGCGCCCCCTTCAGGTGCTCTACGGGACAAATAAACAAAAAAATGGCAAATGATTAACATCTAGTGAAATGTTAGACTGGTTTAATTCCTGGACACAAACAAAAATCCATCCATTTAGCTTGGTTTGCCAGTAGAAGTGTTGAATTTACAATAACATTTTCAGCTATATTGCACGCTCAATCAATATTTGGGCGCTCCCTTTAAACACATTTTACAGATTTTGAGGAAAAACATGTTAACTTAGGTTTTTACCAAAACAAAATGTCACGGACAGTAAATCTGGTGTCACCAAAAGAGAACTTCCTTCCATTTTTTCTGTTACAAGCCTGAGCATCTGAAGGTCACCTGCTTTTATTGCCCTCTTTGCGATTCTGACCTCACGCTGTAAAGACTGACATTGAGTGAAAGGCAAAAGGTCAGCGCGGACAGCCGTAAATCAGCCGGCAAAACGCTGAGATCTGACGGCGAAAATCTGGTTTAATCACTGCAGAGCGGCCCACATTAATCAGACCGAGTCCCGTTTGAAGAGAGAAGAGCCGGCTCAGATCACGGCTTTTAATTATGATTGGTTCGTTTTGCCCGGATTAATTGAAATCAAGCTCAAAGAAGCAAGGAGGCGATTAATCACTCTAATGAGAGAGCGGCCATGTCGAGAAACACATTAGTCTTTATTAAAACCAGCCGCAGACATTACTCTCACTTTATTTACAACATTTATTCATAAAAGAAGATCCTTATTAAACATGAAAAGAGATGCTCTGTGACATGAAAATTATAAATGCTGCAAGATTAATATTTACCCAAGTGCTAACCTGGCCAGCCATCTTAATAATATTTTTTCTATAAAGTGGATTAGTCTGGTTTTTTAATTTAAAGTTTAAATAGAATAAACTGCGATGTCTGTGTGCAAACAGCGCTCTTAGTTCCAAAGCAGTTCAAATACTGTCCATGCTCTCTGATTTGGTTAATGCTGACATTTCACTTTTTCTGAAATAGATTTAGATTATAACATAACATCTGAAGATAATACAATATTTTTTCTTCTTCTCAGTTGACAGTCCATGTTTTTGTTGCTTTGGTCAGATCTGATTAATCGGACACTAAATATAACGAGTGAAGAGTGCTAACTTTTGTAATAAATCCTAAATGAACATCACTGACGGGGGTCATTTCAGGTTTTATTTAAATATGTCGCACAGAAAAATGTCAGACAGACCCCTACAAACCAGCGCCGCTTTGAACTCTGGGTAATAAATAATGGATAAAGTGCAGTTGAAACGATTAATCACAAATCTGCTCGGCTTCATCTGAAAAAAGACACGTCAACGCCGATGAAGAAGAGCAAAATAATGTCCAGTTATTATTCTTACAATATATTTCTGTTTTGTAACTTTTGCACTTCTCATGACAGCACAGTATCTCTGTAAGAAAATAACAATACCCTCGATACCACAAGAGAGGTTTTCTATTCCCTGAGTCTGGTTTGACAGGCACGCCCACTAACGGAATTAGAAAGAAATGAGAGAACTGAGTAAAAGTAAGTACCACGTAAAACATTTTTAAAATCTAAAATATCACATTAACTGTAGTTCTTTTTGTCTTTTTTCAACCCCTTTTTTGTCTAAATATAATATTGTTTTTGTCACATTATATACCACTGACATAGCTTTGCCCCATTGAGCCACTGTTACTAAGCAATCACAGCTGTGTCCAGGGGCTATTTGTGTTTTTTTTGTGACATTACGAGACATTAATATGAGTAAACACGAGCCGAGGAGTGTTCACTTGTGACACAAACATGTCGCGATCACATGACGTGGTGGATACAGTTTTTCTGCAAACGTTCGTCTCTGAGGGGTGTTAACCTCTAAATGTGTCTGAGGCGGCAGAAAATCTCATTAAAAAAAGACATAAATGCATCGCTCAACGAGGCGCTGTGACTGTCACGGCTAATTAAGGAGGAATTAAAGACTTTCTTAAGAGCGGAACCAGAAAACAAGGCTTTAAACGCTCCGGACTTGATTAAGAAAATCCACAGTTTTAGCCAAGCAGCTTTTGGGCATCTATTCGTCACATTCGGTAACTTGGGGCTGAGTGAGGTCTTCCTACAACAAGATCACAAGATTAATTTTATTATGATCCATGTTTTTAAGTTACATATTACTGTAGTTCTTATAGAGGACTACGTCTATGTTTTACTGCTTTAAACAAATACAATTGGAACTTACTGGCAGCTACAAATTACAAATTATAAATCATATTATACAGTTATTTCTTTGTGTAAGGAATAAAATGTCATGCTTAATAATCAAACACTAACCAAACATTTATTAGGAGCTATAAAAGAAATCCATTTAGGACTATTCACTTCATTTTTTTATTTATTAATCCACATTTGCACATGTGTTTGATAGGTTTGGCAGAAATTAGTTTTATGCTTAAATTCAAAGTCTAAATGAATAATGACAGCAAACAGATGTGTCCTGGTTTAGAAGATATTCGACAGTATCGTGTCCACGGTTTATTTGATTGAAAGTGACCTTGAGAAATAACATGACGTTTTGAAGGCCTCACAGTATTTGAGGAAACAACTTGAATGTTTTTAAAATTTTAGGTAAAAGAAACCTTAGCAAATGGTTCAACTGCAATTTCCCCTGAAGCCAGTAATCACCTGATGTGTAGCCATTAAAAAAAACCTTTATTAACAAAAACCATGGCACCAGCTTATTTCACAGTGCTGTTTACAGTGAGTTGTACCTTTGTCGCTGTAGTCGTCGACCAGGATGATCTCTGCGATGAGCTGTGGGGGCGAGCGGTTCAGGACGCTGTGCACCGTCCGCAGCAGAGACGACCAGCCCTCGTTGTGGAACGGGATGATGATACTGGTGTTGGGCAGCTTCTCTGCGTACAACTTCTGTTTACAGCTGAACACACAGAGACAGAAAAGTGAGACACACAGAGAAGAGGGGCTCCATGAAGACATTGGTTGCATATTTGTGAACAGATTCAATTAGCATTTCATGTAAAGCCATTTACTGGTTAAAGTCTAGGTTACAACACGTAAATCCCATTCAAGTCCGTTTAAAAATGATAAACGTCAAACTAAACCACTATAATCCAGGGAAAACCTGCCTTTAACCAGTTTAAACAATTTAAGGTCCAACTAAAAACTTTTAAAACTCATCAAAAGCATGTTCTAACCAGTTTAATTCCACTTGAAACTAGTCAAAATCCTGTCCATCTTAAGTCTATATAAAATTGGTTAAAGTTCAACTTTTACTCTTTTAACCCATCTAAATCCTGTTTTAACCAGTCAACACATATAAAACTGGTGAAATCTCCTACAACCTTTTAAAACCCAGTTTAATTACCCAGTTACTTTTTTGTTACTTCTTTTATTGACCACTTTGTGACTGGTCTCACAGTGTCATTTCATAAACCCAGCACTGATTATATTTTAGAAACCGAACAGAAACGCCTTGTTTTTTTACGGCATACAGGTTTTTTGAGGTCAAACTCAGCAATGAGATGAATCTGTCTAAAATCACGGAGCAATCTTCTCCAAACCACTGTCCCATCCCTCTTCTATCATGCGCTGTTACCCAGATATTTGAGCTGCTCAGCCCTCAAAGGGACAAAAAATCCAATCTATTCCGGCCACGCTGCGTCCTCCTCAAAGAAAGCACTTGTATTTGTGAAAACGCTCGCTCAGTTTTGTAATGAAACCGCACACTCATGTAAATAATGTTTTTCTTGTTGACAGTCTCTATGATGGACAATAGTTATGGGTTATTCGAGAGAAGATGGAGCTGTCAGACTCAGATCAACTGCGGGAGCATTGTGAGGCTCCTGTATTCTGCTTTACATTCTTAGAATTAAATACAACTTTTTAAAGTCAAATTCAAACACTTATTTTTTAGTGTTTGCAGCTAAATGACAGTCTCCCGCTTTTTAAGATTTTTATTTTGTCTTTACTTGTGGTATTTGAATAAAAAATATTATAACAATGGTTAATGGGGCTGTCAAATTTAATGTGTTAATAATACATTAACACAGATTACTTTTAACGGCACAATTATTTGAATGCTAGATATAAATTTTTGCTCCCCGCACTTGAGAAAACAGAGCACTGCAGCAATAAGTACTATACATTCACAAAGCCGACATGAACAGCAAAAAGGGTCTTATGAATGGCAAGTTTATTTTCAAAGCCATGGCAGATGGCTCTCTCGACAAAACCAAAGTTATTTGCATTTACTGTTGATGAACGGCGTTCCCACCGGAGCACGTCCAGTCTGAAATATCAGCTGCTCGCTGGAAAGTCTGCAGCCATTACCTCTTGTGAAGTGGTAGAGCGGTCGTCCTACAAACAGAAGGTTGGCGGTTCGATTCCCGCTTTATCCACAGTTCATACTGTCGTTGTGTCCTTGGGCAAGACACCTAACCCCCCTTGCCTCCAGTGTCTGGGGCTCTGGTGTATGAATTTGTAAGAATGTTTGGTAAATGTATTGGGTGATGGTCGGAGAGTCCGTAGGCGCGGCATGCCTGCCAGTCAACTAAACCTAGGACTTAACCAGAACTAACCATGATTTCTAATCTCATTGTACCTCTGGGTTACTCGAGGACATGTGTCACCATTTATCTACAGCTCTCCGGTGTCCAATCAGACAAGGACCCTCTGGTTTGACCTCATCGGCCCTCGGCTTGATTCTGACAGTGATTGACAGGTCGATGGAGCCTCAGAGACAGACCCAGAGTCGACTCTAACAACATCCATTCGTCCTGACAACTAATTAAAGGACACATGCACACACACACACACACACACACACACACACACACACACACACACACACACACACACACACACACACATATCACTGTTATTACAACTGTCAGTCACACCCTAACCCTAATGCAAAGAGAATTATTTCCAAAAGTCCAAAAACCTATCTGCAACAGGGGCAACACCACTGGTTGCAGACTTTAATGAGAGGTGGTTCCTTATAATCTTGTGTTCTGTGCTCCTCATTAGGGAACCTCATCAAAAAGGAAGACTCAATTACGTATTGTGGTAGACTGCAGCCCAGAGGCCCTGCGTCAACAAGCTCAGTACAAGGACGTAATGGCCCCAACTTCAAGCCTATAAACATGACTTTTTGCACTTATCAAGTTGTCACTGGATAAAGTTTTGACTCTCAAAGCTTGCATCATGGAAAAAAAAGGAAACGTTGTGAGGTGGTATTACAAAGCTTTAACAACTCGGTGACATTCTGCTTTTCTCTGACCTCCATGGACCTCAGTAAAAATCAGCTTTGAACAACAACAGCGCAGTAACTCCAGGAGAAATTCTAAAGATGACATGATAATCTTATGGCCTTTCCATAAACAAATCTAATATATTCTCGAGTTGACTTTTTGTTCGGAACATGTTGATGTTGAGGATGTGCGTTCATAAATAGTAAAAACCGCATGCAGTCTTTTGGGAAATGGCTCAGAGATAATATTTCAAAGATGTTTGTATAAAAGAGTAAAAGAAAACTGTGTGAGCTGTGGTCAGGCCAAAAAAAAAAACATTGATTAAAGCCTTTCACATCAATACGCTGCAAAAACTGGACCCGTCTTACATTTACCGGTGACAACTCTGATAAAAGGTTGTTTTCCATCATAGCTTTTGGTCAAAGCCGTAAACACAACCGCTCAATATGTTTATATGCATACAAAATCTGCCCAAGGATATTCAGAGATACAAACAAACTCACCTTCAAACCTCAGGCTTTTTAAGAGTCTTTCGATTTTAAAAGCAAGAAAAGCAGGGATTTAATTTTTCCTTTTTGTGGAAGTGCATTACCTAACATTAGCAGAACAAGGACAATGAGGTTTTCACTGTATCTTCATCTTTATCAAAGATTGCAGCACTAGATTTTGATAAGAGCGAGTTTAAAAGGAATAGCTAAAATTAGTACATGTTTGAGTAAACATTTTTGGTCATGCTGTGCAATATGGACAAAAAATATGTTAATAAGATTAGTAATTATTTAGATATATAAATATATTTTTCCATATAGCAATAATTAAAGATTTTTGTCCAAAGCGTTGAACAGACAGCTGCCAAACGTGTCATACATGGATAAATGATGTTTAAATAACACAATAAAATACATCTGTGGCAGTAGAGTTGTTTCTGTGAAAGCAGCGCAGCCCTATTTTGTACTTTACAATTGAAAACGCCTACACGGTATTAAGCAACATTCAGTAACCATGTTCAGTAATAAAACAAATATCACTTGTAATGATTCCCATTCTTATTAGTAAATGTTTAGTTCTAAAGGTGACACTTGACAAACTTTAACTGGTTCCACTGGTGCTACTTTTGATCCCATTTAACTGCTGCCATGCAATAATAACTCTATCCTGCAGGACAAGCTTATCAAATGTGCTGTGTCTGTGTTGTTTTGGCCGTGTACTCACTTGGTGTGTCTGATGTCGGGCACAGAGCGGTTCAGAGAAATGCGGTCGCTGATGTAGATGTTGAAGCCGTTCTCTCTGTAGGCCTGGTCCACTCGGTCTGTGTCGCTCAGAGGGAACGGCTTCCCCTGCTCACCGTTACCTGGACAGCACACAGAAATGGATTTTAAAACACAGAGTCCAATTAAATGTCTGTATGTCAAGATTCTGGTCTGTGCAAGAACTTTCACAAAGATCGACCAACATGTAAAGACCTGTTTTTCCTTGGCTAGGTAAAACCAAAATGGATATGTTACCTTTTTTTTTAATTATCAGTGACAATGAAGGTCTTTTCTGCCTCAGACTGCAGTGATTCGTTTTGGCCCCAAAAGGTAATAGTTTTATTATCAGGTTTCTCAAGATAGCAGCTCATTTTCTCAGATTAATGGCTTTATTTGTTTTGTCTCAAGAAAACTCAAGGTAATTTGAAGAAGGGGTATTGTATTTACTGATAAAATGGTGGTTTCTTTTCTTTTAAAGCACCACATGGGCAGACATGCTGCTGTAGGTAATACAAACTTCGTACACATTCAAGAAGATCTAAGGCCTTCTTTAACACCCAACCTTTATCACACTTTTTTCTTTTTCACAGTGCCTTTATTTCAAAAGGCTAAAATAATTTAGAATCAACCAACCTCCAGTTCTGGCTTACCATCATTTTATGATCTTTTTTAAATTTTGTTTCAGTTCAATTACTTCCTTTTAAATCCCTTAGCATAAGGTCATTCTCTTTTAGGTCATTTTGCTCCTGATGTTTCTAAAGCAACATGCCCGACCGAATGTTTGGAGATTTATATATTTATGCTAGGGTTGTTCCGATTCCAATACTATTATTGGAAAAGCTGTTGATCACAAAAATTTCAGGTATTAGCAAGTACTTAAACCCATTCACTGATCTGATACATACGGACCCCATTTAGTCCACTAGCTTTGTTTCAACCCGGATATCAGTTCTTCTTCACGGCTCTCACACAGAAAGTTGTGTTGCCACAAATAACAGCGATGAGTTGGCAGCAGCCATCACTAGCATTAAAGGCACTGTAGTTTACTTTAGCTGCTTTCATACATCCACTGAGACCACTGAGCACCGACTGTAGCCATATTTGAACTAGGGCAGCTCGGTTATAGAAAAAAATCACAATCACAATTATTTTGGTTAAATCATTTTAAATTTGATTAAATAAATGATCAACGATGATGTGTACACAATCTCGTGGAAAAGTGTAGTCGTGCGGTGCAGACATCGTCATGTTGCAAATCATACACATAATGTGTTTTATAATGTGTTCAGGCCAAATTAAATGCAAAACACAATGTGACTAAATAATACTTTTTTGATTGTTGGGAGACCAAATTGAAATTGAAAATGTAATTAATTGCAAAGCTCTTCTTTAAACTGTTTAGGTACTCACATGTTTAAATAACTGTCGTTTCAATATTAACGCAGTAATCACCGTCACCGCAGAGGAGTTGGCTCATTTGTTTGTTAACTTTGTGTTAGCTCCATCAAGCATCATCCCCCGCTCTTCAATCCCCCCGCTTCTCAGTAAAGCCCCCGCACCATTCAAGTATGAACATTAACAACGCGGTCGGTTTGTTGACTTTATCTGCATGTGTGTTTTATTAAAGGAATAAATCTGAAGCAGGCCATAAAATAATGCTATTAAATTTATACAGGGCTAGTAGTAGTATACACCTTTTTATACACACCCAGGTATCGGAATCGGATTGAACCATAATTTTGTCAATGCAAAATATTAAAATTAAAATAACCTGTACTATTTTGCTAATTTATGCCCAAAGCATAGCAACTTTTTTTTATCCTGTAGATGCTGTGCAGTCTCAAGTTCTTTTGAAAAGGAACAGGAAAACCATTTAATTTTCTCATTCATTTCTGTAGTGACTATTAGGGCTGTGACAAGATCTCGTGCAACAAGATCAAGATCAAAGCGTGACATGATTTCCCATCAATGTGAAAAGCTGTCTTCTGATGCCCCCACAACTTTTTAATCATCTGTGTGGCAACATTTTGATTTTCTTTTCTTATGTCGATCTTGTGGAATTTGTGTCTTGTAACATCCCTGTGAGTATAAACTATACACCGACCCAGATGCTTCTTCAAACTGTGAGCAGACAATTACCTTCCATAGAGAATAAGTTACCTGTACATATGGTTCTCACAGACCTTTTTTAGTAAATACTTAAACCCAGAATGACATCTTCAGCTCATTTTGACTCAGATCTCGTTTGAAAAGTTGTGAAGTGACTCGGTCTTATGTTTGTGTGATTGCTGCTCAAATTAAAGTGAGTGCCGCGTTTGCATTAGTCACAACGCCGTGTCGTATTCCCTCGAAGGCAATCACTGTGGAAAATAACTCCGCACTTTCACGCCTCATTTCAGAGATAAACTCCTCCACTTAATAAACCTGTTAGAGCTCTGATCGCTGACTCCTGACAGCCTCATAAGACCTGGGGAAAAACGCAAAGACAAACTGCCCTGACTTTTCTAATTACCTACACACCCTTTTACCTCAGCTGTGTGAACGTACTTAAACAGACCACTATATTCAATGGATAAAGGGGCATTAGCAAAGCACCAGCTAATGCTAGAAGCTACAGGTCAGGCCTAGGATTAAGTTAAGCTGGACTTGACACCCCATGAAGGAGATTTTGAGACCCGGTGCTTCCTCATCAAAGACTGTTAAAAAATAGCAGCAAAACCTACGTTAAAATGTTCTGTCACCTAGAGCAGCTACTGTAGGAATTTTAATGGGTGCACTTGTATAAATGAATAGGAAATATGGCTGTCTTTTTGTTGACATTACTTGTGGAAGGGTCTACTTTAAGTAAAGCTTATTTTAGAAAAATAAGCTTGAGGAAGAATATCACAGTTTGACAGTATCATGTTATTGTGGTTATAATTTTAAGTGCTTTTAATTTATAAATGAATGGGACATATGGAAATGTCTGTAAGAAGAGGAAAATGTAAATTAATGCAGTTTTTTAAAACAGGGCTTTTAGAATTTTCTTGTTTTTGGGTAAGTGATCATTTGGAAACATCAATATGAAAGAATTTGAAACATAAATAGAATTTTAAACATCAATATTTGAAAGAAAGAACTGAGAGGCTTCATATCCACAGAACAGCTGGAGCTTCTCACTAATGCTGCACCTCAATATTTCAATAGCGCAAGCAGTCGGAGAGTTATGATAAAAATAGTGTTGTTTTTTTTTGCAGATGTACCAGGGCTGGTCTTGTTATTGTCTCAGCAACTGAAATAAAAATGGTAAATGGTTTGCACCAAAGCACTTTACATGATGCTTCCATTCACATCGTTCACACATAATCACCCCTGGGGCAGACATACTCACAGCCTTCTCCGAACACCACCAAACTCACCTCTACACTCACACACATTTATAAACCAGAGCTGTGGCACTGGAGGGTCAAGTGTCTCGCCCAAAGACACAACGACAGTATGAACATCCCAAGTCTAGCCTATGTAGTAAACATTTTCAGGTAACTAGTTAAACCTCTCATTTCTATGCACAACATCCGTCAGCGTGTTTGACGTTTGAAGATGTAGGGACCGTTTACAATTACTGTTACAAACCTAAACAACATGAAGCTGCTTTGATTAGATAAAACTGCAGTTGATAAATCCAATCAACAGTTATTCATTGAAAACACCTGCCTTTTTGTTTTAAACCAGAGCCAGATTTTTAGTTTTGGTGGTAGGGGAAACCGAAGGACCCAGACACCTACACAGACACGGGAAAAGACCTGCACAGAAAGACCCTGGATGGGATCAGGGTCTGCCACTGTGCCGCCTAGATGGTTCTATTTGGCAGAGTCAGGTTAGATAAGCTCAGTTTCCTTTTGTAAATTCTTCAGTTAGGATGGCAGCCGCTTTTTGGGGCCACAAAAATGATATTCAATGCTTCAAAAGCCTCAGTAACTTGGCCTCTGATCTGAGCTCCAACAGAAATACATAACATAAGATGGTCACACACAGAAACAGACTGTGCCTTTTGTGGCAGACAAGATGCAAACTAATCCCAACCTCTCACTCTACAATAAACTTAGATCCACTACTACTAAATATGAAATAATAAAATGATTCTTTCAGCATTTTGTTACAAATCAATGAGCACATTAGGCAGCCAGTGGGACGTCTGAAAGATTAAGAACCTAGCTTTCCATAAAGTCTAACTGAAAACATATTCATCTCTCAAATCCGACTCATTTATCTTTGAGTAGTGATTAATGCCAAATCAAAGCCAGTGAGATGTGTAACATTTGGAAGAAAAGCCCCAGGCCCGGAGTCGAATCAATGCTCATTGTAGAAGATTAACTGAGTTTAATTATGAACTCACTGAACCGCACTGTACTCTGAGCATCCATCCACAGAGGCTCACAGTCAGAGGGAAATCTGACTGAAGGAGCGGCTTTTATTAAACATTAGGACAGTAATAACTTGATGCTTTAATTCTAAAAGCACTGTAAACATGGATATTGTGTGTCGACTGACCGGACCGAGCAGCGTCTCTCTTCATGGCGTCATAGTCGTGCCAGTCGATCCTCCGCACACCGTCTGCTCCGACTTGAACTATTCTCCTCATCGCGTTCAGACCCTAAAAACCACCATAAATACATTTTACTTTATAGTATATAGATATTAAAGTAGAAATGTAGAGAAACAATAGTAAACAACTCTCTTTTTGTTACTTCAAACCTCAAACAATCAACAGTGTGTGCGACATCTAGTGGTGAAAATACAGACTGGACGCTCACACCTCACACTCCGTTTAGCTTTTAGTGAACAGCTATGGTAGCCCTGCAGGGACATAGTGTACTCTATGTCCCTGAGATTGATTTAGTTCCAACTCAGAACTAAATCAATTGTCCTTACTGGGCAGATGTATAACCAGGAAGTAATGTATCTCCCAGTGGGTCCTATGGCACTTTACTATATATATATATATATTTTTTGACAAATGAAAAGTTATGGGTTATTTTAAAACAACACTTATTTTTTTTTGGTAAAATAAACGATGCTGCCTTAATAAAAAGTTACATTGCTCTTAGGGCTGCACAAAATATTGCAAATTTTTATTTATTTTTTTTAACCTTATTCTCTTCCGTTTTATAGGCTTTTACTTTTTTTTCTCTCAAAATTGTCCAAAATTGTCCAAAGTATTAGAACAAACTGGGACACAACTAAATGAAAAAGTTCTAGTTTAGACCTTGTTAAGTCCTGTTTATTCCCAGTTTAGTCCTGTTTATTCCCAGTTTAGTCCTGTTTAATCCCGGTTTAGTCCTGTTTATTCCCAGTTTAGTCCTGTTTATTCCCAGTTTAGTCCTGTTTATTCCCAGTTTAGTCCTGTTTAATCCCGGTTTAGTCCTGTTTATTCCCAGTTTAGTCCTGTTTATTCCCAGTTTAGTCCTGTTTATTCCCAGTTTAGTCCTCTTTATTCCCAGTTTAGTCCTGTTTAATCCCGGTTTAGTCCTGTTTAATCCCGGTTTAGTCCTGTTTAATCCCAGTTTAGTCCTGTTTATTCCCAGTTTAGTCCTGTTTATTCCCAGTTTAGTCCTGTTTATTCCGTTTAGTCCTGTTTAATCCCAGTTTAGTCCTGTTTAATCCCGGTTTAGTCCTGTTTAATCCCGGTTTAGTCCTGTTTAATCCCAGTTTAGTCCTGTTTATTCCCAGTTTAGTTCTGTTAAATTCATGTTCTGCTATAAAGGTTAAACAAATTGGGTTTCACAGCGGTTTCTGACTTAACCTAAGAGTGTGGCTGCCAAGAGTAAGAAATCCAAGGTAACACTGTGTCGAGTTTTATTTATTTATTTCCTTGCGCTAATACAAATCAGATTTACCAAAATAACAATAACACTTTGAGCATTTACCTTCAACCAGCCAGTCGCAAATGCAATTATACCTGCCATCAGCACACTTTTCCTCTATGTCACAGAACATTTTGACAAATACATATTAAAAGGAGCCGTTTTTTATCATTCTGTGAAAATGAGGCTTATCTGACCTCCAAAGTTTTTGAACTTGTTTGTGCTTTTTGACTTTTCAAGACGTGAAAAAAGTCACAATAAACACAAACATCTTTTTTCTCCGAGCTGTTTTTCCTGCGACAATGCATTGATAAAAAAAACACGTTACGGCTCGGCTTGTCTCCATCTGCTTCTGTAAACAGCTAATAGAGCATTTATCTCCAAACACACACCGCTCTGCTGTTAATTACAAATCTCTGTGTCGCTGAATGATGGCTTTAATGGAAATGTATGTGTTATCGAGCGAAACACCAGAAAATGGCCGAGCTCAGAGCTGATTGAACCCACACGACCGGTCCCTAATGAACTCCCGGTTGGTTTGTATTCATCTAATGTTTGTCCCTGAGAGCAGATAAACATGAACAATGGGAAAAGTCGACATGGATTTATGGTTTTTAATGAACACCATCTGCGTTTTACCTAAAGATATGCAGCAATTTCAGATTTACCCTTCTGTCTTTTTACACATTCTCCCAGCTGCACTAATGAACTGTGCAGGATATCTGTTTGAATTAGTTTACACACCGTACAAACAGAACTATGCAGTCTGTTATGTATGAAGGGGGAATTTCAAGTTTTATTCAGGTTTAGACAGCTTGTAAGTAGTTTTACTAAGACTTGAGCGACTTTACACTGCTTTGTTTTTGACGGGCATTCAGTTCTCGATAAGTGTTGGAAAAAGTTAAGTTATTAAGTGCTTTGAAGTGCTTTTAATTAGAGCTCAACAGATTTTAATCAGTTTTGGACGTTTTAACTTCTTCCAGTAAGAACTTGAACACATTTTAATCTGGAATGCACAAGCTTTAGGTGGTTTATAAGTTGTTACGCAGGAATTTTTCAGGTTTTAAGTGTTTTTGAGAACATTAAGAAGGATTTAAGTGTTTCTATGGCCCTTGTTTTTTTTTTTGTTTTTTTTTTGTGAATTTATTTTATAAAGGATATTAGACAGGTTCACAGCTGGAATCAAACCCAGGTCTCCATGGTATTTTTTTATAGATATTCAACAGATTTTGGTGGTTGTTTTAAAGATGTTAGAAACTAAGATTAAGATGTTTTAATTAGAGTTTTAAAGGTATAAAAAAATAGCCATATGTTTCATATGTCTTCATGAAGTTTCTCTTCTGTGACAAAAAGAAAGCACAAAACCCCCAAGACTTTAAGGACTTAATCAACTCCTTAAGTCGCTTTTAGATTTTTTGTGCATATATTCTGTGCTTCTGCAGCGAGAAGCTTTCCCCAGAGAAGACTCCATGTTGATAAAGAAATATTTAAACTCCATTAAATCTTTGGGCTGTACAAACAAACCAAACGCAGATCTCCATAAATCACTTTGTGCCGCTGTTTACTGCATTAACATCTGCATCTCTCGAGAGTTTCTTCTGACTTAACTGTGAGCTTCGTTTACTGTTTTTCCTCAGAGGTGTCTTTAAAAAGCATAACATAAATAATCCTGACGCCGCTGCAGCCGCTGTGCACTATTAATGTGACTTGCTGCATTTATTATAAGTGTAGGGCAAAAGGAAAGTTTTAGACAAAGAGGGAATAAAGTTAATAACACAGGACTGTATGGACAAAAAGTAACTTAATAGAGTGAATAGAGAATTAGTTTATGAACATTATGCTCGTCTAGTCTCTACATACATCTATGAGCTGAAAGTTCTTAATGGTAAATAGCAGATCACAAAGCTGTTGAAGGACAAACAACAACAAAAAATATATTTTTCTGCAATAATGTGATAATAACCAGGGTTTAAGAGAGTCATTGGTTTTAAGTGATCTTTGTTGGACATATTTTGAAGCATGTTTTAAGAGGTTTTAAAAGGCGTTACAATGGTGTGGATGGGTTTCAAGTGGTTTTAGGTGCTTAAGATTGACTCGTGCAGAACGCCAAAGTACATTTTTTACAATAATGAAATCTATTGTGACCCATTATTTTGGGTTAGTTAATGGTTGGGTGTTGGGTTGCCCCAGAGCATGAGCTGCCCCAGAGCTCTTGGACTCAATCCCACAGCCTTCCCTTGTCTGCGCAGGTTTCCCCTTTCACCAAAAACATGTACAATAAATCCACTATGAGGTCGGGACTCCCCTGCAAAAGAGATATGAGTGGGCCTTAATTAAAGTCAAATAAAATAAATACTTGGTAGCAAAGGTATATTCCTTCTACAACTTAAACTTTTTAAAGCACGTCAACAGCTACAGAGGCATCTCAGGTACATATATTTTTCTAGGAATAAATCCAGTGGAAATAGCTCTGTTTGATTTCACAAAAGATGAGTGTGGTTTTCCTCCAGCAGTTTCTAGTGTGTACGCTCTGGGCAATAACCAACACGAATAGTAAGTAATGGAACCCACTGGGGTCAATCAAGCTGCACATTTCTAAGATGCTAAATGTTGCTTTGATGGGTATATATGCTATTGAAAAAGTTTAGACTGATGTGTTTTGTACAAGTAGTTTCTCACTCTGCTTCATAGAAATAACAACAGCAATAGATTCTTAATGGACCATAAAGGAAGAATAGCATATTTAAAGAAGAAATTTTATCAATATCTTGGCCATTTAACAATCTTTATACAATCTACGGTGCACAGTATATTAGGCCAATAAAGCCGCTGTACTGTTGGCCAGTATTGTTTATCTTACACTTTAAAATACAAAGTCAGTTTCATTAAATACAAATTTTTTTTTGTCAAGACCACTCTATTTAATCAAACATGACTCGAATCTAGCGTCTGTTTCGTCTTGAGCTCAACGTGGCATCTTAAGTGAGAGTCTGTAGAGTTGAAGCCGACAGGACGTCCACAAAGCAAACCTTCCCCAAAAGACAAGACCAGTCTGGCCCCAGAAGGAGTCATTACCCAGAACCTGACTGTGATGCCGAGAGCCCCAAACGCCACCAAACTCCAAAACATTTCGACCCCTGCTGAGGCCACGAGGAGCCGCGCTGTCTCACTCCAAGCATTAAATCAAAGCTGAGATGAATGTGAGACACTGACAAATGGATTTCTCTTGCGGTGCTTCGGAGCACTGGGATTTTAGAAAAGCACAGACGACAGGGGCTTTTCTCACAGCAACTTTCTGAAATCATAAAGTGGTGTCAAATACTTTTCATTCTCTTGACGTTTCAGGACAAAGACGGTTGATTAAAGACTCACATGGGGAAGTGATATGGAATAAACGGCAACTTTTGTATTTAAAAAAGAAAGCCATTTCAGTTGAAAACTTTACAGGTTTTAATCAAATTAGAAAATGTAAAAAGGATTAATCTGAAAAAAAAATCCTGCTCATACTATACTATTATATATAAAAAAAATATAGAAGTGAATTAAACGTGAATACACTGAGCTGTAGGACTGGCGATACAATACGTATCACGATACACATGCCACAATACGATATACAGTATCCCGATATATCCCGATACTGTATTGTAAGACGATTTCAAAATAGCAATTACTAAAACTATATCTCAACATTTCTTTTACTAAATGAGCGAAAAAATAATTGTTTTCCTGTTTTTCTTTTAACACCGTGTTTGATTTTGATTCAAAAAATGTAAAAAAATATATATATATAAATATTCAATATTTTTTATTCTGTAAAATATTGCATTATTTTACAAAATACATTTTTTTCTTACACCCCGACTGAGCGGACAGCCTATGCTGAACAGATTGGACTCCAATCTCACTGGTTGAACAGCTGCACTTGTTATTCTTACTGTCAGTGAACGCACCACCACACCAGCTCTGAATGGACTCAAAGCTGTGTCTGTAGATGTGACCGAGTTGTGACGAAGGGAAAACAACTCTAAATATAAGGAACAATAGTTCTCAGAGAGGAAATTTAAAACACTGAAATTCATAATTGGCTACAGAGTCTACTCAAAAGTCTGCTGCGTGGAGCGAATGTCAGTGTGTTTCTGTTAAATATTGGTGCGTAAAGTGAGATGACATTTCTAAATATCTAGAAAAGAATGGCGAGGCACATTTGCAGAGAAAGACATTATTATTAATATTATTATTTTATTTATTTGATTGGGGCAGTGCATGTTAATGAACACACATGAGACACAGCCACATGAATGTAAACATGCCAGATTGTAGCCTTGGGCTAATTTCCATCCGTTGTCCCAACATTCTCACACATCTATACACCGGGGCAACAATCACACACATTCATACACCGGGGCAACAATCACACACATTCATACACCGGGGCAACAATCACACACATTCATACACCGGGGCAACAATCACACACATTCATACACCGGGGCAACAATCACACACATTCATACACCAGTGCTGTGCCACATAAGTCCTGAATTTTGCCAAAATAAATACTTTTTAAAGAACTACCACTGTGTCACTTGATATAATGTGACCTCATCAAACAGTGGCTTTGTTAATAAGAGATTTATATAGAGTTAAAATAGAGATTTAAGCAAATTTAGAATTTCGCAAATGCACAAATGTAGTTCTATCTAATGCAGGGATCTCAAACTCAAATGACTTGGGGGTCGCAGGAGGCAGAGTCTGGGTGAGGCTGGGCCGGATCAGGTATTTCACAAAAAAAGCTTTGTTAATCCTCTCAAATGTCATTACTAGCACTTCTTTAATGTCAATGGGTTCTTCTGAACCTGAACTATCCTGAACTTAAATGGAATATTGAAGAACATGAATGAGCTGCTGAGTGGCCCCATCGGATGTCCACTCCCCTCAGTAATATTGTCAACATAACATCGGCGTTAATTTGCAGATTCGTAAAGATAACTAATCCGCATGGATAGTGGCGGTCAAATTGCCATGAACTTTCAAACAAATCAGCCCATTTCAAATGATGGGAAAACAAAATACAATCTGCATGATGCCAAATCCAAAGCCGGTAACACTGAATTTGTCCAGTTCAAGATCAAACATGCTCATTTCAAACACAGTAAGAAGCAGAAAGTTTATGACAGCTATGTAATGTTACACGGGCTCCTCCATAGTTGTTAAATGTTTCTCTGCCTGCATCAAGCCCAGCCGATGGCCCGCCCCCCAGGAGCCATATACTCTACTGTGATTGGTTCAGTTCCAGCACAAACAAGAACCTTCCACACACACAACGTGGTAACATACCATTCATATAAAACTTGCAGGGCGCACTAACATTACACTTTCATATCTTCCTGCGGGCCACAAAATATCGTCTTGCGAGCCGCTGTTGGCCCCTGGGCCGCAAGTTTGAGACCCCTGATCTAATGTATTGCTTGGCAAAAAAAATACTTTTTTACAATTCCAATATTCTTTTTAGTTTCTAATTTAAATCAAATAAAAATAAGATTGGACAGCAGCAGTAGTGATGTTTAATTTTTTGATATGACTATTGTTTTAACTAAGTTTAAAATTTAAAACTAACATTAACAAAATTTATTTCATTTATTGCCAGGCCTTAATCTAATGTGTTTTTGTTTTTTATAATCTTTGTATTATTTTCAAAACATAGGACACAAGAAGAGACAAAGACAGAACAAACACACACCTCTCCACAACCCCCCACAAACACTTTTTAAATATTTGCATTAATTAACAAGCATAGACTTTAATATTTTTCCCACTTGTCTAAATGTTAATGTTTACATATTGTACAGTACAAGTGCTTTTATTATTAATTTGTATAATAATAGAAATAAAAATTAATAAAACTATTTGCAGAAGAACTTTATATTGATGATAGAGAGGACATTGAATCCATATAAGTTTCAAAGTTTTGTTTAGTTTTTATCGACTAGTACTTTTTCAATTAAAATATAAATAGCATTTCAGCAAAGTACTTGAATGCAGCATTCGCCACAAGCCTCGTCAGTTTCCTGCTTCAGCGACTGTACTGTACAATATGACCAGTCCATATCCTTTATTGTGTCTTGTCCTTCTACAACGAGACTCACTCCTCCTCTTTCAGCTCATCGATCGATACAGAGTTGCTGAAACGGAGCCAATCAATGCCTTTACAAAGAGCCGCAGAGAGAGATGCATTGTGGGAAGGCTGTTTCACTCCATGGTTTCTTGCATCAGACCAATATCACGGCATGAAACGGTGAGTGACAGAGTCCTTTGACGTTTGTCTTGTTAGTGTCACGTCTTAAAAACAACTACACTGGCGCTGTCCATCAACGAAAATGAACTGGTAAACACATGGTGCTCTGTGAATGCTGTTTACTGAAACGTGAATGTGACATACAGAGCTTTGACAGAGCAAACAAGAACAGAAGTGGCATGTTTCCACGTTGTTTTTGAGTCTTTAGCTCACACATGTCCTTCAGGGGATGCCAGGAGAATCGAGGCAGACTTCCTCTTTCGACAACTGTGCAGCACATGGCTGGAGGATGTCTGCGGGATTTGGGTTCATACATGTCATGATTTGATTTGATTTGATTTGATAGCACTTTATTGATCCCCAAGGGGAATTACATTTTGTGTGGATCATAAGATATGTAAATGGTCACACAAAGATTACAAGCCACATCATGTAGCCCAAATTTTTTCAATCAGGCGCAATGATCTTCAGGAAAAAGAAATTGCAAATTGCAAATGTACAGACATAAAAAAGTAAAGTAGTTATAACTACAGTCGCCGGTACAACATACGTAACATAAACATACAGACATCAAGACAACAACAGGATAACAGTACATGTTTTCACATGATGGCATTTTTCAGTGGCTTATTTAGAGTCAACAGTACTGTGCACTCCGCTTACAGCACCAGTCATATGATATAAGTGCCACCAGCAGTACATCAGCTGCATCCCCACTCCTGCTGCCCCACAGGGGGATCTGTGGATGTTGTTCATAGATGAAGCTCACCAGGAGGCTGTACTAGGTCACCCCCAGGAGAGGAAACTGCATTCATACAGCTGCACTAAAGGATTGTCAATGTATGAAAAGGTCTTAAAATATAACGTACATTTTGTTAACCTATTAATTCCCTTGTTTTAAACCAAATAAAGTAAACATAGGAATGCCTTAAAGCGATGTAAATGTAACTTCTCAGGATGAATAGCCACTAAAACACTAAACAGGACAATTGCTGTGGCAAAACTCTGCAACCTCTCCAACTGACAATGCAACCTACAGCTGGACAATCCCCTCTATATGGAAGATTGTGGTCTAGAAACTTTTTATTTGGTGGTTTTAGTTTGCTGCCTTGTTAAAATGAACAGGAAAGTCCTGTAATTCAATTATCATAACGCAGTTTTTGAACAGTATCCTTATAGGGATTTTATTTTTTGTTTTTTTTGTGGAGTTTACAATACCTTAATAGTTACAATGAGTTTACCATATTGTCTTTTTTATGGCCCCCTTTTTTCTTTTACTGAAACGACATTTCTCCTGTTAATTTTCCCCTGGACAAATACATATTTAACACGGATTTCTTTTTAAGCAAAACAGCAGCAAATGAATGGCTCTGGTGGCGTTTATTTGGCTCTGATCTCGTTCATGTTTTAAAAATGATGCCTCAAAAATTCATCGACTACAGATGCGTCTAACGGGGCTGAAGTGGGAACAGGCCGGATGGGATTACAACATCGATTTTTATCTTCTTTTTTTTTTTTTTTTAGTGAAGCCATCACAGCCCACGGCAAACCACAGCAGGCCGTACAGCTCCAGACGTTTACCCATTTATCCTTTTGTTCCACTTGTCTGTATCTATTAAAAGGCAGCAGAAAAGATCAAAAGGAGCTGCTGTTGTGTGGGACTCGTATGTTCAGATTCACAGAGGATTCACAGATCATCCAAGGACACTTCTCTCTTATAAAAGTCATGGGGTTTTAACTAAAGCCCATCTTTTGCAAATCCAAAGTGACTTATTACGTTATTATATAAGAAGAATGAGCAATTTATTAAAAAAAAAAAAAAAACTTTATATAAGTTTTTTGTTTCTGTTTTTAGAGTGCCGTGAAAATTGTTGGATTAAAAAACAGGAATACCATGGCAGTCCATTTATGTAAAATGAACCAAAGAGACAAGACCAGAATGTGATTAGGTTCTTAGGTATTTAGAAGAATTGTATTAGAATACTCTACTATACTACATTATTTAAAGCTCCACTACCCGTTTTCCTTTTTGACCTCCTGGTCTCAGCCCCAACAGCAGCAGAGGAACCTTTACTGCTTCTTTTATGTAAAAAATAAATAAAAAGAGTTTTCACAACAAAACAAGACATTACATTAAACTGAATTTTAGAGCTGACCAGTTTACTGTTTGACTGTAGAGATCCTGTAATTATCTGCCTTACATTGCACTGAAGCGTTGTCAACATTTATCCAGGATGAATTTTTTTTTACCTTTTTCTCAATTTTATTTTTCTTTTTTGAGCTGTTTGGCTGTAAAATAAGAGGCCTTTTACAATATAATAACCCATTTCATGGTTTATTTTCTTGGTCATTTGTTGTTGACATCAGTGTCCACCAATGGGAGTGCACCTTTTTTCTGAAACGATCTGTGATTGGCTTATCATTCTCATTTATTAAAATCCTTCATTATAAAGCCTAGATTTTTTCACAGATGATTCTGTTACATTAAGCTTTAGGAGGTTCAACTGTCACACTAAAATAAAATAAATATGAAGTTATCTCCATTTAGCAATTATAACAACCCAAAGATTTGAGTTTGTCCAATTTAACAGGAGATTGAAACCATTTTAAGATGTACATCTGCAAAACTGTGATACTTTTCCACCGTCAAGTTAACCGTCAGAATCTCATACCATCCACTACTTCAGATCAAGACCGCATAATATGGCAATCTCATCACTATCACAATATCACCAAATGCAATATTCCAATATTAAATGGGCTTGTATCACATTAATATTATGGACTTTCACGTGTCATGTCAAGATTTCAGTGTCGAACCAGAATCTTAAAGGTGTTACAGACGATGTTTTCGACAACTAAGAAACCATCGACTGATATTTCGAGGAAACAACTTTCAAAGCATTTCCTGTTGCTTTACATTGTCAGAATACAAGTTCCTATCTTTCCCAAACTCTCCAAAATCAAATATTTTCACTGAAAATTAACAAAAGTTACTTGTCCAGCAGAAATCTGGTGAGGGACGCATCAGTAGGAAGACCTTTCTGTGTCTTCAGAGCACGTTATCGTAAAAAATAATCCCAAGACACTTTTTTTATTTCGCTCTTCAGCCGTTTTTCTCCTCTTCTCATATTCCTCAAAAGGAGATTTTTTTTCTCCCCTGCCATATTACATTTGAATGAAAGTGTTTTCAACAATGAATGACAGCACAAGAGCTACATAAACACACTGTCTACACTGGCAGCAACTGGAACACGTGCATAGCGTAACACACGTAGTAACAGTGACGGGGGTCAATGGACAACGCTCGCCAAGCGTCTGTGATTGGTTGTTTTTTTGGTCCATGTAGTTGGTTCATGAAAATTATATATATATTTTTTTTCAGTACACATACTTTACAGTGGACTGAAATATGTCTGTTAAGGCAGTTTGAGATTCTGTAGAAAAAAATTTACACCAAAAACAACCTCTGTCATACCTTTAAGTCAAACTATGGTTTATTTATTAGTTAACTTTCTATTTGACGCATGCACAATAGTACTGTCAATATTGATAAAAGTAAATATGGGATGAATGTGTTTGATTAATAAAAATGACACTTTATTCTAGACACATTTTTTGAAAGTAAAATGAATCAGTGAAGAGAATATTTGTTTTACTGATGAACAGAACATTTTCAATTCTGTCTCGGGCAAGAATTTAAAATAAACAAAACATAATACAACTTTATGCTTTGTTTAAAATAATGTAATCATGAGCTAGGCATGAATTTTTTTTTTACATATTACTCAGCCCTACGACCAAACCACAAAGTTCAAGTCTTCAAGGTTTAGTCTTTAATAAGCTTTGCTTCAGTTTTGGATTAACCATTGTCTAGACGAGCACAGCAAACATAAGAGCTCCTTGACTTCAGTGTAACCCCTGTTAGTTATCGTCCATGTCCTGGTTTATTACAGGCTCATGTTACTTTGTGAGAAGTGTGTCTGGAGAGGTTTTACAGCGTGGACTCTGGATTTCACGTTACACACAATTTTAAAAGAGCTTTTCTGGTTCATTCTGGGTTTGTTTTCATAGGTTTTTGAGAAATGACTGGAGGTTTAAGGATGTAGTGAAGGAGACATGAAGGTACTGTAGGTGGTGTGAGAGAAGAGGACAGGAGCAGATGGAGGCAGATGATTCGATGTAATGAGCCCTGAACAGGAGGAGTGCACGATGTGTCTACAAGACTTTCTGGGGCTTAGTTTGTAAATGTTGACTCCAGGAAACCTTATGCATCGGAAGTGACAAAATATCAGACACATGTTCATAAATATTAAATTATTCACAATGACAGTTTCTAAATTGTTTTCATTTTGTGAAATAAAACCAAATAAAAATGTTAAACGTAGGTGTCTGGACCATTTATATTTCATAGAAGGTAATCATTCATGGAGGGATGTGTAAGGCTGCATGTATAGAGCTATACAGCTTCAGTTTTCATCCTTCTACACTTGAAACGCAAACATCTATAGAGCTCGTGTTTAATGCAAAGTACACATAGACATCAGCTCTAAATCCGGTAATAGCTGCTGATTGAAAATACTTGCTTTGTTTGAACGTAGTTTGACTCTAATGCATTATTTTGTTCTTTTTTCTACTTTATTCATAAACCTGTTTAACACATGATCAAGACAAGTTTCTTTTGCAATAATCAATTTGCCGTACAGTGAGAGACCAAATTGGTACAGCACAATTGGAAAAAGTCACTCAAAAACAAAAGAAATGCATGCTATAGATTAAAAACTGGCAACAGTTATAAATAAATTAATAACTATTCTGTTTACTGTCTTCATTGAGCAGGAAAGCAGTACATACTTTTATTAGTACTAAGAAAAGTCTTCAGTCAAAAAATGGGAAATAACTGTGACTAATTAAATGTTTATGAGTAACATGTGACAGATATTTAGTCATTTCTAACACAAGCAGCGTTCTACCGTCGTCTAACAAACATTTACAAACTAAGAACCGTGGTGTGCTGTCCGTGGTGCTGATTCTCTCTAATACATTCTACAAACACCTCCAAAAACCTGAGAAAACAAAGCAAGAATGCACCTGGAAATGTTTAGTAAATTGAATGTAACGTGTCAAATGCATTTCTAAACTATTCCTTCAGTACAGCCGAGTTGTAACAGTGAAGAGTCTGTACAGCAGAACCTTTGTAGAGGAACTGTAGTTTGTCATTCTCACAACGTAACGTCAGTAAAGCAGCCGGAAATAAACCAGGACCATGGACAATATCCAACACGGATAACACTCAAGTTAGAGTCTCATTTGAAGGGAAAATTCATATTTAAAATGAATGTTGAGTATCTAACCTGCTACAACACTAATGCAGTAACTCTCCATGGTCCTGAACTAACACTAGACTCACATTTAGAGTAAATTCAAGCAAAATATAACCATGCGTGTCTAACCAAGGTCTTAAAGTGAAAAGAAAGTTCATAGGCTGTGTTTATGTATATATATTATGGAACAATTTGTGTTAAAATCCCAACGGACCTGGACTTAATTAAATGATCTCCAAAGGTCCTTGATAGATTATTAGCATGTGAGTCCAGGCAAAATCTGGGCATTGTTTAACATAAATAAGTGGTGAAAAAAACTCAGTCACACACATTTACATCTGTCCAAAAAGTGGATCCCCACTGGACAATGAGTAGATTTAATCGTCATTGTATGAAAAGGTTAAGTCTAATGTTTTAGCTACACTTTATGTATATATTAAAGATTCTTATTGGAGAAGAATTAATGTAAAACAATTAAAGATTGCCTAATGTGAGTCAAATCTTGGCTATATCAGTTTTTATCATTATAATGGGAGTTACTTGCTAAACCTAAAGCATGTTTTGGTGAAAAATCAATATTCTTACCATAGTTCTACTGTTTCTCAAATGAACTCTTACTGTATTTAGAGGTTATGTGTTATATTAGGATTGATCTTAACAGATTCACAATTTAAAATGTTAGTTCGCTATAGTTTCTCTTCCCTTAGTCTTATGGTTATGGGGTTAAATAGAAGGAAGTATTAGTCTTTGTTTTCAGTTTAGGAGCAGACAGCGGCACATCGCTCTCTCCGTAGCCGGGGTTCGCTCACCTGTACCGGGCTTAAGGCGTCCGCTCCGTCCGCTGCGTTGTCCGGTGAGTTGTCGAAGACTCGGTCCCTGTACAAAGCCCATAGTCCGACATTTGGAAAGAAAAGCAAAGCAGCTACAAGCAGCCCCGCGAACTGCAACAGCCTCTTCTCCTTCCGCCTCATTTCTCCGCAGAACCGAGAACCAGCAGCTAGAGTTAATCCACGAACGACGCGCTTCGAGGCGGTCACGGACTGAGGGACGAGCCACTGCTGCTGTTTCTCAAATAAACCGTGCGTCTGCCTCTGACTGGAGCTGCGTAGTGCGTCCAGCTTTTCAACATAAGAGCCCGGTTTTAACGAGCCCATATTTTACAGCAGAGACAAATCAAGATGTCAAAATAAAAACGTTAGAGGAACGCCCTAAATAATATCTAAAATCACAAAACATAAATAAAATAATAGAATAGAATATTTAAGAGCTAATTTAAAATGGCTGGCTCTGAAGCGTATTTGTATTAGCTGGTTCTAGGGCTTTTATGTTGAAATGACAGTATGAATATTTTACACTGACAAAATAAGATCACAATGGTTAATATAAAATTTTAATTTAAAACGGTCATTGTTATAGCCACAGACAAAACATTTATAAAGAAATAGTTAAAGGACTTGAAAGTACTGTAACAAACCTGTGTTGCACTGTGTAACTTTTGGCCAGCAGAGGGCGCAGATCCCTCTCTGTGCAACTGGACTGTCAGCGCCGCCATAGTTGTAGAGACTATCCAAGCGGCAAGTTTGGACCAAAGAACACTTCTGAAACCGTAGCTCATTTTAGATGAATGGATGGATGGATAATACATTTATCTTTTCTTCCAAAAAACAAAAATATACATAAATAATAGGGGGTGCACGTGGCAGAGTGGTTAGCACGTCTGCCTTACAGCAAGAAGGTTGTGAGTTCAAAACCCGGCCGACTCAAACATTCTCGTCCGACTCCGGTCTTTCTGTGAGGAGTCTGCATGTCCTCCACGTGTTACCGTGGGTTCTCTCCGGGTACTCCGGCTTCCTCCCACCGTCCAAAGTACAGGTTAATCGGCAACTCTAAAGTGTCCCTAGTGAATGAATGTGAGAGTGAATGATTGTATGTCACTGTCTGTCTCTATATGTTAGCCCTGCGACGAACTGGCCACTGTCCAGGGTGTACCCTGCCTCAGGCCCAAAGCTGCTGGGATAGGCTCCAGCCACCCGTGACCCCTAACGGGACAAAGCGGTAGAAAATGAATGAAAACATAAATAATAGTTTATGTTGACCAAAAGGGCGTAGGCCGAAGTCAAAACTTATTTATGCCTACCCCTTTTAACATTTAAAACACATACAATAACAATAATAAAACACAAAACAACCACAATGATTCACAAAACAGAAGAAAAAACAGATTTTATTCCAATTATTTTTTTAAATGAATTAATAATATTATTAATATATTAATTATATTTTTTATAATATAAGTTTTGTTTATAAATGAATTTTTTCACTTTCACAACATATTCTTAATTATACTATTCTTTTAAAGTTTTGTGTTGACGATGCTCCTTTTATATTGTCGTCTAGTCTGTTTCATAAAGTCACGCTACTTTGAAATTATATTTTCCTCCTAAATTATACCCAACTTTCTTTATTAGCAATAATTTTTTGGATGTTACTAGGGAGGTGGTTGTTTTTAGCTGATGATCTAAAATTATCAACAATGTTTTAATTTAACTATGTATTCAATTTTTAAGCTCTATGATTTTAAAAACAGTGTGTTAGTATGACCTTTAAAATCCACATTATATACAATTCTGGAGTGTGTATAGTGTGTCTAAATGGCTCATGAAAGTATTTCCCCAGAAATCAGTGCAGTATTTATTATACGTTAGGATGAGTAAGATGGAGAGGAAGACTCTGTAGCGTCCAGTTTTTAAGCATGTTTTCTTTATCATTAGCATCATGTAGTAGTGCCTCACTCAAGTAATCTCAGTTTATTAAAGGATGACAAAGACCACAACTGATTTATTTGTTCAAATCCCTTCTAAGTCAAGTCAACGTTTATTTCTATACCACATTTTAAAACAGCCTCAGCTAACCAAAGTTAACAATTACAGCTGTTCTGGCTCCAGTTCAGATCAGAATTGACTTCACAATTCTTCTAATAGTCTACAAAGCTCTTAATGTCCACGCTCCTCTCTACAATAGAGCTCCAATGACTCCAGCCTCAGAGCGCGCCGTTCTTTTTTTCTTCTTTTATTTCTTAATTTTTTCTTCTAAGGCTGTTCTTTGCTACGACTTTTATGTCATTTCTGTAAAGCCCTTCGAGTTCCTTTGGTACAAACTGTGCTCTATAAATACATTTTATTCTTATTTTTCAGTTAAAATCCAAGCAACAATAAAAGATGTTATTAATAATTATAAGATGAATAAATATTTAAATCAATCACTTTTCTCATCTTGTCTTACATTGAATATTTCTAAATAAATCCCTTTGTCTTTAACAGTTTTGACTACACCTGTAACACTGTTAACTCCATGTGAAGGCTGATTGTTCGGTTTTAAATGGAGCTTGTGTAAACTCTGAAGGTCGTCCCGGCAGAGAATCGTGTTGTTTTTGAAAAGCACCCGTCGCAGCGAGAACTGTACAGAGAAGGTTATTTAGCCGTTTTTTAAATGGTTTTGCTGAGTAATGAAGGTCACCGTGTGTCTTCTGGCTAAAACATGCAGAGTATTATCTCTGAATTGCAAATGGGAGCGACTGGAAATAAGGTCGTGCTGTGGGTCGAACAATAATGTGCCGCAGAGAAAGAGATTAATTCAGTGGCTTCCGGCAATGAACTCAATCTTAGTTGAGCAACATTTGCAACATTGAAAATGATAACATTTCAGTCCAAATAAACGAGTTGCAGATTGTCAATAGCAGTTTTGCAGTTTTCATCTTTTGGAAAGTTTTTATGTCAGGTGTTGAGACCGGTTTTAAGACCAACAACTCCATTTGTCTCAATCTCAAACCCGGCATTTTTACTGTTATTTTGATTTATTTTTCTTGTACTGGATGAAAACATTTATCTTTTTATGTCATCTTAAATTTGGAAACTGTCTCACTAACTCTGCCTCGTTCACTAAACACTAACTCTAAATAGTTGGCCAAACCATTGTTTCTTAATCTTTGTGACGTCATGAGGTCAGCAGTAAGATGGTTTTGATGTTCCGTATTGAGTTAAGAAAAGACTCCTCTAACCTGTCAGCAGGAAACAAGAGTACAGTGTGTGTAGGTTACATATTTCCAATACATAATCTAATCCTGATGTGGCCGAATAATCTACCCTAGCCCATTACGTTTACTTTTATTATTAAGTTTTGTTTCTCATAAATATAAAAACAAATGTGTGCCTGGCTAGCCTTCACTAACTCTTTTCCTGTTCTGTACAAAGAAGTCGCTCTTACCCTGTTGCTCGTGTTCAGTTTCAAGGGCAGGGTTTACAGGCGTAATGTTAACCAATCAGAGAAAACTGAGAAAAAGGCGATATGCAACAAAGCCACGTTAGTGCCACTAGTTAACATGGTCAGCAGTAGAGCAGGCACCAGAGCATTTTCAGAGTTTTTATTCTTTGCTGGTTATTCAAAAACAAGGCCTGTGAATGACGTGGCCATCAAACCACGCCCTGCTGCAGACAAATAATAAATTAATAAAAAAGTCAGGCATAAGACACTGTGGTTCTAGAGCAGCTCCTGTTATAAACGGTGATAGATGCAGGTATTTATTGAACAGGCCGATGGTTGATGCAGAGTGACTTCAAAATCATTACAACCTCATCACTTGGACACCGGACACATTCGGAAAAGCTCCGGTGGTGGTGCAATGTATTGTGGGATGCCAGATGAATATCTAATACTACTAAAGGTGGTATTAAAGTGCCTTTCTTAGCTCCGTAGCGAGCGTGAGCTACATCTGGATCATGAGAAGTTTGAAAGTTTAGATGTATTCAGATTTGGTCTACACTTATATTTACATTAGAATTGATTGCTAAGCTGCTTACATTTACAGTAAACTGAACATGGGTATTGTCTTGTAGCATGTTGCTACTGAAGTCCTTCAGTGGAAAATTAAAGTTTCATTTTCTATTTTCTGTGTCTGTTAAATCTTTAGGAGCTCACTCAATGAACTGATGGTGAAAGGCCTCTGCTTTTATTTCAGAACCATGTTACCTCTACCTTGAAGAACGTCATCCAAAAGCGAGGCACCTTTCAAACAAACACAATTAACTTTCTTTTCAAGGATTAGAGTATTGTGTCTGCAGATGCTGTGAAAGCATCTATTCATTTGTTCAAAGTTTGTTTCAGACTCTGTGCATAAATTTTATTTCAAAACAATTTCTGCTACAGTTCAAGAGCAGGTCTTTCTGTTCAATTAATCCACTTTGTTTGGTAAAGGTCACTGAGATGCAAGAATTTCAAAGGTCACTCTCAGACTCTGATAAATTAAATCGTTTTCACTTTTGGCAACTTCTTCTACGTTATACCAACATCATATTTTATCACTGAAACTTTACAAACTAATGGGACAAATTGGGGGAAACAAAGGACTATTTAAAGTTTAAAACATTTGTGCTCATAACTCAACGGGAGAATAATGTTGGCCCCTTACAAGGAACTGCGGCGGCTTACTGTAAAGAATATGCATGTGTTTTATCATATTAATGTTATTCATTCATTTTTAAACTCTTTTTACAGAAAGAGATTTTTTGTCATTTTGTATTAATTGCCATAAAACGATTTGTGTCTGAGCAGAGCCTACACATTAAATATTGAGTTTCTTGTGCCGAGAGCGCCGAAGGCTAGTGACCTCCATTGTGTTAAAGTAGAAGTTAATTATCTATAAACTTCCCACAAAGACAACATTAACAGGGCACTACCTCCAAGGTCTTAAACGTATTAAAAACGTATGAACTTTTATGGTGTTAAAATCAGGTCCAAGTATTAAACATTTAATTGCACCAAAAACTTAAAAATGATTACAAATGTATTGAGAGCAAAATACTTAAGTACATTTCAGAGACTGTACTTTTTTACTTCTACTTTTAACACAGGTATCTGTACTTTTACTCAACTACACAATGTAAATACTTTTGCCACCTCTGCAGACTTCTGGCACATTTATTTAACACTCATTTATTTCTGCCAAATCTTGAATCTGAAATGTTTTCTGTTTATTCACATCAATGCTTTAACACACAGTCGTTGGCTGAACCTGAAACTGAATGTTCAGCTGCACAAAGCTAAATGAGCCTTTGGGAAAACAGCACTAATAACACTTAAAACCACAACAATCTGGTGACCGTTCACACTCCCACTCATGTTCCTCACAATAACACTCCAATTAGAATTTGGCTGTTATGAGCTACTATTTCTGTAAGGCTATACAAAATAATAAGAATGATTTTTGTCCAAAGAAAACAAATCTTTCTATTTGGCTCCTTTATTGTACACTGACTGCCAAGTGTGTGCGGATATAAAGCACTTAAAAAAAAACAAGATTTACCAAATAAATTCTGGGAAAGATTAAAACTGTCTTTGGCAATGTCCTCCTTCCAAAATAAGATATAATTTAAGTCTGTGGTTATGTCTTTTAATACTTTTAATTATAAACTTAACAACGCTAAATCATTAAAAAGATACACGTTAAAATAATTAACTGGCTCTGACATTGTTGTTGCCAAATTAGAATTAATGTTTGTGGACATTACACAGCTGAACAGGAAATGTTTAAAGGATTAGTCTGGTATTTGTTAAAGGAGGTCTGTGAGTGACAGGAGCAGTGGCTCAGGCTTTATGTGATGATTATCATTAATGATGTCAGTGAAAACACAAATGATTATATAATAGCATATTGTAATAGGAATAATACCAAACCAGCAAGTGTCTTATGAAGCTTCTTTCACAAAGAAGCTGTGATTACAGTATTTATATCTCTGCAGCTCTGTCCACTTTTGGTCAAACAACATGGCCCGATGAATGACGCAGTACGGAGCTGCATCTGCTGTGCTTTTACAGAAGCATGTCAGACTTGAATATTCAATGCTCACACTTTGTATTGAGTGTTCTCTGTCTCCAGGGCTGTTGGTGGGGAATAAGACTCGCCTGCTCTAAGTCATACTGTTATGTCTTTCAGTCTATCTTTGTCTCAAGTCCAAGCAGCTCCATAAGGAGGTCAGCCACATAAAGCCTACACGATGTATAATGTTTTCTTTCACAGATGACTATTACAATATTCTACTCAGTGATTCAACGTGTCCATGGATGGTGCCACCAATTGTATTTTATCTGTTCCCTGCAAATGTCTGATCAGATACATCTGTCTTTTGAGGAAATTCAAAGGTTCTTATGTCCTCTTGACTCTTCTTTGGTTTTTAAAAACGTTGAACCAGTGCTGTATCACTAAGTGTTCAGATTTTTGAGTTCTGTCCAGATTATAACCTGGCAATTGTGAATTACCACTCACTGCACGTTTCTTTGGCCGTGTCCTAATTGTAACAGCCAGTTCACAGAGCGATCAGGATTAATCAGAAGATCCTACACTGACTGACCACATGTTGCAGTTTTGAATGTGTTTTTTGCATAAACCCAAGACTCTGGAGGAAGGCTGCAGGATTAGTTTGGTGTAAAACACACAAAGAGGCTTGTGCAACACTGTCACATCTACACACATCTACACACAGCTTGAGAGAATAAACCTGTAACAAGTTCAATAACTGACATAAAGAAGAGTAAAACCTGGAGCGTAGTGAGAGGATGAAGCCTCCATCTCTGGATAAGAAAGTTACTGGAGGAATGTGTCCAGCTGAGAGGACTGTGTCAGTGTTAATCTCACGTCTAAGAACCATCAACATTATTTTGAGAATATAGATTTTTGGGCTGAAGGTTACTCAGGTTGTGTTTAAGGACTTGCTCTTTAATGCCACAGGTTCTGCATGTGTTCAAAGCTTAACTACCAGATTTTCTTTTTGCTAACCCACTGTTGCTCGTATTGATTTTTTTTTCGCATGTATGTTTTTTGTACACTTTCTTTCACTTTCTCCGACTTCTTTTTTTGTTTTTACACATTCAACACTGCACAACAACATTCACTACACAGACATATTTTAATATTTAAATAAAAAGCCTTAAACGTTTTTACTTTTATCTTTTGTAACGGCTGTAAGAGCCAGGTCGTAACATATGCTATAAAAAAGTTCAAAGCCAGTCCCAAAGCACACATGGACTTCGGTCTGGCTGCATCCCTTTGTCCTGTTCATTGTAGAGACATGTCTTTGTACTAGATCCAGGCTCTGGTCATGTTTTGTGTAATCGGCTCGTCCAGCTTCAGTCCTGGTCCGGCTCCATGTGGCAGAGCTCAGGTGGCAGCTGGCCCTTTATCACAGCACTGCCAGAAATCACAGAAAACCGCGCACAAACCCAACAGCACCTGGCCGGATTTACCCACGGTGTGACTAATGTTCACGCACAGAAACAAAAGCCAGGTTTGTATGGGCTAAACACGCTCTGATTGTCAGGAAATGGGTCAAATGGACACGAGAGGAAACACAGAATAAATGGGACAGAAACCTGGATAAAAGACAAGGGAACAAGATTTAATGGGTTTATTGTTGGTCGTTGAAACAGAAGAGAGTCTCCAGCTTTGATTTACGCAATACAACAAGAACAGTCTTGCAATCCAGCCATCTTTGCACTAATTTGTTATTTCTTATTAGTTCTGGTGATGGAATGTATGCATTCTTTCTTTCATTGAACACACTTTTTTTGCCTTTTTTGTTTTTTATTATGTTTGCACTTTTTGTAAATAGAGCTGTGGCATGTTTATTGTATGTCACTAAATACCAATCGACTTCTTTAGAAGACGTCAGGACTCAGGAGTAAAAAGGACAGTTGCCTTTTTGGTGTCAATATCAGGTAAAGGAGCTGTGTATTTTGGGCAAATTTTTGAAAATGTAACAATATATTTTTTTTACAAATTTATTGATATATGTAAGTTCATCTTGTACTGGCTTCATTTTAGAACCCATTTTAATATTGTGTGTAAGTAAAGTGTAGAAGTAGTGCTGTTTTGACAGTGTGTGTGTGTGTGTGTGTGTGTGTGTGTGTGTGTGTGTGTGTGTGTGTGGGACCTAAAAAAATGGCCACACATGATCAGAGACCACTCATTACATCAATTAATGGGAAAACAGACCAAACACGACAAATGTGTCAAACTAGAAACCTTAAGAAACTACATGAACCAAACTTTGCTACACCTCCAACAGAAACTCCCTTGAGCCCTGTTACGTTGCTCCGTTACTTTTTCTCTTGACTCACGATAGATTTTTCTTCAGTAAGGAGCCAGTCTTTTTAAAAAGCATAAAAAGTGTTATAAATAATGGACATTTTAACAGACGACTTCTTAGTCTCGCTGAGCTCAAGGCCCAAAACGGACTTCTACAGTGCACTTGAAGCGACTCAATTGAGTTAGATCGACACACGGAACCACTTAAAGGATGAACCCGCTGCCGCTGCTCGTCTTTTATAGAATTTGTTGATAAAAGTCCAGAGGAATGGCCGTCATTGTCTCGTAAATTGAGTTGGTGTCCCGTCAGCCGCACTCGTATATAACGAATGGGACATGACTTGAATCCGATGTTTTATCAATTACTCGATTTCCGGCCTGGTTCTGTCACAGTCGTTGATACGAGCGTGGGCTGACAGTCAGCGTCGCATTGTGCATTTTGTCAATATACGTCAAGCCGAAGGGCCGGGCTGCCTTCAATAAAGTCCGTAATGGATGTGAGGAGTCGGGACAGAAGACACGGAGCAGGGGGGCGGCTCGTTCATCACGGACCAGAGTTTACTGTGTTATCGATGGGAGCAGTGCTGACTGGACAAATGCAACACACAGCAGTCCGTCCTCTAATGGGAGCTGGGGCTCTGAGTTATTGTGCACTAATGGCAACTTAATTTCACTAAAATACAGTCGATAATGATTCATGTTGTTCTTTGGATAGTCCTGGTTTCTGAGTTAGGAAGTCGTTTTTGATGTGTTCATGTGCTTTGTATAGTGTGGCGTTGGGTTATTACTCAGAGTTTGGTTTGTTGTGTTTGGGTAATATGACAGATAATGCAGGAATGCCAATAAATACATGAACATATCTTTAGCTGAGCATACATTTTAGCAAAAATATGAGCTGTGTAAAATGTTGTAGTATAAATTATAAACATAATGGAACATAATTTTCAGCAGTGTATACTAACCTAAAACTTATTGTCTATCGTTTAAAGCAACATTGTGTCTTGTGTCTTTCCTGGACACGTGCCTTGAAAGCAGCATTTCACTCTTTTTTTTAGGGAACACATATTTCAAAAGACCATTTATCTGCTTAAGTTGGTCATTTTTGCACAGTTTTAGTTTTTTTTATTGTTTTGGTTCTTAATTTTTACTGCTGTTTATTTCTTAAGCATTGAAAAAAAGCAACATCTCTTTGTGCATTTTCTTCCGTGACTGAATAAAAATTTTGCGTTAGCGTCCTCCCAAATGTCAGCTCGCAGATGGCAGCACTCAAGTCTTAAACTCATTTGAATTCAACACTAAACAATGTCACGTGTTTTGTGACATTAAGAAAAGCGTCTATAGAGGTAAACACACAAGGACAGAGCCACAGAAAACTGATTTTAAACAGCCTTTAGTGATGATCTAGGCACCAGATGAAATGAATAAACTGTTGACGTTGTACAGTGCATTTTTCTGCATCTGACGACAAGAAAACATTGACTCAAGGGTAAATAAAGATTGAAATGGAGAGAAATCAGAGGAATATACCAGTGTTTTCGATTGGTTTTCCACTCACTGGTTCTGGTTAATGTGGCTGAGATGCAAAAGGAAGATTATTCACAGACTCAATCAGAAAAAACCCTGGGATTCGAAGGAAATTGCAACGAGAAGATGGAATTTAAAACAAATAAATGAGAGACAAGAAGTGTCCCTGAAGATTGGTGTTCCAGAGTGAAATGAACAACACATGCTGAAAGATAAACCAGAACTGACTTGTGGGCGTTTTTGAGTACTTTCCCGTCTGATTCAAAGAAGGATATGTAGTTTTAGATTTATTTGGGGGCATCTAGAGGCAAAAGTGTGGGCTGCAATTCCACTGCAAATGCTGCTTCTTTTTATCGGCATGTGTTCAGCTACAGTAGCCCTGAAGGGACATCCTGTTATGTATGAAAAATACATTGGAAATACTGTGCTCAAAAACAAACAGGAATGTGCTTCTTCTCCAGTAGTGCCCAGTTTGTCCTCTGTTGTTTTAACTGGTTTTAAAGAACATTTAAAGTCAATCTTTCCAAAACCGGCAAATGTAAAGAGTGTTTATGATTATGCTTATGTTTAACTTATTGTTTTTTTTTTTCCTTCACTTATTGCCTCAGTTTGAGTCGTGTTGGTTTCTCCGTCAGAGCTTAATACGTTTCTCCTTTCGAGGCTTCACCACCAACTCCGAAACAATCTCTGCTCCACAAAGTCTCAAAACGCAGTCACGATGCAGGGGCGATGGTTTCATTCAATAAATAATTGCTCTGACTTGGTATTACATCTTTACAATATTACTAATGTACCTTTAACACATTTGGAAGGACAGAATAAAAACCTTTCTTAGTTTCACTGCGTTCTGCCTTTTTAGAGTTTCTGTAAGACGTCTGTGTAAATAATACCATTCAGCTGCGTTATCCGAGCAGCGCAGAAACACAAGTTATTTGTTCAAAGACTGGTGACTGGTGACTGGTGACGACGGGAGACAATACATCATATTTATCCTGAGCTGCATCTGCAGCAGCCTGAACCTGACAGAACTGGTCACTTCGTAATTTTACCCTTGAAGGTAAGACAGGCATTTTGACTTTACGTATTATAGTTTTATATTAAATATTGTGTTATTATAGGCTTTTGTCTGTTATATTCTGTAGCAGCATTGTTTCTCTGTAAAGCTCTGGACATCACTTTCAATGAGTGTCCTTGCCAGTGCTGTATGAATGTGTGAGTGTGTTCGGTGGTGGTCAGAGGTCATAAACGCAATATGGCTGCCACATGGCTGCCACATGTCCGTCAGTCATCTCTAAGGCAGCTGTGGCTGCAGAGGTCGCTTATCAGCACCAGTGTGTGACTATGGAGTGAATAAAAAATGGACTCACTTGTGAAGTGCTTTGAGTGCCTTGAAATAAAATAAAATATAATCCATAATCCATTACCGCCATTTTGGCAGAAAAAAAGCCAGCAAGACTTAAATAGCGCTAACCTTGTGCTTCAGCTGGATTCTCACAAGATTTGAGAGTTTACAAACTCACAAAAAATGAACCGACTCTTGTGTCCAATGACACGGCAGCTCTGACAGGTCTGTGAGGTTTTTAGGTTTGAAGATGTAGCGACCGTTTTACAGTTACAGAATATAAACAACATGGAGCTGCTCTGGATTAAACTGTGGTTGATAAATCCAATCCAAAGTATCTGTCTTTCTGCAAACGCCTTCAACAGGAGCCTCCAGATGGTTCTGTGGAGCAGTTCTGTCTGGCAGAGTCAGGTAAGAATAGCGCCAGTGTCGATCTCAAACTGTTAAACACTTTATTTCCACAATTGTTGAGCTACATGCACCAGGCTAATGTTATTTAAAAGAGCCAAGAGGATTACATAAGTCCACAGCTCATGATTGTTAACTGTTAGCTTTGTCCAGCTCTTTGTGTTGTAGCCAAAGAAAGAGGTCATTTCAGTGAGGTTATGGAAGGGTCCAATATTGTGTAGCTGTTATTAGCCCCACATTATTCATTTATGCTAATTAGCCATGTGCTTTATGTGATAAAGGTTTTATGTGGTTATATAGACCGTAGATATGTATTTCTGTAATAAAACTAAATATTGTTACTGGATGACAGTGATGACAGTTGCTGGATAAACGCTAACACCAATCGTGTTTTTCCTTCTGTTCAAACGGGAGACAGACCGAGGGGTGTCAGTGAGACACATTAACAGTCTAGTCTGTCTGGAGCTGTACTAAAACACTATGATTTATGATTTAAGTGTTTTGTGTCCACTGTACAAGCCAGCACAACACAACAACTGCCTCTTTGCATCATAACTTGTACATAAGGAGAGACATTGTAATATAAAATACAGTCCAGAGGTGTTTTAAAGGTGGAAAACTAGCAATAATACAGTAGACTTAGAAAAGAAACAATATCCAGATCTGTTTAAACTTTAGTCAGAAATATGAGCTTTATTTAACATAAATGCCAGGAAGCATGAGGCCGTTTAATGGCGAGACTGACATTGAGAAAAAGATAAACAATTACGTAGAAAGCTCCAGAAGCCTCATGGCACTCAGCGCAGCATTTGTGTCTGCTGTTGTTTTACTCATCGTTCTGTGCGACCCTCGTTTCTCGGTTGAATTACCACCTCTTGACCTTCGGTGGCATTAAGAAAGGCCGCTCTCCCGTAAATCCTGAGAGGAGTGACACCTCAGCCTCTTTATCAATGACACAAGGAAAGCTGGGACGTACATTACTGCGGCTGCTCGAGGCTTGGATGTGATTAAAGGCCTTTTTGTCAGCTGGATGTGTTACAGAAGCGCTGCAGAGAAACAGCACAGAGAGGAAAATGGACAATATATGACTAAGATAGAGGGATATTTAAGTAAAAAAAAACTAAATGCTTGATATGTTTTAACACAGACGGTACCTTTGTGAGAACAGGACTAAGACAAGACCAATGTCCTAAACCTCACCCCGGTCCCAACATCTGTCAAAACAATGTTTTAAGGAATGAATAAATCTTGTCCACAGAGGAGACACAACCTAAAGTACAACAACGTTCACAATCATTATGACTTAGAACATGAACAGATTAACCATTCCTTCACAAGAGACACTTGTGGTGCACCCAAGCCTCTCTCAAGGAATCCCTTAAAAAGTCCTTGAGTAAGGGCGAAATACAGTGATATACCTCAGTCCACCAGGGGGCAGGCTCCAAAAGCGGAAATATAAGGATGGCAACTTTACAAGTGTATAAGTCATGTTTACAGACTGGTACAAAGGAAGGCTCCGGTCTCTAGAGCTAAGTTTTAACTACCTGACTACTCTTGGGGGGGAAGGGGATTTTTGATTAATATGTCCGTTTATGCTAACTGAAAACTATTATTTTACTATGTAGTAAAAGCCGAAAAGCCCAGATGTAACCGCCATTTTATGCAATTGTGGGTCAATTTTTAGCTTTAGCTGTGTAAGTTTGTTTTATTGATGAGAACTGATTTACTCTCACACAAAATGCACTGTTTAGTTTTTAGTTTGTGTTAATAAAGTTTTAACAGCTGTCATGATAACTTCCGTTTTAATGTCACTGACCATATCCTGTTCAGTAGCTCTCGTTTCACTAAAAGAATTACAATAAAAGTACAATTTATTTTGGAAAAACTTCATTTGGCAAAACCAAAAAACGTGGAATTAACAGGACTTTAACCTTGACTTTGGACCTGACTCTAAAGGATTCTAAATTCATTGTGATTTCACAGATTTTATGAGGTAAATGACTCAAGAGTAGACCTGAATGTCATTGGACAATGTCTGAACACAATCCACCAAAAACAAAAGCTTCTCAGTGGAACTAAAACTTGAGACCTGGGCCAATGGCAACAATGGGTCTACAAAGACGTCCCACTGACCAATCGGAGCACAGTGGGTTTGGGAAGAGGGGCTTAAAGGGACAGATACTGCCAGGATTTAACCAATTATGTTTCTACATAATCATCATAGTCCCATAAAACTGCAGTAATGATGCAGACACAGAGAATGAAAGGCTAACAGTGGTCTGTGAAAGAGAGTGTCCCGAGGCAGATTTACAAAGGGCACTGGTCCAGGGACAGCTCTGGGATTGGCGTTCGTCTTTGTGAGCCAACTCCGGCAGCAGACCCTGGGAATACTGATGCTGCGTAATTAATTTACACACAAAGAGCCGAGTCCATTACTGTCAGAACAGAAGGACAGAGGCGAGAAAAAACCTTTGATTAGGCCCAAAGACAACACTGTGCTCAAACACAGCCAGGGTTTAGGCATAAAGCCGTTTAATATTTGACATTTTACTACAACGCAATGTTTTATTAACCTCAGAGAACATGTTAACGACCCAGAACAGATTTAACAACATAGTGCTAGACTCTGATGCCAACAAAACCACGACTTTAAGAGATCGAGACTTGACCAAATTAAAACGATGCAAGAGGTCCCAGGGAAGTATAAAATCCAAACAGTGCAGTTTTAGTCCAAGTCCAAACACAATGAGAGGGTAGTGTTTGGTGAAGGAGGCAGAGTTAGAGGGAGTTTTTATCTTTTTTTTTTTAGGGCAAATAAAGGATCTGTGATTATTGAAAACCCAGAACCAAGCTACACCAGAAAGAAAAAATAGAACATGTGACGTGCCGCTGCTGGCCCCAGTAACAATGGAAGCTCATCTTAAAAAGACACCTCACTGAGATACACCAGGGCGTCTACACATGCACTAAGCCTGTAACCATAGCCACCATAGCACATCCCTAAAATCACATGGGGGCATCTAAAACCTGCAACAACTTAATTAATCAGGACTCGAAGTAGAACATCCAAAACAGACGAGAACAGGAGGGAACAGGCAGAAGATCCTGATGGAGAAGGTTCAAGAACAAACAGGGTGAATAACGGGGAAGGAGTCCGAAAGGACTACAAAAAGAAAAAGAAAGAAAAAGAAAATAGAAGAAAGAACAGTCTGAAAGCTGGGATTTGAATACTGGCTGACCTGGTGGGAAGGTGCAGGCAGGTGGGTGTGAATGGAAGTGGCTACAGGAGACTGAAAAGCATGCTTTAATGCAAGGCTGGTCTTTGACAGTAGATTTTTTTTACATCAAGAAGAAGTCTTTTCAGCGAAACACAAAAGCAGGTAGTTTTTAAAGTGGGGTGCATCGTTTTGGGGCTTTTTTTGTGACAACTGGTAACAAGAGACCAGAATGCAATTATTTCACACCATCCTTTTTAGAGCATGTGAACAGCTATGGTAGCCCTGCAGGAACATGCTGTTGTCTGGAACAAACCCAGGGAAAACAGTTTTGATGGAGATGAAAATAAACAAATGCTTTTATTCTTATTGTATGTATGTGTGTTAAAAAGGAAACAATAGTGTGCTTCTCGTACATTAATTACAAGTAGGGACTGGGAGTAACTGATTTAAAAGGGCTCCCTCCCATTATGGGTTCTATAAATGTCTATTTCCACAAGATAAGACAAATGGAACAAGTGTTACTTTGCTGTCATTAACCCTCAACCAGCTCGTCCTATTGACAACAAACCTACTGAGCTAACAAATGTCAGTATGGCTACTGACTACTGTATAGAGTCAAATACAGCTCTGTACCTGCTATTACTCAATACCAGAAAATGTATTCTCTCATTTGAATACAGCTCAAACTCACTTACTTCTTCATCTACATTATTGTCTGTGAACAGCTTCGATGCTGTTCCCATCGCAGTAAAAGTCTGTGGGAGTCTGAGTTCATGTCAACGGGTTTCGTCACTCCATTTTGGGCTCACTTTCTCTTCATTACTCTTCGCTGCTGACGCCTGCAACTTTGTGTCCCCAGCTGGAACCCATTCGAGTCAATCAGATCGGCTGCGTGGGCGGGAGGATCGCACTGTTCCCGAGACAGTCTCCTCCGCTGCCAGTGCCCCCATGGCCTCGTGTGGATGTACGGGTCTGAAAAATAGATTATGTCACGTGTGATTTCAGCAAGAAGCAATACATAGGTTTTACAATAAACAGATGATTTTATTACTTTCTGACAGTGTGCAACAAAACAACTCAAAGTTAAATAGCACCTCGTCAAGCTATAGCGACTGAAATGAGTAGTTTTACAAGGCTACTTCATTGTCCGGGTCTTCCACATTGTTTCAAAGAAATTATCTCACATTTCCCAGAAATCTCCTGAGTGCGTTGAACAGGCTTCAGAGCCCTAATGAGTGCAGTTATTATCCGATAGAAGGACTTGCTTGGGCCAATCAAGGCTAGTGTTTTCGTTTGTACAACAGCACTTTGGTACAAAGGAAAAGAATTTTAGAAAGTGGTGTGTGCATTTATTTAGCACCAAAGCGCTTTATCTGATGCTTCTATTCACCCACATTCACCCCTGGGACAGACAGAGAGGGGGCAGACATACACAAATCACTCACAACCTTCTCCGACCACCACCAAACTCACCTCCACAATCACACACACTCATACACCAGAGCTGTGGCACTGGAACATCTCTCTCTCAACATATGGAATGATTCTACCAGAGCTCACAGAAGAAAACAAGACAAAACACACAGCTAAACATAAAGTCAATGTACAGACATGTCAAAAGGAAATGAGCCCTTCCTCCTTGTGGTCGTGGCTCATTGTGGTCGTAGTATTTATTGAATCGTAGGTCAGATAGTTTTATCATCTTACTGTTAACTTTATACTTTAGACTAATTTTTTTACGGAATGGGAAAAAGATTGGCTGGACAGGCTTTGTTTGTCTGACATGTATTTGTGTCAGGGCTATGAGCCAGGATATGACACAAGACAACAGTCCTGTGTGTTGGCAGCTGAAGAATCAGAACTACAACAAAAAGGCATGTTGCACTGGTAAAAAAAAAATCATTAGTCGTCTGTGATAATGAATTGTTTCCTCAAACTTTTTTAGGCTAATGTTTAGTCTATCCATTCAACTACACGCCAGCTTTCTAAAGTTCAACAGTGTCTGATATAAATAGTTTTATTGTTTCTAAGGTGCCACAATAGCTTTGTATGGAAGTGTTTTTGTTGGACATGGCAGTAATGAATTACCATTTAGATGACCCCTTATTATGGCACGAAGTGCACAAGTGACATTTAAAATACTGTTGTATTCAAGACATGAGATTAAATACATTCACTGACATCCTGCAGCACAAAGTGTGAAGAACGTGCATCTAAAAATGCATCTGATAGGATATATTGATATAAGAAACTTCCCCTCAATGTTGAAGTAAAACTGCAGCTCTATAACTCACACAGCCGTCTCCAGACCTCATGCTTTCGCTCTAAAACATCGACAATAAAACAGATTTACAACCAAGACATAGATCCACGAGACTCATGGCCCAGAGCAGAGAAAGTATCGATCAACAGCCGAATCAAGCGCTGGTGGAAAGCCTGGTGATTTTACGCTGCAGGGCAGAGGCAGTGCGTTTTAATGTTCCTCCGGGAGCGCTTTCATTCCTCTCTTACAGGAAGGTGAGTCTGCGTTTGGGCTCGAGCCGAAGCCGCAGGAGCAGAAATAATGACCACATTTATCTGGTTTCTGTCCCGGAGAACGGTGCCAGCGGCAGATAATCACACTACGGCTTAATTAAAAAAATAGCAGCGTCACATTACGAGCCGTGAAAGAATTCATCTGCAGGAAGTGGGCCAAGTCATGAGTGAAGTGAAGGAATATGGTTTTTAAACAGAAATCGTTGAAGTTCTGAGAAATGGCTGCAAAAGACTCACAGTTTCTACCCCTTTGTTAGAGTCCAAATTTACCCCGGAATGGATGACTGACCAGTGACCAGTGATCTGTTCTGTAGACATACTATTATTGACCCATTTATACAGTCTATGCATAATACTCATGCCACACAATATCTTTATAGAATGCTGAAAGAATTAATAAAATCTATGGTTTGTGAAATCTAACCAAAAAGCACGTGGTTAATTTGCATAAATCAATTTGGCCTGTTACAGACTATTTGTGCTAAACAAAATAAAAGGGACAAATGTGTTTGTCTTCTGTACCATTGTTGAGGGTTGTTGTGTAACTTACGCAACAGAAAAACCACCAAAGAACCAAAGAAAAGAGTGTGATTGGATCCTACATTAGCTCTGGTAGGCCTAACACAGGTTTATCCCACACACCACCGAGACAACACCTGATGGTAAATTACATTTGTGTTGGAGTCTGCTGCGTTGACCTGGGCTTGTGTTTGTTACATGAGTTTTCTAACTGTTACGTTAGTTTTTCTAACTCAACGCAGACTCTGTAGCAGCTGCTGTCGAGTGAAAAAAGATGATACTATAAATAAAAGGCTATAACTTTTGCAAAATTTGTAAGTAAATGCTACAATTCCACAGAAAATCAGTGCTTTCTTATCTTTTGCTTCTTTGCAGCTGTGAGAGCAACGAGCGGTGGAAACGAGCAGAGACAGAGAAGAGGGTTTTGTTCGTCGGAACCAACAAGATTTTTCTGATGTAGGCCAAGATAAAGTTGTCATTTGGCGGCTACTGCTTGAACTCCTCACCTTCACCATAGACCTCCTGTAACACAGTAAATACAGCATGACAAATGTCAATTTCAAAGCACATAACTAAAAACAAAAATATGTGAATTTAATCTGGGAAACCCGTGTCATTTTCACTTGTTTGTTGACTTTTTTGTTTTTCAAATACATATGTATTTTTAATTTATTTCAGTAAATGGAATAACAATTACTGGTTTGTGGTATCCTTTTTTACTTTTACTAAATTAATCTTTCATTCATTCATCATTCATTCATTCAGTCTATCTGTCTCTACATGTCAGCCCTGCGACTAACTGGCCACTGTCCAGGGTGTACCCCGCCTCAGGCCCAAAGCTGCTGGGATAGGCTCCAGTCACCCGCAACCGCTAAGCGGTAGAAAAATGAATAAATAAAATAAATCTATTTCATCATAATATGGAATCTGTATTTTTTATCTGTAAAAATGTATAAGTTATAAACTATTAAACTGCCCATAAATATTAATTAATATTAGTGTTCGTACTCATTATCACTGTCAGAGCTGGATAAGTAGTGTTTTTAATGCCATAATAATAAGAGAGTCTCTTCACTTGAAGCCAGATAACCCTGCTCTCTCCTGTTCCTCAGCTCCTGTCCGAGGTTGACATTTCAATCTGCCGAGCGTCTTCCTTTATGAATTATGGATGAACCGTGTCACCTGAGACTGAGCGGGACCTACGCTTCAGGACTCGTTCGGCCGCAGAAACAGGTCGAAGCCAAATGAACCTGGAGAGATTCTGGCTGTGGCCTTCATTGTGTGAGATTGACTTCTCAGAGCTGAAAGCCATTAGCACAACTGATCTGCAATTTGCCAAACGTCAGTCTGCGACAAACCTGCTCCTGCAGCAAATACAAACAGCTTTTATCCAGGTTTGGTACAACACAGGTAAGGACAGAAATTTTGTCATAAATAATGGGTGAAAATTCAAAGTATCTCTATGGTTCAACACACTTTTAGAAAAAAGAAGTCAAAGCACAGAAAAGGGCAGATAAAGAAATTTGTACAAATACATCTGTCCCATAGAGTCTATTTAATTTATTTTTGTAGCACATACAAAAACATGGTTTACAAATAACAATAAAATACAATTTCAGTCAAACAATTAAACAGCAACAACAAAATTAAATTTGACAATCAGACAAGGGGCACGTTTGTGCAAATCAGTGACATAATTTAGTGGAGGCAAAAGGCAAACAAAACAAGGTTACAGCTTTGAAAAGGTGGATTTTTCAGCCAGAAAAGAGTGGCTTGCCCCCTTCAGGTTGGTGGAGAGCTCCTGCTTAGAGGAGTTCACGTATCCTAGGGTCTTGTTCCCAAGTGAGGAAAGGAAGGAACGGGATGTTAACAGACGGATGGGTGCAGCTTCTGCAGTGATTCGGTCGATGTACCGGTCTGTTGTGGTGAAGAAGGAGCTGAGCTGTAAGGCAAAGCTCTCGCTTTACCGGTCGATCTACGTTCCTCATCTCACCTATGGTCATGAGCTTTGGGTCATGACCAAAAAGGACAAGATCCCGGATACAGGCGGCTGAAATGAGTTTTCTCCGCAGGTGGCTAGGCGCTCCCTTAGAGATAGGATGAGGAGCTCAGAGTAGAGCCGCTGCTCCTCTACATCAAGAGGATGTATTTAAAATGTAAATTGTGTGAAAATTGTGTTCTCCACATATAAAAAAATAATAAAATGTGGTGTTGAAAATAACACTTACCTTTTGAAAAAACAAACAGTGTCAAAAGAGAAAACATAAATCCATTGTGGCTTCTTACGTTTGGCTCTAGAGTAGCTTCACTGTGTTAAACTTAAATATGATGAAATCCTCCAGTGAGCGCTTAGTGACCTACTTTTAATGAGGCTCATTTAGTCCATAATTACAGAGCATACATAGTCATTAGAGTCTTTATCACATGATTAGATGGAAGTGCGTCGGCCAAGGGCAATGCAATGTAGAAAACAGACTCTTTGTTTGTCTATAAAATGTGTTTTTAAAATTTTATCCATATTCTGGAAGTTTACTATGCTATTATATTCACACTTCATTGGGCCTTTAGCTCAATTATATTAGACACAAAATAAGAAACGAGCAGGACAGGGAGAATGGGAAAATGTGGATTCTTTCATTTTGTTTACAAAGCTGAAGCACATCAAGTCATAAAAAGAAAACCTGGATATAATTGGTAAACCTGACGCAGCTAAACCCACTTCCTTTCTGAGCAAAAGAAAGTGGGTATGGGCACGCTCTCGGCAGAAGCAGAGCCGAACCAATCACAACACACAACTGGATTTGGAAATAGTTTAATATATCAACTTGTTGTCGTTATGGCCGCTTTGTGTGATTAGTTTATTTGGCATCTGTTTGTCACTACATGATCCCGCCCCCGTGCGGTCGCATTACCAGACTAGTTCTCTGGTTAGACTAGACAGAGAACTAGTCTGGTATTTAGGCTCATAACTTGGTGCTTTACATTCAGCCTCGACAGCATTAGCGTTGTACAACTACTGAAGTAGTTATAAGGTTCTTAGTGAAATTTTGAGTCGATTATATTCATATCCAGGTCTGTAGAAGTTGTACACCAGTCAGATCATTATATTTTAAACTACAAAATGAGGAGACAACACGTTGACCAGATTAACCCCCGTTGTCATGACAACAGCGAACACAGCATCAAGAAAAGTCCAAAGGTCTGCTTTTAAAAACTGTAGAGAGAAACAAAACGTTACAAATACAGTGCAACAGTTTGTGAGTTCATAGCCTGTCACGTTCAGTATTTAAGTGTAATAATGTAGGAGGCGCTGAGCAGCACCTTTAGACATTTCTAATGCTCAATGGAAGCAAATGTAAGGCATCAAGCCAGAAATACTAACTTTAATCAAAGCATTATTATGAAAAAAATCTGTACCATTTTTACTTTGTGTAAAAAATAAATCAGTGCTGCCTTTAAAAAAAAAGAAAATTCTCACTTTTTGCATCATTGTAAGTCAATGCCTGCGTCGTGTGCACATCTGTCGTAAAGTCCATAAGCCGCTGAACAGTTAACATAGAAAACTATCTAACTAACTATGAAAAAAAATCATGATGTGGGATAAAAAAAGGAAAAAAAGGTATGAAAATGGATGATAGACCAAAAGCAAACGTCTGAACCTCACAAAACACAGTAATTGTGGCTCAATGTTTTGGACTAAATTACAGGCCTCATAATCAAACAAACACTGAAAAACTCATTTCCTTGTTTCCTTCCATTATATTTTATATTTTTCAAACAAAACAACTTGTAAGAGCAGCATGAAATAGCTTTCACCCGCAAGGCCATTATTACTAATCACCGAGCCATTAGGAAAACAGGGGATTTTATATTTTTTGCTGAAATTAGAAATTATTGTAAACCAGTTACCATGGCAACTATAAAAAGGGCCCCATTACAAAAGGTCCAATTTGGTTTCCTGCTGTTTCTCTTTGTTTAAATAAAGTATCAGTATCTGTATCTGCCGTCATGAAAAGAAAGAAAAAACACCTGCGGTTTAAGAAAAGTGAGTACAAATTGAGAATTTAATAAAGAGAGTTTCTACGAAAAATACACTTTTTTTACGAGAAGTTTAAAGTTAAAACAGCTTAGCTTTACTGTGAAGGAGTTTGTCTGAAATGCCAGTAGAAAGGAAATTGTAGACAGTGCTCAGTGTGTTTGTATTAGTGCTTCTTAAACTTCTTAAAATGCAAGTGGCAAAAAACACACTACAATATTTACAAAATGCTAAATTGTACAAACACATAGTTCTTTCACTGGAATATACACGGGCTTAACAAATTTTGGGCCCTAGATGTCAAGGACTCACTGTCCGGAACAAGCAGGAGGACTTCCAATGCATAACCCAAACACAGGCAGAAGCATTAAAACGGTTTGTTTAGCCGGCAAAAGGTACAAATCCAAATCCAGGAAACAAGGTCAGGCCAGGGTCAGAGCATACAAGAGTCCAATACATGTAGCACGAGGAATACACCAGGCGAGGAAACACTAGGAACATAATCCACAGAACACACGGAGTACACTAGAATACAACAGACGGAAAAACAAGGAAAACAAATCAATAGGGGGGAAGACACTTCACAATAAAAAACAGGAAATCCGATACAATAATGAAACAGACTGACTGCAACAGAGACTAGGACAACCTTCCTCTTGTCTGCCTTAATTTATTGCTAGGCCTTGAAGTTGAGAGGTTCTTAGCTCCTCCACAATTTTCATAGAACAATAAAGAAGCCAAACATATGTTTTTGTTATTGGAGTAAGACATGTCTTCTCACTCAGATCAACTTCAGAATCGAGTTTATTCTAGGGCACTGTATGTATACAGTTATTAAATCTTGACATTTTAACAGGCCATGAAAGCACCATTGTTCTGTGACTTCAGGTACTAGAGTGTTTGAGTCTATCCACACATCTAATGACTTCAGCAGAATACAGGCACAAACTCCCTCACAATCAGAAGGTTTCAAATCTTTACTCACAAACTTAGATGTACTTTAGATTAACAAACCTGTCAGTTTTAACACAAAGTATAATATAAAGTTTAATAAATAAAAAGCTAGCACATACAGCCTGGTACAACGTTCATCTTATTTATTTCACTAAGCCACACTCCTTAAACTGACTACATTTTTCCACTTTAAATACGACTTCTTTTTAAAGAAAATAAGTGATTTTTAAACCCGAACAGGATTACTCAAGTTTGAATGTTGGAGCTGCAACAGCAGAACTGAACTAAACTGAACTAAACTGAACTAAACTGAACTAAACTGAACTAAACGCTCGAGGAAACGCTGTGAAGGTTTTATGGAGGAGGAAATGCACTTCTTGTGACTCGGTGATGATGGCGAATGAACTGATGACAGTCTGACACTGAACTCAGAGACAGAAGTTTAAGGTCAGCTCTAAACTTTGGTTTGATGTAACGTACATTGTTTCAGTTTTCTTTTTTTAATAAATAATGATAAAGGTATGAGAACTACGCTCTGATTCAACTGCCTAATAATATATACAAAATAATGTTCAGTGTTTAAACAATATAACACAAACTTTTGGTTAAAACAGCCACAAAATAAAGAAATCAATGAGAATAAATGCTGCTCTGCTTTTTCATTTGCAGTACATCGGCTAGTTATTAAGAACCAATAGAAAAATGTTCATTTTTCACACGACTCTCTGGAAACGAGTTCCTAATTTACAATCCAAAATTTATTTCATAAAAGAGAAGTTCAATAAATAACTAGTTATGTTTTAAAAACGGATTAAAGGTTGTGGTTATTACTGTCTAAGTCTTATTCTGTTTTGAAAGTACACACTGATAAAAGCACAATGTGATTAAATAGAGACTGTAAAATCAAAGATAAAAGAAAAGTAGGTGTTTATTGTGAGGAGATATTCTTGGCCCCACTCCAAAGAGACCGGGCCTCTATAGTAGGACACATCTATTTTGGGCAAAACAGAGAGAACAATGTTTTTGCAATTTTTCATGTGACGAACAGATGGAGCCAAGGCAGTGTGAGCATGAATATTTAACTAAAAGGAAAGTACAGTACATTCTTACAACCCTTACAAGAGCAAACCCCTGAAAGGCAGAGGAATAAGTCCTGCCTTTTTTTGGAGAAATTAGCTGATGGTGCGTTTATTTTATTTTAATTCTGGTGTGTTTATCTTATGCATTAGCCAACATTTTTAGGCTCTCAGTAAAGTTATCCATAACATTGGGTTTGAAAAAAATAAAATAAAGCAAATAAAGGGCTCCTGGGGTTCTTTCTCCATGTTTGGGGTAAAGTTGAACCGTCAGGTTAAATGTAGCCAATAGTCAATGGTGCCCCGCTAAAAATGCAATCCAAAAATACAAAATTGTAAACTTTTTGAGCTACATTAAAAAAATATTTTTTTTGCATTTTCTAAACTTTGCATTTAATAAAATGTTAAGGAATATTTAATAAATATATATATTATAGTTATTATATATAGTATATTTTATATAAATATATATAAACTTCCATCAATATGTTTCATGAATGGCTCAATGATCTACATTTCTTTGTGAATTATAAATATTTATTTTTAATAATTTAGCTCCCTTTACCTGATGGCCACCATTTTGTCTAATTAGTCAATATTGCACACATATGTAACAAGCAGGCGTTGCCATATTAACATTGCAGATTAGTTTAATTAATAAATAACGTAAATAAAGAGGCTCCTGCACATACTCAATCGTAATGAAAGATATAAAATCAATCACTTAAAAAGGCAAACTATGACCCAAGGATATAAATAAATAAAATATGTAATATAAAATTCTAAAAACAATAGTTAAAATAAAGATGAAAAATACTCCTGGGGTTTTGTTAAGCAGGTTTGTTTAGAAGAGCAATAGACAATGGTTTTATATCTTGACATCCCCTACATGCAAAATAAATCATTTCAATACATATATTTTGTCAATAAATGAGTTCTTACCACTCCTCCATTTTCTTTTTTGTGCAGCTTTGTTGAAAGGATAAGCCTTTGATTTCTTAAAAGGCACTATGTGTAGCTTTTAGTTTTCTTTGTTTCTTTTGGACATATTCATGAACCCACCTCAGTGGGATGAGTAAATTGATACAATTATGTGGTAGCATGAATTAGCCAGTATGCTTAATTTCATTTGGGCTTTTGGGTTTGAATTACCTGCAAAAAAATGTGACGTAATGCGCGCTGCTTGATGGATGTAAACAGCACAACCACAATCACCAGTGAAGTGTTAGTTGAGATGGATTCTGAAAGAAGGGACCAGCCTCCAGCACAACGCAAACACTCGCGAACACTCCTCGCAAACATAAAAAACTCAAGCAATTATTATCGAGTGTGACCCAAAGAGCAAAGGCAAAATCTGATCAACGATGGGCAAAGACGAGGGTTTTGCATTTGAGCTATGGAGGCTCAGATCTGCGTTAGGTATAAACAATAACCCCACCTTGGCTTCTTTTTTACTAAAGAGGTAGGACAGAGTTGTAGATTATTTCAAGTGTGTTAGTATCTAAAAATAAAGAATAATAAAGCTTTAGCAATTTGTGGATAGTATCACATTAGCGTGCAAACCAAATGTAACTCGTAGATCATAGCTGGCCTAAAAACATTTCATGGAGAAGACTGTTTACATAAACAAACACCACTTCTGTTGTAATAATGTAGGAGATCGTCTGCTTACTTTATGATTATGCCCAGTGGGGTGTACGTAGTGAGAAAATGACACCCAGAAGAGATTATAAACAAGGAGTATTTGCACTTGTTGACTTGTTCAATTGTTTTACATTTGCATTTTACATTGAGCAACATTCACCAGTGTTACAGCCCTGGACGCAAGATAGGACACAAAAACAGTTTGTATTGTGGGGAGAGGGGGAATAGAACCACCAACCTTCCTGTTATAGGACGACCGCTCTACCACTGAGCCACTGCGTGTTCGAAAAACGAGTGTGCAGGCAGCTGCCACTGACAACCTGGAGTCTCACTTGTGTTTAGAAATTTCTCAAACCTCCGTAAGGTCACATGACAAAAATTAATAATACTAATAATAATGATAATAATAATAATAATGTATAATATCCCAGATTCAGGGGGTGGTTTATTTACCACTGGCTCATCTTCTCTTTCTCCGAGACCTGCTCTTGGTTTGACACGACGTTTCTGCAGTTTTTCCAACAACTTTTAGCTTAATGGGTTTCCATGGCAATAACCGGGGTTTAAATTAGCTAAAATTGCCAGGTAACACAGCAATCTATTCTTCTCTCGTCGTATTGTTGGCATCCTTCATGTCTCCTCTGGTCATTTTCTGTCAGACTTTTGAAGTATTTTAAAACACATTGAAGTATACGAGGATGTTCAAAATATTTACTGCATAATTTGAATTCATTAATCTGAGTGTGTGTTCAATAGATGCCGCTTTGGGGGTGAGTCCTGTCAAGTCGAAAATACCCCTGATGTAACTGTGTTGTCAGATGCAATTTGAATTTAAATTTTAAACAGAGCAGAATAAATAAGCATCGTTTCAGATGTGTCTGCTGCAATTTCAAACTTCCTCTTGAAATTGCACCATTAACTTGCATATTTATTTATATAATACTTTTTCCTGACAGTTTTTCATGTTTGAGATAATTAATGCTAAAAAAACTTGCTCTCAGCCTGGATTTACTTTTTTGTGGTCCACTTCAACAATAATTAACTTTTCTAAAATAATAATGTCCGAAGCTAATTAAAATGTTGTGTGGGTGTTCACTGCACCATAATTCAGTATTTCGTGAATGTGGGTCTAATGTCTACATTTGGTGTTGATTTATTCATTACAGTATATTTTTCAGCACAATTGGAGAAGCCGACAGAGCCCCAGAGACTTCACGGCTTCAATGTTCAATAAATGTGTGGTCCATAGATGATATTTCCGCACAGAATTTTGGAATGCACTTGCGCTGATGGTAGTTTTGGATCTTTTATGGTGTTTTCTCTCCTTCAGGTCTGCACTAATGTCCGCAATAGAATCTCACAAATTGTTAGAGAGTATTCTTTTGATTCATAAACTTTTGGTTTAGATTTTGTTTTTAAATCCGACTTTCCCTGACGCTGTGTTCACTGTCGTCATAACAACAGGGGGGCGTGTCTCCTGTAGACGGCGTTTACTGTGGAGCATGTGTCTTTGCAGAGGCTCATGTTGAACTGGAGAAATACAATAATCAGACTGGAGCAGGGCCTAAAGAGACGTTAATACAAACAGCAGAAACTTCAATTGCAATGTTTAAGACATGTTTTAAATCACTCTAACGTTCTTTAGGAAACACTTGGCTTCACAGGAGGCTTCTGTCGTAGAGCAGCAAGAAAAAAAGAGCCATACAAAACAGAAAACAGCACAATCCATGACTGAAATTAGTTTGAAACTATCTCCAAACTCTCTTTCACAAATAAACAGAACCTTGATTCAGTTTGGTCCGGACCAAGACTAAAGATCAGCTGTTTGGTCTTGGAGCTTTTACTCTTGAACATTTGGTTTTGTAATTATCGGAAAAGTCTGAAAGTTTGGACCAAACAGTGCAGGTGTGAAGGCTCCCTAAGGGTCCATTCACACCTGCCCTGTTTGGTCTGCATTAGTTTATTTCCTTGGAAAGTCTTGTTTGTTTGGAGAGGTGTTAAAATCTCTCTGGTGCGCCTATAGTTAAGTGAAACCAAAGAGCTGTTTGCTGACTGCCAAAAACATAAAAAGAATAGTCTAATAAGGAAATGTGGGAAAGCGACAGAAGAGGATCAAAAAGGAATCAGCTGTTAATAAAATGTGTTTAGAAGAATTTGTATTTATGTAAGAGTTACTGTTAACATTGTCAAAGATTTCAAAAATAATCAAAGAAGTATGGACCACATGTGGATTCGGAAAATGAAAGCTAGCTCTTCTTCCATCAGATTTCCCAATGTCGAGTTGACAATTCTGGCCAGTGCAGAAACAAAGAGGCAGACAGTGGATTTGTGCCATTAAACATAAAAATGTCACATTGTCATGATGGAGGACAACAAACTGAGTCACAATGACAGAAAACACTGCAACCTGTGAAGGGAAAAGGAAAACATAAAACAGAGATATTTTTCAAATGAAGCTTAACTTGTTCTTGTAATAAAAGATCATATAACTTGGCCATCTTAATGTGCTATAAACAGAAATCCAGAGGCAGGTTAACATCTGTGAAAAGAGGAAATCTCTTCAAACGTGGAATGTCTGAAGGGAAGCAGAGAAAATCCAAGAAACTCTGTGAGAACAAAGCCCACAAACACCTTTGAGGGTCGTGAGATTTGTGAAGCGATGCCTGAGAAGAACATGTGCTCATCTGCGGCAGTTGGTTTTGATCACTCTGAAACTGTTTATGACGCTGTGTGAAGGTTACATCTGCGAATGCACAGGCTCCATTTTTAGCTCCGGCGCTGTTTCGATGAGTTCTTGCTACAAAGCAAATCAGAGGATAATGAAGCGCTCGCAGTCGCCGGGGGTTACTCTCTGATGGATGTCGGCGCTCATTACACATGCATCTGTCAATTATCTGCCTGAGATACAGTGCTCAACAGGTTTTTCACACCGCTCCGGCTAATTCTGAGGGTTCATGAATTTCTGAAATGTGGTAAATGCCGGTTTTAATCACAAGCTTGGAAATGATACAAGGGCAATGGAAAATGAGAAACCCATTTATAGTAACAATGAGTCTATCCTACGCCTTTCTCTGGACTTTGTGTAACTAAATATAAATGGATGAAAATGTATGCACAAAATAAGTTTAAATAAAAGACAATAGTGAACTGGCTAATTCTTTTTGGCTTCTATTAATAAAAATATCTCTGTCCAGACGAGAGCGTTTTGAAAAGTATCTCTGTCCACACGGCTCTACTGTAAATCCATTAAAACACCACAAGAAACCACAGAGTAACAGTTAGAGCATGCAGTGAGTCTGTTTTGTTTTGGTGGCGCTAAACTCTTCTGAATGTATTAGCGATGATGAGTCAGAAGCAAAAAAATTATTCATTTTTGTCACAGACACCGAGGTTGAAGTGATAAATGTTTTTTACAGTTAAAAGAGAAGAATGAATCAGTTTCCGAAGGATTATCAGCCGTCGATATGGTCAGTCCTGCAGTAAGCTAATAAGTGCTTCAGACAGAAGTGATGTAATAATGTTCTGCAGTGATGTGTTGGCTCTAATAGACCCGGTTCACATTCGCTGGGGTTGTTGTAGTTGTTACACCAAATCTCTCTCTCTCCTTAAAAGGTCCTCGAGTAAGGGCGCCACCATACAGCGATATACCTCCGTCCACTAGAGGGCAGGCTCCAAAAGCGGAAATATAAGGAGAAACACAATAGCGACAAGTGTAAAAAATCAGGTTTACAGCCTGGTACAAAAGATGGCTCTGGTCTCTAGAGCTAAGTTTTCACTACATGACAACTCTGGGAGGGAGGTAAATTTCTGTTTAATGTGTTCGTTCATGTTATTTGAAAACTATTGTTTTACTTTGCAGTAACAGCAGAAAAGTCTGGATATAACAGTGGTAATGCTGGAGTCCGTTTTGTCCGTCCACACGTCTCTATTGCATCCAGAGTTTTGAAAAATATATATTTTGCGGCCTGAAAATTCTGTTTACGTGTGCATAAAAGGCACAAATGCAGAGAAAAGTATGCATTTATAAAAATACCCGTGTGTTTATAGCCAGGGCCATAGACTGTACTTAGCTCCAGATGCCGGCAGAGCGGACAAATAGAAAAATACACAATAATTGAGTCTATAGCATGAATGCATTACTAGACCAGGATCCTAAATATTTAATGGTTGCCATCAAAGTATTTTTCTGTAAATCCTTTATTTAGAAGATATTGAGAATATCAGTTAAACTTTGTGGTTACAGACGTCGATTAACAGTATTTTTACCTGGAGACTTCACACTCCAGCGGGTGACTGGAGTGTGACGTCTCCAGTCACCCGCGACTCCTCACGAAAATAAGTGGAAGAAAATAAATTTTAAAAAATGATTGAAAACTTAAAATGCTCGTGAATAACTTTTCCAAAGTTAGACAGGTTCCCATCCCCCACATTCCTGCGTCGACCCGAGCCTCCCTGGATTTAAATGTGAGGCTGCGGTGCTAATTGGTCCCCAGCTGCGTCTTTGTCGGAGCCGTGAGTTAAACCTGGTGGAGTTAAAGTGGGAGCGACAGTGAAAAGTGCATAAAATGAGGGAGAAGTGAGGAGTTCTGTGAGACTTGAAAATATGACAAAGTTGAAAACACTATTTCATCTGAGTGTCTCTTTTGAAGCAAGACTTTTAGATTCAGATTTTTATTAGATTCTAACTTAAATATGCAGTACGCAAAAAATAAAAAATAAAATAAAATCTTGTTACATTACATAATAGCACATTGTAAAAGAAATCATCTGTGAAGAAAACCAAGACTTTAAGATGTCAGTAAGGCTTAATTATAAAGGATTTTAATAGCTATTTTATTTTTTTAATAGATATTCAGCACTTACTTTGTCCAATCGTGCTCACATACAGGTTTTTCAAATAAGGGAAAGAACAGTGGAGCTTAAGGAAAGGAGTTACAGCGGAAACCTTCAGCTTGATTTATGTTGAAAAAAAAAACTAAAACTAATTGTGCTTCTCTTTCATCAGTGCTTTGTTTGTCCGTCATTGGCTGCTGTAAGAAAAGAAAGTAAAGGAATGGAAACAAAGTAAATGCTGTTGTGTTTTCTACTTAGTTTTAATTTGTCTCATGTGATAAAACACTACAGCAGTCATACAGTTGGAAGCAATAGAGATAAAAATGCTTCATATTCTGATCTGTGCAACACTAATGGGCTGTTTCCCATCTTTAAAATAATCCACATCATCACCTTCTGTCGATGGGCTTTTTTAGTCCACACTTCCATTCTCTCTGTTTGGCTCCAGGATGTAACGTCATTCCAATTAACATTTACTAATAATATATTTACCTTCAAGTCAATCAAATGTGTAAAATAGGAGCTGTATCACGTTTGGCGTATTTGATTGTGCATTAATTATTACAAACACAACTCTGGACATTTTTCAGACTATAAAAGACCATTGATGGTGTATTCAGAGAAAAAACTAGCAAGCCTTTTGACTTGATAAACTCGGTCTGTTCCAGAGACACACATGGCCTTGGCTTTAGAACCAGACTCCCAAGGTAGGACACCCACAAATTACTTGGAATGAAAGAGGATGTTCTTCTCTGGATGCATTGTCGCCACCTACTGGTCCGGGGTGTAAGAGCATTTGTAGTTGTGAAGTGTTGATAGAGATTTGTTCACTGCTCTATGGAAAACATTTGTAAAAAATATCCATCCAAGTATACAAGACCTCTTTTAATGAACATATTTGGACAGAACCTGATGCTAGCTGACGCTTGGCTTCACCACATTAAAGCGTGTCTGTGTCAAGTCATGTTTCCGCTGTGTTTTCTTTCCATATCCACGCTTCTGTGAGCAGCACTTTCCAACACTACATCACATCAGACCACATGTTGAGTCAAACCTTGTTCCCAAATTACATTCACTCCAAGATGGAAGGCTTTTATCGTGGATAATAAAACACAGATGGCAGATCATTTTGATGAAAAATGCCACCAGATTAGCTCTGGCCCTACCAATTGTCAAATGTTTGTCGTAGTAAACAGCTTTAATCTCAGTACGTGGAGCAGGGAAGTGATTACATTAGCCGGGCTGTAAGTAATTGATGGAAACGCTGCTCGTTCGTGCATTTATCGAGACAAAGTTTGTTTTTCAATATTATGTCCCTGGACTTTATGGCTATTGTCGTCCTCGTATTTCTTCTTCTCATTATTGTTCTAGACGCTTGAGTCTGATTTGATTTAACAGCTGACTTTGTTCTTTTTGTCATGTTTGTAAACTATATTTATACATATAGATTTTAGATAGGGTCCAATGGGAAGAAGTTAACTATTAGTTGTTTCTAAAAAATACTCTTACACTAAGACGCAAAACTTAGCACAGTTTACCATAAGCAAATTGAGTTAGTGTAAAAAAATGTCTCAAACACTGAACTCGGAGCTAGAAGTTTGAAATGCAAGGAGAGAAAGAAAAGCCAGCTCCTGACAAGGGAGCAGAAAAAAGACTAATGTCAGTCACCAAGGCCCAGTTGCACCAGCAAAATTTAAATCATAGTTTTACTTACATTTTATTGCACTAAGAGTTAAAAGCTGCATAGCTTTTATCCAGTAGAAACTCCGTGTTTTTAGGAAAATTACAGGAGGTTTGTGTCCAGCCAAAGAGACTGTGTCAGTGAGCTAAACATTATTCGCTCATGTCTAAGAACCCTTTTGAGAATATATATTTTTAAACTAAAAGTTACACAGTGCTACTTTAACAGTAAATAATCCATTGACAGAAACAAAAAGAAACAAAGTACATCAGATGAATCATATAAAGGTCAGATTTAATGCTGTGGGTTCAATTGTCTATTTTCTTCTTTATGACCTGATTCAAACCGAGGATTAATGGCTTCTCGTCGGACGTCCAGATGTGTTGTGAGATTTCAGCAGATCCAGTCGTAAAATATAATAATGTCAACCACTTAACGCGCTGATATATTCCCCCAGTGCCCTGCCATAATAGACAAAGCCCTGGTGAAAAGTCGTGTTAATTAGCAACGATAAATCTGCTCCATAACTCTGAGCACGACCTTGGATCGGCCGAGCGTAAAGGCCACTTCAGGAAGGATTTCATTTCATTGAGCCATGAGGGTTTAACTCAAAAGACACTCAGCTTCTGGTTTAATTCATTTTAAAGTTTTTGGGTGAAATCTTGCAGAAATACAGTCTGCACAGCTATACCTTGCACTCCTTTTTAGAGCAGAGCCATTAGCTGCTCATCAAGTCCTCGTAGCCCTCATAGAAAAATTCCTACCACTCCCTTCAACTTGGCTTTCTTCAGTCATTTGGAATACTTAATAGTCTATAGTTCTAATAGCTTTTTTTAACTGGTACCTGTAAAAACCCTGATGTGGTCTCACTGGCTGCAGGTATGACTGCCTGCCAAATCTTCTTTTTTTCACAACAATCAATGTCTAAAGAGCAAAGAAAATGTTAGTGCTGATGCATTAGTAGGTCAGGTCTTCTAGCCTCATAAACAGAGAGCTTCAAATTTTAAAAAGACAAACAGTAAATCTCAAATTGTATAAACTAGAGCTTTAATTGCATTCTGTTGGCTTAAACTACGTTTCCCAGAATGCTTTACTCAAGACATTGCCGTGTAGTATCCATGTAATCTGATTTTTAATCAGCATAATTTCCACATTCTGTACTTCGACCGTGATCGTGTTGTGTTTCTGTTTTCAAACACTTTAGGTTAATGCTTCAATGACAGATCTTGACGTGATTGTATTTTACAAAAACATAATGATCTCCACATCAGTGGCTTTGAAAGCTATCTTTTTGCTGCAGCTTCAGTAAAATTAATGCTCTTTTCAGCCAAACTCCTCAAAGTGCCATTCATGAGCTGAACTTGAATCAGGCCTGTATGTAACACTGTAAAAAAAGGATTTATTTATTTATGACAGGGTTGTAATGGATTACTGTATGTATGATAGTTTATTAACTTTATGGTTTAACACAGGAGGACAGTCTGGAGGATCTGATTGCTCTTCGTCTCAGTATTGGTCCTTCTTAAATGCTTGTAATCTGCTGAAATCACAGACAGCATCAACATTACATGGGTCATAAAAACATAATTTTATTCAAAACAACCCATTGGCTTATTTACTTGTCCTTCTGAGTCCTTGTAGCCCTCACATAAGTTTTTTTTTATTTTGTTGGTCTTTGGGTAGACTTATTAATCAAAGTGAATAATAAATCGGCCTATGTGTGTGTGTGTGTGTTTTTTTTTATTGGCGTTGTTTTTATAAGCTCTGTGCTGCCATTGGAGCTTCATTTACTGATGCTTTTAATTCCTTTATACCGCCACAGAATATTTAAATGAAGGACAATTTTAGAGTTGTTATTGTTGTTTTATTAATTAGTTCATACTAGTGCCACAAACTGCATTACCCATAATTCTTTAATACATTTCTTTTAGACTTTTTTGGCACACTACCTTTTCTGTTCTTATTCTTTGCAAAGCGCTGTTTTCAAAGCCCAAATTCATTTTAAAAAAGATGTATGTTAGTTCTCTGTGTATCAAAAATTATATGCTTCCAAAAAGAAATGAGAGAAAATGGCTCAGGGTTAAGTTCAGTAGGTAAAGCTTTATTTTATGGAACATCTATTTTAGTAATATTCAATGTGTGAATATTGTACTTTGCCTTGATTGGTGCTTTTGCCTGCTTCCAACAAGTGTTTTACGTGAAATAGAGCCTTTGGGATCACATCAGTCTTCATCGGAAGTGTTCAAAGGAGGTGTTGGAGAAGGTGCACGCTTCGGGGCGACGCAGATAATCCTGTCAGCGTGAGACTCCTCGGGACGGTGTGCAGCGTGGAGAGCCAGTGTTATTATTTCTGTGAAGGCGTATGATTCCGTCAAGCGTAAAGGACAAAAAGGCCTGGGCTCGAGCTGCCAGAGGAAGAAGAGCGGTGATGAAATGAGGGTCTGACAGCGGCGGAGATGTGCTGTACTCTTAAATCCAGGTCTAATCTCAACTTGTTATTTCTTTTGAGTTTAGTATTAAGCATTTCAGTTAAATATATAGAGTCTGATTTACTACAGCTTTGAACGTACAAAAACACACGCCAAGTGTGTAGTGCGAATAAAAAATGTAGCTAACTGATTTACTCTGAGTTAGGTTAGTCTCTCACACAAGAAGGAGAAAGAACATGTTAAATGGAAGTACTCAGGGCTGCTGGAGCTAAGATAGTGATATAAATACAGCACAATGAAGAGGTCGTTTTGTGAAGGAAAGACTGCTGTTGTTTGTGCAAATATGAGGCAGAGGAAATATTATATAATGTTTTTATTTTATTCTAAAAAGGGTATATTTGTCAGCTGAAACTTTTCACAAGAAAGAGTGAAACTTTTTCCTTTTATTGAACAAAAAGTTAAGGAAGGTCTGTTTAAAGGTAGCCTGGTAAACCAGACTGTTGTCCTTTTTTCAAAAGCAGGATGGTATGTCCATTTCTCTACTACTGCTTTGGTAAAGCCTTTGGTTCCATCAGAGTGGTCCACTTTCCAACTCTAGAGTCTGTGGTTTGGACAGTAATCCTTACTAATGAACTGAAAAAACTGGATGTGGTAAAAGTGCTAACATTTACTTCAGGTGTTTCCGGTTTTAGATAGAGTCAGTGTTTTACAGCGCTCTGTGGCATTGCTTTTTAAATTTCTTGCTTTCTAAATATATATCTTAAGAAAAAAATATATAAAAAATGAGGAAAAAGACGCAAACATCCCGAGAGTCCCTTAAAAAGGAAGCTAGTGCAGTTTTATTAATTTCATGTCCATAAAGTTTTTTTGCAGCAGCAGCCTCACACCAGGGTTTACTCTACTCTCTATATTAAATACTCTGGACACAGCTCAGTGGAAACACAAGTTATTCCTGGTCTTTCCCAGTTCTAAATCCTTAATACATTTAGTCTCTCTCTTTATACACTCTGGTCTCAGTTTGTGAGGTCTATAAGAGGTTCAGGAGATCGTTATAAACAGCTCCTGTTAAACGTGTGCACTTTATTAATATTGCTAGTAACTTTTAACTAACCCATTTTTTGTACATTTATTGTGTTTTCTGTATGTTTTATGAATGATGTGATGATTTTATGATCTGACACAATGACTGGTACTTCTCAAACTGGCTTCTTAAACACTTGAGTGGTAATCTCTCTCTGAAATACAATTGTGCGACTTTTTTTCTGATTTCCAAATGCTTTAGTGACATTACATCATGGCTCTATTTATCACTAATGCATAGCTGAGCTGCTGGAGATGCACAGAATCAATCATTTAAATGGGGGCTGCCAGAGCACACAGCAGCTAAAGCTCAGCGCTGGCCTTGTGGAGTAATCAACTTCTCAATCAGAGGCTCCAAAACACTTGAGTCCACTGCACGAGCCTAACTTAATATGGCTTCCCAAGGTGTTGACCCTTGAGTTGTTTTTAATGAAATCAATCAGTGATGCTTTTGCTACAAAAGGAAAAGCTACTTCAAAGAAAGGCTCATTAGTGAAAATAAAATAAACTCACAATAGAGTAGATTTCAAAGTGCCAAATGAACCATGACGAGTGTTAAACAGTGCTTGAGTGGGTGTATCTCAGCCACAAGCCCCTTTAGCAGGTTGAATTTTATTCATAACCCAAACTTTTCTTCTGCCCAGTCACCAACCCCACTCCTCACCCCAAAAACAGCACAGCGACCTTGCTTAAACAGAAAGTAGGCCATTTTTTTTTTATGTCTTATGCCACGTTGTTGAAGAAGCAGGGTTCTCTTCAACTCTTGAACTGATACTGAAGTATTTAAACAATGGATTACCTGAATAATGAGGTTACTCCAAAAAAGTTATTTAAGTACAGTCTGTTACCCCAAGAAAGATAATTAGCTTGTGTTTTGATCATGCAACACTGCCTGTTATTTATCCTATCTTTAGTTCTGCAGATATAATGACGCTCTGAAACTATACACAGAGAATACATTTAGAATATTCATTTCCTTAACCCCAAATCCAAGTAGCTCTGGTTTGTTTTCCCATCATGCCACTATCTTGTGTCTCTATCCTCTTTGATTATTGGTTGGTGGGGTGAGTGAGCTTCAGAGAGTGAAGGGCAGCATACGGCGGGGGATCTATCAGAGCGAGCCGAGTAAAACAAAGCGAGTGTGTGCCGCAGCGAAGCCGGACTGATCCGAACTGACATGTTTTATTACGAGTCACAGGCCTCTGCTCTTCCATTCGCCACCAATTAGAGGCTCGTCCTTTAAGTTGTGACCTCGGGACGACTCATCTTCTCGCCCGTCTGCTTGCCAAAATGAAATAAAACCTGCTCCGACTCTTTCCCTCAGGACCAACACTTCACTTCCTGGTGTCAGAGTCTCAGATAGAGTTGCCCTTAGACTTTACTTTTTGACTTTCAGAACATTAAAGTTGCTAAAGAGTGGTATTGGACATTTGACAGATGGGACTTTAAAATCCTTTGTGCTGCATTTTTCCTCTAACGTACTAAATGCTCAGACCCCACTTTAGTTTGAACACTCCAGCACAGAGCAGTCGACTAAAAATACACGCTCCCAATCCTACAATTGACCTGCTTTATCTCAAACTATTTATACTGTATGTTTCACTTTGATTTTGTTTTTTTTTTCATCTGAGGAAAACAGACGTAGCCAGTGCTGGAAAAAACACTTTCCCCAATTGGATCTTCTCCCACATCCAGTGTTGACAAGCCGCCTAGACCTCCACCGGCTAAAACTATCAGACTTTAAAAAGATAAAATAGTTTTAATCACTAGTTTAATCACTTAACAGCATGTAATAAGAATGATCTGTGGAAACATAGAGAAAATACAACACAAAATGAAACACACATAAATACTGGCAATACAAAAACCAATGAAAATATGGAAGAAGAGTTTTTGATGCATAAAACTATTCTACAATGTGTGTTAAAACTCTGAGTTTTAGGGTTCAGAGTTTAGTCCTAACACTCTGGGAAACTTAGATTGCGCCACTAGCATGAACTAATGAATGAAACAACAGGTTTTAAAATTATAAAAAGTCATTGGCAGTACATTTAAAATTTGTGGTGGCGCTAGAGATCCTGTCAAAACACACTTTTATGCTCCCCTCACAACAAAATAATCAATTATCTTTGTAGACTACATAATTTAACAACTTTGAGTGCACATTCATTCACCAACCTGACTTTTCAAACTCAATAAACTTGAGTTTGAATAAAGGCTGTGCACACCACCGACAACACTCGCCTCTCATGAGTCATGGTTAAAAGGACTTGATAAAACAGGGATTATTTGAGGTCTCGTTGTTGTTGTTCAAATCTTTGATGCCTCACAGGTTTCTGAAAGTCACCAGTGTTTTTTTTTGTTTTTTTTTCACAGCTCTGCCTCTGTTTGTTTTGTATTCTTTTGCAGCAACACGGTGCTTCTCTGAGACTCTGACAGCTGTCCTCACAAAGCCGTTAATGTTTTATTAATGACTTTTCTCTGTGTGAACCTGGGACCGAGCGCACTTTCTGCTGAGAAGCATCTGGAGCAAAACAAACTCAGATGAAAACCTGCTGCGGCGTCGTTCTCACCTCACATCCATCAGCTCGGCTCTGCGGGCCACTCCAAACGAGCTCCCACTGTTTTCAGGCAGGACATTAGCTTTAGCATCTCGAAAGACTTTATGGCCTTCAAAATATATGTTGTAAAAAAAACAAACAAACAAACAAAAATTGCTTCTGTTTATAACATGAACACTACTGTTGCCATAGTATCTCCTAAAGCATCAAAGTTATTGTTGTTTTGCTAAATTTGGGCGTAATATCGGCATCAAGCGGTAGCGCTAAAGAATTTTGCTATGTTGGGTATTGTGTCTGTTTATGAGTGCTACTAACCCAAATCCTCGAGAGAGGCTGGACTCTCCACTATTCTGGAGTTGCCTGCGGTGAGAGGCGGCGGGCTGGTGTGGGTTTGCTTATTGCCCCCCGGCTCAGCCGCTATGTGTTGGAGTTCACCCCGGTGAACGAGAGGGTCGCTTCCCTGCGCCTTCGGGTTGGGGATAGGTCTCTCACTATTGTTTGTGCTTACGGGCCAAATGGCAGTGCAGAGTACCCGGCCTTCTTGGAGTCTCTGGGAGGGGTGCTGGAAAGTGCTCCAACCGGGGACTCCATCGTTCTACCTGGGGGACTTCAACGCTCACGTGGGTAGCGACAGTGACACCTGGAGGGGCGTGATTGGGAGGAACGGCCCCTGATCTGAACCGAGTGGTGTTCTGTTATTGGACTTCTGTGCTAGCAACAGTTTGTCCATAACGAACACCATGTTCAAGCATAAGGGTGTCCATCAGTGCACGTGGCACCAGGACACCCTAGGCCGGAGGTCGATGATCGACTTTGTAGTTGTCTCATCTGACCTCCGACCGTATGTCTTGGACACTCGGGTGAAGAGAGGGGCGGAGCTGTCAACTGATCACCACCTGGTGGTGAGTTGGATCCGATGGCGGGGAGAAGGTCGGACAGACTTGGCAGACCCAAAGCGTACTGTGAGGGTCTGTTGGGAACGTTTGGCCGAGTCCCCTGTCAGAGAGATCTTCAACTCCCACCTCCGACAGAGCTTCGACCAGATTCCGAGGAGACTGGAGACATTGAGTCCGAGTGGACCATGTTCTCCACCTCCATTGTCGACGCAGCCACTCGAAGCTGTGGCCGCAAAGTCTCCGGTGCCTGTCGTGGCGGCAATCCCGAACCCGGTGGTGGACACCGGAAGTAAGGGAGGCCGTCAAGCTGAAGAAGGAGACCTATCGAGCCTGGTTGGCTTGTGGGACTCCTGAGGCAGCTGATAGGTACCGGCAGGCCAAGCGAGCTGCAGCACGGGTGGTTGTGGAGGCAAAACTCGGGTCTGGGAGGAGTTCGTGAGGCCATGGAAAAGACTATCGGTCGGCCTCGAAGAAATTCTGGCAAACCGTCCGGCGCCTCAGGAGGGGAAGCAGTGCCCTGCCAACACTGTTTACAGTGGAGGTGGGAATCTGCTGACCTCAACTGGGGATATTGTTGGACGGTGGAAGGAATACTGAGGATCTCCTCAACCCCACCGTCACGTCTTCCACTGAGGAAGCAGAGGCCGAGGGCTCAGAGGTGGACTCGTCCATCACTCAGGCTGAAGTCACTGAAGTAGTTGGGAAGCTCCTCGGTGGCAAGGCACCGGGGGTGGATGAGGTACGCCCTGAGTACCTCAAGTCTCTGGATGTTGTGGGGCTGTCTTGGCTGACACGCCTCTGCAACATCGCGTGGCGTTTGGGGACAGTACCTCTGGACTGGCAGACCGGGGTGGTGGTCCCCCTTTTTAAGAAGGGGGACCGGAGGGTGTGTTCCAACTACAGAGGGATCACACTCCTCAGCCTCCCCGGTAAAGTCTATGCCAGGGTACTGGAGAGGAGAATGCGGCCGATAGTCGAACCTCAGATCCAGGAGGAACAATGCGGTTTTCGTCCCGGTCGTGGAACACTGGACCAGCTCTATACCCTCTCCAGGGTGCTGGAGGGATTATGGGAGTTTGCCCAACCAGTCCACATGTGCTTTGTGGATCTGGAGAAGGCATTCGACTGTGTCCCTCGCGGTGCCCTGTGGGGGGTGCTCTGGGAGTATGGAGTCCGGGGCCCTTTGCTAAGGGCTGTCCGGTCCCTGTACGACCGGAGCAGGAGCTTGGTTCGCATTGCCGGCAGTAAGTCAGACCTGTTCCCGGTGAATGTTGGACTCCGGCAGGGCTGCCCTTTGTCACCGGTCCTGTTCATTATCTTTATGGACAGGATTTCTAGGCGCAGCCAGGGGCCGGAGGGAGTCTGGTTTGGGGACCACAGGATTTCATCTCTGCTTTTTGCAGATGATGTTGTCCTGTTGGCTCCATCAAGCCAGGACCTTCAATGTTCACTGGGGCGGTTTGCAGCCGAGTGTGAAGCGGCTGGGATGAGGATCAGCACCTGCAAGTCTGAGACCATGGTTCTCAGTCAGAAAAGGGTGGCTTGCCCCCTCCAGGTTGGTGGAGAGCTCCTGCCTCAAGTGGAGGAGTTTAAGTATCTCGGAGTTTTGTTCACGAGTGAGGGAAGGAAGGAGCGTGAGATCGATAGACGGATCGGTGCAGCTTCTGCAGCAATGCGGTCGATGTACCGATCTGTTGTGGTGAAGAAGGAGCTGAGCTGTAAGGCAAAGCTCTCGATTTACCAGTCGATCTACGTTCCTACTCTCACCTATGGTCATGAGCTTTGGGTCATGACCGAAAGAACAAGATCCCGGATACAGGCGGCCGAAATGAGCTTTCTCCGCAGAGTGGCGGGGCGCTCCCTTAGAGATAGGGTGAGGAGCTCGGTCACTCGGGAGGAGCTCAAAGTAGAGCCGCTGCTCCTTCACATCGAGAGGAGCCAGCTGAGGTGGCTCGGGCATCTGTTTCGGATGCCTCCCGGACGCCTCCCTAGGGAGGTGTTCCGGGCATGTCCCACCGGGAGGAGACCTCGGGGAAGACCTAGGACACGCTGGAACTATGTCTCTCGGCTGGCCTGGGAACGCCTCGGTATCCCCCCGGAAGAGCTGGAGGAAGTGTCTGGGGAGAGGGAAGTCTGGGCTTCTCTGCTTAGACTGCTGCCCCCGCGACCCGGCCCCGGATAAGCGGTAGAAGATGGATGGATGGATGGATGGATGAGTGCTACTGTACATAATTACAGGAAAATGAACAGGGCTTGATAGAATCTTGCTACTGTTCCCGGCCACCAGACATTTTCACTAGAGACTACAGTTTAATTCGGTTACATTAAAAACATGTTCAAACCCATTTCAGGTCTGTTGGTTGTTAAAGCTGTGGTCAGTGTTCTGAGTTAGATTTAGTTTTTTAAATAATTAACACATACCTGTTTATTTTAGACATTTGTGTGTTGCCTGCTTTGCTTTGTGAAGTTGTTACTGAAAATTTTAAAGCATTAATAGTGACATAAACATATAAAAATCGCTGAATGTTGCAGTCGTGCTAAAATACATTTTGTGGAATCAAATTGTTTTTTAAAATTAATCTTCCACCACTGTCCTTAAATCAAAACCCCACAACACGGTAGAGCTGTAAAAAGCCCATAACTCCAAAAATAAAATAACACTGAATTCTGTCGGAACCTAAAGTCGTCCTCCTTTATTTTACTGCAAGGATCTCGAGATTAGACAAACACATTCAGAGAGTCTTTCAAAAGTAAGTAGCATCAGTGTTGAGTCTGAAATGACGAGAAAGCTTTTCCATCACACGGCGCTGCTTTCGTCTCGGTACAGTACATTAGAGTGAACGAGAGGTGCTTCATCCCAAAAATACTCCCCAGAAAACACAATAAAAGCAGAGCTGCACCTTGCATTACCAAACCTTCAAGCCTTCTACTTCAATAAAAGACTTTACGTTGTACAAAAAAAAGCTATGGAAATGTGGTGTCACAATAATGAGCCTGTTGTTTAGTAACTGAACGTTTAGTCAAATTGTTAATTAGACAAAAGAGAAGGCATTAGCTTCTTAAACTGCTGTGACTCTTTAGCTACTGAATTATTTTCTGGTGTTATTTTTTTTTTTTTTTTTTTGAAGCCCTGGGTATCTCCATCAATCAACAAAGAGAGCTGCTTTAAATGTTCTGCTCATTTTTATCTTTCAGCCTGTAGCATCTGAGCCCTGCAGTGACAGCAACAACAGAGCGATGTTTCCCTGTTTCTCTTGTTAGGGACCTCATACACTTGTGATAAAAGGTATAATTTACTCTAAAGAGACATTAAGTATCACTATAAAAGTATTAGCCCGGCCAGCCAGTAGGACTTAACCTTTCATTTAAAATGGGCAGGCTTTATGTGGAGCTCTGTAATTCTGATCAAACCCAAATCGAGAGGGACCATGGTCTTTATGAAAATGAATTATGGGTTTGATAAAGGATACATGCCCGGTGCTGAAACGGTCAGAGTGGAAGACGAGAAAACAAAAAGTAAATTTTTTGCTGATTTAATGGCACATGACCTTTGTTTGTTGTAACTTCTTTTTTTTCAGCAGTGCCTTGTGTTATTTCTTTGGACAGTGATGCTGTGCCAAATGATTTTTCACAGTAATTACTCGATATGGGATTGCACTTATTGTTTAGCACTTACATTTCTATGCCAAATCTTGATGATGCGCTAATGAACAGGTGTCAAACATGCGCTTAACGGGCCAAAACCAGCCCACCAGAGGGTACAATATGGCCCATGGAATGATTTTGTAAAGTGAGAAAATTACAAAGAAGACATTTGCACTGTTTTAGTCACAGTAGGATATAACACAACACTGAGTCCCAGAACTGAACAGAAGATGGCAGCGATGCAATTACTCTTTGGCTGTCAAAATGACCCTCTGTGGCACCCTCAGCACCCAAAATGTCTTTGTCAAAGAGGAGAAAAGAGTGTAGAGCTTTCTGAGGAAAATGGACCATTTTCTATCTTTTCAGAGGAGAACGACAAACCTGTGTGTTTGGTTTGTATGCAGCAAGTTTCAGTGCTCAAGGAAAATAATATTTGGCTACTATGACACTTATTTTTAGCAGAAAAGAGAGAAGATGAATTAATTGTTCACTGGTCGGACATAAGAAGAGTCTGTTTTTACCTGTTTTTAATCGAGAGAAGTCAGTGAAGGTTTGCAAAATAGCATTAGCATAGCAAAGCTTTATTGTGAGGGTGAGTTTGTGAAAACAAAGACTTTTGAAAAACATTCGCCCTTTTTGGTTGATGAGACTAAAACAAAAGGAAATGAAATTGGGCAGTATGTCGGGCTGATCTCAGTCTTTGATGAGGAAGTACAGGTCCTGAAACTGTCCATTTCTGATCCATGAGGTGCTTTTTTGGTATTTCTGTACAAATCCAAAATATCATAGCTCTAAGTATCCAGTGACTTGTAGCTTGTAGCCTTTAGCTGCTGTAGCTTAAATGCTTTTATTTGCTAAATATCCGGCTACTTACTAATGTTCTCTACCCGTTCACTGACAGCACACACATGAAGTCAGTAAGTTGCCAATTGCCTAATTCATTTGTTTTTTCAGAATATGAATCTATTTATTTATTTTTACTTTATTTTTACTTTATTGACTTGTTTTACTTCACTGTCTTCAGTAGGAATACTTTTAGAAAAGCCTGTGTAGGAGACATTGCAAAAGACCAATCAGATAAAGTTAACAAAAAAAAAAGAAGCGTTTCATGTTGAAGAGAAATGTAATTTGTAACATCAAAGACCTGAGTCCGGGTGCTGTATTCATGGTTGTCCCGTCGTTGTTTGAATTAACACTGAATCTGGTGGGATCTGACGAGAAAAGCCACTGATCAAAGCGTGATTCTCTGACTTTGATTAGAGTCGGCGCCAAACAATGAGGGCGACCTGCAGCGCTTTCCAGACAGACACGAGCTCTGTCAGAGTTTATCCTCAGTTTTTCAAGATAACACAAGCTGAGAAGAGTCCAGGTGTTTACGTTCACAGACTGTAGGAAAGATTTAAACACCCATAAATGAGGTATTATTAATTATTAGATTCATTGCAGAATTTTCTAGTGTTGAGTCATTCAAACTGATTCCAATATGGCTGCTCTCCCTCTGTTTTTCCATTGCTCTTCCCAGTGATTTTCCGGCTGAGTGGGATTTCCTCTGGTCCCAGTCTGAGCAGTCACTTAGCGAACAATTACTGACTCCAGACCAGTCGTCCCTCACACGCCGCCCGCTGCAGGAACCCGTCAGCCTCGATGCCCGTCACTGCCTCGCTGTAACGCTGCTGCGATTGGACATTATAAATTTATGAAGACACCACTGGGGAAGAATCAGGCTCTGAATACTGATCGGCTAAAGTTAGACGTAGACAGACGAGACTTGACTTGACTGAGCGTCAGTGAATGTCTTAGGCCCCAACTGAACTAAACAAAGCCTTTAACCTTTCCCCGATCATAACTGAAGGTGGTTCTGGATTAAAAACACCCCAAAACATCCATTAGTTGGATTATTTTTGACATTTTGGACGTCATTTCACAAGAACAAAAAGGTCTTGTGGTCAGTTTATAGATTTGAAACAAAGTCTTGAGCTCCTGATGAATCACAGTTCAGCAGTTTGTCCGGCTCATACTTAATAATGCTTTAGCATTAATAATGGGACAGAAGCAAGTACTGATTACAAAAATACCCATTGAAATCCTGGTTTGGGTGACCAGATCAAAAACTAACCTAATGTGGGATCAAGTATGTTTGAGTGAGAAAGCAAATGGCAATGTGGGACATGACAAAAGCTACAGAATATTAAAAACACGGTGCCAGTGCAAAACATGTTATAAGTCTATTGAAAAACAAACTGAGATACACACCTCTGATTTAAAGAGGTGCAAAGCTGGTTCTGGTCAAACATGTCTGAACACAGACTAGTCCAACAACGACGATCCGACCAAGCCCGGGACCCATTGTGTTACTTATCTACATCACTCTGCTCCATCCTGGCTTTATGTTGTTAATGATAGATATATTATAACAAAAACAAAAAGGCACTTCAAAAAGGACCTTCTGCAGATCTGCTTTTCACAGATGTTTATGCAGAAAATGTTAAATCACAAGTATGTTTTTCTGTTGGATGCCTTCGGTTCAGATTTTGTTTACACAAGCTGTTGCTCCCTTGTGGCGTCTTTTCTTTTTTTTCTCTCTTCGTATAAAATCAGAATGTGTTTAATCTCAGACAGATGAGCAAACACACTGTCGGCGGCGTTCATCTGCGCCAGACGATAATACAAAGCTGTTTGTTGGGTTGAGACGCACGCTTCGTCATGGCCAGGGTCCATCTGAGTTTGGAGCTGGGATTTTTCTCATGGTGTGAATTGATAAACCGCTAAAACGCAGACATTTATGAGTCAAACTACGCTCAAAAGTAAAAAATGAACTGGACTTTTCTTCCACAAGCGACTGCTCTTTTAGCCTCATTATTAATTAAAACCAAGCAAGGCCTCACAGTTTTTTTTTTTTCTTCTTTTTGCCGTTAAATAAGATGTTACATAAATTGTCAATGTCATAGCAGAGCAGCCACTCAGGAGAGCTTAATGAGAACATCTGAGGAACGGAGCCAAAGGCTGCAGACAGCAAAGAAATGAAGCATTAAAATGATAGGACGTCTCCTGGGTTTTTACCTCAGAAAAATCCCGGGCTCGGAGCAACACAAGGACGGTCAGCTTTAATCTTGAAAACTGCACTTCTCCCTGGAACCAAAGTTTTAATACACTTTCTTTTAAGGGGACTTTGGACTAACTTAAAGAAACTAGTGTAAGCCCATAGAAGACTGCACATTACTCGGTTTAGATGTTGGATTCAATAAATATAATTGATTTAACAAGGATCACAGAGCTCTAAAGTCAAACGAGCTCTTTCTTTGTGAACATCCACCTGAAGGATCTGTCATGTATGACCAATGTCTTCAGATGCTCCAGGAACAACACACGGCTGTTCCACAAAACTCCAGGAAACTTAGTCTGTGGCACTCCCCGTTTTTCTTTTAGCCGTCCTGTTGTCAGACCCACTCTCCTTCAACAGCAGCAGAGAGACCTTTCCTGCTATTCTTTCATTAAAAATAATAAAACCAGACCAGTTTTCATCACAAAAATACTAATACATTCCACCAAAAAAAGTTTAGAGCAGACTGTAAACTTTTAGCCCGACTTCAGCGTCAGAACGACAGCTATCTCTTGTTTAACATTTAGTTCATTAATTGCAAAAATATATTATTTATAACTTATATTTTCAGCCTTTTGTTACTTCTCTCCCAACTTTTTTAAGATTTGTTGGTGCCATTTTATTCATCATTCTATTGTGAATAAAATATGGTTTTATGACTTGCAAAACATTGGATTATGTTTTTTTTTACATTTTACACAGTGTTCCAAAGATTTTTTGGGGGGATTGGGTTTATAAGGAATAAAGAATCACTGAACTGTATGTTACAAAACTTTACTCTGTGCACCTTTTACAAACCAGAGCTGTGACGTAAGGACTTTGACTGCACATGTTCTACCTTTGACCACTGGCCACAAAGCTATACCCAGACCATAATGTTCATCACTGGGGCCGGTTTTAATTTGAAAAACCATTAGAACCCTTCAGAAATCTCTAGCTTGGGACTAAATTGCCTTGTACTTTGCTCAAACAAACTGACTTTCAGGCTGTAATTCCGCTGCTTTGTGAGTCACACTGATCGTACGTGAGTGGACCAAATGAAGGGTCTGAGCCAAGCGCAGACAGCTTTGGGGCAATTTCAATCTCCTTTAGCTTCCGTCCAGCTAACAGCGGTGACTGTAATAATGTGTGGCTGGTGTTGGTCATTACAGACACTGCTGTACTTAGATTCTTCTTAAATTTCCTTCAAGCACAACTCAACTCTAAATGCATGAACAGTAAGTGCTATATTTTTCTGTAAGGTCCTTCACTGTTTGTAATGTGTTGAGTCAGTCTGTCCCAGTTTCTCTGCTTTACAGAATTCATTTTCTACCATTCCGTCTAATTAGAGTTCAAACAACGGTGCAGCAGGTAAAGACTAGCAGCAGGTACAAAGCAGGATTTGACTTAAATGAGCTAAATTAATGTGTGTTAGCTCAGTTAGTTAGTGGAAAATAACCACAGCTCACCATCAACCCTTTGGATACACCCTTGTCTCTTTCTTGCCTTGTGTTCTTGTCAGAGTCTGGTTACATGGTACTTGGACCTTTACCTGGAAGGCTGGTGGTTTGATTCCCGCTCTCCCCACAGTTCATACTGTTGTTGTTGTGTCCTTGGGCAAGACACTTAACCCTCCTAACCTCTGGTGGTGTTCCAGCTGTAACACTGGTGAATAGAAGCTTAATGTAAGTGGCTCTGGATAAAAGCGTCTGATAAATGAATAAATAAAAGTTCTCCTGGAATGGTTTGAGTTTTGGAGTTTCTGACTGCGCAGGGGCTCCCTCCTTAAAACTTTATATTATATAATGACAAAAGAAAAATCTTGATATACCATTAAAAATTGATGGGACTGAACTGGAAAAAGGGAAATACATTTTTAGGAGTTTAAATTTATGAAGTTGAGTTTGAAATCTTAAATAAATGTCACAAAAAGAAAATTGCCATAGCCACTGTTTGTAACCCATTGTTTGTAAAATGTAAGGTTCTAAAATTCCACGGTTTAGTTGATCTCAGTATTATTCCAATTATGTATAAAGCTAAAAACAACCAGCTCCCCAGTAACAGCCAAAAAGGTTTGCAAATAGAGAAGGGGCTAAAATTTAAGAGAACATCATTTAAAGATGTTTGTTCTGCACTAAAGAAACGTTGTGTTAACAGAAATGCTGTGATACTATGGAATGGACTGGACAATAATAGGAAGAGTGTGGTAACTTTACATTAATAAATATATATATATATATATATATATATAAATATGTTTTTTGATAGGTATACTGGGATGTAAATTAATAATGGATTTCATTTGTTAATTAAATAACATGATAATATCTGTTTTGGTTTTTTTTGGCAATATTTTATATTTAATAAAAGTATTCTGTTCTTTTGTTTATTTTATGACAAGAACTGAAGTAAAATGACGTTTAATCACCTGAACAAACATTCAACATTTTTTATGGACTTTACTTTATTTCTTCTTCTTATTTCTCTGAGACTTTGACCCGTAACGTACCGCTCGAGTGGAAAGGAGACAAAAAAGTTAGAAACAATTTTAAGCACAAAATTCTAAAAGCTAAAGATTAAAGGTCTTTTGGGACGAGGAAGACGTGCTCCTTTAAAATGTGTGACTGTCCCGTTAAATTTCATTCGCCCGCATCATTTCTGCTCCAACCTCTCTGCACTGACCTTCATACTTCTGCAGATATTTCTCTTTTCATTGCAGTTTGTCAGAGCGAAGACGTGACACTTCCACCTCGTCCTTTCTCTGGAGAACAGAGCAGACAGCGGCCATTATTTCCCATTAGCTCCGGACAGCGCTGTTTGTAGCAGCGAGACCGGGAGCAGAACCAGGTCGGTCTCTACGGAGCTGGACTCAGACTGGACACTCAGTGCTGAAGGTTAGGGCTAAAAATAACTGCAAAAACAAAATAACAGACACATATGAGAAAGTGTGGATAGTGTGAGTTCAGTGCAGCGGTAAAGTACACTATGACTATCAGTAATATGTGCTCCTCTGATGGTTCCAGTTTCTGAGTTTCGTTTTTTTTTTTTACTTTGATGTGGTCATTTAATTAGGTATGTAAATGTTACATTAGTAAAATAAATCATTAGTGTCTGACAATACAAAAACAGTACTTTCACATACACCCTGGATATTAACCCATCAGACTAAAGTTTTTCAAGCCCAGCTCTATGCTACTGCTAAGTTCATTTATCAGTAGAGAGTGGTTTGACGATGGTCCTTGAAGCACGACCGAAAGGACCAAACGACAAGGAGACAAGCCTGGGCTGTGTACGGTGAGAAACTCCAGAGAGAAGGAAAGAGTAGATCTCTGTCATTAAACCTGCTTCTGCCCGAATGGTAGACATTCTAAGTTGTAATATTTAAGCGTAAACTGATTAAGAATAACATTATGACCGCCTGCCTATTATTATCTGAAGGTGTGGCTCTGGCTCCAACATATCAGCAGCAGATTCTTTAAAAACTCCTGTCAGTTTCCGCCGGGGCCTCCATGGATCGCCTCCACAGATGCTCCACCAGCTCAAACTCAGACCTGGACACCTTCCATTGGTTCTGTTCTGATGCTCATGCCCATTATTGGGGCTTTCAACAGTGCACTGGGGTCAGAGGTCACCCTGACAGGTCCCATACACAACAAACTGAGATGCACTGTGTATTTGACACCTTTCTGTCAGAACCAGCATCAGGCTCTTCAGCAGTTTTGAGCAACAGACGCTACTCTGCCTTCACTCTCCACATGTACATCAGTGACCTCTGACCCCTGACTCTGGTTCACCACTGTTCCTTCCTTTGGCAGTTTTGATCCTGACTACTGCAGAGTGGGAACTGCCCACAAGAGTCCTGTTTTGGAGATGCTCTGACACAGTCCTTGTCAAACTCGTAGAAATCCTTTGTCCATTTGTCCTGCTTCAACTTTGAATATTCAGCTTACATTAATATATAAAACAATACTGTATGTCATACTGTAATGCCTTAAAGGTATTATGAATTGTTTACAGTAAATAAACTAGAGTAATGGCCAAGTAGAGATTTCAGTGTTCAAGTTAAAAACCTTCCTTTTAGCACCGTTTACATCCTGTAAAGAAAAGTGAAAAGATTTTTATCTGCGTCTCTTCATCTTTTAATTTAAAAATTGTTTCTTATTCTAACTTTGTGTATTTAAAATGTGTCTTTAATTTCTGTAAAGCACTTTGAATGAATGAATAAAATACAGAGATGGGTGGTGTATCATGTGGTTTAAACAACTGCAGCCTCTGTCTGAGTGACGTCTTCACATCGTCGATTTAAAAAGAGCCACAAACCTCACTGCACGTCACTGAGGTCTTTTATCCTCCTAATATATTTTAAAGCCTGTTTGGAAGAATCAGTTTATTGTGCTCAATCCAGTGTATCCAGTTGTTAAATTAGCGAGGAAAACCTTTCATTTTAATTGCTACTCTTTGTCCAGAACAAACCTCATGGCTCTTATGTTTATGAATCAAAATGTTTATGAAAGCTAAAGTCAGAGGATTATAATAAACCACTGCATCGTTAAACTGTGTGTACTGTATGGGAGGATGTAAAGTGTAATTTACTGCGTGTTTTTAAGACGTGGTGGAAAATACACAAGATTTGGAAGGACAAACGCTAAGCCAGCTGCTGTAATAAAGCACAATTAATCTGAAAAAGTCTTAAGTGTTTGTTTGTCCTTCGCCGTACGAGACAATTCAGCGTAAAATAAAGAGGACACTAGCATTTGGGCCGACGCCAACAGCCCACTGAATCGAAACACGGCCAGTAATTCATCTTGTCACAGCACTTTATCCTTATTTGTGTTTTTAAAGCAGGAAATTAGCAGCCGTTTTATTGTGCCCTGATTTAATGAGGAGATTATGTTGAACAAGCTCGAATTTACAGCCAAATATCCAACACATAATGAACCAAAAGACACCCATTCACTATTTAATAAGCTCTAATATCACTAATGGCTGCTAAATACATTTCTCAGCTGCTGTGTTGTGTAACAAAAAAAAAAAAAAAAACAGGATGTTGAATCAAAAATAGGTCAAGGTCCAAGTTTTTCTCTTTCTTGGATCTTCTGCCTCGCAGCGTCTAAAAACATCCATGTGCAGGCCACATGGTTGAATCTGAGAGTGAATAATTGTCAGTGTCTGTCTTTATGGGTGTTTGGTGCGTGTAAAAAAATAAAACCCTAGTGCAGTTCTCTTGGACAAATGTGAATTCTGCAGGATAAATCTCAGAGCCACCAAACATGCTCCGAGACGTCCTACTAAACTCTGGTACGGTTCAAAATGTGAACCACAGATGTCTAAAGGAGAAAGGAAAAAGACGATAAATTGGAACAGTTTTATAGTTTAATCAACGGTTTGTTTTATTGCTAATATCTTATGAATGTTTGCGACAAGAATCATAAGAATCATGTGCCCCATTTCCATGTATTCTTTTAGTTTTTATACTATAACATCTACCTGTCCTGGGACTACAGGTGGAAATTAGCAACTGAGCTAAAGCCTGGTACTATACAATATGAGGTTAATGTCTTTTTTTTGTGCACTGCCCCTGCTAAATTAAATAATTCATTAACTTACATTTGGATCAACAGGAACCATCAGTGTGTTTCAAAAAGCTTTGTATGTTTATAGAAAAACAGAAAATGTTCTTTGAGGTGCTTCATGCACAACAAACATTCCAACATTGAAAAACAAATAAAACATTAAAAAACAGCCATTCTTCTAAAAGCTTCTTTAAAAAATACAACTTTATAATAGTTCAAAGAAAATCCCTGCTTATTGATTTAATTTATAACAGTGGAGAACAAAAGTTTTTATAAATATTTTTCCTCACTTTTTTCCCTCAGGGGCTGAACTAAACAGATTTTTTTCTGTTTTGGCGAGAACTAAAAAACTATAATAGGACCTAAACCATATCCACTGTGTTGGGTTCGACATCCTTTTTCACAGGACATCCATGTTCAGAAGAAAACACTACAGAAAAGTATGTTGCATCTGTTGTCCTAGTCTCAACCCTAACCTGACACCTTTTTTAAACACTGAGTGAAAAATTAAATTTACCAGTGTTACACTTTGCTCCCCTTTTTTCTATTTATGTTTTTCTTCTGGCGCTGGAACAGGTTTATATACATTTTAATATTCTGCTCCCTCGGTTTTATATGTAGCTGTTACTTCCTCGTTGACCTCAGTTTCGACCAATAGAGGTTCATTTTCAAATAACTACAAAATGAAGTCAAAGAAAACTTGAAAATGCTACAGTTTGTACAACAGGTCTTAGCTCGGGTTTTTCTGGCGTTTAGTCCGAGGCTAATCTCCTCCTTCTGTCCTCCTTCAGCTGTGAAATCTAAAGTTGGAGAGCATCCGAAATAACACTCACCTTGGGCCTGTTGACTAAGTGTGAAAATCCATCCATCGTGCGGCTGTCCTCTCCGGAGGCAAGCTTATCTAAATAGGATTGATTGGCTCCAGCGATCGTTCATCACCCGCCGGACGTTTAAAGGAGAGAGATTTTAGGGATCGGATATTTCCAAACAGCCTCCTCGGTGACAAGCAGGTAAAGCAAACAAATTGATCTGTGGAAAAAGAACGGACTCCGGCAGAGGAGAGGCAAATGAGGGGAATTTAAGCAGAAGGACACTAGGTTTACTGTGGAGATAAAACCTTACATGGACTGGACATATTTATTAATGCGAGGAGAAAGGAAGTAAACTCAGTTCTAATAAGAGACAACTTCTGAGAATTAACTTCAACAGTTTCCAGTTTGAATTAAACTTTGTAGTCATTCAAGGGGGCGGGACTTACACCTGTCAATCACTAACGAGGGAAGATGATTGGCCTTAAAACATGAGTGCTGCTGCTTTATTTCATTCTTTTACTTTGAAGGGTTTTTACCTCTTTGCTCTTTTCAGTCAGTATTATCAGCTGAAAGAAATTAACTCAGTGAAAGAACTGTAAAGAAAAACTGATCAGTGGAACACAAAAAGCAGGGTTTCTAATGCAACAGTGCCCCATAGTGGTACACTTTGAGTATTGCAGCCAAGAAAAACAATACAGAAACACCTCCATGACCTTCCTTTACCCACAATGCACCCAGCCCAATCATTTTATAATAATCTCACTTTAAAGCAACACTGAGTAACCTTTCAGGATGTACCCTACAGCCACAAGTTAGACTCTGAAGGATCCAGTAGTTTTTGTACGTGTGCAGTGTAAACAGCGGCATTAGATTGAAAAAAAAAAAAGAAATCTTTGATACAAGTTTATTTTTATTACCATTATTCAATATTATAATACAGCAGTATCAGTAACTCCTCTTTTCATATTATCAAATAAACAGCTTAAACACCAAAAGTCATTAAATTGCTTTTTCACAGTTTGAATACGTGTCACAAAAATAAAGCTTTCACCAATAAATATGTATTTTATGAACAAATGTAACCATTGAACACAATAGCCATCTTATTACCATCATTGCACTTAATTGCTATCACAGGTCACGGCTCGTCTTTGAAGCTAAAGTTAACTTTTGAATAATTTTTGTAAACACATGTTAAAAGCCACTCATTTTTGTCCTCGATCCAGCAATTAACTCCGAAGAGTGACATGTTTTTAACGTCTTTTTCCTGGTTCAATGTTGGCCGACTGACAGCGGCACAATGAACACGAGACGACGCACCGGTGGGCTTTTGTTCCGTCGAGGCTCCTTCAAGTGTCAAAAACAAAAAAGGAACAGTGGAGGCAAGAATTAAAAAGCAATTATGAATCACAAAACAGACAGAACATAAAACATGTGAAATATTCCTTGATATGAAAAGGTGAAAAGTTGGTTCAAGAAAACTTTCAGTAGGACTCCAGGCGTCATTCATTCATTTAGACACAATTCTTCTCTTTATTTCCAGTTATGGAGAGCGATAGAGATATAGATAATTTATTCATTTATGCCAATTAGCCATGTGCTTTTTAGTTTTGAATTCAGTAAGGGCAGTTTATATTGACTTTCACTGCTGCATAAAACCCTTGTGGCCTTTAAATTATACAAAGACTGGAGAAATATCTGTAAAATTGTCTACAAAAGGCCAAAACAAAGTTTATATTTTTGTGAGCTACCTGGGCCACCGTACAATTATATCATAAGACTCAAGATTAGCCACATTAAAACCGTTTAAATCTTAACTTTTAAACTGCTGGTTTTGTTTCTAGAGTTGATTCATCATCTTCGGTCACATTTTCCTCTAAAACCGGATGAATGGAGACGTTCACGGCGATGTAATTCCTGCGCTCGGCCTTTGACAGAAGAGACTCTCGCTCACACCGTTCGTCCAGGTCACATTTCACCGTCTCTGCCGCTGGACCGTTGGCCGTTTCCTCTCTGACCGAACCGCAGTTTATTATCAGCGGCGGTAACGGCACGCTTCGGGCCAGCTCTTCAATGTGTCTCGCCAGCTCCATGGTTTTAAACTGCGTGACTTTGGCGAGCTCCAGCGTTTTCTCCGACGTTATGATGGGAATCCTTTTGGCCACTTCGAAAGCTTTCTGCAGCTTCTCGGCTCCCTCGGTTCGGAAAAACTCGTTGATGACCCGCTCGGTTTTCTTCAGATGGCGGTTCATCATGCAGAGGCGGGTGAAGTTTAGGATCATGGTGATGGTAAACGTCACCAGGCACACGATGACGTAGTAGAGTCCCAGGCCGGTGTCGGTGTGGGCCACTCTCAGCGTGACCGTGCAGTTGGACGACTTGCTGACGCAGATGTAATGGCCTCGGTCGGAAAATGTGACTTTGGTGATGTTCAAAGCACCGTTTTCTTCAATCTGCCACCTCCCATCTAACAACAGATAAGAATACATTTAGTCCAGAGTTAGATAAGGGTGCCCCGTTAGATTTTTATGGTTTAATATTTATGTTTGGTTAGTCTCCATTACTGTTGGAGTACCACAGAACAGTTCCTTCTTGACCTGCTCCAAGTATTTACGTCTGAACCTTGGCTTTACCGACTCTTGCGACCAATGATGTGGCAGCTCTTACAGGTCTGGGCAGGTTTTAGGTTTGAAGATGTAGCAACCGTTTTGGCGCAGTGGATTAGGAGGTAGAGCAGGTCGTCCTATAATGGGAAGGTTGATGGTTTGATCCCCACAGTTCATACCGTCATTGTGTCCTTGGGCAAGACACTAAACCCACCTTGCCTCCAGTGTCTGTGGCTCTGCTGTGAATGTCAGTGTGTTTGGTGGAGGTCAGAGGTCAGCCTGCCTTGACGTGTGTAGTATATATTGATTTATTTTTACATTTTAATATTCTGCTCCCTCAACTTGGAAAAACTTACAGAACATCTTGAAGTTAAATAATTTAATCTCAATAGGTCAGTTTATTTTTCAAAAAGGTTTATGAACTTATGCTTTTTGTTACCTTGTGTTGTTAAAATTGCTTCCATTGTTTTCCTCACTTGTGAGTCACTCTGGATAAAAGCGTCTGCTAAATGACTAAATGTAAATTAGATCCATGGTTATCCACTGTTTTAGGTGAATAAGTTATGTTGCCTCTATATTTTAATAACTTTGTTGCTTGGACGTGTGCTGCTGTCTTGACCAGGACTCGCTTGAAAAACAGATTTGTAATCTCAATGGGACTTTCCTGGTTTAATTAAAAAAATAAATAAATACAAGAACAAGGCATTAAAAAACAAAAGAAAAAATTATTTTCTCATCTTTGCTTGAGTCAGGATTATCTATCCATCAGCTCAATGTGCTGGTCTCACGTGTCCCAACGCTATCATCTACAACAACACTACAGTGGCTGAGAACAGTGACAGCTCTGCTGAGTACGTGTCTTGCCTGTTTTTTGTACCTTGGTTGATTTCCAGGCGAGCTCCTTTTAATTTAAACCACTGGACGTTTTCCCATGTGGTATTGCACCAGATCACAAAACTAGAGCCCTCTTTAGCCACCCAGTCCAGACTTAGTGGACCGCTCCTGCCCTGGTTCTGCAGCCCCCTCGTTCCACTGACGAAGAGGAAAAGGGCGACGGAGAGCAACACTCGAGCATCAGTTTGAGACATGACGAGCCGTCAGAAAGCGGACCTTAAGGACAAAAAGTTAGTTATTGTTTAAAAACAGAAAGAGCACAATGGTTAAAACTGTTTCCAATAGTGTTTGAGCACATGAAAATCAAAGCGGGCAAGAAAAACAAGTGAAACAGACAAATATTGGCTCTGCATTGCCAAGATGTTTGTATATTCTGTTATATCTTACATTATCAGTCGCTTTAGCTTTTTATTTTATTTTATTTTTTTAAACGTGTGTAAAGGGCATTTATTGCAGCTGTTCAGCAATTTAAAAAGTCAACACATTTAGCAAAAGAGTTTTGTCACCGTTTGCCTTCAGTGGGACAAATGTAAAGACAATTTCTGGTCATTGCTGTCACCAGATCACATCTGGATGAAAAGTGGGTTTATTCCAAAGTGTCAGGTCTATGTCTGTTTCCATATGTTCCACCTCCAGAGGCACGGAGCTTATGCAAAAATCTGTTTGAAAAGTGGAGTTTTTCGCTGCTGCGGCTCAAACGTTAAATCAAGGATTATAGATTCTGAAAAATTATCATTTCACTGAGAATCAGATTTAGGTTTTGTTCAGGAAAATGAGAAATTTACAGAATTCAGAAAATAATTATTTTGAAAAACACTAAACTGTTGTGAACGTGACACGAACTGTTCAGAGATTTGTGCAAAAATGGTTTTGAGAAACACTTTCAAGTCAAATGAGAACAGTATAAAGTCTTCATAATGTTTACTTTCTAAATAAACGTCCTTGTACAAAATAAGTTATTCCAAAATGTCTAATAGTCATTTGACTGAAGTTTTAGTGTGTTACGGTAAAATGTGGCTGAACTGGTTTGGCAACATGTTCTAAAGCCTTTACTCAACAACACACTCTTAAATCTGTGCCAACAAATAAACATTCAAACCGTCACAAAGTGTTCAAACCACAGAAGAATCAACGCAGATAAACGTCAGGACTTACCTGGCTCTGGGCAGATTAGGCCAACGCTTCAGTCTTTATTGAAAATCCCTTTTAGAAAGGATGAACCTTTGCTCTGAATATTCACAAAGACCAAACAGGAACAGTGTGCACTTCCTGGTGCAGGTGCATTGGGGGCGTGGCTACCGGTCTCAGAACAAAGCTGACTACGTGAAATCAGCAAAGAACATGAGCAGCAAGGGAAGAACAGTCTTTGATTAGATAACATTTAAATCAAGGATCGGCAGTGCATTTAATAAAAACTGTTGAAAAAAAACAAAGTCAATATTAGCAGTGCCTATTATTTATCCACAATGAAAGCTATAGTTCTAATATACTTCAAGTTCTGTATTTTACTGCCCTGTCATTAAGTATTTTTTTTATATTCATAGTTAAAAAACATTCCCTGGAAACCGATTAAAACTTCTGACCTAATCATTTTGTCACCCAAGAGTTTATACTTAACCAGATGAACAGCTTAGCTGAGGACAGATATTTCCTCATTTGTATTTTAATTGTATATACATTTGTCTAATTTAGAACAGTCACATAAAATACTTGGGATTTTTTACCAATTTCTATCATTGGTCTTTGTTGCAAAGTAACATTCAGGGAGAAGTTGAATGAAGGAACTCTAGATATAAATTTTATTTTAATCTCTTCCTCAAAAGGTCAGGCTTGACTGGATAAGTCGGTTTAGATAAAGTTGCAAAACGGTAGATGACGTATATTTTTTGAAATGCAAAGGGGTACTAAGAACTCACACTTGGACTTTGAGGGGTTTTGACTGTTTACTGTGATCATTTTAATTACATCTGGGACCCCTGAATGCTCAGAAATGGTCACAAATGTTATAGTCTGTGCTGTAGAAATATTGGCACCGTTATGTTTAGAATAAAAGACATTTTCATAAAATGAGCTGATGTAAACACCATCCAACAGATATAAAAAAAAAAAAAAAAAAAACAAACAATACAGCTTTAATCAAGAGAGTTTTAGGCAAAGTGATGGATGCATGCTGAGCAGCTCAGGGGCATTAGTGCATAGTGGACATGCAAAATGTTTTAAAGTGTATTATTTAAAACCCAGGCTATTATAAATTTGCACCAATCCATTTACGAGCGTTTAACCACTCTTCTGGAGCACAGTGAGCAAAAAAGTTGCATGTTCATATGCAGGATTTTTTATTTTTTTTTAAGCTAAGTTGATCAGCTGATTGTGTACATTTGATTTTGTTAAAGTACATGTTACTAGCAGGCCATGGTTTAAAGCACAGCGAGTCAAATCTTGATCAGAAGCCACAGGTTACACAAACTAAACTTGGGATTTGAACATTGGCCCCATCGTAAAGGACAGTTTTAACATCTCTGCACATCAGTTAAATGTGCTTAATGTGCAATTCCTTTGCATTTATACATCTTTACATGACGTTCTAAGCCCTGTACCACCAGGTGTCAAAGCAGAAAATCGGTTTGTCTTTTGGTCATGTGTTCAGGACCACCACTAGTGTCTCGAGCAGGGCTTAACCATGTCTAAACTCAAGGCCAGACCAGCCATATTAAGCCTAAAGCTAGCATTAAAGCCACTGCCATAACCCAAGGATAGACAATATAAACCTGGCCCTAGCTTGGAACTAAAACAAGAGCTACACCAGGAATAAGTAGGCCTAGTGTGGACTATGCCAAGGACTCAACCCAATATGATTAAAAGCTTGGATTTAGTTGCAATTTTTTAATCAGTAATTTTAAATTTGATGACCAAGTTCTGGCAGTGCCGTTTTTTGACGTTTCTTCAGAGACTCCACACGCCTCAGTCATAACAGCCTCTGAAGAAGTCTGTGGGAGAAACACTGCTGCATTCAGGACTCGCATCCTTCAAGATCCTGATGAGATAATGTGTGTCAGTAACAATATATGAACAGTTCCAGCAGAGACCACAAACAGAATACTGCAGAGCCCAGGTCCATCAGAACCAGTCATTAATGCTACTTCTCTTTGGATCATAAAATTAGGCCAAAACCCTTGGCCTTTTGCACCAGTGACTTAAAAAAAAGTCAACCTCTGCAGATTTTAGACAGCTCCTGTAGAGGGTGCTGTGGTGGTCGGTTTGGTAGTTGCGTTTTCTGATGCACAATAATGTTTAGTCCCAAAGACAGACTAATCATTTAAACCTAAATGAAAGTATTAAATTAGGTAGAAAACTGGTGATGTCTTTGTGCAATTGACACAGCAGTGTCAGTGTAAATATAACACTATAGTTTGCACCTCGTTGCTGCTAAACCCAGACTAAGTCAACTATATTATGCCATTTAAACTTTAAGCAATTTCTATCGCTCGACTTGTAAGAACAGTTTCTGCAAAAGAGGCTTACAGATTGTAAACACCCTGTGACTGTCCCTAGAGCCTCCGGCAGAGTCAGAGGAAACCTCAGAAACCCCAGCAAACCCTCAGAAGGCTCTAGTGCCAGGACAGTTTTATACACATTACCATATAGTCTCCAAACACTGCATTCCATGAGGCTGTACCAACTCGGTTTTCTCATCACATTTTTCTTTAACCTTCATCTAACTGTTCCTTAAAATATAAGCAGTGCATGAACTTACCAGTCATACTGCTTTGCGATGCATTTGATGTCGATCTTAACTTCACCATTGATGACAACTTCAGGAAGATAAACAGCTTGAGCAACTGCACAATCATAACCAAAATAACATTACACCTCACCATTGCAGGCTTTGAGTACAAGGCTGGTCTGTGGCCCAAGGCTTGAGGTTGCAAAGTCTTGAGGGTACGTTGCAAACGTGAATCGAGGCCCTTTAATGGTCGTTGGAGCCGTGACCCTCGGAGAGTTAAGGACTTTCTCCACTTCACAGATCACTGCAGGAAGTGAGACCAGCACAACACTTAATATCTTCTGTCGCTTTTAAAGACAATGCTTTTGTTCATGAAAAGATTGGCATCAAGCCCCAATGTGTCATCATCTAAACATTTTAATGTTCTAGTTACTGAAACAAGTTATTCCTTAAGATCTTTTAATTCAGTAATGTTCTTTTAGACTAATGCAAGCAGGTGTTTGTTTATAAACTAAGAGTAGAACAGAGCAAGTGGATATCCAATATTTATTAAAGTTATGTTCCTATACAACTAGCTGAGCCTTTACAGTCACTTAGTTTCTGAAACGGATCAGTGCTCCAGGATTTTACACACAGCTCCAGTCCAGACCTGAACATTATTAATCCATGTCTGAACATTAAGACAAGACAAGACTTAGACCAGTGTAACTCACCTGTTGCCAGTCTCTTCAGGTTTACTGTAACATGTTGATGCTTGAGTGTGCTCTTGAGCTGGTCTCGGAGCTCACAGCGGGACACAGTGGCACCTTCAGAAAAACTGGGCACCAACACGGCCAGAGCCAACACCAACATCAGAGCGAGATTCATCTTCTGCTCAGAGACACCACAACACAATGTACAGTAAAACTAAAACCAGTCAAACTAAACCAAGAGGATTTTCAATGAAGAGGGTAACAGGCAAGGTCAAGAATCTCAGCTGGCAGATCAGGAGGTCAAAGTTTGTCAGTCATGTTCTGGTATGGCTAAGTTAGTTCAGAGTTTGATCAATTTACTAAAGCCTATGTAAGAAGTATTCCATGAAAGCAGAGAGATTAGGTTCAGTTACGATTATGGTCTATTGTAGGCTTTCAATAGTATCTTCTGCCGATTGCCCATAGAGTCTTTACACTCAGTTACTCCATTACTAATAATTTTCTTTTTTTTAAAAAAAAAAAAAAAAAAAAACAAAAAAAACAAAAAAAAAACATTGTAATAATAATCACATGGCTCCAATAACATGGTGCCTTTCACACAGCTTTTCTCGCCTGTTTATGCTTGTTTCTCTTGATTCAGAACCTGCCAGCTTCTCTCAGTATTTATACTGTCATGATTAGTCATGTGACTCACCTGTTGCCTTCTCCTCACCTGCCCACAGTCTACAATCACCTCAGCAGCAGTTAACCCTCTGGCCTTGTTCAAAAACACAACCCAGCATCTCATACACAGGTGTGGACCAATTCTAATGCACCAGAGAACTTGGACATTAGAGTTAAAATGAAAGATGACTTATAGAAAAGTTTTTAAAAGATATTTTTTATTACACCAGAGTTCCAATTCTATTTGTCAATTCTGCCACATGTAAAGTTTATGCAGAAAATTGCATCAAATGCATGATGCAAACATAAGAGAAAACTGTATGTAGTGCAATGTGAACAGTGCAGGGGCAGTGGGAGGTGCTGATGGAGCTTGAGTCTGGTTAAAGTGACCACGCTTCATAAGAGCAGTTCCTGAGGGGTCAGTGTTGATGGGTGGGGAGCTGCAGGGGTCACAGACAAATGAGGGCAGGGCTGGGAGAGAGTTGAGCTTCCTGACAGCCTCTGGATGAAGCTGTCCTGAAGACTCCAGGCCCCTCCCTGATGGCAGCAGACTGAAGAGTCTCTGATGGGTGGGATCACGTGCTGTACATGTCCTGGAGGGAGGCACCGGTCTTCTCTGCTGCTCTCTCTATGCACCGGAGGCTCCTGTTGCAGGAAGCAGTGCAGGCGCTGTACCACACAATAATACAGCTGGTCAGGAGACTCTCTATTAAATAATCCTGCTATGATATGTGTAAAACAACCTGTGTAACATTTAAATAAAATATAAAGGGAGGATAAAGAATCAGGTTGAAACACCATCAGACTCACCGGTCAAATATTTATAGAAACTCACTGTGCACAGGGGACTTGTGTTTTACTGAAATAAAGGAAGAACAATAGCGGTGTGTAAAACAGGGCATAACCTGACACATGAAGCAGTACGTATGGTTAATAAATTATGGGACAAGCAGACAAAACCTTGCATCGTTTAATTGTGGATTTACTGCAGGAAGCAGTCTAGACACGGAGCAGGTGCCAGGACCAGTTAGCATTACTTTTGTAAAACATCCTCATTTATTTTATACCAGTTTTTCATCAATTCACCGTTATACCAAATTTTTAATACATTTTTTTTATGTATAATTGAATTATGTAGGCCTACTTAAGTATTATTTTCCTTTTTTTATTTTTATTTTTTTAATATTGTCAATACATTTTAGATACATTCATAATATGTTAGAAGTTATATATTAATTTAATATAATTGGTATATTTATAAGTCTTATAAGTCGTTAAAATACATTAGTGCTATCAAGCCTCAGTCTGCCTTGCGCCCAAACCCCGCCCCAGAGCACCCACAGCGGTGCATGGCTCATAGCCAAGCGTCTCCCAGGGAACCTCCTAAATGGTCGTTGCGTAAGGGCGCCGCCATACGCTAAAATACTGCGATATTTTGCTGTCCACCAGAGGGCAGGTTCCAAAAGCGGAAATTTAAGGTAAAAATCATGTTTACAGCCTGGTACACAAGATGGCTCCGGTCTCAGAGTTTCACCCCCCCGTTTATGCTATCTAAAAACTATTATTTTACTATGGAGTAAAAGCCGAAAAGCCCGGATGTAACGGCAATTTTAGTGCCGAGTCGTAACAACAATATCAGTGAATAGGGGCAGATTATATCCACTATATAAAGAATCAATGCTCATAATCTGTAACGCATGGTTCATTTACATTTATTCATTTGGCTGACGCTTTATCCAAAGCTACTTACATTGTTCTACAGTAATTACCAGTGTTACAGTCACTGGAGGCAGGGTAGGTTAAGTCCCCAAGGACACAACGTCAGTATGAACTGTGGGGAGAGTGGGACTCGAACCACCTACCTTCCGTCTGAAGGACAACTGCTCTACCCACTGAGCTACTGCCGCCCCTATAGTCTGTGGTTCATAGTCTGTGACGCATGTGACGCATTTTCACACATTTTAATTGAAAGAGGAAACGCATTTCCTGTGGAAAACTCAAACTGTGGTAAAAAATAAACTCTAAAAATAGTCTTTGAGCCTTATATCTTTGAGCTGCATGAGAGAACACACAAACACTCAGAATGCGGTGTGTTTATAACGACACAGCTCTAAGCAGTGTGCTCCCTCCTCTGCTGGTCACAGAGTTTATTCTGGGAGTTCTGGGGAACAGCTTCGCTCTGTGGATCTTCTGCTTCTACCTAAAGCCATGGAAGAGCAGCACCGTGCTCCTCTTCAACCTGGCCATGGCTGACTTTCTGCTCATCATGGTTTTACCATTTCGTGCTGGTTACTTCTATAATCTCGAGTGGAAATTTAGTAACACTTTCTGTAATGTTTCTCTCTTCATGCTGGCTATGAACCGCAGTGGGAGCTCCTTATTTCTGATGGCTATAGCTGTGGACAGATACATGCGTGTGGTCTTTCCTCAACACCCGATCAACTATATAAACGTCTCCAAAGCAGTGTGTGGAGCTGCTGTTCTGTGGCTGCTGGCTATTTCAATGACCGCTCATCTTTTCAAGCTAAAACACACCAACACAACTAACTGCGAGGGCTTTGTAATCGAGACCGTGCCCCATACATATCTGACTTGGCATAGATTTGTGTTTTTGTTTTCCTTCTTTATACCTTTACTTGTGATTATTTACTGCAGTGTGATTTTTACCAGGCATCTGCGAGCAAGACAAATCGCACACCAAGCCAAAGTCAAAAAGGCTTTGTACTTGATTATAGTGGTCGTGGTCATCTTCATCATTTGCTTCCTCCCCAGTAACATCATCCAGTTAATCATCTGGTTCAAGACAAACGAGGCGGACTATATTCAAGTCTGCGCCGCGATGAGAGAGCTGAACACAGCTTTTAAGATTACCGTTGTCTTCACGTATTTCAACAGCGTCCTTGATCCGGTGGTCTACTACTTCTCCAGTCCTGTCATCCAAAAGATCTGCAGGAAAGTGCTCCGTCTGCCGCTGGCCTCGGAGACAAGAGCACTGAGATAAAACTCTGTCAACTTACCTGGTGTGTGTCATGGTTAAGTTAATTCATTAACTTTGCCCTGTCTCTGTTTATTTTTGGGAACAAAAATGTGTAAATGAATAAATAAATAGTTTTGTGCAATTACAGTGTTTACATTTATTCATTTAGCAGACACTTTTATCCAAAGCGACTTACATTGTTCTACAGTAATTACCAGTGTTACAGACACTGGAGGCAAGGTGGGTTAAGTGTCTTGCCCAAGGACACAACGACAGTATGAACTGTGGGGAGAGTGGGAATCGAACTGCCTACCTTTCATTTGAAGGACGACTGCTCTATCCACTGAGCTACTGCTGCACTTTGTTTATTTTTTTGCTTTTTCCCATTTGACCCACCTTTGCTAACCCTCTAAAATAGACCAGCTTTATGATATTTTCAGAAACAAAATCTACATCATCTATTTGCAAATATCAAGCTATAAAATTACTTTATTTTAGTGTTATTTAATGTATTTACTACAAACTTTTACTGTTGACCTTTGACGTTTGGCAGTAATCTAATGCACTAAAATTGTGCACTGAAAAAATAAACTTTCAAAAATGAAATGAAACAAACATAGTTTAGACTTTCAGCTTTAATTTGAGGGTATTTACAGTACATCCATCAGAACTGTGTAGGAATTAAAACAGTTTGTATATGTGCCTCTAACTTTTTAAGGGACCGTAAGTAATGCGACAGATTAACAATCATAAATCAAACTTTCACTTTCTAATACTTTTTAGATGTTGTTTGGCAAACCCTAATCTGGCCTTCCTGTTTTTGAGGCTCACCAAAGATGTACATCTTGTGAACCCTCTGTATTCACTCTGGTGTTCTCTTATTTGAAAAAAGGTTAAAGTAAAAGCATCTGGACTGAGTTTTCAAGGTGAAGACGTTTTGTCTCTAATTCCAAGAGACTTTATCAATTCTGAGATCATCTGTAAGAGAGCTGAGCTTTATCTCTGAAGGGAGGAGTTTCCCCTGAAACCAAACCTGTTGGAACCAGGCTGTTCTGCTCTCACAGTCGCTGGCCATGAAAGGGAGGTGTGACTCCTGACGTGGGAGTCATTAAGGCTCAGGAGAGTTGTTGTTGACACTACTCCATTCAGGTGCCACTGCTCCTCCCTCTCCCTTAAAAAGTGGGAGGCACAAATACAAACTGTTGTAAGTCCTACACCGTTCACCTGATTTGGAAGTAAATACCCTCAAATTAAAGCTAAAATCCTGCAGTCAACGTGTTGTTCATTTAATTTCAAATACAATGTGGTGGTGTATAAAGCCAAAAAGATTATAATTTTATGTTTATTCAGTATTTATGGACCTGTCTGTTGCTAATCCATAATCCATCCAGCATTTTATTATGTTAATATATATTTTAAAACATCATCTATATGTAAAAAATAAAGTTCTAAACAGTTTTTATAATACAGTTATTCAGAATATTCATTACAGTCATAACTCTTTAAGATCTTTCAGGAATTTCCTGTTGCCATTTGACAGTATTTCACTGTAAATATTTCAGACCTTTTGAACAGAGTTTGTCATGCTTCAAAAGCCCTATTGTATCTTTATAGTCATCACATGCCTTTCAAACCTAATAATTCAATATAGAAATTGGAAGATAAATGATGGAAATATTTTCTAAAAATGATATGTATTAAGGTAAAATATTATTTATATAAAGTGGAATAGATTTGTGTTTACTGTGAATTACCAATGGGATTTTTATATGGTACAAATGTATTTAAAAAATCACACTTCTGTACACTATTAAAAAGTCTATTTTAGTCTGTGAGAAGTTTGTTTCCTTCCTAACGCTGAGTGATTAATAACGAAACTGCAAATGAATTTCACCGATGCGGATGTGTGCAATTTAGTTAGGTATTTAAATCTTGACCTAAAAATGATGGAATACTTCATTTTACACTACTCTTGAAACATTATAAGTGTCTCATTAAGTACACAGTGTGTAACAAACTGTAATAACATGTAACTACATACACACCCTAACCTTACCTACAACATGTAAGTACACATAATTACATTGTGTATATACCTTGTAGTTACATGTTATTACAGTTTGTTACACAAGGAGGTAAATAAAATGTATCAAGTGTATGATAAAAACACCTTTTATTTGTTTTGATCCAGGGGTCGATAACGAGTGTCCTTCCACAAAGGTTCGTTATTGCTGCTTACAGTTGTAATGTTCTTTGTAACTTGTTGAACTTAAACCTTTTACTAAACTAAGCTTTTCTCTTTTCCAATGAGTGAAACTTGAAGATTAAACTTGTTTTGGCCACAACAAACAGCAGGACAGAGAAAAGACAGTTGCCTTCTGCTGGTGCTGTCTGAGCCTCTGTTTGCCCGACAGAAAATTAGATTTAGTTTGTGGTGCTTCAGAGAGAAATCAGTGAAAGTTGTTTACAATATGGAGCTCAGTCATTCATTTATTGAAGCCAGCTATTGGTTTTCAGGAGTAGAAAAGGGAAAGACGTGTAAAGGTAAACACCTCAGACCAGACTTTGAGCTGCTTTAATATTAGTTAAATATCAGCTGCACTGAGCTTCTCTATTTGCTGCAATAACAAACCAAATACTTTTAGTTTTAATTATATAAAATGTGTGGCATACAGAATTCAACTTCAAGTAGTTTTCCCTTCTCTGTCTCTTGAAACATATAATGTGCCTAATTAATGTCATATTAACTGTCAGATAATATATATGTTATACTTAACCGGACTCTGACATTTGGAAAAGCTCAGGTTGAAAGCTTTTGCAAAAGAGCAGGTGCTTTACCTGAATACCTGGAGGTGATTGGATTATACAGCCACTGTTTTATTCAATCAGAGCAGCGCTATGTTTACGTTTGTAACAGTAAAACAGTCGCTACATCTTCAAAACTGAAACTTCCGGTTTGAAGATTTTTTTTGAAGATCTAAAGATTTTGCTTGGAGCAATTCAAGATGGATTTTTGGGAGTTTGTAAACTCACAAATGTTGTGAGAATCCAGCTGCAGTGCAAGGTTACTGTGTCCCAGCAGACGTCAAGAAACCCCCAATATGTCCCAGTTCTGAACAGCCTTTGTCCAAAAATCCCACTTTTAACCAGTTCTAAAGAAGAGCATTGTAGTTGCATTTCTTTTCAATGTAGACACTGAATCCAAAGTGACTTACATTAAGCTTCCATTCACCAGTGTTTCAGCTGGAACACACACTGCCCAAAGACACGGCGACAGTATGAACTGTGGGGAGAGTGGTAATCTTCTGGTTTTAGGACAACCGCTCTACCACTGAGCCACATGTCAGACAGCTTTAACCACTTATCAGAGTGTAAAATTATCGGGTGACCGATCACTGATGACACGAGGAAGCCTGTGTTTTTGTGGAGGTTTTTAATCATTGCTGTGGAGAACAAACAGCTGAGGGATTTTAACTCCCACAAAGGCTGTCGCAATCACTCAGCGCTAATAACCGAGAAATTAAACTGGACACTGCATTAACCGAGCGCAGCAGTCCAACGCTCACTCTCTGTCAAATCATCAGATTAGACCCAGAACAGTCACAGGAAAATGAACCGGAATATACAGAAGGTGAAGGCAGCTGTCTTAAAACAAAACAAACTAAAAACATGTTACTTTGGGGAAAGATTGGATTATCTTTGTTTTATAAGGTCATTCAAGGGGCTGATTTTCTTTTACAGTAAAATTAATCAACACTGAGCCTTACTCTTAATGAAGTAATTACTTTAAATGTAACATTTACTTAGCTACTCATTTTGACTCATTTTCCTTTACAGTGCAGTCTTGATCAGACTTTCACTATGTTTGTATATCACCAACTCCATGTCCCTGCTGGGCTACCATAGCTGTTCACATGCTCTAAAAAGGAGGTGTGTGAGGTCTAGGGTTGCAGTCGGCACTTTTTCCACCACGTGATGTAAAATGCTCATACTTATTCAAATCTATTTGTGAATGATTAAATGCATGTTTGCTTTATTCTTTACAGTTTGTGGATGTTTCTTGTCATTAATCAAACATGAAATATTTCACAGTTGAAGGAAACATGCTTGTATTAAATATATATGCTAATGTCATAGTCCTGGCTCTAAAGATTAAAAACTCTCTGAAAACTACAGTGATTAATTTCAGATCAACCTGACTTTTGTGTTTCCTGTATAAGAGTACGGTCATTGTGAGTCGACACAGCACGGTGCTTCCTGACCTTTGGTGGCATTTGAAAAGGGCAGCTCTGGACGGATGGGGCTCACACGTATCATTTTGCAGCTGTAATAGTTTGTTTTAATGAAACAGCCCTCACAGATTTAAACATTTAGTTGATGAGTTTTAATGTTTTCTGCATGTTTGGATGGGTTTTTCTTTCATTTCTCCAATTAGTGAGCCTTAAAATCCACAAAATATTATATTAGAATACCACAATGGTTTCTTAATTATTTTTTTTTCATTTTTGCTTGTATTTGATTTATTTATTTATGTATTTAATTGTGAACCTGGTCTGACAGATGTGTCTGTGGGAACACATTCAGAAAACTGACATTACAACTAGAATATTTATAAAATGTGAGAGTTTTGCCACAGCATTTCTCTTTTTTGGTGCTTTGATATGTATACAGCCAAGTGCATCTCAAAGATTTTGTTAGTGTTAAAGCAGCACTGTGTAACTTTTAACACCAAAAATATAGTATACACTACAAATCATTTTAATGGTTCTAAGACATCAGTAGCATCATGTCTGTCTCACTGACAGTCCCCTCAGCTGGACACAAACCTCCTGTAACTGAGAAATAGGCTGATACACTGGACCCTAGGGGAGTCGTATTAAAATAAATACACAAAAAACGTTTTTGAGAAGATGTTTTTTTTTTCAAACTTGCTTATCGGATAGTCTCTTGAAAACAAACGCCGTCCGTAAAATGACACCGCTGTGGTACCAACACAGAGAGTCTGTAGAGGAGTCTGCAGCCTCTACGGGCTAAAACTTACAAACAGTGGCTTTAAAATCTACTGAAAATTTTAATTCACATGACTGTAAGAGAACAGTCTATCAGATAATTCTCAGTCAGTCTCAGGACCACAGCACAAAAGATGGCGATGGCTCTAGTTCTTTAAACGGGAACAACTTCAGGGCTGGAGTGTTTTAAAAGAAGCAGCTGAGAAATATTTATGACTAATTGCTGAAAAGAGCCTCTCAATTTCATCAAAATAGGATGACAAGTTTTGTTATCTTTAATTTTGTCACCATTTCCACTGTAACTTATCTCATTAACAAATCAGTGTGGTTTTGCACTACGCTTTAAACAAACCTTTAGCCTCAAAAACAGTGTAGAAGTGGCACAGGATGTTCCGATTACATTGCATCTGTAATGGGCACACATCTCACTCTGTTTGGCTCATAGATGAAGAAGTACAACAGGAAGCAATGCCATAATCAGGCTGACTACTGTTTTATAATTCTTGTTGCTGTTAGTGGACCAAGTATGGCTCGTCTAGACAATTTTTTTCTTCATAAAAAGAGTCACACTGTTAAGTTTATTGTCAAAGAATGTTTTATATTTTCAAAATTGCACAACAACATAAACAATAATAGTATGAAGCAAGAGATATAGTATTGTTCTCGTGCAGCTGAATGTTTGTATTCTGCCGAGAATCTCATAAAATGTGCTTTTCTATTGTCATTTTGTTTCTGTCCTGACACTGTCGATTAAAGCAGTGTTGCCTGGTTATGATGAATGTGGCAGTCTGTCACCTGTTTGTCCTTTCAAACACAGCCACAGAAACACGGGCACCCAGAGACGCTCTTCATTCGACTCGGTGACAGCTCGGGTAATTGTTCGTCAGCCGCTGTCTGAGTCTAAAGAGGGCTAAAGTTACAGATATAAACTGCAGATTTGACACACAATTGGTTTGACTCGGTTTGACTTAGTGTTGTCATTCCCTGTGTTAGTCAGACATTTATTATCTACTGTTCTTTTAAAAGTAAAGCTTTTATGTTGTCAGTAAAGTCGGAGGGAAGATGCATTAAGTGCGCAAACACAATAATCCAGGGTTAAAGGTGTGGTGTGTACTCTTTGGATTGCAATTCCACACCTCACACAATACCCCGTATTAGCTATGGTAGCCCAAAAGGGACACACTTTTGTCTATGAACAAACTCAGTAGAAATTATTCATGATTTAAGGAAAAAAAATGAAGAAAACGTTTGTGTGTATGTCTTAAATCTTGAGCAACAATCTTGACCAAAGGACAAATTAGCAGTCCTCAGTTTGTCCTCCTGGGGCAGTTGTAGAAACCGTAATGGAGCTAGGGGTCTGTGGGGCTTTAAATGTTTTCAAGATAATGCAATTATAAACACTGTCATGGAATTTCAGGCTAACAGCTTTGTCAGGCCTGGTCCTGATCCCGATCATATTAATGGTATATTAATGGTGAGACTTAGGCCAAACAATACAAGCTCTTTAATCACTTGTTCGTCAATCACTAATAATAGATATTAATCCATCCATCCCTCTTCTTACGGTTATTTGGGGCCGGGTCACACGGAGAAAGACGCCCAGACTTCTATCTCCCTAGACACAGCCTCCAGCTCTTCCGGGAATACCAATGTGTTCTCAGGCCGAAACAGACACTCGAGCCACCTCAGATGGCTTCTCTTGAAGTGGAGGAGCAGCAGCTCTACTCTGAGCTCCTAACCCTAACTCTAAGGGAGCGCGCCCGACCACCCTGCGGAGGAAACTCATTTCTTGTATCAGGGATGCTGTTATATAATAATAAACGATAACAAGCTTTACAAGAAAACATTTACAAGAATACATTTGTAAAATCTAAACCGGATTTAGCCTAAATCCGAAATAATTGATAACACGTTATAACTCCTGAATCTTTATATTGATTTCAATAGATGCTTGTTTAATCGGATGCTAACAGTTGAATATGATTAACATAAAGGGGAAAAGGTTTGAAGATTGGTCATGTTTATAGAAACCTAAATATACGTCTTATGAAGTTGTAGAGGCGGAGATGGAAATAAAAAAGTCCAAAGTCACATGGCGGAACAGGCTTTCTTGTCAGGTATGGATGAAACTAACCATCTCAGTCTGTTTTACCTCGATGAATAACGTGCATATATTTAAAACCAACTAAATCCTATTATAGATTATTCATTTTAAATAACTCCCCGCCGTCTGTCTTTTCCCTTTGCGGTACATTTTGAGTCTTTAAAAGCTTAAAAGCTCTGAAGCTACGCCACCTTTACTCGTGTTCATAGTTGAAAACATATGACGCTGCGTGACCAGGAAGCGGCCGCTAGAAAACAGACTACAAATCCAGCAAATTAGAACACGGTATTTGCTTTCTAAGCCCGCCTTAAATGACATTCCACCAATCACAAATCGAGAACCCGCGCTTCCTTCCGGTAGTGAAACAAATCTTGTCCATTGTACGCACTGTTCTGAAAGAGTGCCGCGACTGACTATGTGCAGACTGAAATACGTGCTCTGCGTGGGTTGTTTAATCTGTTACAGTTAGTTGCTGATGCTTCTGACTTGAATCCGCTTGAGGGGGTGATAGTAAGTGGGTCTTACTGAAAAGTGACGGGCGACGTCAGCTTTTGGCTTCACTCCGTTTGATTTCTCTCGTTTGAAACAGCTCGTCCAACATTGCGGTACTGTTAGCATTGAAGCTAGCGTCTTCTTTTATCTTTTCTGGCGTGGATGTCAAGGCAGTCCACCGGAGTATGACTTTAACAAGAAGGCATTGTTTGTCGGAATAAATTGCAAGTCTTAGAGCGAGTCAAACCCACAAACCCTGGACGCTAAGATAGCTTTAGTAGCCACTTAGCCGCGCTAGCTTGATAGATTCTCTTTCCACAAAAGGGCACCGCGTAAACCTTCAAACTCCGCAACCCCACCGTGTTTACTGCGTTTTTTTTACTTTGTTTGGACCCCGACAAACTAAGCGGGACTGTAAGGCAGGATGAATGGGTTCAGTACGGAGGAGGACAGCCACGATGGTCCCCCGGCGCCACCGTTTTACGGCCAGAGCTGTTGCCTGATCGAGGACGGTGAGCGATGCGGCCGCCCGGCTGGAAACGCCTCCTTCAGCAAGAGGATCCAGAAGAGTATATCCCAGAAGAAACTCAAACTCGAAATCGACAAGAATGTGAGTACCAACCCGGGTTGTTTTTTTTATCTTTGTGTGGAGTTAAACGTAAAGCGGTGGGTTATGTGACAGTTTAATACTAGTTCTTTGTGAGCGGCGACGTCTCGTGCTGTCTTTCTGTCAATGGGCGGTGTTTAAAAGTTTAAATGCGACACTCGTACTTTGAGGAGCGCTGTGTGGACGTCTTCTAACAAATCCCAAAGCTAAAGCTGTGTACTTCATTAGAAAAAGTCAACAGCAAACCAGAAGGACTACATCTGAGTAAATTTGCAATAAGTCCATTTAAAAGTAACATTTATACAGACAATTCAAATATACAATCAAAATACAGCCACGCCTGTGACCGTCTCCAGCTATGCTTCTGGAAACAAGTGGAACTCATGTCTAAATGCCATCAGGAGATAATGTACTAATAATGTCCGTAACGTGATCTTTTCCCGTAGTTGAACAGGTTCGCCTCAGTGGATGCCAGCTTCGTGCACAACTGTCAGCTGATCGTAAAGCAAACAAGAGGCGCATTCACAGTTTACTGTCGCGCTTCAGCTGTAAATGGTGGACCACTACTCGGAGTCAAACTCAAACGTGGAAGCGTTACACAGTTTCCTTTATAATTAGAATAGAAATACGAGAATATGCTTTGTCATTGCATCTTATGACTTGCTGACTAAAAATGGGCACTTGGGCTAAATAGAGCTGCAGATACTTATTACATGAAAATACACAATAATAATAGCGTAATAGTTACAGTATGACAATGTAATAAGCTTGAATCTCTAACTGTGTAGTGCTAGTACAACGAAGCAAAGAGTCTAAGAAGTTTAAAAGGATATGCTTTGCTAACAATTTGCTAATTCATTAATTCTTGTTAATAATTTCCTTGTTTTTAAAGATTTAAAGTGCTTTTAAGGTAATGCTCTGCTTGAAAGAACATGTCTTTAAGCCTTTCAAACTGTTTTAAGGCTCTTAGTTTACGTACAGTTATGAAGACCTCAAGTTTCCCCGGTTCCTTTAGCCAAAGCACTATTTAATCTGTTTTTCAAATGTGTTTTGTCTTAAGCGACTGACACATTTTAAAAATATCTGCAGGTGCGTCATCTTTACATCTGCGACTTCCACAAGAACTTCATCCAAAGTGTTCGCAACAAGAGAAAGAGGAAGACGAGCGACGACGGAGGAGAGTCGCCTGATCACGATGTTGAGGTTCCTGAGGTAACGCTTTCTGCCAAATAACTGTTATGTGTCTTACAACAGTCCACCAAGTCCACAAGAGTAGAGAGAGGCTTTGTTGTGGGTTTTTAGAATTATTCAGTCTCTTAAACTGATTCTATTGTGGATTTCAAAACTATAAATTGGTTTGTACTGTTCCACACATCACAGTAAACCTGGAGATTTGACCTAGAGTTGACTTAAATGTCCCAAATGAATAAATTAGAATTTTGCGCCAGCCTTTCACGTTTTATAGACAGTGCTTCATTTTTAACGCTGGAGGTAGGGGAACACGGAGAGAATATTTTATAGAGTTATAAATGTTTAAAAACGAGCCACATGCCACACATCCACACTTTTCCTTTTGCGGGCGGCAGTGGCTCAGTGGTAGAGTGGCCGTCCTTCAACCGGAAGGTAGTAGGTTCGATTCCCGTTCTCCCCACAGTTCATACTGTCGTTGTGTCCTTGGGCAAGACACTTAACCCACCTTGCTCCCAGTGTCCGTAGCACTGGTGAATGAATGTGTGTGACTGTAGAGGTGTGTTTGGTGGTGGTAGGAAAAGGTTGAGCGCCGTGTGTGTGGCAGCCCCCCTCTCTGTCTGTCCCAGGAGTGGATGTGTGTGAATAGGGTGAGTGGAAGCACGATGTAAAGCACTTTGGGTGCCCGGGAAGGGTGCAGGAAAGCGCTATATAAATGCATGCCATTTACCATTTACCATTCAAAACCTCTCCTGAACAAAAGAAGCGCCGGATCCAGTCAAATAGACCCTGGTTCTGTAAAATATATCATATATTCCCCTGTGTTTCCCCATAGAACAGTTTATAACAACAGTTTATAGAACAGTTTATAGGACTATGTCGGTGAACAAACTCAAAAATGGAAGATGGTAGAATTAATGTGTATGATGTAAGAAACTGGTAAAAAACATATAAAACGCTGATAAAGAAACCAAGATAATAAAGCTAGACTAAATAAAAATTAACAAAACCAACCCATGGGCAGCAAACTCCATTTAACAGGGCAACATTAACAACATACATAGCTGCTTGGAGCAGGTACTTGGAGAGGAACATGGTATTTATAGAAATTAAAACGGAGTTAATGTTGTATTACCAACAGAGTAGCCAGCCTGTTTGACTGTTAATCAGAACGAGTGGAAGCCTTGAGACTGGAATTCTAGGCACTGCTTTTTAAAACTGTGACTACCTCTAAAGTTCTAATGAAGAGATGAACCTTGGACCTTCTTACCAAGAGGAGAGTGTGCCGTCGTGCTGCCAATTATTATATAACATTTCTAAATTCTTGACTTTTTCAGGTTGACCTATTCCAGCTGCAGGTGAACACACTGAGACGGTACAAGCGACACTACAAGCTGCAGACCAGACCAGGACTCAACAAGGCCCAGCTCGCAGAGGTACAGTCGTTTAACAGTTATTACAGAAATCATTTTACCAAGTCAACCCAAGCAAGTGTCAAAGTAATTTAGATTCAGGCCAGGGTCAAATCTTTGTGTTTTATGTAGAATCAATCCAAGGACATAGCTTTTAGCTTTAAGACTTTTAACACAGCATCATTTGCTCTTTGTAAAAACACTTTGTGTGTTGTTCCTGTCAAAGATCAGAGTTATGCAGAGTTACATACAAGTCTGTAATAGTAGTAATAATAATAATAATATAATACAATACAGTGATTTTTTAATTTAATTTTTTTTTACATTAATGGGACAATGCTGAGCCATAGTGAGTCAAACGAATAAAATAATATCACAGACTATTCAAAAAGCATAAGGAGGTAAGGTTTATCTTCTTTTCTCACCTACAATGCAATAGTACTAATAAATCTGGGTTTAGTTGTTTTAAGATCACAGTTTATTGCGGAGACATAAAGAAGCAAACCTATAATGGCATCTTAGATAATGTGAACCAGACCAAAACGTTTAAATTCAAAGCACTTTAATAATCCTCAGAAAAAATCAGTTAAGTCTTTACAAATAAGTAGATTTTGACTTTATCTTCCATTGACTGATTGTGTTTGCAGTTATATTTCAGTCAGGAAGTAGGAGTTCTAATAGGAGTAAAATAAATAATGTACAACTTGTGATCCGTGAAATGGCAGCAGGAACAAAGCTGTTAAAACACTAGATTATAAATCCTCAGGACTAAAAACAGTGTCGATGTTGGTGCCCTTTTTTTACACACAGTTTCACAGTTCTTCTCAAAACTGTTAGTTCTCTTTTTAGTTTTGACTCATTTATGGTTCCAAGGTATTTATACAATAAAACCGATTGCACTGATTGGTCCATCATGTGTGTGAGCTGTTTTCTAAAAATCAATAATCATTTATTTTGTAGATATGACTCCTCCCACTATTTAACAAAGACATGCTGTTTTTGATATTTCTGGGACAAGCTTAGAATTACAGAATCAACAGCATACTTTATAATAGTCCTGTTGTTGTTGTTGTTCCGGCACATCATCTCTTTCAATTTGATTTTCAAGGTTGGCTACGGTCTCTTTTTCTGAGACTGCCCTCAACAGACTGCTGCATAAAAAACAGATTTAGCAGTTACCGCCTGATAAAACATCAGCAGTTTATTTTTTACATTAACCCCCCAGTGCCCCCTGCTGGACATATATACTCATTAAATATCGCGCCAACAAATATCATAGATTTTCTTAATATTGTTATATAAATTTGAGGCTGTATTAACCTGCCCTTCAAAATGGGTAATTCCATTTTTCCCCCCCGGCATCTTTTCTTATATATACCATTGTTAAACTAAAGTTTTAGAGTGAATAAATGGTTTATGTCCTAGCTTTTAATTAGACACAAAGCACTCGCATATTAAAATTTAAAGATGTTTAATTGGCTTTGTTCTTTTCTGCAGACAGTGAGTCGTCATTTCAGGAACATCCCTGTGAACGAGAAGGAAACGCTCACCTACTTTATCTACATGGTGAAGAGCAGCAAGAGTCGGCTGGACCAGAAATCAGACGGAGGCAAACCACTGGACTGAAAGGCTTTTCTTTTTCTTTTTTTCTTTTAGCATCATCAACAACAATGTATAAGATATAACCACAACCAATATATACAGAAACCCATACAAAAACACTTCTCCCTGCAGCCAAAACTGTCCTGCTTGTCCTACAAACCCAGAACTCCAGCTCTTGATGATGCCCTGAGAGGAACAACACAACAAAAGAGACTTAACAATGGGCACATTTCACCGGCTTTAAATAAAACACTGTCTCTCGCATGCTGTCACGATGGTCAACTCTCCTTTTTGGCATGTTTCTTCTGCAAAAAAACAAAAAAAACAACAGGTCTAAAAAGCCTAAAGACTGACGGGCTACTCTCGCTGTAATGTAAATGTGTACAAAATAACCGCGTAAGTCTGTTGAATGCAGTGTACCACATATATCGCTGCCTTAAGAGTAAAACAAATCAACTTTCCTGAGGTATTCCCCCGGCGAGAATACTTGTGCCAAAAGAGAAACAAGTGTTGTGGATCTACATGATGCAAAGAGTTTTTTTTTTTTTTTTTATCTGGATGAATGGAAATAGTAAGGCTTTGCTAAAGTTGCATCTAGTATTTAAAGACTCAGACTCAATTGGTACAAAATAGAGATAAAACGTGAGTGATTTTTATTAATTAACTTGGACAAATTGACTAGCTTTGGCGTAATTATTGAGATATTTTGCCTTTAGAATCCCCAATTTTCAACTGAAATTACTTTATCCATCACAAACCTCTGGACACAATGCCTGGTTTGACAGGCATTTAAAGCAAAAGTCAAAGAGAACAAGACGCCTCATAAGTCCTTGGTCTTGCTCGTTTTGTGCCGTAAGGTTGGGTAAGCTCTGTATACATGTAAATACTTCATAAATGTAGTCTTTTATATAATGATCATGTTGATAATAAGATCCATTTTCAGTTATTTTACCCAAACAGAGGCACATCACAGTGGTATGAACAAGTGTGAGGTGTTTTTTTATTTACTGTTACAAACTGCTGTGTCACAGAATTAGAAACAAGAGAAAAACTAATGAGATGACCAGACATTGTCTTTATTTTTGACTCGGTTCAGTGTTGGGTGGCAGAGGTTCAGGAGATGGCTTTGTCTGGAGTGAAAAGAAATCCAGGTGGTGAAATTGTCCAGTTTTAATTTAATCTAAAAACCACAGCTGGTTCTCTACTTTCTTTTTGTGATTGAATATACGTCAAGCTTTCGTTACTTAAATATCTCTAAGCAGTTTGTCATTGGTCCAAGACTCGACTTGGGACTGTTTTTATTTTACAATACCCTGAAACTTCTGACACAAAGATATGTCTAGGCCTAGTTATCACTGATAGAATTTTTTCAGTTCAGAAAACTTTGTCTACACATTTTCTCAAACAAATCAAAATTTAAGGCAAAAGTCCTCAGTCTTTTAAATGTGGATGTTGACAAAAGCAAAGCCGATGGTGGTAAATGACGTAGCACTAGTTATTTGTACACATTTTTCTTTTTTTCTGTTTCTCTTTAGTTCAGCCTTCATTTGTCGTTTGGCTTTGAGGGGATGTAGATAATTTAGATTTCCTTTTTTTGGCTCCATAATGAATGTCTGTGTAAATGAAATATTTGTGTGACTCTAGTATTTAAAACTGCACTGTTGGAGAAAATCACACAAAACGGTTGCTAGTTTTATTTTTATTGTCTTTCAAAAAAAAAAAAAAAAACTAAAACTGATGTTTTGACCCTAAAACATTAATTTATTTCAGTTTGTTGCACTGACCTCAATTCTTTTAAAATTCAGCAATATAATCAATTAATATATAACACTGCAGCAACATTTATAGCATAACTTGAGATTGCACTGCTAAAACAACACTTGTTTTCCGTATAGTGGCCCCCAGATGGATTGTACACATTTGCTGAAGGTTTTGATTTGGTTTTATAAATTTGGTCTCATATCTATCTTTTTTATTTCCTATTTTAATATCTTTTCAGTTTTCTCATAGTGTTTTGTAGTTTTTGTTAACACGTAGGCCACCACACATTCTTATTGCTGTATTAGAAAAATGTATTTAAATATGGCTGCTTATTGCTCCTGATAATGGAAATAAATGTAATGTATAGTCAAGAGCTACACGTGTTTATTCACTTTTGTTTGAATGGCCTTTTGGCTTGGGTGTGTTTCCTCTGAGTTCCCCAGTTTCCCCCTAAAGCATCAAAACATGCTAGGCGCCCTCCTGTGGCGGCTGCCAACAAGGAATTTCTCTGCGGGATGACAAAGTGATAATAAAAATAATAAAACAGGAGTTTAAAAAATCTAGGATGTTATGCTGGCCTTGTAAAGAACACCGTATAGCACCACATGGAGGCGCCAGAGTTGTACACAGATTTAGGACCCGTGCCTCCCAATGACTAGAAAATATGGACAACTTCTGCCCATTGGCCCCTTATTCACAGATATTGTCATTATCACAGGGCAATAAAATGGCAGTTACATCGGGGCTTTTTGGCTTTTACTCCATATTAAAACAATAGTTTTCTGATAGCATAAACTGACGTCACGTAGTAACAACTCTAGAGACCGGAGCCATCTTTTGTACCAGGCTGTAAACAGGATTTTTACACTTGTAAAGTTGCCATTGGGTTTCTCCTTATATTTCTGCTTCTGGAGCCTGCCCTCTGGTGGACATAGGTATATTGCTGTATATTCCTGTATGGTGGCGCCCTTACTTGAGGAGCTTTTAAGGAGTTCCATGAGAGAAACCTGGTGCCTCCTCATAAAATACTGTTAAACTTAGATCTGTCCAACCAGATTAGTAATCACTGGGCTGAAGCTAAAAAGCCTACATCGACGTAAAATGTGCCACAAGGGTGAAGTCTGGTGCTCCCTTAGAGATAAGGTGAGCAGCTTGGTCACTCAGGAGGAGCTCAGAGTAGAGCTGCTGTTCCTCCACATTAAACTTAGGGCTTGTCCCATCGGGAAGAGGCCCCAGGGAAGACATAGGACACACTGGAAAGACTATGGGTGCTTCTCATTTCTCTAAATATGCCTCCTTGATGCCTCGACTCCTTAAATGCACCGGATGTTAGTCTCTGTGCATTGTCTTTAGTGCTGTGCCAAAGGTCTAAACGCTGCTCTGAGGAGAGAGGAGGGGAGGAGCTTCTTATGTGGAAGTCAAACTTACGGCGATGAGAAAACCCCGCCCACTGTTGCTTAACAAGCATCTCATTTTTGTTAGAACTTCAGCAGACCCAGATCAGAAAAAGAAGATGAAAGGACATTATAGAAATAAATTAACTCGCACGTGCAGAAATACGTAAAGGCTATAGCTTGTTAGCATTATTGATCCATTTATGTCTTTGTTTGGTGAATGGTCTATATTTAACAATTTATATATATTTAAAAAAAATTTCAATAATCTAATATCCTTTGAAAAGTGAGTAAGGTTAGCAATGTCATGGATAACTAAATCGAATGTGTCAATGTAACAAGAAGAAGGCCATACTTTCAGATTTAACAATCGATTTAAATTATTCTGATTGCTTCTGATTACACCTTCATTGACCACTAGATGGCCCCATTGCTCTTTGTTGAGATGAAGGTTCACGACACAAGAGCAAGTGCTGTATGTCACAAAAGTTTATATCCCTGTGCCTTATCATGCAACCTGCAAATGTTTATCAAAAGAGACTGATCACATAAACCTACTATAGTGGACATGAATCTTTTGTACGTCTATAAGATACAGCTAGTCACTGGTCTCCAGAGAGAACCTCACATCTCGTCTTTTTTCTCTGTTTTTCCTTCTGTTTGAATGGGACTCAGACAGAGGGGTATTAGTGGGACACTGGAAACCAGCTTCAACACTTACAGATTGTTTTTAATACTAAATTCTCTGAGCAAATGTTTATACACTCTATTTTGAGCCCTAGATGTTCCTCTTTTGGACTAAAAAAAAAAAGGAAGGGAACGGTCTGAGTTTAATGACTTGTTGCGTACATTTAAGGTAAAAAATAAACCCAAAAACTGATAGAGCACTGAGACTATATTAAATGATTTGGTTAATTTGTTAATTTGTAATATAATTACACCAGCCACTTTATTAGGTACAGCTTGCTAGTACCATGTTGGACCCCCTTTTGCTTCAGAACTGCTTTAACTTTTCATGGCATAGATTCAACGAGGTGTTGGAAACATTCCTCAGAGATTCTGATCCATATTGACATGATAGCATCACACAGTGTCTGCAGATGCTTCCATGATGCGACTCTCCTGTTCCAGCACATTCCAAAGGTGCTCTATTGGATTGAGATCTTGTTCATAATCCTGCTGGAGGTAGCCATCAGAACATGGGTACACTGTGGTCATAAAGCAACAATACTCGGGTAGGCTGTGGCGTTTAAACGATGCTCAGTTAGTACTAAGTGTGCCAAGAAAATGTCTCCCACACCATTACACCCCACCCCCACCACCACCACAAGCCTGAACTGTTGAGACGAGGCAGGATGGATCCAGGCTTTTATGTTCTTTAAACCAAATTCTGACTCCAACATCTGAATGTTGCAGCAGAAATTGAGACTGATGTTTTTTCAATCTTCTCTTGTCCAATTTTGGTGAGCCTGTGTGAATTGTAGGCTCCGTTTCCTGTTTTTAGCTGACAGGAGCGGCTCTCAATGCGTTCTTCTGCTGCTGAAGCTCGTCTGTTTCAGGGTTCCACGTGTCGTGCGTTCAGAGATGGTGTTGCACACCTTAGTTGTAACGAGTGGTTATTTGAGTTACTGTTGCCATTCTATCATCTCTAAAGCAGTCTGCCCATTCTCCTCTGACATCAACAAGGCATTTTTGTCCACACAAATTCTCACTAGATATTTTTTCTTTTTCAGACCCTTCTCTGTAAACCATAGAGATGTTTGTGTGTGAAAATCCCAGTAGATCAGTTTTAAAAATACTCAGCCCATCTGGCACCAACAACCATTCCATGTTCTTCCACGTTCTGATGCTCAGTTTGAACTTCAGCAAGTCTACTACACTAATCTATAGAAATAAATGCAATGAGTTGCTTCCATGTGATTGGCTAAATGGAAATTTCTGTTACCAAGCAATTGAACTGGTGTACCTAATAAAGGGGCTGGTGATAATATTTGTCTCAAACATTAAAGACACAATTGAGAATCTAGCCACTAGTCAAATATTAAAAGTAGGCTTGATATAGTTGGTGCAAAACTGAAATTGTGTGAAACCATAGCTTTTCTGTTTCATTGTATTCTTAATAAGACTGTAACCTGGAGTATTTTGATCAGTATTTAAGTTAAAGAAATCCATCAGGGAGACCATTAGTTTGTGAGTTAAATCATTTAATTACAGAACTAAATAGAACTTCACATCAAATGTACATGAACATTATAAACACCTCCGATCCCTGTTTGTTTCATGAATGAAGCTGAAACACAGAATAAAACCGGACAGTGACGTCAATCTGAGGTAGATTCAAGACAAAACACAAGACATTTTTGACAGAAACAGCAAAAACACAGAAAGAGAGACGTGACACTGAAAATAATAATGGTGGCTTTGTTTTAGTTTTTTTGTTAATATATGGCTTTAGTTGAATTTAACACATTTCCTTCAAATCTCCTTGAAATGATGGAGTACAATTTAAACTCAAAGTGCATACATAAAAGTTGGTTGGTCATTAATTAGGTATTATTTCAATCTTGCATTTATTTGCAATAATTTTACTATTAGGTGGTCATAATGTAATGGCTGATCAGCATGGCCGTACGCAACATTTCAGAAAACTGGAGCTCAGTTTTGGAGCTTTTCGTTTGATGGTATGTCTTCTTGATTGATCTAAATATGTGGATGCTTAAGCGTGCGTTCTGTTCATGAGAGTATATTTACATCTATTACATGTCACATTTATAAAAAATAAATGCAGCTCCAACCAGAATTGAGCATCACTTATGACCAGCTGAGGGCGCTGTGTCTGTGAGATGGACATGATTCAACTGATCTCATGTCAAAGAACCATTAAATGATTATGAGGACATATGCTTTTGGGCTAAAAGTTATGCGGTGCTATACTTTCAGGAGCTTGCCAAAGGTGAGGTCAAGCTGATAATACATTTACAGTATATCTTCATCATAGCATTTTTTCAGAATCTAGAGAGTCGTCATGGCCACATTCTGTCTGTTTATGACAAACTGAAATGTTGCGGTTGCATAGAGCAGTTAATTCTGGGTAGTTCTAGTGTTTAAATGAGAGGACAGCTTGTCAAGTGATACGGTAAAAGTCATAGCGTTAAAGGTAAAATCAACTTGGATCAAGGAAAAAACACTTTCAATGCTTTTTTTTCTAAAGGGATAGACCTGTATTTTGTAAAAAGGGGTTGGTAACTGTCAGCACAGGTTCGGAGAAGCAAACAGAAGCAGTGGCATGCTTTATGAAACGTATAGATGCCATTGAGGCCAGGGAAACACAATTTTATAACAACTAACAAGGCTTCTACAAAGTCACATACTGTACCTTAATCAGTGCAAGTGTGTGTTAAATAGAAGAGATGTACTTAATCATATGAATGTTTATTATTCTGTTCATCATTTATACAACACCAGAACAAACTCCTCTATGTCAACCAGAATATGGGCCTTGCATTCAAAACTTTAATGTTTTAAATGTTTAAATATATAATATGCACATTTCACCAACCCTTTTAACAGCAGAACATAGTTTATTCTCTGTGCTGTTCTTCCTGTCTGCTTCTCCAAACTGAAAGTCACAGCTTTTTACTGAAGGGAATACCACATCTACAAAAGACAGAGCTATTCCTTTTTAAATTTAAATGGTAATTACACAATTTGCAGATTTTTTATCATTTAGCTGTAATGTAAAAGTCTAGATTAACTTACAATAAATGGAATTTGTCAAAGACTAAACCTGGACAGTCTTTTGTTAGACAACTCAAATAAAAAAGATGATTTATTTTAATATATGCAATAGAGAAATACCCATGTGTGAGCTCCATGTTGCTTACGGACATGCTGAGGAGTGACTGTAAAACTGTAAAAGAGCGTCCAATAGTGTTGCGTTGTTCTAATAATTTATATTTATTTACCTGTAGACAAGAAGACACAGTAGTGTAACTGCAGCGACAGATGAAAACTCAACAGGACGCAATCACACACAACACAACGTCTGGTCCGATCCAAAGCTGAGTCCTTCAGTCCGCTGTGCTCTGGACGCTCACTGCTCCAGGGTTACGTTCAGTCAGTGAGTGGTTTTACATGAGTTTAGTCTCTGGGGGGGGGTTTACATGTGGGTGAGGTCCCGTTAGGAACGAAAAAGACGTCGTGGGGTGTCACTGGTTTAACTCCAAAGCCCAGACTTGTTGTGGCCAACCAGTCCGACCTTTGACCTTCTTCTCGGCTGCGAATGTTTCCTGAAGTCTGTCTGTTGCCTGCAGGAGAAGAAAAATAAAGAGGAACAATTAGAACAACTGTGAAGCGTCTAATGAGAGCAGAGCCTGAAAACATGGCAGGGTTTGGAAATTAGGCAGAATATTTGATCTTATTTGTTATCCTTTATATGTCTCTTCGTCTATTTAATGGTGTGCAGAGTTATTTTGGTGTGACATATTTAGGTCAAATAAATGCTCTTGTGAAAAGGTAGCTTGCCCCATCATCCATAACATAGACCACTTTGTCTACAAAAAAATTGTATTTTTGTTTAAAATGACTTGGAGGCTATGTACTTTATAGGAAAAAAATATAATAGTGGTATTTTAAGGCAGGGCCAAACTGTTTAACAGCTGATTAAAGCTAACAATGCAAAGGACTTTGAGAGGACATAACGTTAGAAGAGGTTGTTTTGTTTAAGGGTTTCAGCCATAAATAATAAAATACTTGCAGTTGACAGACCAATTCTTTTTATCATTTATTCAGAAATATGTAATAGTATTTTGGTTTTCAAACAATAACGCTCTATAAATTAACTTTATCATTTTGAAAAGAGCTCATCAAAAGCTATCATATATGTCAATCTTAACCAACATTTGTGCTCTTTTATTCACAGATTATTCAAACGTCTCAGTTTCTAGATCCTAAATATAACCTAATCTCACAACTCTAAGTGCATTACAGAAATAACATTTAAATACATAGACAAGATTTAAAATAAGAAACATTTAAAATAAGAAACATTTACTACAAAAATAAATGTCTTGTCTTGTCTTGTCTTACTAAATGTAGGTGGAGCTAAAGATCTCAACAAGGGCCATTTTAGCCTCGTCCCAGTTTAACACAGTAATGGGTTTTACTGTTTTGTTACAAAAAAAAATACAAGATCAGGGTGACCTCAGAGCTGGTTATGGCTCAGAATTACTGATTTATTAAAAAAAAAATTAGAAATAACAACGTTGTTGTGTAAAAGAAAAAAAATAATTTAATAGAAAAAATACGAGCAACATATTTTAATTAAAAATGCCCGAAAAGGAGTGAGAAGTGTTGTAATGAATGCATCCTGCTCCAGATCTCTTTTCTCTGACGGGTACGCTTTAAGTTTAGATCTGTTTCTAAACGACTGGAGCCCACAGCCTTTTCTTAATGAGCTCAGAGCAGAAGCACTCTTTCTGTCGCCCAATAAAATATACAGCTAATATTGTAAACACTGATATGGCCCAGCTGTAGAACACAATAATACACATACAATAAAAATGTGCTGGTGTTCAGGCAGTACACCTGGACTTAATGAAGCAGTTTGTCTTGAACTATTTTTGCTTCTGTGTTGGACATTTACTTTTTCATTTTTTTTATTATTATTTTTTTTTAATAGAATTTCAGCTCATGTTTCAGAAATCCCTTTGTAACATTAAATCATGGCCTGCATTAAACGTCTACTTTTGTCAAATGATTATAAATATGAAAAGTCTGATTAAGCTGATACAGTCCACTCAGATGTTGTTGGCCTGACGTCACTGAGGTTTATTGAAGAAGTCGGACAAAAGGTTTTCCTCAGACAGGTATTAAATCTTTTCTCAAAACTTTAATTATACTAAAAGATCTCTTAAATGTACATATTTTTGCCATAGGCCAACAGTTTTTGTGTTTATTATTTTAACTTTACAAAATGACCAAGCTCTACTGCCGCCTAGCTGAGGTGCTTTATGCAAAAAAGCAATTAAGTCAAATGAGTTAGGTTAAATTCAGGCTTCAGGAAAGTGAGGCCTGAGTTTAACCTAATTCACTGATCAGGGGTAAGCCTACAGCCTACAGGGACCTGGGATTCTCTCGTTGTTGTTGTGGCCTTCATGAAAAATCCAAGCTTCTTTGTTTTAAAGTTCACGTTGAAGAGTAGCTACACTTATTTTAGATTCCCATCAGGCATATATGTGTTTGATTTTTTACAACATGTATTATATTTGCCATCAAAAACTACAACACCAACGTGACAATCAGAGAATACAGTCCTAAAAGTGTTTTACGCAGAGTTTGTGGAACGTACAAATCCCGTGCGTAAAATCCGCCCGAAAAAAAGGCCAATTTGTAATTAACACCAGACAATCTTTAAGTTTACCGGGACAAATTCAAAATGTCAAATACACATTCACATTCATCTTAATAAATGCACCAGTTAAACAATATTATTACTCCTGCTTTTTTAAATGACTTTCTATTTGCAATAAAAATCTGAACCTCATTTTTAATTTTGTTAATTTAAAGTGGAATTTGAGCTAAATTTTCTGATTCGATTTTACAAAAGCAGTTTGGATTATAAATTAAACACACACACACACTGTTTAGTTTAAGGCGTTCACGCATTTTAACAAAAACAAAACATTTATGTTTTATAAAGGCTGTTAAAAGGTATGAACAACCACGTTATAACTCATTTAAAAAGCTTATAACGTCATCAGTGAGTAGGGGCTAAACACATCTTAGACCATTTCTGCACAATCTTTAATTTGCAGCCGTTTTTACACTGTATTTCTCCTCAAACTCACCAGCTCTCGTTTCCTCTTTAGATCCCTGCTTTCGAACTTCTTGATCTCGGCCTTAAACCCCTCTGCCTCACCGGTGTCTTTGGCCAGGACGTCCATTAGATACGCGATGTAGCTTGTAGCCAGGCGCAGAGTCTTTATTTTGGAGAGTTTGGTGTCCGCGGGCACGTTCGGGATGCACTCCCTCAGCTCCGCGAAGGCCGTGTTGATGCTTTCCGTCCGCCGCCTCTCCTTCTTAGGCCCCGGGGCTCTCCGCTTGCCCTGGCTGCCTTGGAGCGCGTCGAAGCGGGCGTCGTGCGTCACGGAGCCCGGCGTCCCTGGAGCCTGTATGTGGAAGTCTGTCGGGGGCAAGTCATGGTTTAGCACCCAACTTTGGAAGTAAGGCGCGTGCGAGGGGAAGGGCTCGTGCATGAGATGGTGGTGATGATGATGGTGATGCTGGTATCCGCTGATGAGGTTCATTTTGTGGGAAGCACGAGCCAAACGCTGCATCCAAATAAAACCGACAAATATTCCCCAAAAAACAACGAGAACAGACTTTTTACATCACGACAAAGTTAAATCCATTGAGACTGAAGCTTTGTGTTGTTTTTTGAAGCAGTGAGCCCAGTGAAGGTGACAGGCCCAGGTTTATCTCGAGTGGGAGTGCGCGTGCAGAGGAGGCAGCCAATCAGAAAAGGGCCCAGTGGGAGGAGAATCCGCGCAAGGCCCAGAGAAAAGAGCGTCCCATCCACACACACGATAACCTATCTGGCAGACTTTTCAAACAGAAACCGACCTGAGGCTAAAAGCAGGACTCATTTCAGAGCTGACTGGAGAAAAGGCTTAGAGCCTGTTATTGGAACTGCAGAATGTCTCGCTCAGTTTGACGCTGAGATTGTTAGTGGACACAACTACTTGGCCAAGGTATTAGCTCTGATTGACTGACAACGACATTCAAACAATTAAAAACAGAAAAGAAGTTAGAACCTCTCCCAAGTCTTTTACTGAACTCACGAGGTTCCCCCCACATCCATGACTTCAGGGATTGATATTAACACTTTTATATTATTGGTCATATGGAAGTCTTTTACATAAAGACACAAATGCATAAAAAAGAACTGAGTAAAATGCATCAGACTGACCTCCATTGTAAAAAAAAAAAAAAAAAAAAAAAAAAAAAAAACAGATATAAAAGAGATATTACAAAAAATAAAGTGACATTGTAAAATAATTGCTTCATGGGATTAAACATTATTATTTGGCTCAACAACATACAACATATTTAAAAATGTCAGCATTAAATTAAGAAAATCAAAAGATAAGTTACAGATTATGTTGATTTATGGCGTAAGTGAAATTTCACAAACTTTGCAGAAGGAGCTAAAAAACAAAAACCGTGTGATGCCATTTTAGTTACAGAACAGTTGTATCTGACTGAACCTGTTTATATGAGGCTTGTCTTTTTTTCTGAATAACTTTATTAACAGTGTTATTGTTACTGTCAGCTCTCATTTTGTGAATTGAGTGTTTAGGCCCAAACCTTTTTAATAATTAGACACTGAACCCTTATATAAACATATTTTTACAGTGTTTTGTTACCCTTTTTGAATGTTTTTCCTTCCCTATAGACACATTAACCAAATGTATCACCATCCTTTAATCCCTAATAGAGGCAGAATATATGGCTAACAGGAGCTTAGGTTTGTAAAAGTGATAATAAGACTTGAACCTGTTGACTAATGTGGATATTGCAGAGGAATGTGCCGCTCGTGTAACACAAGGACATAAAGTCGTGACTGATGGTTATTTATTGTAACGCGGTGCACGGTGAGATATGGCACAGTCGGTTGTGCTGTAAACAGAGCCGAGCAGCAGGGCTTTTATGGAATACATGTGAGCTGACACGTCCTGATTCATGGCTGTATTTAGATAAGACCTGGCCGTAAATGGTTTTCTAAATAGCGTCAAGGTCATGTAATGTAATGGGATAATGTTTTAGGCGATATGGAGATAAGACAATGTGTATAGTGCCAGCAGCTTGAGGGAATTAGGAAACAAAGTATAGGTCCCAGTTTAAACTAAATACTGCACAAAAATAATTCAAAGACATATGAATATATGGCTCTTCTAAGTCAAGTCTTCTTTGGCTAGTTTTCACCTGCTCCAACATTGTTTGAAACACGGCACACACAGAGGAGTTCTCTCTTCTGATTGGTTAAAAGAGAGCAGGATACACGAAAATAATAATAATAATAATAATAATAATAATAATAATAATAATAATGTTTATTTGTACAGCACTTCTGCGACTAACTGGCCACTGTCCAGGGTGTACCCCGCCTCAGGCCCAAAGCTGCTGGGATAGGCTCCAGTCACAAAGCGGTAGAGAAAATGAATGAATGAATGAATGAATGTATACCACTTTTCTTAACATTGTTACAAGATGCTTTACATTGCAAGAAATACATAAAGATCCATAAAAGACCCAACGAATTCACAATCCCCCCCACCCCCCGAGCGGAGGGATCTGATGGAAGTGCAAGCAGGTCGGATAAATACTGCGGTGCCAAAACATTATGTGGCTTAAAAGTTAGAAATTAAAATTTTAAATCAGAACAGAATTTAACGGGAAGCCAGTGTGATGTGTTCTTGTCTGTGTGTGTTTGTGAATAGTCTGGCAGCTGTGTTTTGTTTTCACTGTAAGCGGTGGAAAGAGGTTTGTGTGAGGCTTACATACTGCGAGTTACAGTAGTCAAGTCTCGAGTAAATAAAAGCATAAACTGGATTCTCTCTTTGTAAAGCAATATGAATGGGAAGACATGTTTCGCTCAGTGATGTCGTCAGTGATTAGATTAACCCTCATTTAAAGGTGCAGTGTGACTGTGCTTCTCCTCTGGCAGTGCTCAGTTTGTCCAACTTGAAAAACTACAAATTATTGTTTTGAAGAAAAACTGTGAAGATTCTTTGTGAAATTTAAAACTATTGCATAAGAAGTGAAAAAAGCTTATTGTTTAACAATGTTTAAAACCAAGAACAATGATTCTCAAAGGGAAAGTAATAAAGTGGTATCTGAATGTTTACATGCCTTAAAAAGTCAGAAAGTGCAACCCTTAAAGGAATAGTGTTTTTATGAAAGGAGGTCTAGGAGATACTTTCTGTGGAGAAGGAGACAAACGCAGGGACACAGGGCTTCTAAAACTTCTAAAAAGTGTGTTACATAAAATATAAGGTATTTTTTTCTGTCAAATAGCTTCTTTTTTTGTTCTTCTTTTAGGATTAAGGACAAGGTCCTCACTGTGGCCTGTGTTTGAAACACAATGTGGGCTTTTTTCCACCAGCAAATTGTGGAGATATCTTCTATGGACCACACATTTATGGATATAAACATTGAAGCGGTGATTTAAATGTTAATAGTTTAAAATCCTTTCTTCTTGCAGTCTTAAATATTCAAAAGTGTCTCATAAGTGGTTCACCTGGTACACGTACTCGAGCGACCCGGGTTTGATTCCAGTGTGGGTCATATGCTTAATGTCATTCCCCTTTCTCGCTCTCTCTCTCAACCTGTTTCCTGTTTATGTAATCTTAAAAAAGCATCTCATAAAACACATTTAGACAATACTGAACTACTGCTTTATCTGATGAAATGTATATTTATTAAGATTCAGATTGATTTGACAGTCTGAAATATTAAAATCTACCTAAACATATCTCATACGTCTTATTGTCTTATTTTTGTCCCGTTGTGTTGCGTTCACCTCTCACACGTTACCTTCTGCTGTCAGCCTGAAGAACTCCATACAACCTCCAGAAAGAAAAACTGACACTTTTGATTAAGACGTCTACTATGCAGAGTTGAAATGCAATCCTCACAAACCCCCATCTTGTTTTTTTGTAACTTATTCACATAGTTTTTTGGTTTCAAACATTCACTTTCTGTCAATGCATCACTTTCACCCAAACTTGTATCCTAAACTCTCTGATGCTTTTTTTTTCTCACCTCCTCTTTGTGTTGAAAGACTTAGCGCCGGTTAATAGTGTCTTCATATTTTGCTTTCAACTCCAATCCAAAGCAGTCATGTCTTTTTTCAGCTACAAAGAAAAGGAACCTGTCCGAAATAGGTCATAGACGGCCATCTTGTCCGTGTTTCTATTTCTCCTCGTAATTGTTTGTGTCATGGAGTAATTTTTTCAATAGACACTGCTTCCCTCCTCTTCAGAGTGCTTACACATTTCCAAACAAATATTCAGAGCTGATTCAGAGTCGAGAGTCGAGAGTCGAGAGAGGAAGGCTTCAGCGTTTACCAAAGGAGGACACGCAAAGGCACATTAGACTCAAGAAATAAGACACATGGGTTCCTCTGTGTTCTGGGAAGGAAAGACAAGAGGCCCACTGCATTATGGGATTTTTTTTTGTGATTTGTATGATTTGGAAATGATAAAATTGTAAATAAAGTGTAAACTGGTCGTTGCATGTGGAATTAAGTTTTAATTTTACTTAGCATTTTTTCTGTTATTTGTTTGAATTGTTTATTCCTTTTGTAGTAAATATAATATCTTTATTATATATTCTGTTGCATAAATATGTACACTGACACATTTTTGTAGTTTATTGTCTTTGGAAGAGGGTAGTACTGGACACTGGTCTTGCTTTTGAGACAGGTCAGAAACAACCTTTTAAAGGTCTCTGTCTTGGACTCAAATGTTTTATCTTTCTTGGCCTCAAATCAATATTGTCCAAAATTATACTTTTTATTTGTTTGTCCACATTATTCTCTCACTCTTTCACATTCACTAAATGTTAACACCTTTAAAAGTTCAGACTGGATTTGTTGTGTTTTTTTTTTTTGTTTTTTTTTTAGAAACGCCCAATGCTTGTATCATACACTGGTTCTTGGTCTCTTAAAGTCTGGGTCTCAATACTCCGTGATCTCAGTCTTGACCTAGTCTTGCTTAATGTGGTCAATGACAGACAAGACTTCCACTGAGCCATTTTATCAGTAACGCTCAGATGCAGTGTGGTTAATATATGTAGCACATACTTTATTGATCAGATCTATTCTGATCTATCTATTTCCTTGTTATAGTCAGTGTGAGTATAACAAAGATTAAAACTATTAAGTAATATAAAAGATCCGACTGACAGTAGTTTAATAGTGTTGTAGACAAATAAAGATCTGAGAGGTAGTTATTGAAAGTGTTGGGGTTTATGTGGTTTGCGTCATTGCGCTTGTCTCCGTCACATTCCAGACGTCCCGCTCTTATCTTTATTGGCTGAGGACGAGTTGAATTACTGCCATTAGAGGACAGTTTGTGGAGGTTTAGGTCGAGGACGGAGACAGAAGAGACGACCGACTGATACAAAGACTTATCAATGAACCCAGGCAGCAAAGAGACTGAAAGTGAGAGGAAAAGAAAAAAACAAAATCAGAGCTGAAGTGGCTGCAGTAAAACTAAATGGTCTGGTAAAGCTTGTATCAGAGAAACATAAACTGAGGAGTCTTTAACCTAGACTAGCTCTTCTGAGAAGACAACAAGTAATTAAAAAGTAGATGAAATTAAAAAAAAAAAAAAAACTATGTACAATTGATTGGACAAAAAAAAGCTGTGATAGATAATCAAAAGTTTAGTTTAGATGCTTGTATACATTCTTAAACAAATGTATGCTTGTAAATTTAACAATAGAAAAAACAATTATATGTGAAAACAAGGACGTTCTGTTATATTTGGAAAACAATTGAGACACCTTTATTGGATAGTTTTTTTTATTGGACACCTTTAATGCACCTGCCTAAATATTACTACATTCTTTACATAATCTTCAGTAAATTTATCTGAAATATGTTGAAATTGGCTCAAAATCTTCATGACTACATAAGTATTTGTGATAGAAAATAACTGCAGGTCTGGAAAGGGTTTGCACAGCATTCATCAAAATTCAACTCAATATATAATTAATTTCATTTAAAAATCTTAAGCTGTAGTAAGTAATGAAGTAAGGAAGGAAGAAGATTTAATAAAAGTATATGTTTATATTATGTTCAGTTTTACTTTAGTAAGACATCTCTCAGTCTGAAAATAACCATTTACAATTGTCAATTATTACAAGTAAAATGTTATGTCCAAATCAACAGCAAATGCATGCTCATTTCTGTTTTATGTTAAATTATTATTGGTCTTAGTCACTTTACTATTTTGTACAGTCCTGTCCCTAGAGCTGTTTAAAACCCACTTCTTCTAATTAGCATTTATCAGTTTCCATTGACTTGTTATTTTTATATGTATTTAATTTTCTCTATTATTTTTCCTTAGGTTGTACATATCGCTAATATGAGTCACAAGTATTGATTAAATCATAGTTATATTTGACCTCTGCTCTGTTTGTATTTATCAAAGTTATTTTATATGAGCTACAGAAACACATTTTCACCTTTTAATATCTTAAATCTCTTAAATATCTCTTAGGCTGTTGGTTAGACTAAACATATGCCAAATAACTCTTCAGAAATACCATTATTCACTCTGATTTGTATGATTTCAGTGGTTTCTACCGATTACAAACTGCAGTGGCCCACTGTGACTCGCTCGAATGATTTCACAGCAGCCGATTTAACAGACGGCGACTGCTCAGTGTCAGACATTTAGAGGCTGACAGTCAAAACATCCACGACGACGTTTGACCCCTTAAAAGCTCCTTAACACCGAAGAACCTCCAGAATTCAATGACAGACGTTAGTAAAAGTAGAAGAAATGCATCACCTAGAGTAAACAAATCTGTATGATATTTTGGTAGAATTTTCAAAAGCACAAAACTCACAAGGATATGATTGATATATAGTTTATGCTAATTAGCCATGTGCTTTTGATTTGATTTTCACAATTCACTTTCATCTACTTTGCCTTGTTTCACAAGACCTTGTGAGATGTGTTTGTTGTAAGATACTGCAGAAGTTTGTCATTTTTTTTAAAAAACAAGCAAAAACACAACATTCAAAAGGACATTGAGTGTGTTTTTGTGCGTTTGAGTGTCTCGAGTTTGAATGGGTTTTTTAAGCATCCCTTGGTGCATGAAAAGATCAGAGGCCATAACGCAGGTATCAGGCAGAGACTGAAGCTCACTGAGGTGTGTGTCCAAATCTACTTGTTCCAATTTTCAGGGCAAAGACGGAAGTATAAAGAGAGACCTTGAGCTGGTACAGGTATAAAGAGAGGACTTGAGCTGGTGCAGGTATAAAGAGAGGACGTGAGCCGGTGCAGGTATAAAGAGAGGACTTGAGCTGGTGCAGGTATAAAGAGAGGACGTGAGCCGGTGCAGGTATAAAGAGAGGACTTGAGCCGGTGCAGGTATAAAGAGAGGACGTGAGCCGGTGCAGGTATAAAGAGAGGACTTGAGCTGGTGCAGGTATAAAGAGAGGACGTGAGCCGGTGCAGGTATAAAGAGAGGACTTGAGCTGGTGCAGGTATAAAGAGAGGACTTGAGCCGGTGCAGGTATAAAGAGAGGACTTGAGCTGGTGCACGTATAAAGAGAGGACGTGAGCCGGTGCAGGTATAAAGAGAGGACTTGAGCCGGTGCAGGTATAAAGAGAGGACGTGAGCCGGTGCAGGTATAAAGAGAGGACTTGAGCCGGTGCAGGTATAAAGAGAGGACGTGAGCCGGTGCAGGTATAAAGAGAGGACTTGAGCTGGTGCAGGTATAAAGAGAGGACTTGAGCCGGTGCAGGTATAAAGAGAGGACGTGAGCCGGTGCAGGTATAAAGAGAGGACGTGAGCCGGTGCAGGTATAAAGAGAGGACTTGAGCCGGTGCAGGTATAAAGAGTCAGGACTTGAGCTGGCACAGGTATAAAGAGAGGACTTGAGCCGGCCCAGGTATAAAGAGAGGACTTGAGCTGGCCCAGGTATAAAGAGAGGACTTGAGCCGGCCCAGGTATAAAGAGAGGACTTGAGCCGGTGCAGGTATAAAGAGAGGTCTTGAGCTGAAGCAGGTATAAAGAGAGGACTTGAGCCGGCCCAGGTATAAAGAGAGGACTTGAGCCGGTGCAGGTATAAAGAGAGGGCTTGAGCTGGTGCAGGTATAAAGAGAGGACGTGAGCCGGCCCAGGTATAAAGAGAGGACTTGAGCCGGCCCAGGTATAAAGAGAGGACTTGAGCCGGTGCAGGTATAAAGAGAGGGCTTGAGCTGGTGCAGGTATAAAGAGAGGACGTGAGCCGGCCCAGGTATAAAGAGAGGACTTGAGCTGAAGCAGGTATAAAGAGTCAGGACTTGAGCTGGTGCAGGTATAAAGAGTCAGGACTTGAGCTGGTGCAGGTATAAAGAGTCAGGACTTGAGCTGGTGCAGGTATAAAGAGAGGACTTGAGCCGGCCCAGGTATAAAGAGAGGACTTGAGCCGGTGCAGGTATAAAGAGAGGACTTGAGCCGGCCCAGGTATAAAGAGAGGACTTGAGCTGAAGCAGGTATAAAGAGTCAGGACTTGAGCTGGTGCAGGTATAAAGAGTCAGGACTTGAGCTGGTGCAGGTATAAAGAGTCAGGACTTGAGCTGGTGCAGGTATAAAGAGTCAGGACTTGAGCTGGTGCAGGTATAAAGAGAGGACGTGAGCCGGCCCAGGTATAAAGAGAGGACTTGAGCTGAAGCAGGTATAAAGAGTCAGGACTTGAGCTGGTGCAGGTATAAAGAGTCAGGACTTGAGCTGGTGCAGGTATAAAGAGTCAGGACTTGAGCTGGTGCAGGTATAAAGAGAGGACTTGAGCCGGTGCAGGTATAAAGAGAGGACGTGAGCCGGCCCAGGTATAAAGAGAGGACTTGAGCCGGTGCAGGTATAAAGAGAGGACTTGAGCCGGCCCAGGTATAAAGAGAGGACTTGAGCCGGTGCAGGTATAAAGAGAGGACTTGAGCCGGTGCAGGTATAAAGAGAGGACTTGAGCCGGTGCAGGTATAAAGAGAGGACTTGAGCCGGCCCAGGTATAAAGAGAGGACTTGAGCTGAAGCAGGTATAAAGAGTCAGGACTTGAGCTGGTGCAGGTATAAAGAGTCAGGACTTGAGCTGGTGCAGGTATAAAGAGAGGACTTGAGCTGGTACAGGTATAAAGAGAGGACTTGAGCTGGTACAGGTATAAAGAGAGGACTTGAGCTGGTGCAGGTATAAAGAGTCAGGACTTGAGCTGGTACAGGTATAAAGAGAGGACTTGAGCTGGTGCAGGTATAAAGAGTCAGGACTTGAGCTGGTGCAGGTATAAAGAGTCAGGACTTGAGCTGAAGCAGGTATAAAGACAGGACTTGAGCTGGTGCAGGTATAAAGACAGGACTTGAGCTGGTGCAGGTATAAAGAGAGGACTTGAGCCGGCCCAGGTATAAAGAGAGGACTTGAGCCGGTGCAGGTATAAAGAGAGGACTTGAGCCGGCCCAGGTATAAAGAGAGGACTTGAGCTGAAGCAGGTATAAAGAGTCAGGACTTGAGCTGGTGCAGGTATAAAGAGTCAGGACTTGAGCTGGTGCAGGTATAAAGAGTCAGGACTTGAGCTGGTGCAGGTATAAAGAGAGGACGTGAGCCGGCCCAGGTATAAAGAGAGGACTTGAGCCGGTGCAGGTATAAAGAGAGGACTTGAGCCGGCCCAGGTATAAAGAGAGGACTTGAGCTGAAGCAGGTATAAAGAGTCAGGACTTGAGCTGGTGCAGGTATAAAGAGTCAGGACTTGAGCTGGTGCAGGTATAAAGAGTCAGGACTTGAGCTGGTGCAGGTATAAAGAGTCAGGACTTGAGCTGGTGCAGGTATAAAGAGAGGACTTGAGCCGGTGCAGGTATAAAGAGAGGACGTGAGCCGGCCCAGGTATAAAGAGAGGACTTGAGCCGGTGCAGGTATAAAGAGAGGACTTGAGCCGGCCCAGGTATAAAGAGAGGACTTGAGCCGGTGCAGGTATAAAGAGAGGACTTGAGCCGGTGCAGGTATAAAGAGAGGACTTGAGCCGGTGCAGGTATAAAGAGAGGACTTGAGCTGGTGCAGGTATAAAGAGAGGACTTGAGCCGGCCCAGGTATAAAGAGAGGACTTGAGCTGAAGCAGGTATAAAGAGTCAGGACTTGAGCTGGTGCAGGTATAAAGAGTCAGGACTTGAGCTGGTGCAGGTATAAAGAGAGGACTTGAGCTGGTACAGGTATAAAGAGAGGACTTGAGCTGGTACAGGTATAAAGAGAGGACTTGAGCTGGTGCAGGTATAAAGAGTCAGGACTTGAGCTGGTACAGGTATAAAGAGAGGACTTGAGCTGGTGCAGGTATAAAGAGTCAGGACTTGAGCTGGTGCAGGTATAAAGAGTCAGGACTTGAGCTGAAGCAGGTATAAAGACAGGACTTGAGCTGGTGCAGGTATAAAGACAGGACTTGAGCTGGTGCAGGTATAAAGAGAGGACTTGAGCCGGCGCAGGAACATGCAGCGATGAATACACAAACAAACTGTGCTTTACCGTTGTACTGCTGTACTTTCATACTGTTTTTAATCAAGTTGTGCGACAACTGTGCGACAGAACAGCTGCTGAAGGACACTGTAGTCTTCATACTTTCATTTTTCTCCACCCTTTGCTCTTCATTCTGTGCAGTGACAGTTAGAGCTCACTCCAGTCAAAGTCAGGACATGTATATATGGCCTTTTTGTTGCTCTGTTGCTGGAAATGTGCATATGCCATGTTTGTGTGTTAGTTTGCCATTTAACATCTTTAAGTTCACTGTGTTTTTTGTCCCATTCAGTGAAAATTTACCAATGATTCTGAAATGAATGTCATTTAACAAGGATATGAATTACTGTGTCTCTATTAGTACATTTAGACATTGTATCTACAATAGTGTCATAACCATAAGTCTCATAATCAGGATAAAGTGCATGTAAATACACTTTTATTATACGACTTTTATTTTTGCTTTGGGACATAAAAATGGCTAGAAAGAAAATATCACAAAAGCAACCATAGAAAAAGATTTTTAATGGAAGGTGATATTGAGAATAGTGTTGTAAAGATCGCATTGACCAAGACCAAGTCCTGTCTAATACCAGACCATATTAAGACCAAATGTGAACAAGACTTTTAGGGAAATTATAATACATACAGTTTTTTTTATTAAACAGTCCATTATTAGACAGTCCAAATAAACTTTTCAACCAAGTCCAGACTCATGGAGGTTACTGTTTAGTGAAGGAAGAAGAGTTGAAGAAAGATTTTTGACGGAACGTAAAATAATAGCAGTTTTCTTTCAGTAACAAAAATTATTTTAATGTGTCTTAAATAAAGTCTCAAGGCTAAAATAACTTTGAAAAGGGACATTTTTTAAATCAAGGATGTAATGCCATTTTCTACATAATTAATCCAACGCATTTTTTGTATTAGCTCTGACCTGATGTCCTTTTCAGACACACATTATTCAGCTAAAGACAAGCTGGTCTTTAGCTTTTCTATAATTCCAGCTTCAGAAGATGCTGTTGTGTGTAAAAACACTCTTTTCTATTGTAACGTAATTGGGCCATATGTTCCTAACAGCGGAGGCAGCTAGTTAAAGTCACTGCTTGTCCATTCATACTTCGCTCTTTCTGCTCATTAAAACAGTGAATGGGCCACAGATGTGAGGTGGCCATTAGTTTCACCTGAAAACAGCTTTGGTTGAGGTGAATTTAGGAAACTGAGTTAAACACCAGGATGAGGGCTTTGTTTCCCCCGTGAGGCCCACCCAGGATAGAGATGTTCAAATAGAAAACGTCTCGCACTGAGCTAAAAGATCACGGATAATCTACTTCCTGTTTCAAAGTCTTCCCTCAGTTTTGGGCTCGATAACTTATCCCCTAAACCTGGTTTTACTTACAGCACGAGGAGCATTGTCTCCATTCTTAAGCCTCCGCAGAAGCTTTTCATTGTTTCAACAGGTTTTTTGGAAGAAGAACAAGGTTTCCAAAAATGCGTACAAGGAATTTTAGTCTGAAGAGTTATTTAACCCCTAAGATGCTTTTTTGGAAATTAATGTCAGATTCAAATATGACGTCCATATTTTAAATAAAATAGAGCCAGTACAAAAGTACCTTAGCTTGGTTTCTCTTTTTTGACCATAACCATATAGTATAGACACTGTTTTAATATGATGCAAGTGAGTAAAACAATTTATGACAATTGTAAAAAAAAAAAAAAAAAAAAAATTGTAAAAAAATCCTGCAGAAACCCTAAAATTAAAAATTTATGATATTATAAGTTTATTTTTGTACCTAAAGGACCAGATTTTATACTTGTCCAGACTACATTGAATCTCTGGTTTTCTCTTTTTGAGGTACATAGACTTTACACAGTTGAAGCAGCCTTTAGTCGGCTATAACTGAATGATAGCCTATGACGCACTCAGCAAATACTTATTGATTATAAACTTTCCACTCAAAATAATTAAGCCTCTGTCAACACAGGTTGTTTTTTTTTGCCGCTGAATAGTTGGTTAATCAAAAATTTGCTAGTTGTAGTTTTAGATCTTGTATCATATGTGGTACAATTCAACCGGATCAAAGACGTCTGATCTATTAAATAAATACTGTCCAATATGCTTTCATTGGGGTTAGCTACGTGGCTCTATAAACAAACTTATGCTAATGTATTACGTCAAGCTCTCTTTGTAACAAACTTGTCCTGTTTTCTCATGGAAACGAATGCCACTCTAGTTTACGCTGGCTGTTATGGCCCATAGCTGAATCACAGTCTATGACACACTTTTCCCACAGTGTGACCAGAGTGGTACTTTCAGTCTTAGTCGTTTCAAGTCGCACAGAGACATGGCATTCTTACACAATCTTCACAGGACAACTGTAAAATCTGAAAATACATTATATTACTAATATTATAAGTGGGTTTTATGCTAGTACGTCCCAGGCTGAAATGTCCGTCTAGAACAAGGTAGAGGTTGCTTGATTGGAAAATATTATTCTTGTGACTCGATTAAGTTTTCTTCATGTGCTAATAAACCCTGCATGTTTCCCATTGGTTTGTTTTTTTTTTTTTTTCAAATTAAAAGCTGGTCTTAATTGCTAAACCTTTTGATCATGTCATGTTTTGGTCTCACTGCAGCTCTACTTCTTCCACTGCCCACATTACTTTGAGCTCAGTCACATTCTTGGTGTTTGTCCCAGGCTTGTTAAACTGAAGTCCTATCTATGAAGAGCCTTAAAATAACCCGCCGGCTCAGTGATAGCGTCAGATCAGCTCGAGGAATGCGGCGACAGGCTCTCAGACTCTGATTGGATACTTATCACCGCAGCGGGAGCTCTGATTGGATACTTATCATAACCATATCCTGTTGTCGCTGATGGACTGACCTTTCAGTATCAGCTTTGGGATGCCATCGCTGGATGAGGACTGGAGTTTTCCTTCGCCCAGGATTTCTCACACCTTAGACACTAGAACCAACATCGCCGACGTCATTTTGACCAACCACTAGTGTGATTGGTTAAGTTTGGTGAGCTTTCTGGAGACACTGTGTTGGACTTCAGACCAGCTTTAAGACTATTTTGTAAAGATCTTGGTACTGTCATGGTCTCGATCCCAAAAAGTTTTGGTCTTGTCGTCTCAAACTCATTTTTACTCAGTCTTGGACGTCAAGACCAACCAAAAAAACACAAAAGGCATTTGTTCTTGGGATTGGATAAAAACCTCTTTCATTTGGAATTTAATTAACAATCTTGTTCTGACTCTGCCTCCTTCACCAAACATTAACCTACATGAGTTGTGACTCAAAACTGGACTTGGACTGTTTGGATTTTTTAAATTGTATCTATTATAGTATATTTGTTCTGTTGTGACTCTTGACCTGCGTTCATAATTGTCTCTGTCAAACTTACTGATGTATTTTATCTTGAATGTTGTAATGTTACACAGTTGGCCTTTGTTTTATGGTTTGAATAAATAGTATTACTAGAATTTTTAAATAATTGTCGATGAATCCATTTGAAAGAGGTCGCTCGTGTTCCAGAGAAGACATAGAAAAAACTTAATGGAGATAACTATGAGGAGTATATGAGATTATTTGTGACGCCTCGTAGATTCTCTAAAGCTGAACTGCAGGGCGTAATTCTGTGGCCCTGGACATACATAAATTTGGGTGTGATTGCTTTGTGGTCGCCCAGGTCAGTCGTCCTGTGGGAAAAAAACAGATGAGAGGCTGAGGTCAATCTGTGCTAAGCCCTGCTGGTGCCAGTGGATCCAAGGCTCCCCCCGAAGACCAGATCAGGTCACACACCAGAGAGTATAAGAGAGGGACTCAAACTTTACATTTTTTATGTGTAAGCAGAAATATACAGCTTAGAATACACACTTTCTCTGTTTTAGTGTTGACCAATGAGAGCGTTCCTTGTTTAGGAGCAAGCTGTGATTGGCTAAAGCTCCAGGTTTGTGGTTGGTAATTGGTAATTTTGCTGATGTATAAATGTTTATTTGCTTTGATAAGTTTGCTAGCTTTCCTCAAGTCAAATTAAATAACAAAATATATTTTCAATCCCAGCTTTTTTATGTACCATGAACTTATTACTGGTTTTTATTAAACTTGTGTAAATCCTATATCTCAACTCTTACAGTGTTGAGACTCTGCGTAATCAGAAATGTCTGAGCATTGCAATCTTTCAAAGGACTGTTCGGAATGTTGTAGGTCTTTCTCCCCATTTGATGTTGTAAAACCCTGTGTAATATTGCAAATAGTTTTGTGGGCAATAGTCTTTAGGTTAATGCTTTGTCTTCATCTTGAATTTGGAGGCAGTGACCAGCTCCACAAAGCATTTTACTGTAAAATCTAACAAAATTACAATTAAAAATTAAGGTATAAGTGTCTTATTCACCATCCTATTACCTCATGTTGTTTGTTCTAAAAGGTTTTTTAAAAAGTAGACTCACTAATACTGAGTACAGATAGACTCAGAATTGGCAATATGTGGCAATCTATAGTTTTCAGAGCAAGCATTGATGATTTTTTGTTTTATGCAGTAACGTGTTTAAAAAGACTCGCAGTTTATGCTTTTATTATTTTCATTTACAGTAAATTAGTGCTGTATAAAAACGGAAAACTCATTGCAGTGATTAAAGTTCTTCAGGCAGTATCTAAAGTGGTCAAACTATTGCAAGTGTTGGTATTACTGGATTATTTAAATTCACTATGACATTATGTGACAAATAAGTGATTTTTTACCAGGTTTTTCTGTTTATTGCTTGTACATTCACATGTGCATTTCTTTGTATATTTCTTCCGAACAGTGCAGGCTCTGCCCATAACATCCGCTATATTACAGTATTCTTTACTTATAACATTTCCACAATCTTTGACTTTCAGAGAAGGCATAGGAAGTGCTTTTGGACTCATACTGCAGCCCTGATTATGATGTTATTGTAAAACACAGGCTTTTATTCAAGACTCCCTTTTACGACTACCACATTTGAAGTCTTAACCTAATAATTTTATCTCGATAATGATAATTCTGTCCTGTTTCGAAGACTGAACTTAATTACCTCACAGCGGACAGAGAACAACCAAACAGAGCCACGATCCTGACGCTCTCGGCACCATTTTCCCATTCCCCGGCTTTTCCACGTCGACTTCGCTCTGCAGCCTTGCTCCTGAGGAAAAACAGACGCCTCTTCTGCCGCCACTCTCCCCGCTGCCTCCCCCGTCCTCCCCCATTTGTGCTTTCTTCTCTCCCCCTTGGGCTTTTTTATGGCAGGGTCTCTAACGCATGACCTCTGCCATGCATTAGGCAGCATGTACACATCCACTGCAGAATAAAACCAAACAGCTTTTTGGGCTAAAACTGCTCGATGAGGTCAGCTTAGTCACTGGAGTCAAACTCACTTGTACTGAGGATATCACAAACACACCCAACACATCCACATTCCCAATATAAACTGCATTAATTAAGCATACATTACAAACACATAGCATCAGTCATTTCATGTCTGAGTCGGGTCGGGTCAGTGTGGCTCAGTGTGTTTGAGTTTCTCTTGTTTCCACTGAGCTGTGTCCAGAGAGAGACGTCTGCTGCAGAAACAGAGACGTCACAAGAGACACAAGACTTGGATGCGTTGCCAATAATTAATATAAAGAGCAGAGTAAATGCTGTTGTGGAGTGCAGTAAACTGGTGCAGTAAGTATATATTATATTAAACTCAGACCATTTTCCTACATTTTTGTCATTCAATTCACAAGTTTTGTTTGAGTTTAATGTAGACAATAAATGCAATGTTTAAACTCACAAAGCTAACTGGAAACACTACAAGTACAACATTTGTTGTTTTCTTTTCTGCATCTTATTATCACAAAAACAAGTCTGCTTCATTCAAGAAAACATCACTTTTAAATGTTTTTCCAATGGCTTCTTGTTTTTGCCAATGTACACACCCAGATTGATTTAACCCGTTTGTTATCGATTATTCCAGTGGAAACGAAGCTCACACTTTGTTATGGAACCATCTCAGCAAAACACATTCCAAATCAACTCAACTTTCCTCAGCAAAGTTCATTTAATATTAGTTAATGCAGCATTCACTTTTTGAAGGTTTAAAAGCCTTGTTAATTGTTATGAACTTGCCTTGCTCCTGTTTGCTTCTCCAAACTGGAAGTTTGCTGACACTGTAGGGAATAAGTGACTTATGCATTTACATTTAGCAGACGCGTTTATCCAAAGTGACTTACATTAGCTTCCATTCACCAGTGTTACAGCTGGAAGAGCACTGGGACAGCAAGGACACACTGACAGTATGAACTGTGGGGAGAACGGGCATCGAACCACCAACCTTCTGGTCACAGGACAACCGCTCTACCACTGAGCCACTGCGCCCCTTACACATAAATTTCTCATCTAAAGTGGACTATGCCTAAACATTTAATAGACTAAATGTGTCCTGTGATCTTGGGGAGTCCACTGTCCATAAGTATTTTGATTTATCCTCTTTAAACGAGTCTAATCCAATCAAATAAAGGTCTAAAACAATCTCTGGCTCATTCAGCAGTGCTCTCTCCTCATAACTTCTGCAGATCGTCCAACTTTCTGGAACAATATCCGTCATGACAAGCTGTAATTTTGACATACACATTTACCCCATTTGCATGAAGTGTTCGCCTGCCACTGAGCTGAACGAATTAGGCTCAGTCTAAATAACAGACTCTGAATTAGCAGGGATGTCGGGAAGTTGGGGAGTTCCTGGTAACGACAGTGCGGCTTTGTGTTAAGTTGTGGCGTCCGTCGTCTTTACCTCAATGACTCACGGCCTCATGATGTCAGGGTTTTGTTAAAGAGACAGACGGATCAACAAATCAAGACGAATGTTACAAATGGATATAATATCTTTACTTCAACAAAAGACATGACTTTATTGATTTTAGGTGAAGATTTCAGCAACAAAATTATACAACATGTTAAGTACTGTACTACAAAGTTCTATTTACTATATTTTGCACTCAAAAAGAAGGGCCACTTTTTTACTGGACAGGTAAGTTTAGGAAGTGGATGGGTACAAAGTCACTGTCAATGCAATGTTTATGTCCCAATGTTTCCATTTTACTCAAAAGAAACAAAATACTTAATGCATATTTTTGGTTATAGTATTTGTGTGTCTCTGAAAACCTTACATAGATGCAATTCAATTAAATCCCACTTGTGATAAAAGTGTCCTTTTTTAATATTTTTAAAGCAAAAACAGCATCTTATTCATACAGATGCATTTTTGTTATATCACTTCCTTATATAATAATATATAATCCCCTATGTATTTTATTTACTTAATCTTGAATTATTGTATATTGAAAGTAGAGTAGTATAAGTAAGCATTTTAATAAATTCCATGCACTCATGGGACTCTAAGCCTTTAACAGGGCCTGAATTATGTTTAACTTATACAAAGTCTTGTGTCTGAGTAAGTGCTATTACGATAAGGCAGTGCCCAGTTCAGATAAACAGTTATTATTGGTTTGTCAGGGTTCTGTCTGAATCGAAATAGCTGTGAAGGGAAGGGATTTCAGACCTATTTCTTTTGTGAAGTAAATGAGTGAATGGTCAAAACAACAATAAGACTTTCTATTCGACAAACGAGGTGAGAACACACAACAGGTGGATAAAGGCACAATTCAAAACGTTAAAAAGCACTTAAGGCATTTTAGGGACTGTCGTTGATGAATAAATTATCCTTATGCTCACACTCAACCTCTCACGATAATGATCTGTGGATTATAATAAGTTTTGTGAAAAGTTGTGTTAGAGTGACTTGTTCTGTTTAGACGTCAGAATATGTGACCAGAAAACTCATAAATTGAACAGTTTTGATCATGTGGTGTGTGATCAACAGTGTCAAGGCACCGCAAACAAATCCAAGTGACGTCAAACAAACACTGGCAGAGTCTGATTATGTTGGGTTAAGCATTTCCTTCATTTACTGGAAAATAAGAAATACATTAAAAACTGCATTCAGTGCATGTTTGAGGCACTGTTTTCTCTCTTTACCACTGGAATTAACTCAGTGATAAGTGATACTAAAAAATAATAACTGTGACAGTGTCTTCAAGCCTTACACATCCTGATCTTAAATAATGGCAATTTTGCTTATTTCTTCTCAAACCATTATGTTGCAAGTGAATTGTGTCATTTCTCATCCATGGTATAAACCTTTTGGGACGACTCATAGAAGAAAATTAAGCCCGTGCAAAAGCAGAAATCAAGCTAAAACTAATCAATAACTATGTGTGTGGCCTGATTAATTATTTTGACCACAGCTCCAAATAATAATGTCAAACTCATCCATTTTTTAAATCCTGAAAAAAGTCAGGCAAAAAAACCTTATGATTTTATACATTTTTAATATATATATATATATATATATATATATATATATATATATATATATATATATATATATATATATATATATATATATATATATATATATATATATATATATATATATATATATTTATAAAATCATTACACTGGACACTAAACACTTTTTTTTTTTTTTTTTCTGGTCTATTGATTTAAATAAACAAAGAAACCACAGACTTTTTATTCTTTTATCCATTTTTTTTCTTATTGGTCAATGTCTATGGTTATTTTTCTTTTATAGCTCTTTTTGGCCTGTTTCAAAGTCAAATACAGTAATAAGTATTAAGACCAATAATGTACCCATTAGTCCAGTAGTTCACCAATTAAGAATTTTGTAATCATTTAATTTTAACTTTTATTTTTAGTTTTTTTAGACTGAAGTCCTTCTGGAGAAAGACAAGCTGACACTACTCTGGACCCTAGACCACCCAAAAAAAGACTTAATGGATAATCACGACTGTCTGCACACAAACCAGCAACAGAAATGATAAATACAGACGTTGTGACATTTGTAGGCTTCAAACCTGTGCCTGGTACACTTCCAAATATAAACTCAACTTTGCCCCTCTGTGTTTGTCTCGTTTAACGCTATTTTCTGGATTTATTAAGTTTCTCTGTCAGTCAGTTTAGTGACATGGAAAATGTCCTCGAAGGCTCAAAGCTGCAGCAAAAACAGCTCTAGTATATGTCAAGATGTGTGTTCAGTGAATTATTAATATACTGTATGTAAATAAGTTTTGTGATTATTTTTGTGAATAAGTCTCACAAAACATTGGTTTGGTTGTGCTCCAGGTCTGTTAGATTTAAACTTGTAATTACTGAAGAAAACTGCATTTTTAAACATAAATGCTGTCTTTACAGAAGCTCGTCACATGCCCTCAGATGTTTAGTTTAGGATTAAGGTTAACTCTCTCTTTCTTAAACATTCTGTACTGAAGACATAACTGTGACCTCGGTCCGACGGCAGCTTTAAGAGACTGTGTCCATCAGAAGACAAAAACTGTCAAACATTAAAATACCTGGGTTTGAATTGTTTTTTTCTCCACTTTTATTTTCTGGCTGTGTTGATATTTGCAATTTAATTAGCAGTATTTTGTCATGCTAACTGAAAATGTTTCGAGATGACGCTAAAGAGTATTTGTATTTAGACCTACAATGTGAGAACATGGCTGTTGTAGAATGTATGTAGATGACTTTTACTGTGGAGCATGAGGCTCATTTTACAGTTGAACTGGAGAAATACAATAATCAGACTGGAGCAGGGCCTAAAGAGATGTGTTATTATTAATATAGAGTTAATACAAACAGCTGAAACTTCAAATGCACTGTTTAAGACATGATTTAAATCACTCTAACACTCTTTAGGAAATTGTCTGCTTCACAGAATGCTTCTGTTGTAGAGCAGCAATAATAATAATCTTTATTAAGGTGCTTTTCCATCTACTTTAGTAGGCACTCCAAGCACTTTACATACGTTAAACTATTAACCAGTGTTACAGAACTTCACTGGAGGCAATGCGGGTTAAGTGTCTTGCCCAAGTGCACAAGGACAGTATGTGGGGAAGAGCGGGATGTTATGATGTTTTGGGATTATATATATATATTATTTTTATATATATATATATATATATATATATATATATATATATATATATATATAGTGACACGCTGTTTCCAAGATGTTTCTTCAAGATGTTTTGTAAAAATGGCTAAAAAAAATGGTGTTTAAAGTGTGAAAAAGCTCCATCCTGCAGATGACATTACCCCTGTAAATGCATTATTCTGTCTGTATTAGGAGCGCCTGCGTGTGAAAGTCTCTCCTCCCTTTAACCCGAGTCGTAACTCAAGTGTAGTTTATTTGTAAGACAGTAATCCTTAGATTTAAATGGACCCACTTCTCGCCCATTTTCTCAACAATTTAAAGCGTTCCCAAACTTTAACCACAAAGTCTACTGTGAATGAATTGCCATCAAAGACACAAATCTAACCTAATTAAGTCGTAAGCACTGGATAACAAACTGAAGCATTGTACATTGTTTACACTTAATTTTAATAAATACACCAGAGAAAACCTTTGATTCAGTTCATTTCCGCTTTTTTTGTTCTGCACATCACAGTTTGGATTTATTTTACTCTAAATAAAAGTGATGAAAGTTCGGTTTAAGCCCAAAGACATATAAACTATATTCACTACATACAACACTTTTTTAATAATCCCAGAAAATCACTTTGAGGTGCTTCCAGCATCTAAACCTGGAGGTTGTGATGTTGCACCACCAAAGATTCAACCAGTTTGTCCTTATGACTAAACTCATAAGGCTTTAACTAATACAGATCAGGAAAAAAATGTTCTGAAGGAGTTATGAGGCACCTCAGTGGAGCTCTTAACTATTAAAGTTTCCAAAAAATTAATGCTTGCCCATTTTTCTTTAGCAACATCAGCACCATAAATGATATTCCAATTAGAAATGCAATGATAACTAACTAATCACTGTTTACTCCAAATCTCCCATGAGCTGTTACGGCTGATCGGTGCATCACTGTGTATCATCTAAACTGTTTTTTATTATGCACAACAAATCTATATTTTCTACTTTATCGTTCGCAGATGCTTCATTGTGTCATCAGAGCAGATTTTACTGTACTTTATGTTGTGTCTCCAGCGATTACTTTAACCTACAAAACATGTCAAATCAAATACATTCAAAGAAGTATTTATTGAGGTGTGAAGACATAGTTAAATAAGCATGTGAGCAGATGTACAGAGACCCCTACACACTACTGTTTTACAGATACAGTGCATTGTTTTACAGCAATCCATCTTGTAGGTCTCAGGTCAGACCCTATTTTTACGGCTTGCTTATACATTCCTGCTGTGAATGGTTTACATACCGGAGCAGGGAGCCGTCCTAAATCAGCTGGCAGCTTGGCGCAGCTGGGACAAGGTGGAAAACTTGTCATCGACCGGTCTCCGCTGCGATTAATGAACTCCAAATTAAGATAATAACAAGTCGGTTTGACCTACCCCACGGATTACATCACCTCCACGGAAATTCAATTTAGCCTCTTGTCGCTCCAATCTATTTCGCCGCCATGTTTTTTCTCTCAGTTTGAGGGTCATTCATGCCCATTCATGAAGTTTTTTTCCTTCATCCCTGTGGATTTCCTCACACATAGTATATATTTGGTGTTACATCTAATGAGTCAAGGAGTTGAGCAGCATTTTATTTTGAATTTCCAAAAACTATATTACCAAGTAGCATTTTGTAAAGAAAAAAATTAGGAAATAGATTGGCATCATATCATATAAACAAAAACTGTGGGTTAGGACATTGTTAAAGATTTAATGAGCACTTTACATCTTGAACACACTATTCTTCTGAGAGAAAGGATGGATCTTTTTGCCAACGTGTGGTGACCTTTCACTGACCTCTGACAACGTGTGTAATGTGTGGATCAAACTCATGACCAAGTGGTAGGGCTTAATGTTGGCGTCCAATCCAAATGAACACTGAGGCTTGATTACTGATCATTTCAACATTGTGTAAGATTTAACATTTAGTGCATCTAATACTAAATATTAGTTTAAAGAAGCCTTAGTTTGTTCTTAAAGTGTAGTTCACTGCCCCCATTAGTAGCCACACATAACAGCCTACAGTATGTCATTGCTCCTGTCTGCTTCTCCAAACTATTGTCAGCATAAGTTTTCTGTCCCTAAGTTTCTCTTAAACCTCTTTTTACAAAATACCAGAATGTTCCTTTACATTTATGAACTAGTTTTGTGGCACCAAATGAACACATGAAGAGCTTATTTGCAAAAGCAGATAACTTTTTTTTTAAATTGTCATCAACATATTTTTTTCTATTATTTGCCAAAGGTGATATCAGTCAAACCAAACTTGAGTGGCTGTGACCTATTGGGACCACTAAAATGGATTTGGGTTTTGAAAACTGTGCTGTGCAAAGAATAAATTACAAGCCTCAGTTGAGGCTGATTTTCAAAATGGCTTTTACCTGTTTTTGCAAATGAACTCTTCAAATATTTCATCAGTAATGCTATTTACTACCAACAATTACTACTTTAGGGGCTATAATCGATATTGCACTGTGTTTTTAACATCAAGTTATTCATTGTTTATTGTTCAGTTGATATAAATACACACGGAAAATCAAAATTGATGTCAGAGCATTGAATTAAACAATTAAGTCAAAGTCAAACTGGATCTGGATCTGTTCTGGTGGAATGATCTACTGCTGCTACAAGATCAGCAGATTCTGCAGCCATCTTTAAAAATCAATTGAAAACACATCACTTCCGTCAACACCTGACTGACAAACACTGAATTCTACTTCCTTTCTATTAATTCCTTTTCTTAAAAAAACTAAAATAATAAATAAATTCTTATCTTTAGCTTTGATTAATGTGCTAGGTTTTTAACTGAATAGTTTTTTTGTGCACTTATGCTTTTTGTTACCTTGTGATGTTGAAATTCCTTCCATTGTTTTCCTCACTTGTAAGTCGCTTTGGATAAAAGCATCTGCTAAATGACTAAATGTAAATGTAAATGTAAAGTCATTCTAGTACTTTAACTATTCTTAAGATATACTTATGCCCCGAAGTTTGTTTTTTTGTGTAGAAATGTAGAAACAAAGTTTGGGAAACATTGAGTTAGTGGGTGATGACTGGACCATTCAGAGCCTGAGCACAATCTGAGGCTTGTTGTTTGAGGCCCGCAGCCGCACAAATCCTCCATTAGTCGACCCACTCTGTTTTAAAAGCTTGTTTCATTCGTGTTAACAGCTCATAAATGGCCGCCCACACCACCTCAAGCAAAAACAAGCTGAGGCCTTTTTGCTGCTAATCACTTTTTGGGGGGATTATTTAATAGATTATTTAGACCTGGTACAAGGTTATAGAAAGGGCTACAACTTAAAAAAAATGTCTTTGTGTTATAAGTGACTAGACAAACGGAGATGACAGTATGTAACTTTTATCATTGCGTGTCATTAAGTTGCATTTACACTTTAGTTATGGACAAAAATATGACTTAATATTTTTATCACCAAATAAGTCCCCTGTAATTACATTTGGGATCAATATCTAACATATTTAACAATATTTGAATACTACTTCAGCTTCTTGATAAACATTCATAAATTATACATAAATACATTACATTTAACACTGATAGCCTTTTTTTCTTTTTTAGTGTTTTGTGTGGTAGATGACATGGCACATTGTTAATAATATAAAACTTAAAATGCAAAGGTTGGTCCAGTCAGTTTCTTTTGTCTAAAGGGGTTTAAAGTGTCCTAAATAAGCCTACAGTTTTGTAGTACTGTGGTAATCCTTAAGTTTTTTGGTTCCCACAGTGACAGTAAAAGGAGCTAAGCACTGTAGTCTGTAGTTTGGTCAACAAAGAATCCTTACTTTGGTAAAAACAAAACACAAAATGACAATGTTTTTTTTTCTCAAATGAAGCTTGTCTAAAAGTTATATTCCAATGAAAAAGAAAACAAAATGTTCTTCTGTGTAGTAGCATTTATTAGCAACAACTGTTTCCAGGTTTTAGTTGGAGTCAGGGTCTTGCAGGTCTCACTTTATGAATGAAAAAGGACTGCATTCTGTGTCGACAGCGCGTTAACCTCGAGCACAACTTATGGCTTTAAACAGTGATTCCCTAAAATATAGAAAACTGGTAAAGCTCTCTAAATTTAAACCCCAGAAAGCTGGAACTAAGCAATAGTTTCAATTCAATTATTCATTTATGTAAGCCTTTTTGGAAGTAAATACAAAATAAATCTGTCTTAAACTATATTCCTCCAATGTATGCGTTATTGAAAATGAAATTGAGCTACTTATATTGTGTTGTTATCCACTCTCCACCTCATTTTAGAAACTCCCTCTGCTCAACAAGACAAACCACTTTGAAAAAAATGAAAAAAAGCTGAAGTATTTGTTGCTGCAGATTCTGCCTCAGTGAAGGGGAACTACTTTTCCTTACATGTGGGAAGCAGACAAAAAAAGCAAAGTTTTTAAAATCTTATGAGTGAAAAGGATGTTACCTCATTAAAGCCAGGGCCATAAATCTGTCTTTCTCTTCAGCGGCACCGGGCTACATCTGGCCGCTCGCTGCAGTCACTCACTAGGACTCATTCTCACTGAGCACTGCATGGAATTTATGCCCTGCCTCAGTCCTGGGACGAATTCACATGGACAGACCCGCCAAGGCTTAAATATACCTGTTGTGCAAATTATATACAATAATCGGGGATCAGATTTTTCTACACTAACAAGTAATTTAAATCGTCAGCCATTTTGTTTATAAAGCGATTCACAATAAATGTATTCCTTTGAGTCCAATATAGAAATTAGTTAAGCCGAACATAAAATTAACCATTGTAATCAGTTTCACTCCAGTGTATAGATCTCAAATTATTCTGAAATATGGCTGTTACTTTTCCTTCTGACTCCATCCATGCCTTTTGAATTTCTGCTCCGGTTCAGACATTAAACCTTAGAAGATAATAATATAACTATGGAGCAAAATATATGCAACAATCTGGCATCAAAACATTTTCAAAACTGTCAAATCACCAGAAGTGATCAGCCATTTTGTTTACTTTAGGATCCCCATGATCAATCAAGCCAGAGCTGAAGCAAAGTGCAATAATAAAAATAAAATATACAATATTTATTTATTGTTTTGTTTTGTTTTTTTGTCTTTTGAAGGTGCAGAACTTAACTGGAAGTAAATTCCAAAAGGTTGCAATAATGCAATAGTGCCTTTCACAGAGAAAGCAGGCTCTGTTTTACAAAATGGCATATGTCCGTCAACACATGAGGCAGCTCTGATAAATCTGAGTTTGTTTAAAGAGGCACAGGAGCAAGTCCATTCAAACATTTGGGTAGCCTTAATATGAATATCAAATAGCTAATAAATACTTCATAACATAACTTTAAAAATGTTGTGTAGCTAATTAAAGAAATATCCCCAAATAAATTGCATGCTAAAGTTTTTATAGAAACAATTATATTCTGTAGCCTTATATTTTTGGTCTAGTCTGAATTTGACATCAGATCATATTGACTATGCACTCACTCTTACTGAATTTAGACAATTTGTGCCAGCACCATTTTGAAAAAAAAAATAAATAAAAATTTGCTCTGTTGAGGAATGACTCCAATCAGCAGCAGATTTTCTTTCTAAATGAGTTACTGCCCAGTAGTTGTACAAATGTGCTACAAACAGTTTCTAAAGAAACTAAATTTAAACAGCTTCACTTATTCCTGTTGTGTGTTTGCTTCTTCTTCATAACCAAAAGTGGTGAGTGTTTTGGGCAGACAAGTGTCCTTCTCCCACGGTCTCTCACAGTCCATACATCAGTGTAAAAGCGGCGCAGTGACGTGGCTCTGTGATATACTGTGAACGGCCTTCCAATGTGCGTCCAGGCCAAGTGTGTGCGTACGTGTAGACAGAAGCGGTGAGGCCATGGTTTGACACGCAACGCCAGACGCTTCCAATTACTGCCTGTATCTGTCAGGGGCCTCCGAGCTTTAGCCTTTCTGAAAACATCGAGCCGCAGCAAGAGCACGCAAGGCCAATGTGGTCTGGAGGCAAGGGTCTGCCCACGTGTCCATACAACAACAAGAGCCATGTAGGAGTGCATCAGGAACCTTTCAAAGACATACACACTGGTTATAAAACAAAGAGACACTTCATCGTGAGCATAACATTGGTCACACGTGTTCTTAAAGACTGTCACTTTACTGTATTTGTAAGATAACAGACTCTGTGACTGCATTTACATAAATATTTGTGTGATTTGATTTTGGAATCTGTGTGTTCTCATGAGAAGGTGGAGTTTTAATTATAGCGAGCCAACAAAGCAAACTCATATTTTATTATTTTAAAGGGAATCTCAGTGCTGTATCTGTCTGCTGTCTGGCTCGTTCCTGTTCTGCACTTGTTTCAATACATTATTGTGTTTTTAAAGCTGAATGTTGAGTTAGTCTTGGCTGGTCACTGGTTTTAATTTGTTCATTAAAACAAAGAGTAAGTTATGTTTTAGCCTCAGTCACTGACGTTTGCTCTGTTCTGACCAGATACAGTGAGGTGTGGGGATATCATTAAGATTAAAAGTAACGTCTTAGCCTTAGCTTTTTTTCTTCCTTTGGCTTTTTGGTAAACCTAAATGGTATTTGCAGGCCCAGGTGAGCAACAGCTTTCTAGCCTTTTAGAATTTCTTTTAAACCTGTTATCCCAAAAAAAAATAGAGTTCCAAACACCTGATATTTTTTTTACTATTAAAGCATATACTCATCAAATCTATAGATAAATAATATATGGTCTAACAGTCTCGTCTCTATGTGTATGTGAATGACTGATTCATTTGAGCATGTGCCCTTTAATCTGTGAGCTGCGTCACCTCTGGCTTCAACAGGCATCAGTGGATCTTGTGCTGTTTCAAAGCCAGTGCTCGTCTGCTGATGCCAAAACCACTTACAGTGTTGCAGAACAGACTTCGGCTGCACAAAGGAAGCTTTACTTTAATGCTATCAGCTGTAATGTCCGCCTGACAACGGCCTCATGGCTTCTATAAACGGACACTAATATGCCAATACACCATTAGTGAGACACTTTTATTTGGTTTTCAGTCCATTCATCTGAGCTGAGATGGATCACTCTTGGGTTAGTGATCATAAAGATGAATGGATCCTCTTCTCCGTCTGGCATCACAGAGAATCACAGAACCACAAAACGCAATTTATGTTTTTTTATTGTTAACAGAGCACAATCAATAGGATTTGGTTCAGTGATCATTTTGAAGGTTCATTTTTTGCTCTGAACGTAGGACGAGCTGAGTCCACTTTGAACGTCCCAGATACAGATAAAGTGACAGCTGGAGTAAGTATTTCCTGTTTCTATGTGTACTACAGCGTCTGACAGATGTTACTAACGAACAGTGCAGCCTCATCATGGCCATAAAGTCTTTATCAGCAAAACTTTGGACATTCCTTCTTTGTGTTGTCCGCTGCGTTCTGTTTATTTGAAGCTAATCGTAAAAGATGTTCAGCGCAGGCCTGGTCCTGGGCTTGAACAGAGACTTTGATGAGCGACTCTATAACTCTGTGCACCCCCGTCCCACAGCTGCCCAAAACCCAAATCTAATTGGAGGGCTTTGATGTGGCTGCCGGTGCCAGTTGTTAATGGTGGTATCAGGGCTTATCACTTTCAAACCTCCCCCAAACATGACCTCAGAGCCCCCCGCCTCCGCACAAGTCTGTCAGTGGCACGATGGTCTCACCAAATCCATTTGACAAATTGGTCACAAGTCAGTCCAACACACTTATATTATTGCAATGATCACATTTAATAAAGACACTATATAATAGGTTTTCAACTAAAGGTGCCTAAAATGTAAACACACAAATCTGACAAAAAAATTTAATAAAAAAAACTATGTTAAGCCTTCGCATTAGTGAAGCTTTCAACTTATCTCTGCTTTTACTTCTACATTTGTCCTGGTTTTAGTTTTAGGCCTCATGTCTTCTCTTGTTCTGTACACATACTACCAGCTCAACAAGTATTTAAATATGGCATTTTCAGTGTTTAAGCCTCTCATTGTGTTAAGAGAGACTGTTAAAACTCAGAGCGTATGGTCCTGGTTTAGTCACAATTTTATTTTGAATTTGTTTTATAGTACTGGTTCACTCAGACAGACACTTTAATTATCCTTATGACGACTCAATGCAACTCAAAAAGCTTCACAATCAAAAGATACAGTGACAGCGTTTACTAATAATACTTTAGAATACTTTAGAATAATAATTAAAAAAAAGTCACAGCAGGTTCAGTCTTGGATTTTGTTTCCTGGTTTTAGTTGATTATTTAAAAGTGTACTGAGGTCCAGTTGGAGGTCTTCTGGGTTTTTCCTATAGTGCACTTTTTGGTGGTCCCTGATCTAGAAGTGTTTCTAATGGATTCAAATAGTTTGAACCATATTTAACAGGTTTTTTTGTTTTTGTTTATGCCGGCAAGACCCTGGTAACAGTTAAAAAGTAGGTACCTCTGAGGTTTACTTATTTAGTATTTTAATGGGGGTTCTCATAAGTTTTGTCTACTATCAAGTCTGTCCGCCCCGCTTGCTTCGTACATTAATAAATGTTGAGATATAAAAGTTGGGTGTACAATATAAACCATCCAGTCAAAGATCCTTACCCCAATTAAAACATAATAAATATCTGAACTTGGTTGAGTTATAGCTCCCTGTTTATGTCGCGTTCACAATTGTCATTTGGTCAAATATATTGTTCTTGGCAACAGCAGCTAAACAATGGTTAAGATTTGCCACATTTTATTCAATAATATTAAAAACTCTGAACATAAAGTTGTTTCCCTTGATTTAAAGCAAACATAATATCCTCAGGGGCCAGATTCTGGAGGTCGTAGTGTAAGCAAAGATGCCTCTACCTAGACACTTTTTCTAGTCTCTCATTCAGAAACATAGAGTAATATTTTGCATAACTCTATGTTTTTGAGTATATTTAATTTGACACCTTTATTGTTTAATACTGACCTGTACAAACAAACTAAACTGACTTGATTTTGGTTATTGTGCATTTGGGAAATGAGTAAATTTGTCTAATTTGTCAAAAAGTCTACTCAGCCTCAAATCTACAGTGAACACAAGCAAGTAATAATGTCGCAACAAAATTATGCTAAACTATTTATAGAGGTGTTTTCTAACTGTTTCTAAATCAGACCATGATTTGGATTCATTCAATTCTTGAATGAACTCTATGAGAACGTACACGGCCCAGTGCAGCTAATGACTTGTGTACGTCAGTATTACCAGTCAGTCCTTCAGCGTTTCTTCTTCTTCTGTCCTCAGTGGAGCAGACTCTCGCTGATAAGGATGATGGATGGGGCAGAACTCTGGCTCCACGGAGCTCGGCAGCTTCCTGGGAGCTCAGATACTAACGGGGAGGGGGATGAGGGGGGGGATGATAGAGGAGTTAGTCTACCAGTGCCCCGCCTTGACCATAACGCTGCCAGATGCAATAATACCAAACAGAGTGGGTCACTGTCAGGATGGTGTGGGGAGAGTTTGGGCTTGTTTTCTGAAAATGTTTGACTCCATGCTAAACTTTATTGAGCAAGGATTATCATATTTTTTTTAAAAGTTGTTGAATGTGATGCAAGGCAGTCAAGGTTGGCATAATAAGCAAGAAAAATGTCAATGTTTTATGTCTGTTTTTACAGGAGAACAGGCCATAAGAGGAGAAGCTAACAAAACTAGAGGTTTAAATGTCAGATAAAGAGATGCTACTATTAGCTTTCTGTAAATGATGAGCATCTTGTTTTGGTAAGTTTGCAGTTTCGGACCTTTTTTTTCCAAATGATGTCTTTGACATCAACAACATTCCTCACATCCTCAAACCTTTATTCCCTGTGTCTAAAACTAAGGGTGTGATATTACTTTTTAAAATTATTTTTTTAGGAATTCTTTCAAATACAGTGGATGTGCAAAGTCTATGTGCAAATGCTGGGAATAAATGTTTATCATGTATCATGACTCAGACTAGCAAGACTTTCTGTAATTATTGTAAACCTGTGCTTGATATACAGTATGTACTTTAAGGCCCAGTTGCTGTACCATTTCCGTAAAGCTTCAGATCCATATGTACACTTGACACTTTCTTTAAACATCGTTGAGCCTAAAGGTAAACAGCAAAATCCCTCTTTATTAGGAATATAATGTACTTGAATGTGTGTGTTTTTGCCAGCAAAGGAAATAATTGTATTATAAGTAATATACAGTAGGTAATGGCTTTATAAAACTTTAATAAAATACATAGACACTTATATCTGATTAAGTTTGAACAGTATTATATATTTTCAATAGTTATGAACAAATGCTTAATCACAAGACTAACCTATAATTATATGTCTATATAAAAAGAAAAATGAACAAACCTAAGTCTGTTAAGAATAAAGAATAAAAATAATTGACACTAATTGACTCTGTGTTTTGTGTTGCTCAACCTCGTGGCCACAGACTGTGATTACGTTAATGATTTGTTTTGGTTTCAGGGAGACACAGCAGCAAGAAAATTGGGCAATTACATAGTTAAAGAATATAAAGTCGGATCCATGTTTACAACTCCAGCAAAAACACACATTTGTTTATATTATTAATCACTGGAGACTCTCAGATCTGAAACTACAACACATGATGAGCAACAGTTCATTCAAAGTCATCTCATGCTCAACGCCAGGGATTAATACAATTTGTTGGTCAATTAATTATGCTCCCAGTCCTTCACAGGTTTGGGGGCTGGAGCTGGTTTAAAAGTGAGGCAATACAAACCAGGGATGATCACTATAGTTAGGAATAGCTAACACTTGGATATGGATTTTAAAATAAAAAAGACATGAGTGATTAAAAGGATGTTGGAGCTATTTCTAGTCTTGTCTTCACATTTATGTTTTTTTTTTTTTTTTGTTAAGCATTTGATTAGTTGCATTTATATTTGAGTTTTGGTTAGTGCTTTTATTTTGAAGGCAAACACCTATATATATATATATATATATATATATATATATATATATATATATATATATATATATATATATATATATATATATATCAACAGGACTCTAAGACACTTCATTGCTAAGACACTTCATTGCAAACTCGATGAGGCTATGGAAAACCACCCTTGAGGCCAATGGCAAGCCACTTGCACAAGTATCCATCAAATGTGGCATATACCAAGGAGATGCTCTGTCCCCACTGCTGTTCTGCATAGGTCTGAACCCCCTCAGCCAAATAATCAACAAGACTGGCTATGGATACCGACTCAGGAATGGGGCCACCATCAGTCACCTTCTCTACATGGATGACATCAAGCTATACGCTAAGAGCGAGCGGGACATTGACTCACTGATCCACACCACCAGGATCTACAGCTCTGACATTGGGATGTCATTCGGGCTTGAGAAGTGTAGTCGAATGGTGACAAAGAGAGGGAAGGTAGTCCACACAGAAGGGGTCTCACTACCAGAAGGAACAATAGCAGACATTGAGGATGGTTACAAGTACCTTGGAATACCACAGGCAAATGGCAACCTTGAAGAGGTAACAAGGAAAACAGCAACTGCCAAATACCTCCAACGAGTAAGGCAAGTCCTAAGAAGTCAGCTCAATGGCAAGAACAAGGCACGGGCAATAAACAGCTATGCCCTGCCAGTGATCAGATACCCTGCAGGAATAATAAGGTGGCCAAAGGAAGAGATACAGACCACAGACGTTAAGACACAGCTCCTCACCATGCATGGAGGGTTCCATCCCAAATCCAGCACCCTGAGACTGTACGCTAGCCGTAAGGAAGGCGGCCGTGGACTAGTGAGTGTGAGAGCCACTATCCAGGATGAAACATCCAAGATCCACAAGTACATCAAAGATAAGGCCCCGACAGATGACGTGCTTAGTGAATGTCTCAGGCAACGGGAGCAGCGGAAGAGGAGCTGGAGGAGGGACCATCATGGGAGGACAAACCCCTACATGGAATGTACCACCGAACATAACTGAAGTGGCTGATATCAAGAAATCCTACCAATGGCTAGAACGGGCCGGACTGAAGGACAGCACAGAGGCACTCATCATGGCTGCACAGGAACAAGCCCTGAGCACCAGAGCAATAGAGGCCCAGATCTACCACACCAGACAAGACCCAAGGTGTAGGCTGTGCAAACAGGCCCCTGAGACAATCCAACACTTAACTGCAGGGTGTACGATGCTGGCAGGAAAGCATACATGGAACGCCATAACCAAGTGGCTGGCATAGTGTACAGGAACATCTGCACGGAGTACGGACTGGAAACCCCAAGGTCAAAGTGGGAAACACCTCCAAAGGTGGTAGAGAATGACCGAGCCAAGATCCTGTGGGACTTCCAGATTCAGACTGACAGAATGGTAATGGCGAACCAACCAGACATCGTGGTGGTGGACAAACAGCAGAGGAAAGCCGTTGTGGTTGATGTGGCAATACCAAGTGATTGCAACATCAGGAAAAAGGAACATGAGAAACTAGAGAAATACCAAGGGCTCAGAGAAGAGCTAGAAAAGACTTGGAAGGTGAAGGCGACAGTGGTGCCCGTGGTCATCGGAGCACTTGGGGCAGTGACCCCAAACTGGAAGAGTGGCTACAGCAGATCCCTGGAAGAACACCAGACATCTCGGTCCAGAAAAGTGCAGTACTAGGAACAGCAAAGATACTGCGCAGAACCCTCAAGCTCCCAGGCCTCTGGTAGAGGACCCGAGCTCGAAGGATGAGACCACCCGCGGAGGGTGAAGGACAAAGTTTTTTTTTTTTTTTTTTATATATATATATATATATATATATATATATATATATCTGTGATTAGATAATCAGGCACAAGGGGTTACAGTTTTTGACCACAGGGCAAGAAGTAGCAAGGTTCTTTGTTTGGTCAATGTTAAATCTAAAAATAGTAAATGAAACTTCACAAAAACCTAATCACGGACTGAACAATGAACTCTTTTCCCTGCGTAATATAGGATCCTTTAGGTTGGTTTTAATAATTTATTTCCAGTGCCTTAAAGAAAAATAACATTCTTGCATTATGTTCATTAATTACTATGAATAAAACTCATAACATAAATACTTGGAAGAAATGTTAATAGAATAGCATTTTTGAAATACTTTTGTTTGTGGGTGAAAAATAGCACCACACTATGGTTCTTCTTCTCTCTCGGTCATCCATGCTCCCACGACGCAGCAGCCGAGCTCACTTCCTTGACTTCTGATTGGTTTTCATAATCATGTGACACTGAAGCTCATCTAAAATACGCCTGGGTTGATTTTCACACTTTTAATGCCTAAAACTCTCAGAAGTTAAAACAAATTGCTCGATTTGTAAAAGCATTGTGGAATATATAAAAAAAATATTGATTCCAAAATATCGACCGGCTGATATATCAATATTAAATTATTGATACACATAAGAATAGTTTTTTTCTAATTTTTATTGTAGCAGCATCTCTTTTTTTTAGCTGTATTCTCTGTTTTGTTCAAAATAAGATAAATTCTGTTCAGTCGTTTGCTGGCACAGTCAATCACACTCCACTTAAATAAAATTGATGGATCTAGTGATTATCAATATGCAGGAGATAGTTTTAATATCTGGGGCACATGATTTTTGTTGAAGAGGCTAAACACAAAGCAGGACATCTAGCCACCCTAGGCCCAGAATGGATTTTCCCCTGAGATTGAGGGCTGGGGGCGGCTGACAGGAAACCTAGAACTTCCAAAATTGTTCAGTGTTTATTGGCTGTTTTCATAAAAAAAATCTCCATATCTGCTAAATGACTGCTATTAAAAAGCTAAATATGTTTTAGCATATGCACCTAATCCCAATTTTAATTTTGGGACAAAGACTTTTGGTCAAAAAGAAAACAGTCTCATGATTAAAGCCTTGACAGTGTTGCTTTGCTGCAAGAAAGTCTTTTTCAATATTAATAAACTTGAAAAAGTTTACTCGTTCTTCTGAGATGTATGTTTTCATACCATTTTTAGCCAATTTTTTTTACCCTGTTCTTCCGTTAACATTATACATGATCAGCTTAACTCAAGGGACAAATTTATTTCCCAGAATTCCCTCATAAGGTGCGGCGCGTGACCATGATTTAGATCTGTTTATCAATGTTCGCTTAAACATTTACTTTAAGGCACAAGGTGAAACTGAGAAGAAAAATGTCTGCACTGGGTTTAACACCATTGTATTTGTCTTTTGGACGTTTACAAGACACACACATGCCCCAAGGGATCATGGGAAATGTAGCTGTGTATAGGTGTGTTCGAGATGAACTGTGCCTCGCCTGACTTGTAGACGAGAGCATTTAAGTCGGACAATTCATGAATAGAGCACAGACTCACGTCCAAAGTACAGCCCTCGTGTGTGTTTGCTCAATAAAACTAGTTTATGAATGCACTTCTGCTTCAACATCTGTGCCTAACACATCGCTGACTGAAACTATTAATGACACGGCTGATTGTACTATTTTATTTGTTGAGTCTACTTTTAAAGCCGTAGTTTAAAATAAGACAAATCCATCTCATTAAGTTGATTTTAATAATGTGTTCTTCAAATCTGTTTAAAGCTTTTTTTTTTGCTAGTGGGCTATTTGTCTAGAATAGATTAAAATTGATAAAACTAACTGGCAAGCACAATGATGTGCAACAATCGTATCTGCGCAGGCCTCATCTCGAACTAATTTTTATGAGAAAGTGCATGGGTTTCACATCATTGTGCCGTGTCGGACATTTTTCATCACATCCCATTAATTTGATCAGTTTAATGACTTATAAGATATAAGTCATTAATCTTTAAGATATATATATATATATCTTTAAGATCTGGAGTGAGCTCTAAAAGCCTTTGTCTTCAACTTTAACCTTTGTGTCTGAAAATAAGATTCTAAAAGGCTTACATCCCATTTTTCATTTGTCTTTTTTTTTTTTAAGCTTAAGTAACGCCTTTTTTTTTTTTAGGTTTTAGGTTAAACACAGTTACATTATTCATTCATTTTCTTTCACTTGGTCCAGTTAGGGGTCTCAGTGACTGGAGCCTATCTTTACTACTGTGTACTGAGCCTAATTTTGGGCCTCAGTACACCCTGGACAGTTAGACAACCATCACTCTCACATTTATTCACTAGGGACACTTTAGATTTACCTATTGACCTATATGTGCATGTGTTTGGACATGACTTTGAATATGAAAAGTCACCATCAAATCCAGACCTATAGTGTCCCTAGTTAGGAATATGAAGAAGATTTAATTTAATTTAATTTTATACAGAACCTCCATTTAGCTTCAGATTGGAGCATATTCTGTTCTATGTTGTGTGTGTGCTCAGGGTACAAACTGGACAGTCACAGGTTAATCACAGCAGGGCTAGCATATTTATCCTAATTAACTCTTAAGACAGTTTAGATTGTGCCCCTTCCTCTCTGTATTTTACAGGTAAAGCTACATTATTTAGGGTTTGGTGAGCTATGCAAACAGTGTGATAACTCTTCTTGCTCCCCGCTGGGTCCCTAACGTCACTCCTACAGAGCAGATAAAGCCCAGTCGAGCTGTCAGAGGACGCTGTGTCTGCCTCACTAGGGATTAATATATGACTTTATCAGTTAAAGATCTATCATCTCTCTAATGTAGTTTAATCTGATAACAATATGATGGAAATGCCCCTAAGATGCACTTAGAGTAGACTGCAGCTAAATATAATTGACTCATTTTAGTCATAAAATATTATAGATAGAAAAGCAGAGACGTTTTTGTGACAGAACAAACACCACTTTTTGATCTGTTGAACGGTTGAACGGTTTGTGAAAGTGTACTACCAGAGATGACCACTAGAGGCTGGCTTGGCAAATCCTTGGCGTTTGTCAATCACCTTTAATTGATTCAGAATTTTTATAAAAAATAATTGTAGTTGCAAAAATGACTCTACAAAGGATATGCCAAAAAGGGTCTAATATAAACTCTGCTTATTCTTTTAAAATAGCTATAACCATTATGTTAATAATCCCTAATTTAATGCATAATTCATTCCAGTTTTCACTTGCCACTGCTTTTTACAAGGAACTCCATTGTTATTGTGTCCATGGCCCATTAAACTTATGTTATTGGCAAATAACAGTACAGTAAATGTCTTTTGTCATTTGCTCCTAGAGATATACTCCACTCTTGTCCATTTGTTGCGTCATGATGTCTCTTCTATCAACAGTTACTCTGTTTTATCATAAAAGTCAGGGGTAACTCATCGGGCAATAAAATGTAATGGGACTTAAGATAAAGGAAAGGCAAAGTAAAAAAAGTGTGGCTAAAAAAGTGGAGGAGTTGGCAAAAGTGTAGTGGGAAAGAAATACCAGGGCCTTCCATCGTTGTGTGCCTCTGCAGGTGAACTCTGCAGGTGAACCACTGAAGAATCAGACAGCAGCAAAGACACAGGCTCTGTTATGTATGTCTGCTATTGGGACCAGTAAAAACACACTTTTATCAGCAGCATTTACTTAAGTCTATAAGTAATTTACAGCAGAGCACGTTTAGTCTCTGTGGCGTTGCTCCTGACTCCTTCTCCAAAGTGTGCTGACAACTATCTACAGACAGTACCGTGTCATAAAATATTTAAAGTATCAAGTATATTTTACCAAATGTACTGCCCCATTTTATTTTTGTATTTATTACGTATGGACATCACAACACATACATTTGACAAAACCAGATGCATTGTTTGAATGTTATAGCACACATGCTAATTTTCTGTCCATAGGAGGCTTTTTAATGGGAACAAGGAATTTGACTAGTGTAAACAAGACATATATTCACATATTCACATTCTCAAACGAACAGCTCTGCCCAGACTTTGGCCTCTATTAAAAGATGTTCATGTTCGTCTGCAGTTTCAGGTTAGTGAGAAAAGAGTTCCACAGTCTGGGCCCTTTAAAAGACTGTCCAAAAGATGTTCTAAACTATACAGTCCCCGCTGACAGAGGCCTGGGTGGAAGATCTGAGAGCGCTCTGACGTCTCACAGTGAGAGCGGAAAACAATGGTGACACATGGTTGTTCAAACATTTAAAAAACAATCTAAAAATGATAAAATTTACAAAGTAAAGCTTGTGTTTTTCAATGATTTCCAAGACGTTAAGTGGCTGCTTGTACTGTACAATAAAATAACTGGCTTTAATGTGTGTGTGTGTGTGTGTGTGTGTGGGGCACTTTTGTTTTGACGTTATTATGAAGGATTCCAAGGTATTTCGTTTATTTAAGTCCTTAGATGATTTCATTCTTTATTCGTACCAAAAGTGTTAATTTACCTTATTCTGTTTGAGAAACAAATAGAGACATTCAAGTGGAGCAACTCAAACCATTTGGAGATGTTACGTAAGGCCTGTGTCAGATGCTGCCAGACACATGTGTCATCTGCATTGAGCTATAGCATCAAGGGCAGAGTCTATGTTAAACCAGGACTAAAGCCAGAACTAAGCTTTATATTGTTATAAAGTTATGTTTAAAGTAACTCATATCTGACAGTTTGTTTTTGTATTAAAACCTCAAAACCCAAATTTCTGAGACCCACCAATTACCATTCAAGAAAGCCTGAGTACTATCTTTGGGGAATATATTAACTCCAAAAGAATCAATATCCAGAAAAACTAAAAAATGTACAATCCCTTTCAAATTAAAAATGTCTCTACTTTGAAACGATATCCAGTTTTCAGAAGCAATGTGATGTTTACATAGTCTTTATCAGTAGGGTACTATCATCCGACTGAATCTGCCCTTCTACCAGAAAGAAAATCTAGTCCTGTTTCCAACAAGTCCGAGCGCTCAGTGAGAGTTAAACCATGCAAGCCTCAGAGCAGCAGCAGCCACTTGTTCCTGTTTATTTCATCTTTGCGTTGTTTGTTTTAATGGGACCGACATCAAAGAAGACGACAGACGCCTGAGACAGATCACTGTTGTTTTGGCTTTTATTTCTTCCATTTTTCTTTCTATCTTTGGACTAAAAACATGGAAGTAGTGTGACCTGGTGATGATTTATCAAACTCTTCTTCTTCCTTAAGTGACCAGTATGTGGCCCGCAGCCCTCCCTCCCGTCGGGGACCATTAGTCCTCCCTGTGGAGAGACGGAGATAAGGAAAACTGAAAATGAAGAGGCAAGAGAGCAACAGTAGAGCAGCCAAAATCTGGACTCAAGTAAAAGTTGACGTAAAAGTGAAAATAAAAATGACAGTAAGAAGCAGAATAAAGTTAAGATACAGTTTTATTTTTTTTTAACACATTAAAACAACACTGTGTAATTTTATCAATATGTAGCTTTAAAAAAGTTTAAAAAGAACCTAGAATTGAATAACCCCTAAAAAGTGCACATGGTACATAACAACATCAGAGCCTCATAAATTTACATAAAAACTGAAAAGTTTTGCATTTTTATTGAAAGGTGATGGTCCCATGTGAGTTTGCAGGATCGTTGTCTCCACTTGAGTGTTTTGTGCATTTATGAACTACAAACTACCTAATGTAGGCTATAATATATTTATTTTCTCTATTCTTTGTCTGCTTTTGTGACATTTCCCTTGTAGGTTAATAAAGTTAATCTAAGTCCAAGTATATGGACCAGCAACCCCATTACCATTGGGCTTGTATAAAATAGGCAAAAGTATGTCCCTGCAGGGCTACTGTAGAAGTTCATATGATCAAATGTGAAAGAGTGTGTTCTGCAGTGTGTACTTTCACCAAAAGAAAAACTACAGACCACTTTAATGGTGCTGAGAACAGTGCATATGACAATAAAAGTTTATAAGCTCAATTCCCTCCAACATTCATCCAGTTAAATGGCCTTATCAAGCTGTTGAAGGTGTTTAAGTCAATGATTTGTTGTAAAAGTGTAATTCCAGTGATCGCCACTAGAGGCTATATTGACTAATACTGGCGTTGATTATTCATCCATATTTGTCGATTCACATTATTTTATAAATCCAAAATAATTGAGAAGGATGTATTGTCATTCTTTAGAGTTAAGAAACTCATGTATATCAAAGGAAAACATACGGGTACACTAGATGACCTCCACTGTTTTTTTCTCTGTATTTTTTTCTTGAGCATGTATTTTTTAAAATTTCATTGCAGCTCCAGCCTAATCAAGCTATTAGCACAGCTCGACTGTACAAGTAAACACAGAGTGAGTGTGAGCAGATTAGAGATGGTATCAACCGGTTCATGACTTGATGAACATTGTCTCTTGGAGCGTCCCTCGTGTCGTGTAAACATTCCCAGCACCGAGGGATCTCTCCGACTCGACTCAACTGTTCAATGCTGCAAGAATGTTAAGGACAACTTGCTGCACTTAAATTAAAGAGGAAAAGACTGGGGGCACGGAGACAGCCGGGGGTGAAGCAGGTCAGCGTTTGGTTTTCTTTTGTTTCGTCTTCATGTTTGTAACGATGCTGTGGGACGTGTGAGTATAGCTCTGTGTTTAGTCTACACATCATTATAGTGACACTTCTAATGTTATTTTAAACAGACTGTAAGATTTAATAAGCGAAGTACTGTCTCCTGCATTTGTGACCAATCACAGGATGTTTTGATAAATCACAACAAACCCTCAGCATCCACTTTTCTCTCAAAAGACTCAATAAAAACTTTAAACTCTAAAACATTTTAAAAGCTTTAGAGCACTTTTATCATTTCAAGCACCTGTTCTGCACACATCTAAGATGTTAAATGTGTTTTCATTTAATGGTTTTATGTGGCCAAATGTATATGACTGCATGTGATTGAAAAGGCCTGGTCATATCCTTGGAGACTGAATTACTTGGATTCTAAATAGAAATAGATCAAATACATTTACAGTAAAAGAAAGTCTTGAAATTGCTCAAACACGCCAAAAATAATCTTTTGGTTTGGACATAAGTGACCTCAATTTTCAGTGTGTGCAGCCATGCCCACATCTTCTGGAAAAAAATTGAAAAAAGAGTGACCAAATTTCAAGTTACAGCCAAAAATTATAGCAAACTGTTAAAATAAAAGGGTAACCAAAAGGCATTTTTGTTTAAATTGTAATTTGTTAAACTGTTGTCCATTGTTTTATTCTGTTATTAATTACAGTATACCAGATCACTATTGTAAAGTACAAATATATATATATATATATATATATATATATATATATATATATATATATATATATATATATATATATATATATATATATATATAAAATTGCGCACAAAATTATAATTTTTCCTATTGCTGCTATTTTATATGTTTTGTGTCAAGGTTGTTTAATCTACTGACTCAGGTGGCTTTTTCTTATCCTGCCACTAGGAAGTCCACAGAGCTTCACTTTTCACTTTGAAATACGACTTTAGCAAACACCCCTCAAGAGCACTGCAGTGTTCTTTTAAAAGGTGAGTAGATCTATAACTCATAAGTGGATTAATGTTCCCTTTACATTTGTCTGCATGTTTGTCGATTAAATTTTACTAACTGAGCAGCTGCAAAGCGGGAGTATCACTCTGTCATCTTTTTAAGGTTTTTAAATACACACAAAAGCTGTTAAAATTGTGAATATACATTAAAAAAAATGAAGTTGTTTTAGAGACTATCATCTGCAGACATCTGAAGTGCATTGACCTCGGATTACTCACTGGAGAGGTGCCTCTAGTCGGTCTTAAAGGTAAAGAAAACGCCACTGACGTCCCTCTGATTGTAACAGACAGTGAGATGACTGAGGGCTGTGATAGCTCTTGGCCTCTTGCCCTTCGTATCCATCTGTGCCTATCAGCTGCTCCCTGCTGCCGATGTTTTCAGAGGTCGACCATGTTTGTTTGCTTTTGGGCCCAACGTCTGATAGCACGTGTCAAAAAAATCCACCTTGTCTCGACCTAAACCACTCAAAGTGAAGTGCACTCCCACATCAAACCGAGCATGTCTTTTTAAATGAACACTTCCAACGAGATACAGGCGTCTCATTCAAATCATTTATACACAAAGGAATGAGAGACCAACACCAAAATTAGAGTATCGTCCCGATTATGAGACTTTTGAAAGACAAAACAGAAATCAAAGCTCGGTGAAATGATTTAAAGTAGCAGCGCATAGCTTTGAGCCCAAAAATATATATATTCTCAAAATCATTTAGACATTTATCTTAGACATGACAACGGTTGAAAGACACAGTCCCCTCCTGCAACTTTCCTGTCCCGGGACAATAACTAATCGCAACAGATCATGTGAGTAATAAACCAATACACAGGACTCTAAGGGACATAATACTCTATTGCCACTTGGATAGTCTCCACTTGTAAACTATAGAGGCCCATGAATATTGTGCTGCTGTCACACAGAGTCTGTAGAGGAATTTGCGCCCCCTACTGGCAACTGTACCTATTGCATCATATTTTTATTGTATTAACAGATGTATATTAAGTAATACGGGCAAAGCGTTTCAATGCAACCCGCTGCATGTTTGGACCAATGGGCAGTTCTCACAGTGTGCTTTAGATTTGAGTTTGTTTGACTATTAATAATGTAAACTAAATACTCATTTTAAACTTTCCCGGATTTACCTGTACGTAGAAGAGAGCTCTCATAGCGTTCACAACCGTGTCAAATCTTTTACTTACCTACATTCCAGGTGGGCTTTTTATGTTTGTGTGGGCAGAGTTGTTAAAAATTACTCTTCAACACTGAGTCAAACACAGCAGGAAGGAGAACACCACCATTTGATTAAGTAACAGGAAGGAAATGAGGAAAGCAAAGGCCGCCATTTTTCCCAGAAAAAAGCCCAAGAGGGGGGTCGTAGGTGGGATAAGTCGTGTCTATATGTGTTTTGGGGGGTACAGGGTTAAAGTCACAGTTTCTAAATCAGGTTTTTGGCCTTTAACGGACGCAACAGAAGCCTAGTTTGAGCGAGCAGAACAAAGAGTGCACCAGTGGCTTCAACCAATTAACATTCTTCTAGAGTTTATGAGCCGCTGGGACCCGCCCCTCCTCTCGCACCTCATAAAAGTCACAAACATCAATTCTACCAAACCATAACTGTCATTATAATCCCATTAAAAACAGCCCAATGCACAGTTTACAGTGAAAACCCAAGCCAGGGAAAAGAGAGGAGTCACCGCTGCAAAAAGAAAACCAACAAAACAAATGAGGACGTTTATTGGGAGTAATATGCCAAAATATGACATGACTATTGCAAGCTTATATTTAATTTTAAGACAATTTTTAGCCTTCAAGTGTAATTTTGTTATCATCACCATTGAGATGTGAAGAAGAAAAATATGTAGCATAGATTCCCAAAAGCTCGTATTTCATATGTAATTGACATTATTTAAACTTAACTTTTTAATATTAAAATAGCAACAGTGTTAATTAACAATGAAAAAATGAATCAAAAATCTGTGTGAGCTGTCAGTGAGTGGGTAGAGATCTTCACCCAGTGGCTCAACATTTAGCTGCTCTGTTTGTACAAGTTTTTATGCTACAGCAGCTAAAAGTCTGAACCTTAAATGTAAGTTGTATACAGTATATATGTCAAGAGGGTCTGAAGGTATGTTGATTGTTACAAGGGCAAACATTACTGGATTTTATGGACACAAGGAGGGTTAAGGTACGCCAGAGCTGACTTTGTAAGGTTAGGATTAGTTTTTTCTTTCCGTATGTAATTTTATTTTTTAAACCACAGCACATACGTCTACTTGAGTAAACTTGAGTAAAAGTTTGTTTATACAATATATTTTTTTGAATGAATGGGAAATACTATCTACATTTATCTTCTTCTGTTATCTGAGAGGATAACTTTGCTTATTTGAAACTATAACGTTTTTATTTTAAAATCTTGCTGCTCTACCCACTGAGCTACTGCTGCCCCATATTTTTTATATTTTAAATAAGATATAGTATAAAAAAAGAGACATGAGAAAAAAAAATGTTTTGTAATATCTAAGTAAAATCAGAAAACTCAAAAAATTACATAAATTTAATATAAATGAGAGCTTAGATCTGGGGTTTGATTGTTAATATCGATTGAATATAATTGATATAAAACAGTAAATGAAATTGATGTTGATGAGTTTTTTTTCATTGTAACATTAATGTCTACATTAAATTAAAGAGTAATAATTGAGACGAAAGTGGAGTTACATTTACACTAGTTATGTTAAAATCTCGCCATTTGGTGAAAAAATACAAAGACTTAACTTCCAGATTGAGCATGTGAAATTAAAGTTATTAAAAATAGTCATGACCCTAGGTGACTGGTCTAATAACATTAGGGTTATTATAAAGAGTTTGGCTCCCTCTAGTGGACTCTTCAGGTGACTGGTCTAATAACATTAGGGTTATTATAAAGAGTTTGGCTCCCTCTAGTGGACTCTTCAGGTGACTGGTCTAATAACATTAGGGTTATTATAAAGAGTTTGGCTCCCTCTAGTGGACTCTTCAGGTGACTGGTCTAATAACAAGGGGCGGCGTGGCTCAGTTATAGCAGTCCTATAACCGGAAGGTTGGCGGTTCGAATCCTGCTCTGCCCTGTTCAAACTGTCGTTGTGTCCTTGGGCAAGACACTTAACCCACCTTGCACCTTGTATGAATGTGTGTGACTGTAGATGTGCGTTTGGTGGTGGTAAAAGAAGGTTCAGCGCCGTTTGTGCGGCAGCCCCCCTCTCTGTCTGCCCCAGGAGTGGATGTGTGTGAATGGGGTGAGTGGAAGCACGATGTAAAGTGCTTTGGGTGCCTGAGAAGGGTGCAGGAAAGCATGCCATTTACTATTTACATTAGGGTTATTATAAAGAGTTTGGCTCCCTCTAGTGGACTCTTTAGGTTATACTATATTTTTATAGTACTATTAACTATATAGTTAAAGTGCGTGGTTATTCCATAAAACGTCATGGAAATAATTCCCAGCAGAGTTATGTCAAATTCTATAAATACTGAAAACTAAAGAATCTGTTCAATCTTGTTCAATGTAATGGATTTTACAAAATCATAGAAAGACGCACTAAAAAAAGATGTAATACCTAGATGTATTTACATGAAGTCAAAATTATTGATAACCAATTAAATTGTGTTTTTGTAACAAATAAATAACATAAATTAACAATTTACAACCAGATCAATATTTCCCACATTTTATTTTTTTTCCCAACAGTATTAAGTCATGTGTATAGAACCCAGATCAATAAACATTAACATTTTGGTTTTCTTCTATTCATTAATATGCTGTATTCTTTAAACATTTAACCCGTTAAGCTGGTCACAAACAAACACCATGATACAACACACCCCAAGCCCAATATGGCAAAGCAGCACATCAAATTGATCAGCTACAAGCACATCTAAGACATTTACATTTACTCCAAACAAGACCAAACACCAAACAAACAAAAACAGGCTCGGGTTTAAAAGGTTACAGCAAATAATCATCCGTTCCTGGTGTTGACAAAAACAACGGGGAATTCTCGTCTCTTCATTTCTCGCGACATCTGACACCAGCTGCAAGGCATGCAGAAAAACGAATACACGCAGTCTTTGCACATGGTTCCCTGTAAAACACAGAGAAAACAGGTCATTGAACAGCATTTAACCATGAAATAAAAAAGACAAAATTAAATGTCAATAGATAGCTGTAAAACTTAAATATTCTAATGTCTGCAGGACTTTTTACTTTTATCTTTTGTCTGGGTTGTGCTATAGTTATAAGGTTGTCTTCCCACACACTGCATTTCTTTGTGATTGTTGTAACAGTGATTCTCACAGTAAAGTTTAAATTCTTACTCTGATGCCGTAGCGCTGCCTCATGGAGACCCTCATGGACATCCCGACAGGCGGGATGAAGCTAAAATAGTCCAGCAGGGGGAGACACAGGCACTGTCCGTACTTCTTTGTGGTTATACAAGCGAAACACGGGAAGCACCAATAAGCAAAACAACCTGAAGAATGGAAATAAATATTTAAATAAACACACACAAGCTACAAAAGGCGACATTATAAGAAGAGATCAAACTAGACAAGGCAAGGGATAGGGTATTTTTTTATTCCCAAAAAAACTCTAGTTTGGAGAAGCAGACAGGAGCAACTACTGAGAGACTGAACAATGCTTTTAATGGGGCCGGTAAAAATAAAGACGAATGGACACTTCCAGAGTGTACCCTGCCTCAGGCCCAAAGCTGCTGGGATAGGCTCCAGTCACTTGTGACCCCTAATGGGATAAAGCGGTAGAAAATGAATAAATGTGTGTGGTCCATATTGGACTATTTTTACAATATATGTTGCTGATTAATGTCCCATATTTTGGTTTAAAGAGAGCACAAAGGCTGTTTAAATGAGTAACAAAATACATAGCAGCCATTTGTCAAAATAAACACATTAAAAAATATTTCTAAACTTGCACCGACGGGCGGGATACCGCTAAATATGTCCAGCAGGGAGAAACAAAGACACTGTACGTACTTCTTTGTGGTTATACAAGTGAAACAAACAGAAGCACTAGAAAGCAAAACAACCTTAAGTAATCATGGAAATAAATATTTTAATAAAATATACAAATGAGTAATACTTAGCCATATTTCAAATTAAATGCTTGTAAAAAAGTTCTATGTACCACACACAACACTGACAGAAATGTTAGAAGTGTTGTGTTTTCATTAACTGTCCAAACACTACACAAAACCAGTAAGACTGCTTCTTTCATCTTCTACAAGCTGGGACTGACTACTATCTACAGTCAGGAATGTCCTTTAGAGTCTCATATACTGTAGATGCTCTTTTACTAATATATTGGACTGTCCATTTTTAAACAATTACACAAAATGGACACTCACATTCAGGCACGTCTTGGAAGCAGTCACAAATCTCTGAGCTCCATTCGCCCGAGTCCCGCAATTCCATCCTCGGCTGAGGCTGTCGGATCACCATTTTGGACGACATGGTGTTTTCTACCACAGGAGTTTGTTGTGTTGAAAAAGGAAATGAGCTTTTTTTTGTGCAGTGTAAATGTCTTCTTCAAAAGGGAAATTCACTGTTGCCCCAAAGTTTAAATATAACTCGCAGATGAAGAAAAGGTTAAAACAAACTTCTCTGGACTTCGTTTTCAAAGTGAAGATGTTTCATCTATTGTTCAAGAAACAATGTAAATCAACTGAGCAGCTGAGCTTTATCTCTAAAGGGTTGGACCTGAAACTAACTCTGATTGGACCAGGCTGTTCTGGTGTCATAGTTACTGTGAAAGGGCGGTGTGACTCCTGATGTGAGAGTCAGTGATAAAGATAATGAAGATAAAGAAAAACATGCTCCAAAACCCGTTGGTGAATGGCATCTTTGCCTTCACATATATAACTCAACATTTATTATATACTAAAATATACAATAACAAAAAAACTAAAATGAGATTTATTTTATTTTATTACACATTTATGTTAAATGTGTAATATTCGTTGTTTTAATAAGCAGCTGAGGCTAACAGGCAAACAGGACAGACCGGTCGTGCTTTGCTGTAAATGACACACAGGACAGACCAGTTATGAACTGTGATGGGTCAGGCCTGAGTAAGTATATGTTTAACTGTATACATTACTCTAGAACAATATCAGAATAAAAACGGTAGTGGTTCTTATACAAGCTTGGTCATCAGTCTCAAGAAACAAAAGCAGTTTTTTGTACATTTCTCAAAACAGTTCATAAAAAGCTAAATATCACATAGAAATTGCAAAAGAAAAATAGTGACTCAAAATCCTCTCAAAAGTAAGTTTTACTTTTACTCTAAGCAATCTGCCAGAGGCGTGGCACGTGCCCCAGTGGTTAAAAACACAAATGACTGTCTCCGTGCCACCCTTCATCTTTTTTAATCCCGGTTTATGTTTCCAACAGGAATAGTTACTCAAAAAAGTCATGATCATGATGTTTTAAAGATCAAGCTTCTTAATTTGGGGTTTTCAGAGAATACTGTCTCTTGGTTCTCAAACTATCTTAGTGACAGAACCCAGTGCATTAAGTATGATGTGTTCAATCTGGTATTTTATCAATCCTCAAAGGGGTTCCACAAGGCTCTGTGTTAGGCCCTCTTTTATTTACTATTTATATAAATAACCTTAATTGGCATGTGTCTGATGCAAACTTTCATTTTTATGCAGATGACACAGTTATTTACTGCTGTGCACCGTCTCTTAAACAAGCCATTGCACATTTACAGAATGCCTTCACTGTGGTCCGAAACACGTTGCTACAGTTGAAACTTGTGCTTAATGCAGAAAAAACAAATGTATGCTCTTCAGTGACTACTCTTGACAGACGTGAAATACATACTTATAAGTATCTTAGTATTGTTATTGATGATTGCCTGTCATTTAAGCCTCATGTTCACTGTCTAGTGAAAAAGTTGAGGCTAAAATTGGGTTTTTACTTTCGAAATAAGCTGTGTATTTCTTTTAATGTTAAAAAACAGTTAGTGGCATCCACTTTTTTATCTGTGCTGGACTATGGAGATATATTATATATGCATTCATCTGCTCAATGCCTTCAAATGATTGACGCAGCCTCTCATGCATCGCTGAGATTTATTACTAATTGTAAAGCTCGCACCCACCACTGTGAGCTGTACTCTCGTGTCGGGGGGTCTGCTCTGGCCACAAGGAGGCTTTGTCATTGGTACATTTTTATATATAAGGCTATTCTTGGTGTGCTTCCATCCTATTTATGTTCACTTCTTATGAAAAAAAGTGCTGGTCATTACTCTCTCCGTTCTCAGGCTGTTGTTTTGTTTTCTGTCCCACATGTCAGCACTGAGCTGGGTAAAAAGGCCTTTGTTTGTTCTCCTCCCTTTACATGAAATTTGTTGCAGAACAACTTAAAACTTAGTAAATTGATTTCTTTGAGTGTTTTAAGTTAAGAATGAGATGTCAATATTTTAATTGAGATTTTATTGTAAGTGCATGATTGTGTGTGCATGTAATGCGTGATGTAATTCAGCTGCCAGGTCTCCCTTGCAAAAGAGATTTGTAATCTCAATGGGCTTCTCCTGGTTAAATAAAGGATAAATAAAAAATACAAATATGTGAAGCATTTCTACTTTTTTTGTCTGGGTTGTGTTATAGAAATAAAGTTGTCTTCAAAAACTGCATTTGGGATTTTTGTGCAAATGATAATTCTTACAGTAAATGAATAAAAGTTTAAATTCTTACTTTGATCCCGTAGCGCTGCCTCATGGAGACCCTCATGGACATCGAGACGGGCGGGATGCCGCTAAACATGTCCAGCAGGGGGAGACAAAGACACTGTCCGTACTTCTTTGTGGTTATTCGAGGGAAACACGGGAAGCAAAAAGAAAGCAAAACAAACAAGTAATCATGGAAAAAAATATTTATAAACAGACAAATGAGTATAAATTAGTAATACTTGAAAGCCATATGTCAAATTAACCACAAACTTGCACTGACAGAAGTCTTGTTTGTTGTGTTTTCATTAACTGTCCAAACACTACACAAAACCAGTAAGACTGCTTCTGTCATCTTCTACAAACTGACAACAATCTACAGTCAGGAATGTCCTTTAGTGTCTCATATACTGTAGATGCTATTTTACAAATATATGGGACTGTCTATTTTTAAAAAATTACACAAAATGGACACTCACATTCAGGCACGTCCTGGCAGCAGTCACAAATCTCTGAGCTCCAGTCACCCGATTCCCGCAATTCCATCCTCGGCTGAGGCTGTCGGATCACCGTTTTGGACGACATGGTGTTTTCTACCACAGGAGTTTGTTGTGTTGAAAAAGGAAATGAGCTTTTTTTTGCGCAGTGTAAATGTCTTCTTCAAAATGTAAATCCCTGTTGCCCCAAAGTTCATATATGGCTTGTAGATGAAGAAAAGGGTAAAACAAAGTTCGCTGGATTTAGTTTTCAAAGTGAAAATGTTTTATCTCTTGTTCAAGAAACTTTGTCAATTCTGAGATCAACTGAGCAGCTGAGCTTTATTTATAGATGGTTTGACCTAAAACTAACTGATTGGACCAGGCTGTTCTGGTCTCATTGTCATTATCGTGAAAGGGTGGTGTGACTCCTGATGTGAGAGTCAGTATCTTCCCATAAAAGAACACATTAAAGAGACAATAACAAAAAAACATTATATTTTAAATGTGTAATATTTAATGTTTAAATAAGGTTGCCGCTAACAGGCAAACAGGACAGATCAGACGGCTTTGCTGTAGGTGACACACAGGACAGACCAGTTATGTACGCTGATGCTCATTAAAGAGGCCTGCATCACACCAATAATGAAGAATCCCACTCTCAAACCTTTACTATTAGAAAACTACCAACAAGTTTCCCTCCTTCCCTTCACTTCCAAAGCTCTGGAGCGAGTTGAATTTAACCAGGTCTTCTCTTTTCTCACACAGAACAACCTCCTGGACCTCAAACAGTCTGTTCAAGAGCGGCCATACCACCGAAACTGCACTAATCTTGTTCAAACCAAAGACCTACCAGAACCTCTCCATTTAATTAGGCTCATCAACCATTACACCGTCCAGCACTGCCAGAAATCTGGGAGTGGTAATTGATGATCAACTAAACTTCACAAGTCATGTTGCCAGCAGTACCAGATTCTGTAGATTCATCCTCAGAGCACTCTACACAAATCCTAGTCCAGGCTCTTGTCTTGTCCAAACTGGATTATTGCAATGCTCTTCTGGCTGGACTCCCTGTTGCACAACCAAACCTCTGCAGCTGATCCAGAATGCAGCGGCAAGAGTGATCTTTAAAGAACCGAAGAGAGCGCAAAAAACGGTATTGGCTTTTATACAAGCATAGTCATCAATCTCAGGAAAAAAACGTCCCTGTTAGTTTTTCTCAGTTGCTTTGGCACATTTCTCAGATCAGAACCTAAAGGTTTTAGTACATTTCTCAAAAAAAAGAAAAAAAAAAAAAACAGAAACTGCAAAAGTATTATAGAGACTCAAAATCCTTTCTAAAGTAAATTTTACTTAAAGCAATCTGCCAGAGGCGTGGCTCGTCACCCAGTGGCTCAAACACAAATGACCGTCTCGATGACAATCTTTTTTAATCCCGGTTCTTGTTTCCGATGGGCGTAGTTACTCAAGAAAAGTCACGCCAATCTGGCTCTGCAACTAAACATGGAAAAGCAATAATATAAATATTTATTAATCAAGTTTGACCAAGAAAACCGTTGTAGTAAATTACCCTATTCTGTCCAGAAAACTCTTAACAAAACTGAAACTGGCTGAAAACTGGTGATACAAGTGTTTAACTGAAGTATGTCCTGTTCATGTTTTTTAATACACCCTACAGAGGAAGGGGTTGAGGGGGTGGAATTGTAACCAATTTTAACAAAGATTTATAATGTACACTTCTTGTAGAGAATCCTCCTAGCTTTGAACAATTAATGTTAAAATTTATTAAAATGTTTGCATTTGTTGTAGTATAATGTACCATCCACCAAAAAAAAAAAAAAAAAAATAAAAAATAAAAATAAATAAATAAATAAATTTGAATTCTGGCCGTTTTGATTGTGACCCCTGCACCCGCCCGGGAAAAGTCCCCAGCTCCAATAAAGACATTTGCTGTGGTCAATTTTACACCAACAATTGCACTCAAGCAATCCTAAAAACAGTCAAATCCATTCCATTGCCATTGAAAGCATTAATGTTTAAACATATTTATAGTCAATACATTAAAAAAAAAAAACAAAAAAAAATACATTGTCTACATTAAAATTTAAAAAATACCACTAGTATAAGCATGTAATGTGATATTAAAAACACTTTGATCAAATAATACACCAACTTATTATCTTTCATCAGTTTCACTGAGTTTCAAAAGAAATAGTTTATCAGCTGTGGCTATGCAATTATTGACGAGTAATTTTTCTATGGTTTGTCACAAAAAAATAAATTGTTTTACTTGTCTCTTGGAACAACACTGATAATCTGATTCCTGGGTAATTGTGAATAATTAGAGTTAACCCTTAACTTCAAGTTAAAATGTGGGAAATAAACTGAAAAAAAAAAAAACAAAAAAAAAAAAACACAACAAATAGATAAGTTTAGACTCCTAAGACTGATTTGAAAAATTTAGATCTTACAAAAGATTTTGTTTGAAATAACATTAAAATGTATTTATTTTTGATTGATGGCATTTCCATTTCACATTATAAATGTAAAAAAATACATAAAAAATCTTTAGAACCAGATTTTGACAGAGCGTTTCCTGGTTTAAAGTGGACTGGAATGTTGTGTTCGTAGAAAATCCTTTTGTTTTCTAGATGAACCAGACACAAAAGGGATAACTACACCCTGCCCTTTTGGTTTCTTTTCTACAAACCAAACAGACAGGAACCAGTCTTTATCAAAAACTGGTCCATCCTAAAGACAAGACCCCCACAAACAGTGGTGGTGTGGTTCATGCAGTTCAGTGAAGAGTGCAGTGACAGTTATATTTTGCGCCTACGGCCTCTGACCATCACCACATACTGAACATTCTTAAACATTCATACGAGGCAAGGTGTATGGAGCTAAAAGAGTCTCAAAAAAGATAAATGCACACACATGATTCACAAATGCACATACACGATTCACAAATGCACACACAAGATTCACAAATGCACACACAAGATTCACAAATGCACACACAAGATTCACAAATGTATTTCTGATGCACACACAAATATATCGTGATTTACAAACTGCTTGCGGTCTGTGAACTTGACTGCATTTGTGTGTGAATTTTGAGACTCCTCTGACGCCGCTCGATACACAAATGCATTTTTTTAAACAGGGAATGATCAGCAACCAATCATATATCTCCCTTGTTTTAGCCAATCACAAGAACGCACCCACGCGGGGTTGTTTACTTCTTTGCCAATCACACTAACATGTTCACACAGCGATATGCCTGTGTGGCAGGTAATGCACCTCCGTGAAGTTGGCCCCCCACCAAAAGTGATTGACTCCAAAATTATCTAGATCGTTTGTGCTTCGTTTGTGCCGTTATAGTTTTTGAGATATTAATAATTCTTTTAATGGTCATATGAGGTCACCCAGCCCCCGAAAATGCTTTAAAATGTTTTAAAATGCCCCAAAATAGTTTAATTAGTTTGTGCTTCGTTTGTGCTGGTTTGTGCTGTAGGTATTAATGTTTGTGCTGTAATATTTTTAAGGATATTATTAATAAATATTTTTTGTATTAACGCCACAATTTCCGGCCAGCTGATGCTAACATCCGGGCAGCTAGCAAGAGCGATTGCCAAACAAAAATCTTCTGCATAAGGCTTCACTGTTAGACAAGCAAATTAATCTTTTGTTTGACTATTTTGTGTATTATTCAAATGATTATATATATATATATATATATATATATATATATATATATATATATATATATATATATATATATATATAGGCATATACAGGCATATCGCGCTGTGTGAACATGTTAGTGTGATTGGCAAAGAAGTAAACAACCCCCCGCGTGGGGTGCGTTCTTGTGATTGGCTAAAACAAGGGAGATATATGATTGGTTGCTGATCATTCCCTGTTTAAAAAAATGCATTTGTGTGTCGAGCGGCGTCAGAGGAGTCTCAAAATTCACACACAAATGCAGTAAAGTTCACAGACCGCAAGCAGTTTGTAAATCACGATATATTTGTGTGTGCATCAGAAATACATTTGTGAATCTTGTGTGTGCATTTGTGAATCTTGTGTGTGCATTTGTGAATCTTGTGTGTGCATTTGTGAATCATGTGTGTGCATTTATCTTTTTTGAGACTCTTTTAGCTCCATATAGGTGGGTTAAGTGTCTTGCCCAAGGACACAACAGTATGAATTGTGAGGAGAGCGGGAATCGAACTGGCTACCTTTTGGGTTGAAGGACAACCGCTCTACCACTGCGCCACTGCTGCCCTGTGAAAACAAAACAGCTTCACAAGAGGATGCATCAGCACAGAAGAGCCAATCCTGGACCTGAGTCTGAGTCCACCTCCACCTCAAAGAGAAAGGACATTCCTTTGAGGACAGCAATGTCTGAATTTTGGCCAGAGAGGCCAGATGGTTTGAGAGAGCGGTGAGGGAAGCCATTTTTGTGAAGGGAAATAGCCCTCTTTAAACAGGGGGTGGCCTGGAACAACACCACCACCTGAATGGAACAGTGTCACTAACGACTCTCACATCAGGAGTCACACTGGCCTTTCATTGCTAATGACTGAGACCAGAACAGCCTGGTTCCTCCAGGTTTGGCTTCAGCTTGAACCCCTCCCTCAAGAGAAAGCTTAGCTCTACCACCAGTTGATCTCAGAATTGATAAAGTCTCTTCACCTTGAAAACTGAGTCCAGATGCTTTTGCTTTAACCTTTTCAAAATGACCTGGATGACTGAGAACTGTCAGACAATATGTAATGTCCAAATAAAATCACTGCTCTAAAAAGAAAAATACAATTGCATTTAGTGAGTGTATCTGATCTGAAATTGAAAACTTTAAATTTTACGTTAGGTTTAAACCCAAGATATTTTGAAGCATAAAAAAGAGCAGTTAGCAAGTTAGTGTTATCAGTACAAACTCATTTATGAAATACCACTTATCATAAGGACCAGTTTGGTCTCAAGAGCTGAAGTATAATATATTCAGAACTTCATTTACTACACAATTTTGCCCACCTGAACATTTTGCCCACCCTAATGCTAAATGCTTGTTTAGACTAAATGGATTTTACAGCACTTTATGAAATATAACAAAACAAATACATTTAATAACTTAATGTATTAATATAAAAAAACTAACTATAACAATTTTTTGTAAATAATCTTAATTAAATAACTTCCTTGTATTTTTTCCAACAACATTGTCACGTATCTGAAGACCAAATCAATAAACAAACAGCTCCTTCTGTTCATCAATATGCTGTATTGTATGCTGTATACACATTTAAAGCAGAAAATTTTATCACTTCCTGGTGTTGACCAAAGCAATGGTGTTTTGTCGGCTTTTCATTTCTCGCGACATCTGACACCAGCTGCAAGACGTGCAGAAAAACGAATACACACAGTCTTTGCACATGGTTCCCTGTAAAAAAAAAAAAATATAGAAAACGGCATAAAAATGAATTGTCAAAATGTCAAATGTGTGCTAGATAGAGACAGCTGTAGCCTACTTATGGATAAGTTAAGGTAATAAATATTTTTTAATGTATGTGAAGCACTTACTTTGCCTGGGTTGTGTTATAGAAATAAAGTTGTCTTCCCACACACTGCATTTCTTTGATGTGTAAATAGTAATTCTTAATAAGATAAAGTCAAACGTTTTAATGCTTACTTTGATGCCGTAGCGCTGCCTCATGAAAACCCTCATGGACATCGAAATGGGCGGGATGAAGCCAAATACGTCCAGCAGGGGCAGACACAGGCACTCTCCGTACTTCTTTGTGGTTATACAAGCGAAACACGGGCAGCACCAGAAAGCAAAACAACCTGAAGTAGTCATGGAAATATGAATAAAACACACAAGCTAAGATAGGAGACAATATAGAAGAAATATCTGAAGTGTAACAATCTTCCTAAATTATTACTTTTTTGTTTAGAGGTTGCATCAAAATCAACAGGAAGTTTACATCTAAAAATGGGACATTAACAGATTAACATTTAACTACTTTAGTGTCTACATTAAGGATAATTCCACAGTACATGTTGCCAAGAAATGTCCAATATTTTTGTTTAAAAAGAAAGCACAAAGGCTATGAATAACAATACTATGAAATATCAAATTAAATGCATGTAAAAACCTTTTATGTACCACAAACTTGCACCGACAGACTTAAATCCTTGTGTCTTCATTAGCAGTTCATACTCTACTCAAAATCTGTTTGTCTGCTTCCGTCTTCTCCAAACTTGGACGTACTGAAGTATCTTATTCCACAAATATATTGGCCTAACCTCTTGCACAATAACAAAATGGACACTCACATTCAGGTACATCCTGGCAGCAGTCACAAATCCCTGAGCTCCATTTGTCCGAGTCTTGGGAGACCATCGTCTGAGGCTGTCGGATCACCGTTTTGGACGACATGTGTTTTCAAACAGGAATTTGTTTGTTTTAAAAGAATGAGCTGCAAGAAAAACATTTTATAAATCAGTATTACAGGTGTTGCCTTGACTAGGTCTGTACCAGGTCTGTGTAAGTGTTTTCAAAATGTGGAAAAAAAAACACCATTGTCCTAAAGTTCATATATGGATTCTAGATATTTAGAATTAGTAAGTTCGGACTGTCATGTGATAATGAGATTAATGTAGCAAGTCCATTACCTTTCACATGCAGTAAATCAATAGACTTTTTTAAAACAGTCTTATATTTTTAACCCTGAGCCAGTTTTTTGGTGTGTCTGCTCGAAAAGGACATGTCCACAGTAAATTTACTTTCTGTAACTGGAAGGTGTATTTCAATAATTCTGGTGTCAAAATGAAGGGGGCACTTGTTAGATTTCCCAGATAGGATTTTTCTCAATGTACAGTGGAACAGTTTCAGAATAAATCAAGATGGATTAACACCCCCTTTAGATGAAGGCAGATGCAGCTCAAACACTAGTTTAAATTACAGTCACGTCAACATTTACCTGCACCAAATATAATTCCTCTAATTAAAAACAAAATTAAGATTTTTGTATGAAATGGTCTTCATTATAAATAATTGGGCAGAAGTTGGCGAATTTGGTGTTTGAAGTGAAAGTAAATGGCTTAGATGAGTCTCACATGAGCAATGTGCTGCTTTGCCATATTCGGCTTAGGGTGTGTATTGTCTAATGCCGTTTGTGACCATCGGGCTTAACGGGTTAAATATTTATTGATGTTGCTTGATTTGTGTCCTGTTCAGCAGCTATTTAGTCAGACTTGTGAAGAAGAGAAATGTCTAAATATTATAAATGACAATTGTGCTAGAATCATTGTATGATGTACTTGCCTTCGTCCTGTTTCCTGGTTCACAGGTGCTCCGGCTAAAAGACTCAATCAGGTAGTTGGAGCACCTTAACAAGGTTCCAGAAGGGTCCATTGTTAATTTGAAAAAGGGGTGTTAGGAGTTTTAATGTTGAGCTAAATGGAGTCTATTAAAACAATATTCACACTGCTAAATGAATAAAGAGATATTTTTAATAATAGATTTTAGAAAGAGAAATACTAACAGATTTCTGCTAAATAATGGAATTCAGAAGGAAACACAAAATAAAAAGGGGGTATGTGTGTTACCAGGAGCTGCAGGCCTAGTACTTTGCACTTTTGTTTTTAAAGTGGTCCTTGTCCTTTTAATGTCATTTTTTGTCGTCAGGGGAATAAGTGTAGGTTTAACTGTAATTACTCTAGAACAATATAAACATTTAAACAGTATAGTCCCTTACACTAACCTCCCGTAATTTACATTTATTAATAAAAGCAGCACTTAATAATATTATTTTTATATATATTTTAACTGTAGAATTTAATCTGTAGAGTCCAAGAATAAATCAACCTCTTTAGAATAAACCTATGGTTATTTCCCTTCGGTTGAGGCAGTGTTAATGCCCCAGGACAGGTCTTCCATCACTGTCAGACCAAGAGGCTTGAAGATGGTGACCCTCTCCACCACCTCACTTCCAAACAGTGGAGAGGCTGGGCTGGTTTGATTTCTGATGTCCACAATCATTTCCTTAATCTTCTTGGTGTTTAGAGCAAGTTTGTGATTGTTACACCACTCTGCTTTTAGTTCCAAGTCTCTCCTGTAAGCAGCGTCATGGTTGTTAGTTATGAGACCGAGCACTGTTGTGTCATCTGCAAACTTTATGATGTAGTTTAATGGAAAAGAGGGAGAACCTTTGTGTATTGCCGTTCACCACCTAAAGAAAAGGTGAACTTTTAATGAGTAGCACTGATACTAACTTCTGTTGGGTGGGCAGGAAACTAGTCAATCCTATTTATTAATATAATATCTGTACCCAATCTGTACCACAGCCATTCACCAAACAAACAATTGCATTTAGTGACAGAATGAATGAATATAAGACTTTAAACTTTAGCCAGCATTTAAATCTTTATTTATTCACAGAATATATAGTGTGTGGCCAAAGCCAAATCTTTAATCATAACCTGTGTTCACGTGCTTCTAGAGGCATTTGGCCTTAAATAATGTAACACTGCAACTGTTATTTGTCTCTGACTGGAGGCATTTTTTCTGCTTTGAAAAGCAGTTTTTGATAAAGTCCAACGCAAATTTCCAATTTACTGGAGCAAATTTTAAGACATTTGAATGTGTGCAAACAAGATCAGACCTTGAGTGATTACAGATAAAAATGCAGACTTGCTTGTTTACTCTCCTTTTGGTTTGACAGCAGAGCAGTGAGGGACACAAACAGAACAGTGTTAGAGCAGAGAGAACAGTTCATCCAGAAGCACAGCCTAACGCACGTTCTGTTGTGAATATATGTCCTGCAATCACTGTCGTTAGCATTAAACACTAGATATTTTGAAGCATACAAAAGTTCAAAAGCAGTTAGTGTTATCAATACACACATTACAAACTTGATTAATTATAAAATAGTATTTATTAAGGACCTGTTTGGTCTCAATAAGCAGCTGCAGTTCAAAATATTAACTGAAGAAGCTTTCCTCCGGCCCTGATGAAAACTGATGGATTTTAAAGCATTTTACAAAATCATAGAGTAACAGTAAAACACCTAGATGTATTTATATAAAACCAAAATTATTAGTGTAATATATTATAAATGTGTGTTTTTGTTTAATTATTAATAATTTAAATATATATCTATTTTTTACAACAGCATTCAGTCATGTGTATGGAAACCAGGTCAATAAACATAAACTTATTGGTATCCATCTGCTCATTAATATGCTGTATGTTTTACACGTTTAAAGCAGAAAATCATCTCATGTTGACCAAAACAACGGGGATTTGTCGACTCTTCATTTCTCGAGACATCTGACACCAGTTGCAGCCTGGGCAGAAAAAGGCATACACACAGTCTTTGCACATGGTTCCCTGTAAAACACAGAAAACGATCATTAAACTTCATTAAACAGCATTAAATACAAATGCATAGTTAAATGTTAATATATTTCTGTAAAACCGTGTTATATGTTGCTAAAGTGAGGCAAAAATTGAGGTTTTTGTGGCTCTGTTCACTGATCCCATTTCTCACATATTGTCTGATTCTTCTATTTGTTTTTTGCTTTCTGTACAAAACTTGGAATGTATACTTTTTCAGCTCCACAAACTGACTTTGCATAAGAAAGTTGTTATAAAAATAAACTTGTACTTAATTAAATAGCAATTAGCCAATATGTGAATACAGTAAAGTTGAGCTTGCAATGTATAATAAAGTCATAAAAGTTTAAATCCTTACTTTGATGCCGTAGCGCTGCCTCATGGAGACCCTCATGGACATCGCAACAGGCGGGATGAAGCTAAAAAAGTCCAGCAGGGGGAGACACAGGCACTGTCCGTACTTCTTTGTGGTTATACAAGCGAAACACGGGAAACACCAGAAAGCAAAACAACCTGAAGAATGGAAATAAATATTTAAATAAACACACACAAGCTACAAAAGGAGACATTATAAGATGAGATCAAATTAGACAAGGCAAGGGATAGGGTATTTTTTTATTCCCAACAAAAACTCTAGTTTAGAGAAGCAGACAGGAGCAACCACTGAGAGACTGAACAATGCTTTTAATGGGGCCGGTAAAAAAACTGTTTAAATGAGTAATAAAATACATAGCAGCCATTTGTCAAAATAAATACATTAAAAAAATCTTATAAACTTGCACCGATAAAACCTTTTTGACTACTTCTATCTTTTTCCCCAAACTGGGAAAGTATTTGCTGTTACCCATCATTTAGTGTCTCATATACACCCTATTTTACAAAAATACTGGATTATCTCTCTTTTAAGATTAAGTTAAAATGGACACTCACATTCAGGTACATCCTGGCAGCAGTCACAAATCTCTGAGCTCCATTCGTTCGAGTCCTGGGATTCCATCACCGGCTGAGGCTGTCGGATCACCATTTTGGTCGACATGGTGTTTTCTAAAAGAGGAGTTTGTTGTGTTGAAAAAGGAAATGAGCTGCAATCAACATGACAATAACATGACTCAGTCCTAACTGGAATAGTTTTGCTTTGTTTAAATGTCCCATCACTAGCTCCTTCCTTATGAAAAACCTAATTCTCTCTTGCACTAAAGCTCATATTTGTCTCAGATTTGACCTCCAAACGGTGATAACAAGACATTCACAATTACAATTAAACATTTATCTTTGCTGTCTTCACTTAAAAGAACACAAACATACTTTTTTCTGTCCTAAAAAAACTATGTATGTGTTATATATTTAGCCAAGGCTAAACGCTATCTTCTTACCTGTGTAAGAGGCTAATCGTCTTGTTTCTCGGCTCAGCCTGTATCACACTGTGGGGATGTCAGTTCAGTTCAGTTAATAAATGGAATGACTGAGTTGGCAAACAGGACAGACCGGTTAGCTTTGTTGTAGTCTGACATCACAGCTATTATTTTATTCTCTCATACCAAGATTAGAAAGCAAGAGGTGTGGTTACAAATTATTTACTGACGAACCCAAGTCTTGGCTTAAGAGAAGAAAGGAATCGACGAACAGTACAGAAAGCAGCAAAGACACTGAAGCCATAATTTTAGAATTGCCTCAAATGATTTTTTGCGCTTTCACAAGTTTTGTTTGTGTGGATTCTCAGTCATCCATGTCATAATCCAACAAAAAGATTAAGAAGAAAGAATCCGGACAACTTCATAGCTCTTTTCTTTCCTTTTTTCTTTTGTTTTTATAGTTAAATTTATATCTTAGCATTTTTTTTAACTCATTCATGTTTTTGCCTCAACCCTTTTTTATTTCAAGGATATAATTAGGTTTAATTAACAATATATTTATTTTACCTATCCCATTTATTTCATCCCTTTTTTTTTCATTCTATTTTGCGTTTAAGTGAACCACTTTAAAGCCACTGCATGTAACAATGGCTGCCGTCTAATTCAACAAAAAGACAAAGCAACTTTTTGGGTGACATTGATTGAAGCTAGAGTCAATAAAAGATCAACTGAAAGATGTCTCTTGGAAACAGCCGTGCCTTGAATTCCAGGTTTTGCCTCAAGACAAAGCCTGACTGTCTGACCTCACCCAAAGTACTGCAGCATATTTTAACAAAAAAAACAAAAACAAAAGGTAAAGAAAACTTCTTGTGAAATCGGTGAGTTTTATCTGAATCAGACAGTTGATTGTCAGTCTGTAGATTTCAGGTCCAGATGTACAAGATTTAAGCAAAATATTCTACGTGTGTTATGAGCATTACAGAAGAATGTTAGAGAAGACGTCACACAACCCGAAAGCAGGCTGCTATCAGGAAGATAAGCTATACGGAAAATTGTTTTACATAATCACAATCACAGCCCCAGACAAAGACTCACAACATCACATAAAAACAAGAACATTCAAAATGCAATCATTCATAAATAAAAACAAAGTAGGTTAATCTCATTTGCCTAAAATCCTTAACTTGTATAAAAACTCAGAACTTTAAAGTAGGTGACAGTTTTTATCTTTAGAAGAAGATGAAGGAGTCACTTCCTTGTATTTCTCTATTGGTTAACAAGATTAACAGAGTGTGGAACAAATGAGTTTTTGTATTTGTTGAGAAGCCTCTGAACTCTGGTCTTGAGCTGGACTAAGAGCGGGACCAGGCCTCCATACGGCAGCACACCAAATGCCCCAGGGAGTGACCAACACCCAAAGTACATTCCAAAGGATAATGGAAAAATGCATGGGTGAATTGAATCTACAGGAAGTTCTTGTGTTCATTGATGATTTGATTGTCTTCACATCAACCCTGGAAGAACATAAAGAAAGATTGAAGAAAGCCCTCAATCGTCTTAAGGATTTTGGATTGAAATTGTCTCTTGAGAAATGTGTATTCTTCCAAACTGCTGTGAAATATCTTGGACATGTAGTGTCACAGAACGGTGTAGAGACAGACCCAGACAAGACTGCAACACTCACTTCCTGGCCAGTTCCAAATCGTCGGTTTGTGCAAGGATATTCCGCAATAGTAAAACCTTTGCATGATCTCACTGCTGGTTATCCACCATGACAGAAAAAACTGAAGCCGGTGGTAAGACCTGAAATTTATCTAAACCCGAAAGAGCCATTTGGTGGACGGTGGACTCCAGAGTGTCAAGAGGCCTTTGAGATGATCATTAGCAAACTTACTTCAGCTCCTGTCTTGGCATTTGCAGACCCAAGGAAACTATGCATCCTCCATACTGATGCCAGTTCCATTGGCCTAGGGGCCGTCTTCTATCAGGAACATGATGGGAAGAACAGGGTTGTTGCGTACGCCAGTCGAGGTCTCTCCAGGAGTGAAGCTAAGTTCCCGGCTCATAAAATAGAGTTTCTTGCTCTTGAATGGGCAGTTACAGAAAAATACAATGATTATCTTTATGGCACTCATTTTACTGTTGTCACAGACAGTAATCCACTTACCTATCTCCTAACATCTGCAAAACTTGATGCAACCAGCTACTGGTCAGCATTATCCAATTACTCCTTTAAAATTATATACAGAGCTGGGAAGAAAAATTCAAATGCTGATTGCCTGTCCCGTCAACCTCACGGTTCACATTTTTCCAGGAAAGAACAGGAACGTCTTTTGAAATGCTCAGCAACACCTTGAAGAGCCCAAGTATGCCTTTCTTGACCAGCACACCATTCAATTTGTGATCGGCAACTGGTGTACAACTCGACTGATGATGATCTTGACCATGCCCTGGTTTTGTCGATGGCCATCCATTCTGACTGCCTGCCTGATTAGCTATGAAGCTAATTTAATTTAATTTACATTTATTCATTTAGCTGAATTTGAATTTGGACTGACATTAATTGTCATTGTGGGGATTTTGTTTTCTTTTATTGTCTATATCTGAACTATAAATAGTAACCTAATATTAATATATTGTCTATATCCCTATAATATCATAATTGAGATCTTGTTATTATATATGCTTGTTAATGCTGTGGTTTACGTAAATGATCATTTATAATAACTATATTTAACCCATATTTTATGTCTTGTGGTTATTCAAACATGCTGGCTCCTAAACAAATCTACTTCTGGTCGCCAAGAATAGTGGCACACTACTCAATTGGCCATAGTCAGACCCTTAGCCCTACAAGTGTTACATCCTACTGCCTCCAAAAGATCGCAGTCTCCTTAGAAAGTCGATCCTCTGCTGGACTTTGCTGAAAAGATAGTTCACATGCTGTGTCCAGGAGAGGGTGCAGTCCACATACACCCCCAGATATTTAAATGAAACAAACTGTTTTATTTTGTTACTCACTGTTGTGAAAGTGCAAAGATAACTCCCTCTGTTTTAGGTGAATTTATTATGAAGGTGTTCTGGTCACACCACAGAAGCAGATTATTCACACTCTCCATAACCTCGCCCCTCCGTATCTGTCAGACCTCCTCCAGCCCTACTTTCCCTCCTGAACACACCATCCTCAGCCCCACTCCTGTCTACTTCTTCTGCCCATCTGTCTTCCATGGGGGGCTAGAGCCTTCAGCCACTCTGCCCCCCATCTCTAGAACTCCCTCCCACCAATCCCCTTCTCCGTGGCTCTAAACTAAAAACCCACCTCTTTACATTGGCCTATACTTAACCCTTGACCGTTCTGTTTTTTATCTTGTTATATATTTTTGCTTTCCCACCTGTTGTCTGTCAGGAAAGAGAAGTACCAGTGAATGAGTTGTGAGTTAGTCCTCAACTGCTGCATTTCAAGAGCAATGAGTCCTGTTTTAACATCGAATGCAGAATAAAGGTCAAAAGAAGAACTCTAGCATGAGAATTGTGTTTTAGTGCATCAAGATGTTTTGATGCTATTTTGATGTTTAGATAAGTTCATGAGGGTGGTTACTGCATATTCATTGTTTTGTTCACGGTTTTAAGCAAACTGATAAGGCTCAAGCTTGTTCTGCACTGACTTAAAAGGTCAAGGGGTTTTCTTTAGGACTGGCAGTGGAAACAGCAGCAAGCACCTCACTGTAAGCCTTAAAATAAAAAGATGTTGTCCAAACCGTTGGACTCATGTGTGTTCAGATGAATAAAAGGAACTTGGTACTTGCTCCACTGAGATCGCCACTCTATCCTCAGGCTGTACTATAACTATCCCCTACAAATCTCTGCAGTCCCACTGGTCTCAAAACAAGCAGTACTGGTTAAGTTTCACTGCAGAAGCCATCTTGTCATGAGTAGCATGACCCTTGTTTGCCTGGCCAGCCATGTTTTTCATGGTACTCCACAGCCTCCTGGAGTTGCTGGCTTTTAACAACTCATCTAGAGTTCCCCTGTGTGCATCCTTTGCGCTTCAAATTTGTCTTATCACCTCCCTGTCTCTCAGTTTATGTAATTGGTATGTAATGTAATTTTTTAATAAACGCACACCTCCTGCCTAATAAGCGTTGGGATATATATTTAATAAATATCCTGACACACTTAACTGTGGTAGGTGTCTTAGGTCTGTCCATGTGAGATCTACACTGGTTCTGGTTATAGCTTACTCACTTTTTCCTGCTGTTATGGCCGATAGAACACAAGTCCTGATTACATTTCCAGCATGTTTTTTTTTTTTTTTTTTTTAAGATTTACAACATTATGAGCCAAGAGACAAACAAAAGAAGAGACAATTGCAGTGTGATTCAAAAACACGTCACTTATGAGATTGCCTTAGTTAAAATTTGCATCTAACCGTACTCAGTGAGCAGATCCCTCACACTCACTGAAATTATTCTTTTTTTAAAAAAGGTAAGATTTTAATGTTTGGGCTGCTAATGGGGCCTGTGAAAACACACTTTTCTAACAACGAACAATTATTAATTGGATGAACACTGAGCTATTTGCATAGTTTTTTTTTTATGTGCTTTAACATCAATATAATTATAAAGCACCAAGATCTGACATGTTAGTTATCTCATGCTGAAACGTGATTATATTTATTTAAAGACATTTAGGTCATTGCACCGGCACATTGCATGGTTTTCCTGTTACATTTTATTCGGGTCAGTCACTTCCATTAGCCAGCACAAACCCAGTAACCTACCCTTGATATCTCCTCTTCACAGTGACCGTTGCTCCAGTGACCTCTGCATGTGAACGGCAGCTCGTGATCACATGGAGCAAGGCAGAATTGTTCAGAACATTTGGGGCAACAAAAGTCTAGATAAGGTATTGAGATACCTTCAAGGCATTTATACCAATTGAAACACACTCATTAGCAGTTGGAGCAGGATAACATTATGACACTGACAGAGAATAACACAGACATATCTTTTTCTAATGGGACCTTATATGGGATATGGGATATAATATAATAATCCCATATATAATATAATATATGGGATATATTAGGTGGACATTTTGTCTCAAAGCTAATGTGTTAGAAGCAGAAAAGGTTTTGACAAGGCCTGGGACAGAGCATCACCAAAACCTGACTCTTGTGGGCAGTTCCCAGTCTGCAGTGGTCAGGATCAAAAGTGTCCAAGGAAGGAACAGTGGTGAACCAGAGTCAGGGGTCAGAGGTCACTGATGCACATGTGGAGAGTGAAGGCAGAGTAGCTACTGTTGCTCAAACTGCTGAAGAGGGTAATACTGGTTCTGACAGACCTACCGCCCAAAGCCCCAACAAAGGGCACGAGCATCAGAACAGGACCAAAGAGCAATGGAAGACGATGTCCTGTTCTGGGTTTGATCTGGTGCCACTAGTCTTTTGAAAAAAATAGATTAAGTTGCTGAACTCTGATTATGACACACAGATAAAAGGATGTCTAATCAGAGCAAATAAACAACAAGAACTATTCTGTCCACACCGACTGAACTGTGGAGGTCTCTTTTCTGCTGAGGTGAAGTTTCAGTCAGGTGAGTAAATTTGTAAATGAGCAACAAGGAAATCAATGACAAATGCACAAGATCCTTTTATGTGTGTTTTATTTACTTTTAGTAATAAAACTGACTCAATAACCTGCAAAATATTAAAAAGTGTAGATTTAAACTTTATGTGTGATTTGTTAAATATTCATTACCGATATTTTAAGTGACAGAGCTGGAGAAACAGTAGTTTACATTAATGAGAGTAGAATTGAAAAAAATAAAAAATAAAACTTCTGCTGATTATATCTTTTGGAATGCTCTTTTGTGACATTCTCTAGTTTGAGGAAGTTTAAGTTTATAGACATTCAAGAATATGTTTCAAGTTATGTTGATTTTTATATTGTGGGACATTTTATTTTCTGTGCTTTGATTTCACTTCATTAATAAAAAGTAAAAAAAATACTTTGTGTGACCTGTTTCTTTAAAAGGTGCAAGATCCAGAGTTTTTGTACTAATGTGCTACCTCTGGCATTTCTTTTCAAAAGCATTAAACACAACAATGTATACAACTATAAATAGCATTTGAAAATACAAATTCAGGAATACAGTGCATTTACACAACATTCATAAACTCATCCAATCCTCCACTCAGAATACAATATTTAAAAAAGGGCCACAGTTTTGTTTCATTTTTAGCCAAGATTTAAGCCTAACGATAAAGATAAACACATTATTTTGTCGCTTGTTGTTCTACTTGCTGTGTGTTGCCTGGGACCTGGTTGGCATTATGGGTAAAATTAACAACTCTGTCCATTGTTTCCAGTTCACCATGTTTTAGCTTTATTTCAACAGCGGCTGCAATATGAATATAATATCGTAAATAATTAGACTACTCACAAAATACCAAATATGTTATTTTTCTATAAATTTTCCCTTTCCTATCTAAAATGCAAAAAAACAAATTGGCGTATATCCCTTTAAGTGACTGTAAGAGAGTGGAAAAGAGTGGGCAGGGTTTATGAGGGAATAAAGGTCAGGTCAGTCATCCCATTCATGGCCTGAAAGAGTCGAGAAAGGACAAGGATAGGAGCACGCTGCAGGAACTGTGTGGCGTCTCGGTGAGTTTGGTTCAAAGCCTTTTTACATTTCAACAGCTGTATGCATTTTGTGGTTGTTTTATTTAAAAAAAATCAAATACCATTAAGAGATAAATGAGCACATATTATAGGAAATGCATTGATAAAAGAAAACTAACCTGTCTCACTGATTTTCTCGGATAACTATTTTACCCAGAAGCTGAAAAAGAAGATGAATACAGAATACAGCAGTGTCAGTTCAAAAGGCACTGTAAAAGCATTGAGCCTGCAAAATGAGCATGAATCCCAGAAAGACTCTTTCCTCACAGCTGCCCGGATGTTACGAGGAGGATGGAGTAACAATGCATGGAAAATGAGCAACCGTTTCAACCGCAATGAACCGTTACAGTCTGTCTCAGCAAAGAAGAAAACCCTGGCTGCAAAACGTCAAGCTACTGAACAAAAGGAACCTAAAAACAAACAGCAAATGGACTGCGATGAGAAAATGGACAACAATAGAAAATCAGACTTTGATAAAGGACAACAGGCAGATGTTGATGCACCTTGTGTTGATGGAAAGAAAGAGACAGAAGTATTTAACGGCCAGATCGGTGTAGTATATGTCTGCCGAACTGGATTTCGCTCAAACTCAAGTAGTTTTAGACGATTTAAAGCCCCGTTCCTGCCAGTTATAGCTGAGATGGAAGCACAGTAAGAGGATTAGCAACAAGAATGACGGCAAATAGGCCTGTATGGATAAACAGGCTAAGGGAAATCTTATTCCCGCAGCTACTTCTGCTAATTGTTTACTTTCGGTGATAAAGTTACTTTTTAAAATGTAATTAAAAGTGTTGAAATTAAGCGCTGAAGTCGTTTTCTTTACAGTAAGCTCATCACAGTTGCATGAAAGGGCTCTTGTAAAAGGTGTGAAGGCTCAATGCTTCTCTTAGTGGTGCATTCACATTATTTTACAAATCAAACCAAATGGGGCTTATCCTGGTTGCACCTAAAGGTTTTTGTGTATTTTACAAAATCCTAAATGAGTGTCTAGCTGTTACGAATGCTAGCTAAGAGGCAGGGAATATCTAATATTGTATAGATGATCAGTCAGAACACAGAGGGTGCATTTGGTTCCTCTTATTGTACAGTAAACTGGAAATGACATCAAACACTGGAGCCACAAGACGCACATGACTTTGTAGTAACTGTTGCATTAAAGGTGATCTCTACAGTTGAGGATTTAAACCTTAATGTCAAAAAATGGTTCTTGTGTGAAGTTGATCAAATTGAACTTTGACCTTTTGGTTATGAGCCCTTGATGAGCAACTGTCGTGTCAGTTGATCTCAGACTTAAAAAGTCTCTTGGGATTAGAGACAAAACTCAGTCCAGATGCCTTTACTTTAACCTTTTCTTCATTGCCCAAAAATACAATTATAATAGTCTGGCAATAATAATCTAGAAAACTAGAGAAGACAGAATTATTATTATTTATTCATTGTTTCACCTTTGAAGCATTGGTAGTAGACGGATGCTTAGATCAGTCTACACATAGAATATTGAATGCAATCCAAAATGGAGAGAGTTGGACTCATACACAATAATCAAGTTGAATGTGTAAGCTACTATTTTAACAAGTGTCATGCTGAATCTGAAATGAAACACAACGCATTAAAGGTGCTTCATCTTATTCCAGCCTTTCCTAAACTGTGATAAAGACAGTTAGCTCCCAAGTCTCTCTTCACTCTCACAAACCCTTTCTTTTTCCTCCTACTTCACCTGCATGCAAACATTTACACTGTCTGCCATCTATTGTTCACCTACTGTCCAGAATAAAGGCCTTTTATACCCCCTCACTCCAGTGAATTAACATCTTTTCTCAGGCAGCAGCGGGTATTTTAAATGAGTAAAGTAAATAAAAATTAAACAGAAACTAGTATTTATATAAAATTAATTTTAAATAAATTTCCCAGACAAAATTTGGCCTTCGTTTATATTTATTTATAACAGTGCAACAACTTGTCACAGTATTACTATCACAAAATAAAAATGTCCCAGGGCAGGTTGTGTGAGTCCTGTGTTTTTCTTCTTTTCAGTTCTGAAAGTTTGTTTAATGATGACTTTTGTTCTTGGTTTTTCCACATTTTAACTGTTGCTGACTTTGATGATGCGTCGAATGAGTTTGAACTGTTTTGGTGTGAACTTTTCTTTGTACATAACTGAGCAGAAGTTTACATTAAAGGTGAGTTTATTTAGTTGATTCAAGAGTGTTTTTTTTGAGCAATAGCAGTCTAAAAACAACCTTTTTGTGGTTAGGGTTAGGGCTCTATGATACAGTTGCTCTGACTGTTCAGCTCCATCAGCCATCAGACATCTCTAAGTGTTTCATCAGACTCTTTACGATTCAGGAGCTTTATCAGTGAATTAGATTCATCATTATTTAAATAACAAGACAAAACCACTGTGAATAATGGCATCAAGTTAAAAAAAACATTTTTAAAGTTAAACCGTTCCAGTATAGGACATATTTTTGAGTAAAATCTGTCACACTACTTAAAATCTGGCCTGGTTCCTCCACCACTTTTTTATCTCCCGCCCAAAGTGCATTTCTGAAATTCATTTAATGCTTAAATCTATGGCCCTTAATCATTCATGAATATTTGAATAACAAATGTCTTTTATTGACTTCCCTGGTTGCTCCACAGAGGAAGGTTACACACATTTTGTTTAGTTTGATGATATTTTTATGTTAATGTTAAGAAAAAAAAGCTTTGAGAAAATTAAAGTTTAAATTATATTTAATCTAAAGTTGTAATTAGTTTTCTTGTTTTCCCCTCTACAGAAGACTTCTTTATCTCCTTCACATTTAATTTTCCAGTTTCTGTTGTTACACTTGTTATCACATACGACCAAACTAAAAAAATCTCTTTTTTATTTATTTTTTTAAATACTCCCTCTCAAACTCAGTTTTGTTGTATGATTATTAAGTACAGATAAAACATGATCTCACACGCGTTACATTTGAGATATCTTCCTCTCAATGTGTCCTGCCGACTCATGGTTCAACCAGAGAGTCATACGCATGCGCAGTGTAGTCCACGGGCCAAAACCAATCGTGTTCGAGCAACACCAGAGTCAGATTTACATGGAGTGTCTATAAAAGAAACACCTCCCCCGCCCCACAAGTGCTCGTCTGTCCCATTTTAATATTCAACATGCCCGAACCAGCCAAGGCTGCGCCGAAGAAAGGCTCCAAGAAAGCCGTTACCAAAACCGCAGCTAAAGGCGGCAAAAAGAAGAGGAAGACAAGGAAGGAGAGCTACGCCATCTACGTTTATAAAGTCCTGAAACAGGTCCACCCCGACACCGGCATTTCCTCAAAAGCTATGAGTATCATGAACTCTTTCGTGAATGACATCTTCGAGCGTATCGCCTCCGAGGCTTCTCGGCTGGCTCATTACAACAAGCGCTCTACCATCACGTCCAGAGAGATCCAGACCGCCGTGCGCCTCCTGCTGCCCGGAGAATTGGCCAAGCACGCCGTGTCCGAGGGCACCAAGGCCGTGACCAAGTACACCAGCTCCAAGTAGACTTATCTACTTCAACTTAAAGGTCCTTTTAAGGGCCACCCACAGCTATTCAAAGAGCGCACTTCAATGTTTACATTTACTGTCTGTATCAAATACGTTTATTTGAAATGTCTAAATGAAGTATTAAGAGTTTCACTGTGAATTTACTGTAAACTTGGCATCAAATAAAAAATGCATTAAAGATCACACTTAATGGCTATGAACAATAATAATGAAGGCATTTCACAAAGTGACAAGGCTGTATTTATCACAGTGATAAGGCTGTATTTTTAAAGTGGTCCTGTCAGAGACGATGGAAATAACTAACGTTTTAAATTCATTATCATTTGGTATTAACGATTTTGGGAAATCTTTATTTATTTTTTTTCATAAAGGTTATGATTAAAAGACAAACTGACAGATTTGTGTTGAATTTCTAAATTTGAGAAACGTTAGGACATCCCCCTTTTAACGTTAACCGCCCAAATTTGAAAAACCTTTCTCTAATCAACTCGTGCGCGCGGTCAGTCTGTCAGGACCAATCAGCGTGAGCCTTCGCCTCGGCGCTTGCTATAAAGCCTGCTCTGTGCTGGCTTCACACACTTTCTCAGGGAAGACTAGAGTAAAACTTAAAAATGGCCAGAACCAAGCAGACCGCTCGTAAATCCACCGGAGGAAAGGCTCCCAGGAAGCAGCTCGCCACTAAGGCTGCCCGTAAGAGCGCCCCGGCCACCGGTGGCGTCAAGAAGCCTCACCGTTACAGGCCCGGGACCGTGGCTCTGAGGGAGATCCGCCGTTACCAGAAGTCCACCGAGCTGCTCATCCGTAAGCTGCCCTTCCAGCGCCTCGTCAGAGAGATCGCTCAGGATTTTAAGACCGACCTGCGCTTCCAGAGCTCCGCCGTTATGGCCCTGCAGGAGGCAAGCGAGGCCTACCTGGTGGGTCTATTCGAGGACACCAACCTGTGCGCCATCCACGCCAAGAGGGTCACCATCATGCCCAAAGACATACAGCTGGCCCGTCGCATCCGCGGAGAGAGGGCTTAGACTCACCTTTGACCTTTAACAACACAACGGCTCTTTTAAGAGCCACCCACTAAACTACAAAGCGTTAACCTTATAAGTGCACAGTGACATAACCTCCATAAATCTCATTATTCAGTCATTAACACTAGTAGGAAAGTGAATGGTTAGTTACACAATCTTCAAAAACGTTAAACTAAACCACCTTTAAACTGTCCAGTAAACCAGGTGCCACAAAAACTATAGTACTAACTCCAGCGCACTTTTATTTCTATCACACCACTAATGAAATGCTTTTATGCCCTTGTCTAGCTTTAAAAAAGAAATAAAAGGCAATCAGAGTCTCTTCCTCGTCGCGCTGTTGAACTGTGCCATATGTTCATCAGGATCTGTAGATGTTGTACACAGAACACGGATACAACCGGTCTGTTGCAGTCACATTAAGTAAATTGAGGAAACGCGAGACGCAGTTAAAGGAGACACTCTTGTTATAAACACAAAGGTTCATGTAATGATATACCTCATTTATATTTCACAAGGCTTAGTTGAATGTTTTTGAAAACGATTTAAATTACTTTATAAATCTGCGGGAATTATTTTTGTTACAAAGCTTTTCCTACCAAAGAAGAAAAAAATTGTCTTAAAATAACTTGTACGTATAAAATACAACGTGTGAATGAAGGTAATTGTTTTATCCTTATATGGATAATTTTAAAGTCCCAATAGTATCTGCTTGTATAATTTTAAAACTTAATGACGTAATTAAAGATTAAACATTTCACGTAAATCCTGCTTTTTATTTTTTTTACTGATGACAGTGTTAAATTTCAGTTTTTGTTGTAAAGCTCTCTTTCCCGCGCAGTGACTCTTTGTTTCTGATTGGAGGATCACCAGTCCGCCTGACCAATGAGAGAGCAGCACAGCCTTTATAATGCAGTCTGAGCCGCCACACTAACATTCTTCTTTCGACTCTTACTCAAACATGTCTGGACGTGGTAAAGGCGCAGGAAAGGCTAGAGCAAAGGCCAAGAGCCGTTCCTCCAGGGCCGGACTGCAGTTCCCGGTGGGCCGTGTTCACAGACTGCTCAGGAAGGGAAACTATGCTCAGCGCGTCGGCGCTGGAGCTCCCGTTTATCTGGCGGCGGTGCTTGAATACCTGACCGCTGAGATCCTGGAGTTGGCTGGTAACGCCGCTCGTGACAACAAGAAAACCAGGATCATCCCCCGCCATCTGCAGCTGGCTGTCCGCAACGACGAGGAGCTGAACAAGCTGCTGGGAGGAGTGACCATCGCTCAGGGAGGAGTTCTGCCTAACATCCAGGCCGTGCTCCTGCCCAAGAAAACCGAGAAGGCCAAGTAAATCCTGCCGTAAACCCAACAACACAAAGGCTCTTTTAAGAGCCACCCACTTCTTTAAATGAGTTTCACCTCCTGTTTCAAGCGCACACAGCGTCTGAACAAAAAAGTATATAATGGAGTGATGTTTGCCACAAACATCACAAAGTGTCTTAAACTATAACCAGGTATCTAACTGAAAATAAACTCGTATGTATTTTGAACGATGTCGCACATATTCACTTTTTTTTTTTTTTTTTTTTTTAATGTATAAATCTAGCGCCACAGACGAAGACCCACTGCTGGAGACAATGGGCTGAACTAAAATGGAGGCTGGCGCTGGTCGAGAACACATTATGTTTATTGACACACCATTTTATTGAGGAAACACGAGACGCAGTTATAGGAGACAATATAATATTGTAAAAAACACAAAGGCTCATGTAATGTTCACTCAAATATAACTAACTTAAAACAACAATCTGTGACCAACTATTGTTCAGTTTGTTGAAGCAGAGACTTAGGCACCGCCCTGTCAATCCTCTCCCACGTCCGCAGAGACTGGCTAAAAGCACGCGCTGCGTTCATGTAGCTTATTCTCAGATCGAACACAGAACTGTGAAAATGAGCGGAAGAGGCAAAGGCGGGAAAGGACTCGGAAAAGGAGGCGCCAAGCGTCACCGAAAAGTGCTTCGCGACAACATCCAGGGCATCACCAAACCCGCCATTCGCCGTCTGGCGCGTCGTGGCGGAGTCAAGCGTATCTCGGGTTTGATCTACGAAGAGACCCGCGGTGTGCTCAAGGTGTTTCTGGAGAATGTGATCCGTGACGCCGTCACCTACACGGAGCACGCCAAGAGGAAGACCGTGACCGCCATGGACGTGGTGTACGCGCTGAAGAGACAGGGCCGCACTTTGTACGGCTTCGGCGGTTAAACATTTTCCACACAAAATAAACCCAAAGGCTCTTTTAAGAGCCACCCACTTCAGCTAAAGAGATGACTTTGAGTCCAGTTGTTAATATGTACTATGACTGTAAACATCATTAAGGTTACATCTTTAAAGCAAACGATTTTTAAAAAATTATAAAAAGTATATGTGTGTGTGTGTATATATATAATATATATATATGTATGTTCTCTATAAACCCCAAATGGGGATAATTCTAATGGATGCACGACCTACTTCTGATTGAGACTAGTAGGTGGTAAAACGGTCAAGTAATGCGTCTTCTCATCTTGTTTTAGTTCTCCGCTCACGACTGGAGCTCAATTAAGTTAGGTTTAAGAGTTAGTCATATTACATTTACATTTGTTCATTAGCTGACACTTTTATCCAAAGCGACTTACATTGTTCTACAGTAATTACCAGTGTTACAGCCACTGGAGGCAAGGTGGGTTAAGTGTCTTGCCCAAGGACACAACGACAGTATGAACTGTGGGGAGAGTGGGAATCGAACTGCCTACCTTCCGGTTTAAGAATAAATGTAAGACATGAGGATGTGGGGGAGGGGCACGTGGCTAAAAAAGGTCATTAAAGAATGAGCTTACACTTCCCATTTCGTCATTTATAATCAATTTTTGTTTAATATTGTGTGCGACATCTAGCGGTCGAGAAAATTAACTCGTGATCTCGAGATAACAAGACAGGAAAAAAAAATATCCATGGCCGTTCAGGGCTTCCGTACTAATATAGCGTCATTAAATAAAATAAACATGAGTTTACAGAAAAAAGTAAAACAGCTGTTCAGAGTAAATAGGTCAGTGTTTTGGAGTTTAGAATTGGCGCATGCTCAGTGTCGCTCACTTTTCCCACCAATCATCTTTGAGCCTCAGTACAGCATGATTTGCATCAAGCCTTGCATATCAACAGGCCCAAGTCTGAGGGAGACACATTTCTGTGAAACTAGAAAGACAGCAGTAGCATGCCTGAACCAGCCAAGCCAGCGCCTAAAAAGGGCTCCAAGAAAGCCGTGACTAAGGCCACTCCTAAAAGCGGCAAAAAGAAGAGAAAGACCAGGAAGGAAAGCTATGCCATCTACGTTTACAAAGTGATGAAGCAGGTCCATCCCGACACCGGCATCTCTTCTAAGGCCATGGGCATCATGAATTCTTTCGTGAACGACATCTTCGAGCGTATCGCCTCCGAGGCTTCTCGGCTGGCTCATTACAACAAGCGCTCGACCATCACGTCCAGAGAGATTCAGACCGCCGTGCGCCTCCTGCTGCCCGGAGAGCTGGCCAAGCACGCCGTGTCCGAGGGCACCAAGGCCGTGACCAAGTACACCAGCTCCAAGTAGACTTCCTCTACTTCGAGCAAACCAAAGGTCCTTTTAAGGGCCACCCACAAGAACTAAAGCGCTACTTCTGATATATGTACTCAATTATTGTAGTTTAACAACGTGACGGGCAATCGGCTTTTTCATGAGTCGGATCAGTTGATTGGGTTCACTCAAAACAGTTATCTATGGCTCTTATTTCCCAGTACAGACATTGACTCTAGCTGAATCTGGTCTATAGAAGTATGGGTTGCGGAGTAGGCCTACTTGAATGAGTGAATAGTATTGCATTGTTTGTAGAACCGGCTTACAAGCGTATTTAGTCAAAGTTTTCTTTATTGTCCCTCTTGGGGAAATTAATTTCGCAGCATCATGCTCCTTAAAAAACATAGAATTGAAAGTGCTAGGTGCCATTTAAGTGCCTCACAGCTGTCGGTAAAAACGACATATTTAATCTTTTAGTCCTACAGCCCAGAGCTCTGTAGCGCGGCCGGAGGGCAGCAGCTCAAACTCCCCTCTGAGGGGATGGTGTTGGGACTGCCTGTAGCACCAGCCTTCCTCTGCACCTGTCGGCTGTAAATGTCCTTCAGCTGAGCCTGACTCCTCCCCGAAATCTTACTGGCCACTTTAACCAGACTACCCAGTCTGTTTATGTTGGTCAGGGAGAGGTTTCTAAACCAGGCAGCAATACCGATTCAATAAAAGCACGATAAAACAGTGTCATCATTTCAGTGGATACGTTAAAACTGTTCATCTTCCTCAGGAAGTACAATCGTTATTGGACTTTTTTAGAAACAGCATCCACCCAAGGCTCAAAACACAGTTTATTGTCCAGAATGACTCCGAGATATTTGTAGTTGTCGACCAGGTCAATGTCTGTGTTCTTGATGACAGTGGCTCTGGGGCAAGGTGGTGATTTGCGGAAGTCTATTTTAATTTCCTTTGTTTTTAACACATTCATATGTAAAAATGAATGGTCACACCACTGAACAAAGTCATTAAGGACTGGCCCATGATCCTGTTCATTCCCTCTGAGCAGGCTGATGATTACAGAGTCATCTGCAAACTTTAAAATGTGTCTATCCTTGTACACACTGCGACACTGGTTTGTGAACAGAATGTACAAAAGAGGGGAGAGACAGCAGCCCTGGGGTGAACCAGTAGAGGAATAAAGCACATCAGATAAAATACCATTCACTCACACTGAGGTCTGTCTAATAAAAAGTCCAATATCCAACCAACCAAGTTAAGATCAAGGTTAAAATCAGCCATAAGTCTCTCTGCCAGCAGGAATGGCTGAATGGTGTTAAAAGCAGAAGTAAAATCAACAAATAAAAGTCTGGCATGTGTCTTGGCTCCATCCAGATGTTTACGAATAAAGTGCAACAGTGTGATGATACGATTGGCTGACATGGCGTGTATGATGGACAGGGACAGACAGTTGAAACAGATCTTTTTTAAATTAAATTACAATAATTCATTGTATTATTACTTTTAATTACTATAGGCTATATTTATATTAAAAAAAATAAAGTTGGCACCTCAGATAAGTGAGCCGGCTCCCATTGTTAACTTTAAAGAGTCAAGAGTCGGCTCTACTCGTGAACAACCATCACTAGACAAACTCAGCTGGTTCAACTGGAAAGGTAACAAATATTTGTAAAAGGCACCACATTAAATTTTCTGACACAATTTGTGATGACGTTAAAGCCTGCAAAGGAACGCCTTATAAAATACTAATTGAGAAACATATTTGCATATGTACCACACAAGACTATTTTGCTAGCTGCACTGTAAGTGATAAACCTGTCTCAAAATATTCAATTATGACACATGTATGCTGTTCATTGTATTACAGCTTTATTAGTTTTAAAGTTTTTTTTCTCTATTTCACTGTATATTTGTGAAACAATGTACATGTTTAAATCAGCTTTACAATCACAATGTGTATTCTCACTAAGATTAAAACTTATGTGGCGCACACAGCTGCCAGTTATTTTTGGGGAAGTCTATAAGTTAGTCATACTTGTTTTTTTGTTTCACTGTTAATTGTTTGGTGCCTACTGGACAAGTATAATATAATTGTTTTTATTGATTGTGGTCTAATTTTCATTTTAATACTGTTATATTGTACTGATCCAATTTTTGTGTCTATTTGTTGTTGTTGAGAATTGCCCCTGGAGCATTTTCATTTACGTAAAAACATGTTCTGATTGTTTTTAATTATTACTTTGACATCATCGGCAAAAGCCATGGCTGACACTCTCTGTGAAAAAAACTATAGTGGTTCCTGAGATTCCAGGATTTTTTATTTTATAACATTTATTAATGGGCTAATGGCAATAATGTAAAGTGCTGCACCAGGAGCAAAACAACTTTTGCATTAACACATACATTCACCTAAAGGGTAATTAGGAACACCAGACTAATACTGTGTGTGACCCCCTTTCGCCTTTAGAACTGCCTTAATTCTACGTGGCATTGATTCAACAAGGTGCTGAAAGAATTCTTTAGAAATGTTGGCCCATATTGAGAGGATAGCATCTTGCAGTTGATGGAGATTTGTGGGATGCACATCCAGGGCACGAAGCTCCCGTTCCACCACATCCCAAAGATGCTCTATTGGGTTGAGATCTGGTGACTGTGGGGGCCATTTTAGTTCAGTCAACTCACTGTAAAAATCCCAGTAACTGAGCAGTTTGTGAAATACTCAGACCGGCCCGTTTGGCACCAACAACCATGCCACGCTCAAAATTGTTTAAATCCTCTTTCTTTCTCATTCTGACATTGAGTTTGGAATTCAGGAGAATGTCTTGACCAGGACCAACCAAACCCCTAAATGCACTGAAGATACTGCCATGTGATTGGTTGATTAGATTCTTGCATTAATGAGAAATTGAACAAGTGTCCCTAATAATCCTTTAGCTGAGTGTACATCAAATTTAAACTAAAGGCAATTATGTTGACAAATGGCAAAGTTTTCTTACATGAAACAACCTTTTAAGTTTGTTTGCAATCTATAATATAATATATCTTTTTCTGTTTATTATTTTTTGTAGATAGTATTCACAATAGTCAGGTCTATATGAATTAATGAATGAATATTTAATTTAAGTATCATACACAAATGTGCCCAGCCCATATGAGCATACATGACACTAACTTCATAATTGAAAGATGCCCAATACAAATATATACTCATTACATATAATTTTATCTCGGGATACAGTGTATTATGTCCATGCTTTCTCTAAAAATCTTGACAAAAACAAAATTTACCCTTTTTAAATGATCCAACTCAACATTTTACCGATAGCCATTCAGAACAAATCAGGATTTTGACATTTAACTTTCTCAAACAATACAAATCTCAGATCATTATATAATGGGCATTAATGCTATGACAATGTAACTTATATTCTAAAAGGTCCATTTATCAAATTAAAAGCTTTTTCGAAAACAAAACGGACACTTTTGTTTTCTAGGAGTCTAGCTCTGACCACATAGGATAGTACATAAATGTGGTCTTTACATTCTAAAGTGATGTCTGTATTCAACAAATTAATGTAGGACAATCAGCAGGTGTTCACTTGATTAGTCTGTAGTAAAATCAAAAAAAAAAATAAAAATATAAAAATAAAGTCGCTCTGTAGTGTCTCAGAGGCTCCTTCCAGAAGCAGCGAGTATCATGGTCTCTGCGGACGTGAAGGAGGACAAGCATACAAGTCAGACTTTTTTTTTTTCTTTCAATGCTTTGTTTAATCGAGGTGCGGCACAGAAAAGGTAGTGTAGACCGAAAGGAATTGGTTTGTCATGGCAAGAGACGTTATTGATAGCTACGGCTATACATCCACGAGACGGCGTGAATTCGTTAAATGCAAATAAAGGTTAAATCTAACTCTTTAAAAACATGTGGGTGGCCCTTAAAAGGACCTTTGTTTTGTATTAAGTAGAGGAAGTCTACTTGGAGCTGGTGTACTTGGTCACGGCCTTGGTGCCCTCGGAGACAGCGTGCTTGGCCAGCTCTCCGGGCAGCAGGAGGCGCACGGCGGTCTGAATCTCTCTGGACGTGATGGTCGAGCGCTTGTTGTAATGAGCCAGACGAGAAGCCTCGGAGGCGATACGCTCGAAGATGTCGTTCACGAAAGAATTCATGATGCCCATGGCCTTAGAGGAGATGCCGGTGTCGGGATGGACCTGCTTCATCACTTTGTAAACGTAGATGGCATAGCTTTCCTTCCTGGTCTTTCTCTTCTTTTTGCCGCCTTTAGGAGTGGCCTTAGTCACGGCTTTCTTGGAGCCCTTCTTAGGCGCTGGCTTGGCTGGTTCAGGCATGCTGCTGACGTCTTGTTATTTTTCAACAACTGACTGTCCAAGGCGAAGTCAGAGGTATTTATTCCCTCCTTGGTGTAAATGACGCTGTGCTGTCACTTGACGATGATTGGGTGAAAAGTGTGAGCGTTACTGAGCATGCGCCGTTTTCAACCACCAAAACACGGACTATATAGAATTAATAATGGGTGCTACTTGGAACTTGAGGCAAATTTCTCTATATGGAAATATCATTTTTTCCACATACAACAAATCCAATACTTTTACACAATATCTTTAAATGTTTGGCACAAGAACTCCTTATTAGCAAGACATAGCGTCTGATAAGGACTCTCCTGAAACAGGAAACCATATATTAGACATAAATACTTCTTTTCACCAAAGAACCAAAATGAACAAATATGGGACCAAAATAGTTCTAGGAACTAACATTTTCTAAACTAAGACAAATCCAGGACTAAACCAAGTCCTAAACTAGGACTAACAACTTTCCCGTCTCACCATCAGTGTAGCAAGAGGCCATAACGTGTCAGACTAAAGGTCTGGTAAAAACTTGTCCCCTTTTCAGTGGTTTTTAAGTGACATGGGCTTGCGCTTTATTTTAGCATAGATGGGACAACCGCACTAATATATAAAATAAAAATATATAAAATAAAAGTTAACTCTTTGTAGTTTAGTGGGTGGCTCTTAAAAGAGCCGTTGTGTTGTTAAAGGTCAAAGGTGAGTCTAAGCCCTCTCTCCGCGGATGCGACGGGCCAGCTGTATGTCTTTGGGCATGATGGTGACCCTCTTGGCGTGGATGGCGCACAGGTTGGTGTCCTCGAATAGACCCACCAGGTAGGCCTCGCTTGCCTCCTGCAGGGCCATAACGGCGGAGCTCTGGAAGCGCAGGTCGGTCTTAAAATCCTGAGCGATCTCTCTGACGAGGCGCTGGAAGGGCAGCTTACGGATGAGCAGCTCGGTGGACTTCTGGTAACGGCGGATCTCCCTCAGAGCCACGGTCCCGGGCCTGTAACGGTGAGGCTTCTTGACGCCACCGGTGGCCGGGGCGCTCTTACGGGCAGCCTTAGTGGCGAGCTGCTTCCTGGGAGCCTTTCCTCCGGTGGATTTACGAGCGGTCTGCTTGGTTCTGGCCATTTTTTCTTTTCTCTTAGACTTCGCGCTAAAAGCTAAAGTCGATATGTGTCTGTCGCTGTAGCGGCGGCTTTTTAAAGAGTCCTGAGCGAAGCTGATTGGTCGAGGCTGGGCTCGCGGTCAAAATTCAAATGTTTAGACGTTAACCACGCCTCTCAACGGCTCCGCTCAGGAGTTACTTTCACCGCTGAGTAAAAATGAAAAATTATATTTTAATAACATCCATCAAGAAATATAATACAACATACGCAATACAATACAATATATATATATACAACTTGTGCCTAATAAAACTATATTTAATGTGGTTTCAGCAAATTATATATATATATATATATATATATATATATATATATATATATATATATATATATATATATATATATATATATGATGTTCATACATATGATGTTTCTTTCTATTTATTCTCCCTTCCAAAAAAAAAAATAAAAAATGTGTGTATATTTTATATATAACAATATCGTTTTATGTTTTGTGTAAAAATTGCTTCCATTGTATTCCTTACTTGTATTTCACTTTGGATAAAAGCATCTGCTAAATGTAAATATATAAATATATGTATATACCAAAATATTGGCTGAACTGTATTCATAGATTTCCGCGCGGGTGAGGTTGCAGTACAATGCTGTTATTCAGGGTGGGCATCTGGGCTGTACTGCTGTGATATAAATATGGAATTTGAGTTCAACTATAAGCTACCAGCGCTCACTTCAGTTCCTCTAATTCAGTACCTTCGTTGTTTATAAACAGATTATTGCACGTTTATATGCAGATGTAATAATGTGGGTATTTATGGCCACAAAGTAAAGCTCTTTAGTGAAATGTGGGTGGCTCTTAAAAGAGCCGTTGGTTGTTTTCTAAAATCAGCGATAGATAACTCTACTTCTTTGATTTCTTGGCCGCTGCCTTCTTAGCCGGAGCCTTCTTGGGGGTGCTCTTCTTGACGGCTTTGGGTTTCTTTGCCGCGGGCTTCTTGGGGCTCTTGGCTGGCTTCTTAGCAGCTACCTTTTTCGGCGCAGCCTTCTTAACTGCTTTCTTGGCCGGAGATTTCTTCACGGCCTTCTTTGCTGCAGTTTTCTTGGGAGCCGCTTTCTTAGGTGTCGCTGCTTTCTTTACCGCGGGTTTCTTGGGTTTAGCGGCAGTGGTCTTCTTCTTCACCACAGTTTTGGGTTTGGCTTCTTTTTTAGCGAGTTTGAAAGAGCCGGAGGCACCTGTGCCTTTGGTCTGGCTGACTGCGCCTGAAGCCACCATCTTCTTCAAAGAGGTGTTGACGCGTTTGTTCGCCTTGACCACATCGACGCCCTTTGCCGCCAAAGCCTTCTTCAACGCCGCTACAGAAACACCTTAGCGTTCCTTGGACTCGGCGATCACATCCGCGATCAACTTCTGGAGGCTGGGGCCCTCATTCTTCTTCTTTGCCGGAGCCTTCTTCTTGGGGGCTTTAGCCGGAGCCTTGGCCGGAGCGGGAGCTGCTGGAGCGGTCTCTGCCATGGTTTGTGTCGAGTTTGAACTCAGTCTGAAGCGATGCTCGCGCGGCCGATACTTATAACGGGCATGAGAACCGTAGAGACTCAAGCTCAACTGCAGAGCCGCTGAGTCACAGCTTTGTGTTTTCTCTTCTCAGTTTTAAGACAAAAATACATTAAACATTACATTTCCCAAATTAACTGTTTATATTAACCTTTAGTGAACACCTTTCGCCGCAGATTAACGCTGTGTCTGTTCATGGGAAAGTGTTTATTCGAAGTCCTGAGCTGTGAAACCCCGTGAACACGCACTCGCTTCGGATACTCGGTGTTGACTTTTCCCCACATTTCGCCTGAAAAAAGTGCTAAACTTCTCATCTTTTGAAAATAACAGCAGCGATATGGCATGAAGGGATGATTATGAGTAAACTTCAATAAAAAACGATGTAGTTACAAACGGTATTTATCTGTAATTGACGTGTTTTTCAGTGGGAGTAAACACACGGGTCAGCGCTGAGTGATCCCAGTCTGTTCCTCTGCTCGACGCTTCCCGTTTCCTCTTCATCAATAAGCCTTCATTAGTTTATACTTTTAATCAAATTAATTTGTTTCCTATTACATGACACAGCTCTATATGGTCCCCCAGTAGTTTGCTATATGCTTGATTTGTGTGTGAAGACTACAAACCACAAATGAAAAGTAATTTTTACAAATTTTTGGAATAGTTCCTTTAACACTAGAGTTAGAAGTAGCTCTATGGTGTCTGGATGTTTGATCATTTCACTCATAAAGCCTAAATATTAAACTATACATACTTGTGTTTGTACGTTTTTGTAGAAGCAGAAGCATTGTGACACATTCACAGAGAAATAATGTTAATCAGGCCAAATAATGTGTATATTACCTGTTTGTTAGAACAGTGTAATACAATAGCCTAGCTCACTTTCAAACTTAATATATAGGACCTTATCATTTTCAAATAATTGTGTTCTGTTGAAACCCCTTTTTTTAGTTAGTATTGGACTTGCATACTAATAAAAGTAGTGGTAGTAGTAACTGCTGCTGATATTAGGCCAAAAGTCGGTTTTGGTCGGTAATGACTATTAGGCTAAAGACTATTAGGCTGTAATGCTCCATCAGTCTTTTGCACAGTCCCATGTTAATGACATATGTTGCATGTAAAGGATTAGAAACTAGTTAAACAATGACCATGATTTTCTTCTAAATGCTAAAATGTGTCATACATAGACAGTCTCTTATAAGAGATAATATTTAATGAATTATTTCAAAACATTAGATTAATTTGGTGAAAAGTTCACATGTGCCTTTTGGCTTCAGCTTTATGCATTTCCAACATAAACAGTAAATGAAATATCATTGTAGATCTGACTGAATGCTTTATTCAGAGACTTTTTAGTAAATGATTATCATTCAAGTGGCAGCTCATCATATTTATTTTGATGTATATCTCTGTTTGTGTTGCTTAAATCAGTGAGCCTTTCATAAACTCTACACAAATGTTTATCAATGAACCTAGTGGGGCTTGGGTTACTACAACTTCCATCCATCCATCTTCTACCGCCTATCCGAGGCAGGGGCCAGACTTTCCACTCCCCAGACACTTCCTCCAGCTCTTCCGGGGGGATACCAAGGCGTTCCCAGGCTTTGAGCTCCTCCCGAGTGACCGAGCTCCTCAACTTATATCTAAGGGAGCGCCCCCGCCACCCTGCGGAGAAAGCTCATTTTGGCCGCTTGTATCCGGGATCTTGTTCTTTCGGTCATGACCATAGGTGAGAGTAGGAACGTAGATTGACCGGTAAATCAAGAGCTTTGCCTTACAGCTCAGCTCCTTCTTCACGACAGACCGGTACATCGACCGCAACGGCTTGGGTGACTACAACCTAAAAAATTTAATCAGTTTTCTGTCTGTGCCAATGTAAAATTCAAATAAAAGGCAAAACGGCAGCTTTCTTGTGGATTCATAGCGTTAACTTTTTTCACAAACTAAAAAACTGATAGTGAAGTGTCAACTGTTTTAATTGTAAGTGTTCCTTACGTCTTTATTTTTCTGCACAGTTGGGTAATAGAATTGGTTTAAATATCCAGAATTAACATTTTTTTTCTCTTAAATGTGACAAATGCATTTTTACTAATAAAATACATACAAGAGTTAAAAAATATATATAACCTTAAAGTAGTGTTTAAACGTGATATGATAGAATATTACTTACATTATAACCTGTACTACTTCAGTCGTAGTTAGTTTAACAAAGTAAAGCTCCTTAGTTCTTGTGCGTGGCCCTTAAAAGGACCGTAGAGGTCTACTTGAGGCTGGTGTGCTCACGGCCTTGGTTCCCCTCAGACACGGAAGGCTTGGCCATGGATTCAGAGACATTTGTATTAGGGATCTTTCTATTATGAAGGCTTTATAAGGGCACCTAAATTAAATATTTATACTGACTACAAAAAAATAGCATATCTAAAACAAGGGATGTTTTAGATATATAGTTATAGAGAAACCTTTGCCATTTGTCAACAATTGTATTTATTATAAATCTGATGTGTTGTGATGTCAAAGTGCACACAAAAAAAAAAAAAAAACTCAACCTTTCCCAAGCAAACATTGAGTGTATATCCATACCGCACAACTACACTGATTAAACACAAATATGATCTACTCAGAAGTTGACTTTAGTACTTGTGTGTGGCCCTTAAAAGGACCTTTGGTTTGTTCCAAGTAGTCTACTTGGAGCTGGTGTACTTGGTCACAGCCTTAGTGCCCTCGGACACGGCGTGCTTGGCCAGCTCTCCGGGCAGCAAGAGGCGCACGGCGGTCTGAATCTCTCTGGACGTGATTGTGGAGCGCTTGTTGTAATGAGCCAGCCGAGAAGCCTCGGAGGCGATACGCTCGAAGATGTCGTTCACGAAAGAATTCATGATGCCCATGGCCTTAGAAGAGATGCCGGTGTCGGGATGGACCTGCTTCATCACTTTGTAAACGTAGATGGCATAGCTTTCCTTCCTGGTCTTTCTCTTCTTTTTGCCGCTTTTAGGAGTGGATTTAGTCACGGCTTTCTTGGAGCCCTTCTTGGGCGCTGGCTTGGCTGGTTCAGGCATGATGCTGTCTTTCTGGTTTCACAGAAATGTGTCTCTCCGTCAGAATTGGGCCTGTTGATATGCAAGGCTTGATGCAAATCACGCTGTACTGAGGCTCAAAGACGATTGGTGGGAAAAGTGAGCGACACTGAGCATGCGCCAACTCTAAACTCCAAAACACTGACCTATTTACTCTGAAACAGACTCTTTACTCTCAAACAAAATTATTTTTTGTTTATTTTATTTAATGGCATTATATTAGCGACAAACACAATATTAAACAAAAAACGATTATAAATAACGAAAAGGGAAGTGTAAGCTCATTCTTTAATGACCTTCACCCATTGTAGCCACGTGCCCCTCCCCCACAGCCTCATGTGCATGTTTATTTGAACAGAATTGTCTTCATTTCTTGCTTTAACAAGTTTAAAATGACTAACTCTTAAATCTCCAGTCGTGAACCGAAATTTATCCTCATTGGGGTTTAGAGAAATTTTATAAAATCGCTTGGTTTAATTATGTTTAATATTTTATTGACACTTTTAATCAGCAATTCTGTAAATATATTCATAATTCATAGTCACAAATTCCTTGAAAACGTGAAGTCATCTCTTTAGCTGAAGTGGGTGGCTCTTAAAAGAGCCTTTGGGTTTATTTTTGTGGGAGATTTAGCCTCCGAAGCCGTACAAAGTGCGACCCTGTCTCTTCAGCGCGTACACCACGTCCATGGCGGTTACGGTCTTCCTCTTGGCGTGCTCCGTGTAGGTGACGGCGTCACGGATCACATTCTCCAGAAACACCTTGAGCACACCGCGGGTCTCTTCGTAGATTAAACCCGAGATACGCTTGACTCCGCCACGACGCGCCAGACGGCGGATGGCGGGTTTGGTGATGCCCTGGATGTTGTCGCGAAGCACTTTTCGGTGACGCTTGGCGCCTCCTTTTCCGAGTCCTTTCCCGCCTTTGCCTCTTCCGCTCATTTTCACAGTTCTGTGTTCGATCTGAGAATAAGCTACATGAACGCAGCGCGTGCTTTTAGCCAGTCTCTGCGGACGTGGGAGAGGATTGACAGGGCGGTGCCTAAGTCTCTGCTTCAACAAACTGAACAATAGTTGGTCACAGATTGTTGTTTTAATAGTTGTGTTTTATTTGAGTGAACATTACATGAGCCTTTGTGTTTTTTACAATATTATATTGTCTCCTATAACTGCGTCTCGTGTTTCCTCAATAAAATAGTGTGACCTCAAACAAAACCGGTTTCTTACACTTTGGGTGGTATTCGTATAGTATGTAAAATATATCTACAGATTCTGATGAACATATCTGACCAGGTCAAGTTTTAACTTCATGCTTTTTACATTTTGCGTAGTTCAATTTATATTTGAGAAGAAAGCACAGTTCATGCTCTGGAACATGTGTTCTCGACCAGCGACAGACTCCATTTTAGTTCAGCCCATTGTCTCCAGCAGTGGGTCTTCGTCTGTGGCGCTAGATTTATACATTTAAAAAAAAAAAAAAAAAAAAAAAAAAGTGACTCGTTCAAAATTCGAGTTTATTTTCAGTTAGAGGCCTGGTTATAGTTTAAGACACTTGGTGATGTTTGGTGACAAACATCACTACATTATATACTTTAGTTCAGACGCTGTGTGCGCTGGAAACAGAGGTAAAACTCTTTTAAAGATGTGGGTGGCTCTTAAAAGAGCCTTTGTGTTGTTGGGTTTACGGCAGGATTTACTTGGCCTTCTCGGTTTTCTTGGGCAGGAGCACGGCCTGGATGTTAGGCAGAACTCCTCCCTGAGCGATGGTCACTCCTCCCAGCAGCTTGTTCAGCTCCTCGTCGTTGCGGACGGCCAGCTGCAGATGGCGGGGGATTATCCTGGTTTTCTTGTTGTCACGAGCGGCGTTACCGGCCAACTCCAGGATCTCAGCGGTCAGGTATTCAAGCACCGCCGCCAGATAAACGGGAGCTCCAGCGCCGACGCGCTGAGCATAGTTTCCCTTCCTGAGCAGTCTGTGAACACGGCCCACCGGGAACTGCAGTCCGGCCCTGGAGGAACGGCTCTTGGCCTTTGCTCTAGCCTTTCCTGCGCCTTTACCACGTCCAGACATGTTAACTGGTTAATTTCAACAGGTTTTCAGTTGAATGAGAGAGAGAACGAATACGCTCCTCAAGACGAACAGGCAGTTATATAAGCGCTTGCTGCTCTCTCATTGGTCAGACTGAACGTTATTCCGTTCGTTCAATCAGAGCATAGAACAGGGAACAGCCAATAACGAGGCAACTGCGGACTTTGAAAACAAGAAAATGTTCTTTAACAGCATTAAGTATATGTCGATGTTATCAAAACTGTTCACATTAGACGAAACTTTTTTACACAGAACATAGAGTAATTTTTTTACTCAAACTGAAATATGACTATTATTTTAACCCTAAACTGAAGCCTTTAGCACTTAAGTTTCCTAGTTTGTTTCACTGGTTCCATTAGCAGACATAACGTCTGTGTCATTGCTCATGTCTGCTTCTCCAAACTGGGACAGTGCTGACAATTAACTACAGATGAGATTACGAATAAGTAGCTAGCCTTTCCCTAGACTGTCTTATTAAAATGGTGTCCGGTGCCCTGTATGTGAATGTGAGCTGTTATGTGGTCGGGTGTGAAAGAGGAGCCCTGGGTTGATCCTGGGAGTCAAGGCTGGAGCGGATCACTGTTTCCTTCTGCAGCTGGCCCAGGCTTTTAATGCTCACAGCGCTTCACAGGAATGTCCGGGGCTTGGTTTTCGGGGGAACATTATGTTTTATTGCAGTGGAACATGTATTAGAGGCGCCATCTTCGTGCCTCGGTGCACGTTTGGCAGCTTTTCAGAGGAACAGCAAGTGACGCAACTTTTTAACAAAACAGCAAAGACACGGGAGACAGAAGACGTTCCACGCACAAGGACAGAGAAAGGTAAAAAAAAAAAAAAATCACTGAAAAAGGCTATTTGTTCATTTCATTTTTGATATTTACCCTCAGAGGTCAACAGATGGCGGTAGAGAGCCGAAATGTGGTGTCCAACTTCGTTGCACGTGCAGTGTAAGCTTTAGATTGAATATTTAATCGGGTCTGATTCTAGTTTCTTTCTTTTAACCTCACTCTCCCCAGTGTCTCCACTGTGGGACCACTAAAGTCTTATCTCATTTTAATTCATTTTAATTACTTACTCAATAATGAAGTAAGTAAAACAAAGAAAGCGTATTATCAGCTGTATTATTATCAGAAAAACTATAGAAAAAAGAAAAACATCAACAGAGAAAAGGGAGGCAATGTAAAATGTGTATAAATCATGTAATGATTAGCGAGGAGGAAATGTGATCGAAGCTTAATGTTTATGATAAGCACTAAACTTTAATTTGGTGTCAAATGTCAGGATTAGAATAGGTTTGGTTTTGGTAAAATTTTGATCAAGTTGTAATCATAAACTAGGTTTAGAGTTTGTCTATGAAGGACTAATCCAAGAATAAACTACAAATAAAGGGTACTTACATTATTTGCTTGCGTTGCAATTTCAGTACTTAATTATTTGATTATATTTTTGTTTTATTTTCAATGAAAATGTTATAAATAGTGTGGCATACATTTGAATGTGTACATTGTGTTGGGGCTCCCAGTGATGACATTATAAAAACTGTTTCTGTTGCCAGATATAAATATCCTCTCATCCAATCAGGACGTTAAGTTTCCAAAAACATAGCTGTGGAGTAAAAAATACTTAATTTCTACCATACATATTATAGGTTAAAATGATAGTTTCTGTGGTTCTATTGGATACTTTTGGAACTAATAGATTCCTTACAGTAGAAAATGGACAGTGCACTTCCTGTTTGGAGAAGCAGACAGGAACAACACCACAGAGAATAAACAATGGACCAAGTGAGTTATGACCTGACCTTTTCTTTCAGTTGCTACTTTATTCGAGTAATGCTTTGTGCAGGAATAATCCCTGCAACGGTTGTTTCCACTGGGAAGCTTCCGGAAATATTCTCAAAATAAATGTGTCTCAAGGCACGGCCTTATTTACAGTCTGTGACTTTTCCACATGATCTGGGGACAATGTTTGGACGGACTCCTGTATTGGGTTACACATGACACTCACAGCGGGAGGTGATCTACGTCAGACGCCTCTCACTTACTGTAAATAATCTGCATGTTTTGAAGGCTGAACATACATTTAAGACTAAATCCAGGATAAAACTAGGATTGAAACAGGATTAAACCTCAAACAGAAAAAAAAACACTGATTAACTGTAAAACATTGTGATTAAACATTGCTGTGATTTACACAAATACAATAAGTCAAAGATAGAGTAAACATTTGCAAGAGAAGGTGAAAGGTTGTGAAAAGGTTATATATAAATGTTATATTTTATTAATAAGAGGCAACTATGAAATACATAGAATGTCTCAAAATTATCTAAAAAATAAACTTAATAAAAAAATGGAAAATAAAATTAATTGAGAAGTTTAGACGATTTCAAGGTTTTTTTAACTCATAAGGAAAGATCAAAATAAAATACAGGCAGTGTATTCCAAATTTTAAACACTACATTCAGCAGAATTAACTGAGATTGGCAGGTGGCCTAAGAAAGTATGTCAAGGAAGATGGTTATGATGAGTCTAATGCATATTACATACATTATTAAAAGAAAGAAAAAGTTCTTAATAAGGTTTAAATCTTCAACTGATAATGATTAATGGTAAACAATCCCAACTGTATTAATGTTGTCAGGACAAATATATTTGGAAAAACATTCATGTAATATTCCATTTCCAGCTGACACTGCAAAAGAACAATGTTTTAAAAATTTCCCATGACTTAATTCTGAAATAAACATATTAACAAAGAAATTATGCTTGATGTTGTACTGTAGCTTGTGTTTCAATAAGCTAAAAACATACTGTGAATGAATTGTAAACACTACTTCTATTCTAACCAGTCTCTCACACTGAAAAATAAGTTTTACTTTCTCTACTCTTAGTAATGACAATGCATCTAAAATGTATTTTTCATTTAGAAGTACAACACATCAACTAGATGGGCTGGTGGTTGTTCAGGGGCAGATCATGAGCTCATTATCCCCTCGTTGAGCCTCTTTATTGGGGCATCTCCTCTGGCAGCAGCCTCTGGGAGAACCCTGGGTTGTTGGAGGCCCTTAAGTGAGTGACAACGATCCTCGTGTTGTCAGCGCCAATTTGCAGTCTATCATAGACACTTGAGCCGTGGCCACAAGGAAGCTAATCCAAATTCCTGAAAAGGGACAGAGGTCACGGGGAGGAAGGGTCACACTGGGTGCTAAATTAAGCAAAGCTGCCCACAGACCGGGCAACTACAGCATAGGAATATTGATTTATACTGTTCTAATGGTTGTGTGTAACCAGCCACCAGCCGCTTTCTAAGACACAGATGTTACGCCATTGTTTTTTTTAGCCCACGTCTTTACTGTTGTGTTTTTGTGGAGTGAGAATGGTGTCCTTTACGGCGCACTCACTCTAGGGCCACTCGATGCCAGAGCCCTATTGTCCTGGCTCAAGTCTTTTTATTAGTCTTGAAATTATAACGTAATCCTGATTCAATCATGCTTTAGATTTTTCCTATTTAAATTCTAAAAACAAATCCATGCAACCACAACTAAAGTTTGATGTTTTATGTCATTCTTGTAAAAACTGAGCTCAGCTCCACAAGCTCCAAATTTCTCTGCAAGGTGTCACTGCTAAAATAGCATGGCTTCACGTCTCAAAGTTATATTTTGCGGTTTATGTGACCAGCTGCTGTATAAATCAGGACATTTGTGCGTGTTGTCACATTAAACGTGTGGCTTTAACATCTGCGGCGCTGATCTGAGACTGGAGACATATCCTCAGCTCGGGCAGCGACAGGCCGAGGTGTTGAAAAGATGAATAAGAAACATCACGCAGCAGAAAGTCTCCCGCTACGAAAGGCACGTCTGCTATTTGAGGACAAGCTCAGATGGGGGGGTCTGCAGGGCTCAGGGGTGGGTGTGAATGTCAGATGAAGCCTTGACAGAGAAAGGCTGATATGCTACTGCTGGACAAACTGTAAGCTTGAAGACATGCTGTCGAGATATCAATCACAACAGAGACTTAATGAGACTCCTTCACATTTGAACAGAACTCCCAATATAGTCTACTTTCTACAATAGATAACATTACTACAGCCTGGACAATAACAAGTTAATCTCAAGGCTAAGACAAGAGACAGCTTCTGACAGACTCCCATTTACACTAACCCATTCATTATATGTCACGTTTCACTTATACATGCAACAACCCACCCACAACCTTCATCCCGTCAAGCAGAGGAGTGCTAACTACTGCTACAAAATGAAAAAAACCCTGAAAAATCTAAACTGAAAAAAATATACTGAACAAGAACTGAAACGCAACACTTTTGTTTTTGCCCCCATTGTTTGTGAGCTGAACACAAAGATCTAAGACTTTTTCTATGAACTCAAAATGCTTATTTCTCTCAAATATTGTTCACAAATCTGTCCAAATCTGTGTTAGTGAGCCCTTCTCCTTTGCCGAGAAGCCATCCACGTCACAGGCTTGGCATATCAAGACGCTAAATAGAGAGCATGATTATTGCACAGGTGTGCCACAATAAAAGACCAGGTGGATGGGTTATTCTGGAAAAGGAGACGTGCCTACTAACACATTACACTAAAACATGTGTAGACACATAACACGTCAACTGCTATTGAAATTTGAGTCCCTTTATTTATCACATTTTCTTTATAACTTTAGTTTTGGGGTAGTCCTGCAGTTCTCACATGCTCAGATTTATTTACATTTAGGCATTTTTCAGCCTCTGAAATGCTGGTACTCAACAAATCAGTGCTGTGGATAAACAAATCAGAGAGATTATATTACTTTTAAGAAACCCATTAGGTTAGCACAAGTCCTAATTTGTCTCTGGGGCTTGGTGAAGGTCAGAGGGAAGTAATGCATCCTAAAGGCCAGGAAAGCTCTAAGAAAGAGCAGGTCCAAAAGCTATGCACTGGTTTAAAACTATGAATAGATCTGAAAACAGAGAAGTGGGAGGAACTTTAACCCTTTATATCATGGCTTTGAATACCTACATTAAGTCTGGATCATTCACAGACGTACAGAGGAGCTGGGACCTTTTAAACCAGGATATCCAGGACTAGGAAAAGGATTATACCAGAACTAAATGCTCTTTAAAACTGGATTAAACCAAGAAAAAAATGATTAAACGGAAGACAAAGCCAGTGCTAATTTGTAAACTTAATTAAGACTAAGGGGGGATCGAGGTCAGGACTAAACCATTGACAAAGTCCAAGTCAGTTTTGGGGTAAAGGTTAAGGACTTAACTAGGTCTTTGATTTGCCTAAATAATCCAGGATTAAACCAGTTACTTAAATCAGTACTTTGCCAAACCAAGCTAATCATTTTAGAACTTGGACTAAATCAGGACCAACTACTGTAATGACTTCCAACTATTTTACTGTGTCGCTTTTCTAAATGTACCTATGCACCTACTGAGTGTTGCCATGTGTCTCTCTGCAGTTGTCTTCAGATCTTGCAGAGACAGACAACCTCAAAGCCCGGATCCAGAAACATGGGACTAAATGACTGTGAACCATGTGCAGGTAAATACAGTTTGATAAATCCATTGCTGCTTTTATACAAACTCTAATGTTTTAACCTGTTCATGTTCTGTTGACGTTAGGGATGTCTTTGGACCCTTTAAAAGTCTCAGGGCCCTTTCACAACTTTAGCTGCTTTTTGGTTTTGTTCGAGACAAAGCATAACCAATGTCAGTTTTGTTTGTGTGAAAGCGCGTTTAACAATAGTTAGACATTTAGACCAATGCAGAAAGTGACAATAAAAGAAGAGCAGGAAAAAAGAGGGAAAATATATATCTGTCAAGTCTAAAATACATGCATAGATAACATTATTTATATTGCTAGGCTATGGCCGACTCCTCCTGTTCAGTTTTAACTAACTAACGGTGTTAATAATAGCATGTCTATAGATTCTATTAAAGTGTAAGTATTTGTATTGCTCTGTTTAAACATCTTTAGTCTCAGCTTGGATTAGAATTTCTCTCTGTGCTGTCTTGGTCTTGAACATAAAAACAAAAACAGGTTTATTTCTCCACATTGTTCATGTTATTAGATGGAAACCTTTACTTATCTATTTACGTTGCTAAAACCATCTCTGCCGCTGTCAATAAACACTAACCCCTAAAAAATGTAGATGTCAGATATATTACTCATGGGATCTTTACATACCTAGACTTATCAAGATCTTGGTACAGTGCTGATACCTTATTTCCATGACACACTGCAGTTTGATGTCTTATTGTGTGTCAGTGGTCATAGACATGTTTTCTATTTGTTTCTGACATTTGTTTTATAGATCCCAGACTTGTTGATTTGTCCCCAGACTCCAAGCCTCACAAAACAGAGAGCAACAATCAAGAGATGACAAAGAGCTCAGGAGACGTCACTGATGAGGTTTGCAACAGTCCAGTGTCCCATCCACAGTAAACAAAGTAGGATTTAACCAGATTAAAACAGAACCTGGTTAGAAGGGGATTTGGATGGGCTTTAAAATGGATTTAACTCTACCATAAGTGATTTTAAACAGGATAAAAATGGTTAGAATAACCAGATTTGGATGGGCTTTAAAATGGATTTAACCTGGTTATAAATGGATTTGGACAGGTTTGGCATTAAATTGGTTATATTGTTTTTTTTTAAAGTCCAGTACTAATTGAAACAGATAATGATTCTTCTTACTTACCATCTACTTGAATCCTGTCCAAGACCCATTATAACAGAATTTATTCTTTGTACAGAAAAGTACACGTTGCTGTAAACTTCCACATGACATTATCTTTTTTCTCGCTCACACATATTATAATTTGAATATTTAATTTCTCCCTGTTTGCAATATCTTGAACCCGGGACATGATGACAACTCCCCTTCGCTGTCTCTTTTACAATGCACCTCCGTGTTTGATGCATGCAGAGAGGTCAGAGGTCGAGCTGTGAGCACGACGACGAGGAGGGACATCTGGTTTACCACGAGGGCCTGCTGCTCAACGGAAGATGTAGGCTACATACCTTTTCCATTCACCAAACGGATCTGTTTTAGTTCAGATGCATTTTCAAAGCAATATTTAAATATTTTTTTTGTTGAATAGGTTAATTGTCAATAGTTGGACTTTTACCTGGTAAACACCATTCTGTTTAATCTGGTTACTCCTGGTTAAATCCAGTTTTTGACAGCATTTAGTCCTGATTTAATTTCTTTGCTTGTCCTGGTTATCCTGGTTTAAAAAAGAGCCAGCTCCTCTGTGCTTTTGTGAATGAGCCAGACTCAAGGTTTTCAAAGCCCTGGTATAAAGCAGGGGTCTTTAACAAAAATCTACCGAGGTCCACTTAGTTAACTTTCCTCATCGTTTGGGGTCCTTCATAAACATGTGAGAATATGTTAAATACAAAACCATCAACTCAAGCAAAAACATATTTGTTAAACAAATATGACAAAGATGCAGTCATAATTCATCTCTTTCTGCACAAGGAAAAATACACTGATCATTTCTTTAGCATTAGTTGTTGCCAATAACTAAACTGTTACTGTTTAATTAAAACATGTTCAAAGTCAAAATACAAAGATTTATTTCTTGTGTTTTACCCGTGTGGAGTAACATTTTAATTAAAATGCGTATGATTAGTTCTGTAACAGCATTCAGGATTCCCACAGAAACGGACACAACTAAAGGAAGACTTAACTTGTGTTACTCATCTCTAAACCTCTCCATCTCAATCTCCATATCATTTAACACCTTTTCTGTTTTTAATCACCCAAATTAACATATTTCGGGTTCAAATGAACACAAATAGCGAGAGCTAATTACTCACATTGTTTGTAAATGAGGTCAAATATGCGACAAAGGAGTCAAGTACGTAACCTAGACAGACAAATGAACAACTCACCACTTTAGACGTGCTCACTTTCTTCTAATCCTGACATAAAAACTGTCCAGTCCTGGTTCAGTTCTGGATTCATTCTCTGATTATCACAGCAGCCGGGACTGGAGGATAAAGTGCTGTCGTTCAGCTTTGACACTAAAACGGAGCTTAGGAGCTGTATTTTCTGATTAAAATAAATTTTCCCGTCAGTGAATGTAATGTTTTAGTTGTTTCTAACTCATTATCAGGCTACGTTAAACATTTTGAATTTGCCGCTGCTCTGCCAGTTCTAAAATATATTTTACACAATGTGCTTGTAATTATGAATAATGTCTTGCGGTCAAGATCAAAGCTTCTCGAGGTCCGGGTCTGGACCACGGACCGCCTGTTGAAGACCCCTGGTATAAAGGGGTATTAAAGTCACTCCTATTTCTCTCATTATGTAATCACTACTAATCTAAATTTTAACAACATACTTGCACTTGAGTGTCCTCAAGAGCACAGGAACAAACCAAAACAATATTTTCAATTCAAAAAGAGAAAGTGCTGGTTTTGTTTAGTTTGTCTTTTCAAATGCCGGCTGTGAACGTTCTGCGGAACCGGGGCTTTTTGCTCAAGGACCAAACTATATACAGTAAGGCTGATTACAAATGTGAACACACCCTTAAGTAGTGTGTTCGTAAACAAAGCTTTAGAAACCTCTCTCTGTGGAAGCATTGCCAGACTTGAATGTTCAGTACTGGTACACTGTGTTGTGTTTGAAATTGTCTTTGGGTCCCACATTGACTTTTTTTTTTACTGTGACTCTTCTTAGCTCCGAGTACAGCATTGACCTGTCCTATTGGCTCACACTAAACCATAAAACTAATGAAATCTTCTTTTAATATAAGTCACTAATCTTTCTATATACTTTTAACAGACGAGGTTGTGTCCACTCTGGGAAAAGGTGCCTTTGGAAAAGTGGTCAAGTGCTTTGATCGAGACAAGTAAGCTCTAAAACTTTAAGGACGTGAATGAATCTTTGATTTTAGCATAATTCATAAGTCTGTTGTTGATATAGACTTGTACCATTTAAGTGTAAGAAGCTGTAAAACAAAACTGACTACACTTGTTCTCCACAGAGAAGGTTATGTTGCTGTGAAAATTGTGAGGAACATTGAGTGTTTCAGTGAAGTGGCCAGGTCTGAAATTGCAGTTTTGGAAGAAATCACCACTTTGGACAATGACAACAGATTGTAAGTGGGAAAATACACATATATCTTCTGAAATACTGACTTATAGAGACTGATATTACTAAGCCAAAGAGTGACCACAAGATCAATAGTATACCACCAAGAAATCAGGATTTAATCACTAAACTATTACAAAATCAAGCCACAAAACTGGTAATATACTGATATCAATCTATAGGTTAAACCAGGACAATCAGCATCAAAACTGGGAATTCAAATCAGGACTACAGTCTAAACCAAGACTAAATTTGAACTACACTTAACCAAAAATTAGGACTATAAATTACATAACTGATAAAATCTGATACTTTGGAAGATTTTAGACTAAAAACAAGATTAGGCAAAGACTAAACCAGGTCTAAACTACAACTTGATTAAAGAAAACCAGGTCTGAAACCAGTACTTCAACCTCTCTGTTATAGCGCTTGTGTGCGGATGCAGGACTGGTTCGATCACGAGGGACACATCTGTATTGTCTTCGAATTGTTGGGTCTGAGCACCTTTGAGTTCATCCAACAGAACCACTTCCTTCCGTTCAGCCTGGACCAGATCCGACACATGGCCTTTCAACTCTTCAGAGCTGTCTGCTGTGAGTCGAAAGTAGAAACCAACGATAACCACGCTGCCATTTTATTATCATTACAGATTTAATGACAGATGCAATCACTTCTGCAAAGATTTTAAAAATAGCTACATAAGTAGTGGCTATTTTGCTATGCCCAGAGTGTCATGGGATTAAAAATCTAAATTTAGTTGCCACTCTTATTACTTTCTTTTACAAAACAGGACTTGACACTCCTCGTGCCAGTAAAGGAGCTTTAATTCAAGCATTGCCTCTTATTTAAAGATATAGGCTATTACATTAGCTATTTACTTTTGTTAATGCATTAATATTTAGAAATATTCTTATTTATTTTTCTGCAAAAGTCCTTCATCGAAATAAATTGACCCACACAGACCTAAAGCCGGAGAACATCCTTCTTGTCAGCTCGGACTACGACCTGGAATTCAATGAATCTAAGGTAAAGCACTTTCTGGTAAAAATGTTACTGAAATCTATGTCTGAACCTATGCATTTTGATAAGACAGTGATTTTAGAAAAGATGACAGCGGACCACATTGGAAAGAGGTTGATATCCACAATGAATTACAGTTAAGTGTATTCAGTAGGACTTGTTTTCCTCTAACAACCAATCAGAGAAGAAGAGCAAGCAATGAATAGTTAATGCTGTTTAAAATAATAACTTTAGTAGAAGATGCCCTTCTTCTAAATTTAGAAGCTTGAACGTATACCATTGTTCTTTTGGCAGCAATGTAACGAGAGAAAACTGAAGAGCATTGATGTAAAAGTGGTGGATTTTGGTACAGCTACGTTTGACCACGAGCATCACGAGTCTCTGGTGTCGACCCGACATTACCGTGCCCCAGAAGTCATACTCGGTAAACAAACTGACACAAGAAATTACAGGCTTTTCAGGGAGCTAAGGCAGTGGAAGGGACATAAACATCTGAAAACTCCAAATAAACAAAAAGTATTTTGGTCTTATTTGAACCGGAAAAGTGAGGCCAAAAGGAAAAGTAAAAATACATTGCACCAGTGGGACCCACTTAAAAATAGTTGGTTATACAGTCACCAAATTTAGTACACTCAAATATAACTCAATAACTCAAATATATCAATATTACCATGCCCCCCCCCAGGCAAAAAGGAAGTTGGTCATCTTTGAAGTGATTTTGTACAATCTTGAGAAAAAGAATACTGATTCAATTTTTTTTAAGCTTCGTATGTTTTTTTGTTTTTGTTTTTGTTTTTTTTCAGATTTAGGTTGGAACCAGTCATGTGACGTTTGGAGCCTCGGCTGCATTCTCATGGAGTTCTATCTTGGACGCACTCTTTTCCCTGTAAAGATACTCATTAATAACCCTTGTGTATTTCTTTTATGCAGAATTTCTTAGGTTGTTTATAGTTGACATTTCAATTGCTCTGTTCATAGACCCACGACAGTAAAGAGCACCTTGCCATGATGGAAAGAGTCCTGGGACCGATCCCTCCACACCTGCTCAACCAGACCAAGTAAACACCATTTTATGTATTTTTTAAACATGTCTATTTTGTATAGTTAAATTGTATTGTTGTATATATGTTATTTTTTAGAAAGCAGCATTACGTCCACAACGGGCATCTGAAGTTGGAGAAGGACAGTTCCCAAGATGACTACATCAGCAAACATTGTAAACCACTGAAGGCAAGACATACTGCAGAGCAGCTGTGTTTTTATAGTTGTGTTGAAGTCTAGTGTTTAAAACTAAAATAAAACACAGAAAAGAAGGCTTTCTCTGGAATCCACTGGTCATGATCGAAAATAATGGTCAGCTGTGTTTCTGAGAAGGTTTAAAGTGTGCTCTGCTGTCAGATGTTATGCTATTTAAAGGTCTCACACCCACCAACATAGCACTGTCTACTTCTGAGAACAATATACTGTACATAATCATCAACTTATTCCTAAATCATCTATTGGTGTCTGTGTAAGTAGGGTATAGTTTGGACCCAGTGGCATGTGGTGTAACCTTTTTTATGACGCATTGGACCAGAGGGTTTACAGACAGGACAGTGTGTTAATGTCATACTCAACGGTCGGTTGATGTTCTGGTTAAAGTTTAGGTCAAAGGTAAAAAAAAAAGGCATCTGGGCCAAGTTCAAGAAAGTAGGTGTTTTATCCCACATCTATCCTGGTCAGTGAGTTTAGTTTACTTTAGTTTTAGAGCATGACATTATTTAGGTGACCATTGGTGGAATTGGCAACACACAAGTGAGTATTTTACATACAATGAAGTATTTCTTATCTTATCTTTTTCAGCAGTACATGCAGCACATTGGTGAGGATGAGCGGCTGCTGTTCGACCTGCTCAGCCTCATGTTGGAGTATGACATGGTCCAACGCGTCACGCTCGAAGAGGCCCTGTGGCACCCATTCTTCAACCCCATCAGAGCCAAGAGGAAACAACGCAGCTAACACTAAACGGCACGAGAGATGGGTGACAAATTAATAAACCTTCTGCATTTCTACAAGTGTTAAATATATGGCATATGTGGAAAAAAGTGTTTGTGGAAATTGTAAAGAGTGAAAGAGGAAGTTGTCACTGATTTAAATCAGAACTAAACTATTAATGAACCAAAACTAAAAGCCATATTTAGATTGTCTGCCTTTGAAATGACCTGTAATCATTCATCTCTCCATCGACCATCAGTCTGTGTATTTGTATGAAATTATAAATAGTGTGCTTTAAGAGTGTATAAGGATCATTTTATATTAAATAAAAAAAAATATTCTCTAATGCTTCCAAAAAAATGAAAGTGTAATTAAAGTGCAATATCCAGTTTCTGTGTCCAGACATTGGGTCGTTGGGGCCCTTGGCCTTTGTCCGATCCAATATGCACCAGCCTCGTATGACCCCTCCTGTAAGAGATAAGCTCACGGGAACCCCGGGAACGGCTCCAGGGTGGGTACCTGGCCAGGTGGATTCACGGGCCTTGATTTATTATGATTCATAAGGGGCTTCTGAACCGCTCTTAGTCTGACCCGTTACATAGGACCTGTTTGCCTTGGGAGACCATACCAGGGGCATATAGCCACTGACAACAGCGCCTAGGATCATTTAGGTACTCAAACCTCTAAACCACAATTTGGTGGCAGTTCAAGGACGAGTATCTGGGGGCCAAAATAATGTTTGGGGGAAGACTTAGACTGCTCACCTGCGACCCGGCCCCAGATAAGTGGAAGAAGATGGATAGATAAGTACAATAGATGAATATCTTTTTTGTGAGTAAATTTTACAGAAAATTTCTCAGTTATGGTTTTAAATGACAAGCTTTATAGGCCTCTAAAGTTAAATATTTTGTCTTTATCAAAATATAGTGTATAAATTATAGATATACATATTTTGTAAATTTTGGTAATTATTGGTGTGATTTTGATTTCTAAATTTGTAAATATGACATTCCCCCAACAAAAATAAAAACATTAAATCTAAAGTCCTGTGTGATGTCATCTGTCACAAAGCACTCAGTAAATTGGCTCCATTTGTCTGTTGAACAACTGCACTGTCAGAGCATAAGTAAACGTTGGAGCGCTGGCTATTTGTTGATCCAGAGCACTGACATGTAAAAAACATCCAGAGTTATCAGGATGGAGGAAGTTCCCATGACCGCATGATCTTTTAGCTTTTTCCGCCAGAGTCGTAATGAACACGACTCGTATTTATGGTTTACGCTGAGGTTCCAGTCTGTCTAATGACCTCAGCAGAGCATTATCCATTTGATTTATGGGTCCCTTGAGTCTGAAGAGCCAAGATTGTAAACAAAACTAAAGCAAAGCAGGGGAATAAGCATTTGTTGAGGAAGTGAGAAGAATATATTTATTCTTATCCAGAAAATATTTAGACAATGCCTCTATTAAGTAAGAAGCCAGATGAAACCAGCTCTGTGAGAAATCAACTAAGATTAAAACAGGACCAAACATGGTTAAAACCAGGACTGAACCAGGTTTAAACCCAGATTTAACAACCAATCTCCTGACTAAACCAGAACTAAAGAAAGGTCCTGTAAAAGGAAGCTGGATTGTGGGGTTTAGATGTAACTGCTCCCGAATAGCACAAAGATCATTGTAGAAACTGCATAAAGGTTTGTCCTTTGTGTCTTGGTAAGGGACATCATCAAGATCACATTTTTTTGCTCCGTCTTAACAGCTGCAGGTTTAGGTTTTGTCTATCCGAGTAGAAGGCTGGCTTAATGGTTCAGTACTAATACAAGATTAACCTAAGACTAAACCAGGGCTAACAAACAGACTTCAGCACTCCATCTAGTGGTACAATGTTATATTACAGGGCATTCATTATTCTGTCTATTAGAAATAACACTTAATGTATTTCAAATGTCCACATGCTTCACACTTACTGTAAAACATTTATGTTCCTCATTTAGATCCAGGTTTTGCATTATGTTTCAGTCATTTATAAAAGGTATTAAACATTAACTTAGGACCTTGTTAGCATTGATAGCATCTTGTTACATTATGTGCAGGTTGATGGTGCTAGCTTGGTGCGGTGCCCGACTCTCTGTGATCTAAAGTCCTGCCTTTGAAACAAGAAAACATGGCAGCTAATGTCACGCGCACCTCCCTTTGCCAGAAAGCGTACACCAGGGGGTTGATGAGCGAGTTGGACAGTCCTAAAAGCCACAGGTAGCTCTCCAACACCTGAGTGAGCTGGCAGCTGTCACACAAGAGTTTCACGATGCCGACGACAAAAAACGGAGACCAGAGGACGAGGAAAAAGCCCACGAGCATACCCACGGTCCGCAGAGCTTTGACGTGGCTCCAGTATGGGCTCCTCAACTGTAGAGAAGGAAAAAATACACGAGGTTGGCACTTTGTCCAGTCACCATGATGGTAGAAATAGTTATTTTAGAGCCTGACCTTGTAGAAAATTTATGATGTATTAGGTCTGCTCACCAAAACCAAATTAGCATATTTTTTAATTCACTGCATTTGAGATGATTTATGCAACTTACAATCCTACAGTCCGGCAAAAAGTGAAAGGAAAAACAAAAAACAGATTGCAGGTCCTATTTAAAACCTGCCAGATGTTGTACTTTCTCTTTAAACTTCATGTTAATTAGCAACAGTAGTTTCCACTGTAACTGCTCCTCAGTTTTACAAAGATCTATGTGGAAACATCACTTTACAACAGCTAACCTGCTGCAGTCATGGTTAAGATCCAGATAGAAGACAGATACAAGATAGTGGGGGCAGAGTAAAGAAAATGCATTAATGGGACTGAATAAAAAGTTATAGTTTTGTAAAGTATTATAGCAAGCATAAAGGTTTGTCCTTTTGTGTCCCGCATTAAGTTGAGATCCACTGTTAAATAGCGGTTTTCATACTGCAAATGAAAAATAAACTGAACTGAACATTAAAGAGTCCCTAAAATGTAGGAAATTGGTGCAGCCTCTGAATTTAATGCTGTTTAAAAGCTTGGCATTAACCAGTCGAATGTTGCCTACAACAGTATACAGCTATATCTCCAGCCTCTCTCATCATGACAGATTTGTTTGTTGTATTAATTATTGGCAAAGGTTTTTATGACTGCTTCAAATACAATACTCTTGACACAGCTCAGTGGAAAGCCTCTTCAGGGAAAGCATAAGTAAACTAACTGCGCTGTATTGACCTGACCTTTACCACAAAAAGGAGGATCTTATGTGGACTATGTTTTATAAAAAGTCCTAATAGCCTGCCTTTTGCTCTTCGTCTCTTGTGCCTAAATAAGACAAATTGTGGGGCAAACATGGTGTTTATCTCAAGGTGCAACATAAGTTTTAAACCAAATTACCCGTATGTGACGATCTGAAGTGTTGCCGTGTTCGGTGGTCCGAGACCCAGCCTGGTGAACCTGGAAGATCTGCTTTTGATGGCTACAGGCGATCTTTAGGATGTCCAGGTAAATGTAGACGAACACAGACAGTACCGGGAAGAAGCACACGCTGTAGAGAATAATGATGCCCACGTCGTACACAACCGAGAAGAAGGCACAGAAGGCGTTGTTGCGCTCGGACTGAAGCGATGGCACCATCACTGGAAGTTATTTTTAGAAACAGTAAAAAGGAATTAATTAAATAGACACCCATTAAATCTTTTCCGTCACTACGTTGAGTTAATGGAGCCAGAAGCAATAACAAAAGTATGACATCATTTTCAACATTATTGCAAAATTATCCCTGAAAGGTTGTGTCACAGAACCTACAAAATAGTGAAAGTTTCATCTTTTATGTTCTATGAATATAGTTTGAATAGGAATGGTCTGCTTTGACGTTACACAATGAGGTAGAAAAGTAACACAATGACCCATAAGAAAAATAATAATAATAATAATAATAATAATAATAATAATAATAATAATAATAATAATAATAATAATAATAATAATAACATAAGAAAAGTCAGAATAAGGTTTGCAGCATAAACGGTCCATTCTGACCAATCAGAGCAGAATGTGTTTAAAGGGGAGGAGCTTAGGGACAGTATAAAGTGAAGACAGCAAAGTAGAACAGAGGAAAATATTGTGTTTCTTAAACTTTCTTTCATTCATTGTTTCTTTTTGTTCCTCTTATTCCTGTTAGGGCTCATGGATAAATGGAGCCAATGTTTCTAAAAATTGAAACAAGTTAAAAAGAAAGAGTAGAGCAAGGGGGTTTATGTTTGTGTTTAATAATGTTTTGTTATTATTTTGGGCTGAACCACAACTAAAGGTATGACTACATTTCTGACTAAACTAGAGCCAAAACAGGTCTAAACCCAACACTAATCCCAATTCCAACCAAAAATCTACTTTGGAGAAGGCTTCAAATCAAAACGTCGGCTTTTGTGGGTACAGCATCCAACACTATTGTTTAACACTGAACCGAGTTTCACTGAAATCTCACCTGGCATAAATCCTAAAGCAAAGGCACAGATCCAAAGCGCTGCCAAGGCTCCGATCGTGACTCCTTTACCCGATCTCTGCGCGTAACTCAGGGGCATCTTGATAGCGGCGTATCGGTCCAGTGAGATCAGAAACATAGACATGATGGAGGCGGTGCACGGCGACGTCACAAAGGCCATTCTCATCAGGCACCGGGCCCGTCCCTGAGCGGCCATGGTGGACGTCCGGGTTTGTGTGGCATTGCTGTTGCTGTTGTTGCCATCACTGTTAAAATCCTCTGTGGCCAAACCGGTAATGGCAACTCCGACCAAAGTGTCAGCCAAAGCTAAATTTAACACAAAGCACCAGCTCTGACGGCGCTTTTTGATAAGGATTTTGACTAAAGCCGCGGCGACAAGCAGGTTTGTGGAGATGATAAGACAGGAAGCAATACTGAGGATTATACCCATCACACGAGGTTTAAAGACACTCGGCGCAAAAAAATCTCCGCCAGGAGTCGAGCTGACTGGAGCCGTATGACTTGAATGTGTTGTGAAAATGGACATCTTTGACAAATAAAAATCTAGGCTACTGAAAATCAACAAGAAAAAAACATTCAGGGTGAAAAAAATCAAGGCAGAATGGGGAAAATCTGGTTCTGAGCTGTAAAAGCAAAACATAAATCCAAAAATAGTTTTGATTGTAAGTTCATTTAAAAAAATGTAATTAATTTAGGGTATTGAATGAGTCAAACTGGGCTGAAAATGGTAGCAATCAAAAAAAAAAGTGTATTATAAGAAAATATATACACTGGAAATGGCATCAAACTTCAGCTAAAAAAAAGGTTTGCTGACCTTAAGCTTAATGATCTGACTGATGAGTAAATACATTTTTTCTTAAGAGCAATCAAAAAGGCATCAAGCTCTACAGAGGAATCTGGAGTCAAATGTAAAAGTATTCCCAAAAAAAATTCAATAAAATCCCAGTTTGTGTCCAGTCTCAGTTTCTCAAAAGTCCCTGTGATTTATTCTGTTTCTGAGAAGACTCAAACAAAATGAAGAGAAGCAGTGCAGTGTTTATCAGAGAGACCTCCCAGCTGCTGTCCCCACGCCCAGAGGCTCTATTTGTTTAATGCATATATCGTTTTGGAGGAACTCCACATAAAATCTTGTCCAATCCACCAGGTCCTGTTCGTGTCCAGGTTAAAGACTCTTTTGTTTAGATTGATCACTGACACCTTGTAGCTCAGTACTGAGTACTTGGCTATTTTTATACTGCTGTGTTAATTTTCAGTGTTTTCAATTATTTGTTATCTTTTTATATTAATACTTGCTGCTAGTTTCTTTCTTGTTTTAATTGTAAGACACTTTGGGTTCCTTCTCAGTTGTAGTAAAGTGCTTTAAGGAATAAAAAGTGATTGTTTAAAAGAATGTTACACAGCGTCAAATTTTATGTGGTTTCTTAAACATTTCTTTACATTAATGTTGCCATTTTGTGCTGGTGTCCAATGTCTAGCGACTGGACCTTCTCAAACCTTCCCACAATGCATCTTGAAAAGTATTGAGTTGCGACCATAGATAGTAAATAAAGGTTGCGACGGTCATCATACTCAAAATAGAGAATAAGGCTTTGTGTGATTTAGGAGAGAAGAACAAAAACATACAGTATTCTCTGTCATGTTCTTAGTCAGTAGATCAGTAGAATCATGTCGATCTCTCTGACACAGCGCCCTCAGCTGGACACAAACCTCCTGTGATGTTCCAGGACGGAACCTTATCTCCAGAGATTATTGAGGCTCTACCACACCATGCATATAATAAAGAAAACAGACCAATAAACAGAGTCCTGTTTGGACTAAATACACTAAAACGACTTACTGTTTTAGAGACACATGTTCTTTTTTTACAAACTTGCCGCTTGGATAGTCTCCCCATGGCAAATAAAGCAATGCCATCTGCATCCTCTACTGGGTAAAGCTTTAAAATCACTAATGTTAGCTTACATAAGCATGAAGTTTAGCTATAATTACTAGTTTGATTAATGTGGGTAAAAACTGTAAAATGTAATGCATTGTCATTCGTTACTGTTTGTCATTTACCAAGTCCTGTCAAATGTTAGATAGAAATACATTAGTGGGAGGTGCCCTGCCCTGGTAACTCAGTTGGTAGAGCGCATACCATATACACGGGAGACCTGGGTTTGAGTCCCACTCGGGTCATGTGCCCATTGTCATTCCCCTCTCTCACCCTATTTCCTGACTATTGTCCGGTCAAATAAATGTATACATAATCAGCAAACATTATATATATAGACTACACAAACTGTTTTAATGCCAGAAACTGTGCCCTTATTGAGAGCATTGTCAAGCAGCACTAAGTAGTAATTGAGGAGTTGGGGACAAGGGAGCCGTTTCAGAAACAGCACATGAAAAGCTATCGCCGCTGTCTTCCTCCTATTGTAAAACAGAAACTTCGGCAGCTGTATTTATACACTAAGCTGCCTCCACCCCCTGCCACTCAGAAAAACCCACCAAGCTATGATATGTCCTGATAGGAATGAAAATCCTGCTGACATTCCCCAGGTTTTGTAGGTCTGTATGAAAGCAGAGGTTATAAGAAAGTCTAGACGGAATTTTCCAGAGACGTTTTAAAGATTTTTATTTGGGCCGGGTTTAGTTGTATTAGTTCTGGTTATGTCCTTAGTTTTAGACCATGTTAACCTGGATATGTTCATTTAGTGAGTGTTTGTCATCTTTTATTGTTCCTTATATCCTATTTAGAGCCAGTATCACTATGTAAGAGAAAACCAAGCTAAAAATCAGAGAGACATTTGGGAGAAAACTGCTGCTGTGGGTAAATGACTTTGTAGACTTTTTATCTAACACCAGAAGAGCCATTAGTCACATTTTAACCTTATTTACCGTCTGTGCAACATTGAAACTGCAGCTGAATGTCATAAGTTAAAGTCTAACCTCACAGACAAACGTAAAGGCTTGATGGAGCCATTTTCCAGTAGAATTCACACAATAACACGGCTAATGATGTTTTCCTACCGTCATCTGGCGTCACCACCTTAATGGAAAAACACAGCCTACTCGAGAATATACGTAGCTACAGTCTCAAACACTATTATAAGGTGTTTTTGGTTGTGGCTTTTTAATCCAGTCAATGACAAATTAACGTTAAATCTGGGTTTATACTCCCCTTTATGATTTTTTTTTTTATTGAGAGAATGAATTTATTTCTTCAGATAAAGGTATAAAGTCCAGGGTGATATACACAGTGAGGAAGATAAGTAATCCACTCTTAAGTCCTAGCCTGAGTCCAAATTTTTGTCCTAAAAACGTCATGGCACGTCAATATGTCAAAACAAACGGTTATGGCAGGGGTTTAGTCCAAGAGTAGTCACAGGTTAAGTATTGGTTCACTCCAGGTTTAGTCCAGAATAATTATATTTAGTCTTGACCAACTTGGGATTTGTTTTACGTTTTGTCCTGGTATAGTCCCAGTTTGGTCTTGATTATTATTTATGGTTTAATCTGAGATAATAATCCCAGTCTTAGTGTTAGTTTAGTCTATTATATTTGATTGTTTTAGCCGATGATTTGTTATGGTTTAGTCTTGGGTTCATCCTGAGTTTGAATTAGTTTAGTCCCAGGTTTTTGTTTTGGTTTAGTCCTGAAGTAGTCTCAGGTTTAGTCCTGGTTAAAAATAACTGTTAAATATTGTTGTGTTGACTGTGGTTTATACCTTTTATGTAGATTAGGATGCTTCATGTCCACAGTACATTTGTTCTGTAAGAATTGATCTATCAAACCCTTTTTAATGATAAAAACAAGTAACCAACAACTGAATTTGTTAAATCTGGTCGGTCAGAAGGAATTTAAATTAAGGATTTAAATCAGATTTATGTTGAAAATGTTTCAGTAAAAATGTAACATATTGTTGCTTCCCTGTTGTCCTGGTTGATCGAGTGAGACAAAAACATTCCCAGCCACTTCACCGAGCGATAAACCGCTGTCACAGATGCACAATGTAGAACTCCCATTGAGCCCTGCTAGACTTTTCAGGGCTTTTCATTACACTGTTTGAGTCAGCAGCTATGTGGCAGATGCCCAGTGTCCAACAGGAAAAGAACCTGTTTACACCAATGTGGACTTGCAAGCACCACGGACCTAGTTCTGATCTGGTTTAAAGGAAATATTTACTGGATTCTAGAGTCAACGTTTTGTAGAACTAGGCTCAGGCCGACCTGGACGACAATACAGCTGGCATTTGTAAGTTCAAGACAATTATTCTACCATTTATATTAGCTTTAATGGATAAATGTTTAGATTGATTAGGTGTTAATATTTCAGAAGGAAGAGCACAGATAGAAGCAACTAAACAGGCAGTGTCTTTATTTTAAATAAGACTTGATCTAATAGAGTTTAGTGCTTTGGCCAATTACTCCTATAGAAGGGGTTCAAGCTAGAGATACTACCATTGATATTGGTCTTATCAACATTGAATCATTGGCAGATGAAAATCCTACCGGGAAAGTGTCTACTCAAGCACTGGATGCAACAGAAATAGAGAAAAAGAAATAAATATTGGTAAAATAATATTAAAATAAAATAATAATGCATGATTTCATCAAACTAGCGCTGGAAGTCAGCCCTGCGACTAACTGGCCATTGTCCAGGGTTTACCCCGCCTAAGGCCCAAAGCTGCTGGGATCCAGTAATCGGGACTAAGAGGTCAATAATAAGTGGTAGAAAATTAATGAATAGCACTGAAAGTTTATAAGCTCTAAACTTTGGGTTGATGTAATGTATTAGGATTACATTACTTATATAATAAAATAAAAGCAGCAGGTCTATATTGTTGTGGGTGATTAAGGTTGGGAGAAACATGGTGTTTGTTTATGGCTCTTGAATGGTGTGTTTTTTTGTTGTTGTTTTTTTTCCAGTCTGAAGATGTCTCTGAAGAAGCGGCTGGTGTCCATGTTGTTGTGTTGTGCTTACGGCTTGGCTTCACTCTTTTGCCTCCATCCAAATCGCAACAGCAACTTCTCTGTCGGAACACGGTAGGTCTCTGGGCTTTTTACTGTGCTTTAGTGTCTAAGTTTAGGATTCAGGGGCACTTTCAGGACTATAAAAAGAGAAATTTAAATGGGTTAAATTTATGGCGTGGTCATCATAAACTCCACTAACAGTGTTCTCCAAGGCATTTCTGCATTAGGATGAGATGCATATGGGGACTACAAAGCACCAATAGAGCCCTTTTTACGAATGATTTCAGGTATATTTGTTGAGTTTTTATGGAGTTTCAGATACCATGGAAGGGTCTTTGTATGAAAACAATCATTTATTGTCACTATTTACTCCCTAAGTGTGTAAAAATGATTTAAATGTAAAGATTAAAAATTTTCCATTACTTTTTATTTTTGTATGGATGATGAGTTTTCATCCAAGGACAAGAATAACCTGGGAAAATTGTAAAATAAATCACTTTGGGGATTTGATTAAGTTTGAGACTGAGACAACACCAGGACGAGTAAATATTCTTTAGACCAGACCAAGTATTTTAAACAAAGCTTAGACCAAAATAAGTATTACTGTATTAGTACAAAGTTATTACTGTCAATAACTAAACAACATTGAAGTGACTGGTTACAACAATGTTTTAAGGACTACTTAAAAATTGTGTGTGTTTCTTATTTTTAGTCATTGTTTTATTCTCAGGAACCTGCAGGCGTCCATTTTGCAGCATGTCTCCCAGCGAGTCATCGGTCTCCTCCGCCCAACACTATAATCCACAGGATTAAACCGGACTCAACACTAAACCTACAGCTCTCACAGCCTACTTTAAACTAGAATTTAGCTTGGCTCCCACCAGAGTTGTGCTGTAGTGACTGGGAGGTAGAGATTGTGTGCCAGCTACAAAAATAGTGGAGCGCCCTAAAAATCTAACAAAGAAAAAAACGCTTGGAGGACTTTAATGTTTGCCTTCTTCATTTCAACATATGGCTGTTCATTAGAAGAATAGGGCCAGCATTGCTTCAGAAACATGTCTACCACCACACCTGAAGGTCACACAAGGATAATTGACCTTTTGCTGAGCCCTGTCCTGCTTTGTTTAAGGACTAACATTAGATGAGTTCCTGTAATCATTACTGGAGCTAATCTTGACCTCACACAGAGACAGATTGAGCTAATTTTGTAGTTGTAAGTGAAGACTGTTGACTAAGACATATAACGCTTGCATAAATAGACATTATTACGTTTACATTTAGTCATTTAGCAGACGCTTTTATCCAAAGCGACTTACAAGTGAGGAAAAACAATAGAAGCAATTTCAACAACACAAGGTAACAAAAAGCATAAGTGCACCAAAAACTAGTCAGTTAGAACCTAGCACAGTATACAAAGCTAGTAGTAAAGTATACAAAGGATAAGAAAGTTTATTATTTTTTTTTTTATGACAAGGAATCCATAGAAAGGAAGTAGAATTCAGTGTTTGTCAGTCAGGTGTTGACGGAAGAGATGTGTTTTCAAGCGTTTTTTAAAGATGGCTACAGAATATGCTGATCTTGAAGCAGCAGGTAGATCATTCCACCAATGTGGAACAAATCCAGAGAAAGTACGTGAGAGTGATTTTTTTTCCCAAAAAAAATTACATTTGAAATAGATCTGTTTTACAAATGTGGTGAAAACTCATTATTTCATAGATTTTAATCTGACGAGACTCACAGTCCTGCTCTGAGACACTTAAAATGATGGGTCACTCTGCAAACTAGAGCTCTGGACCCATCTATCTCTGCTCCAGGTAAAGTGGGCTATTGTCGGTTATCTGTCCCCGTCACCATGTTAAAGAGCACCCACAAAATGTATAAGTTGTGGATGTCCTTGCTGTTGTCCATAGAACTGAGGAATGTTTAAAAGGACTAGTGGACTATCATTTTCAAAAATAATCCTAAAGACAGAGAAATAGGGCTCACTCTGCAGTAACGGTGGGATAAACATATCCTTAGGGGTAATGAGGCACAATCAGCAGCTGCATATTTATGTTTTTGTTCTGGTTACTTTAAGGCAACCACAGTCCACCTTGAATAAACAATGCAGCTATTCCTTTCAGAGAGAAACAGAAAACAGGAAGTAGTTGGAGCAGAGGAAGTGATGAGTTTAAAGGCAAGTGTGAAAGAGAGTGAAATAAAGTTAAGCTATTTACAGAGAAGTAAGGTGCAGACAGCGTGAGAAAGCAGAAGAGAAGTTGATAGTAAAGTTGTATATGACTGGGAGGGACTGGATTTGTGTTTTAGAGTAAACCCCAAACACACAATAAATCAAAAGCTCAGCACAAATTTCAATGTATAAGCTGACAGTTTTATCAGATGATAAGTTATTACAGATCTGGATAATGTACCTATAAGCCTCTGGGGTTGACTTGTACAATGTACTGTATTATATATAAATGTTATTTGCAAGGCTTTCTTTTCAACATGAACACAAGCATAGGTTTATTAATGGACAAAAGAAGATATGTAAACATCTAGATATCAGGCACAAAATAAGGTTTATTTTTTTTACAAGAATCTGCTTTAGTTTGTAAGTTAAATATAGGTTTACCTTGGCCGGTCCTTAAATACACATAAATGAGGAAATGGCAACAGCTGATACTTTTCAAACAATGGAGTAAACTGGTGAAATACTGGCAGAGGGCATTTGGATCACTTTACATTCACCTCCATTTTGTTCTAGGTTTTCATTCACACCTGTGTCAAATAAACAAACACTATTAAGGAATTTTTATTGTGGTAAGATTTAACTTTTGATTAAAATCCTGCATATTAAACCTTCAATGACTACATTTTGTCCCTTTTTATTATTACAAAAATGAAAAGAAAAATCGTTAAATGTGTAACTTGTGTCTTTTATGCTGAAACTCCAACCAAACTGACTTCCTGTTTCGTTGGATGTCACTGCTAGCTTGGCGCTTCACACTAGTTTACCGTTAGCAGTAATAATGGGAAGCTGAAGCTGCCGAAAGCTGGAAACTTTTCTACCTTCACTTTACCAAAGTCGTCTCATGTTAGAGCGTTGGGTCATGGGCGCCCAGTCAAATAGAATATCGGTTGTTTAACAGACCCCCAAGGTAGGTGATCCTTTGGGTTTATATAGCACTAACTTGTTGCTACGAACAAGACTGTTATGTAGCTACTCAAGTGTTAGCAGCTAGCTATTAGCCTCCATCTGTTAGTAATAGCGTCAGAGGTGCACCATTTTATTTTTTGTTCATGTCTCATTTAATTGCTAGTATTTTATATTGTAGTAAAAAGTACATGCGTACATAAAACATGCGTTAAAGATTTAATGTAAAAATAACTTTATATCTAACCAACTGTTAATTAATGCCTGCACCCGCCCTCAGCTTTTTATTTTTTTTGGAGTTATTAAACTGTCATTTACGCTCCGCCCGCCTCCACTTGTACGTTAGCCAATCGGAATTAGTCACGTGACGGGCAGTTTACAGGAACGTCACGTAAAAAATGAACAGCTACCGTTATAATCGTCTCTTGTATTCGTTTACGTACTGTGTTAGGAATGAAAAACAAAAATTAAATATAATTAAAAGTACGTTGTCCATATGTTGTTATAATTAGGTTATATTGCCTGACTGTCATTTAATGCCCGCCCCACTTACACATTGACCAATAACATCGCTTTGTGAATTATCGACACGACACGCAGCCAATAGAAACACCACAACAGTGACCCGTGTCTCTCTCCGCTGCTGTCGGCGTTGCAGTTCGCGGAGATGCTGATGGAGTCCCGTTAATTAGAATCACCATTTTTTATTTTTTATTTAATCTAAATGTTTATCGAGATGTTGTACTGTGTGAGGCTTCATCACTGCATTGATTTGTGTGTGGGCGCGCTGCTGCTGTTTCTAGCGGGACTGCAGCAGGTGGAGGCTGCCTCTGCCGCCGCCTCGGAGATGGCCAACCTGAACTGGAAGCCCTTTATCTACGGAGGAATGGCCTCGATTGTCGCAGAATTCGGTACGTGATGCACCACAACACGGAAATCAAAGCTACGTTGTTTTTTTCTTAAGGGTAATCTGTTAAAGTGGATCAAGCAAAACAACATGAACACATTAATAATAATTTATGCTATAATTGAGACCTGCCTTGAAGATAAACATAGGATTTAGACTAAAAGCTGAAAAGCTATACTAAATAAATTAAACCAGATAGACTGATTTCTACAATGGATTTAAGAGCAACTTAATAAATATAACATGTCAGAAAATATATGGAACTGTTAATTAAAATAAATATCTGAGCATTTTTCTGGAGGCTGTTCGCTCAAAACTTCGTGATAATAATAACTTTTATTAAAATTTTTATAATTGGAAGCAATACAGAAATGTTCTTCTTAAGGAAACGGGACAGGGGGAACTTGTTTATCCAAATTAATGAGTGTGTTTTGATCACCTCAAAGTGCAAGGAGACGCTATGACAACGTCCAACCTCTAAATATAGTCTAACATATCATGTTAATATAATCCAAATAAAGTCAGATATCAGATCAGTAGGGTCTGGTTACAGAAAGATATATGTAAAAAAGAGAACAAGAACTAAATGATTTTATATATATATATATATATATATATATATATATATATATATATATATATATATATATATATATATATATATATATATATATATATATATATATATATATATATATATATATTGCAATGTTGTCTCTGGGTTGTTTCAGTTGTTAGACATTGTAGTGCAGTGCTATTATATAGGTGTTAAGCACAACTAATTTGTTTTTCTAATTTTACCCCTCTGTCACTTTTTCTTTAACTGCAGGTGTTAAAACCTTGTTGAAGTATAGCTGCTTGTGGAAGGAGGGTAGTGTTGGGAAAGACAAGCTGGATCCCATCTGTCTAAACAGTACAGGGCTTGCAAATCAAATGCAGTATAATGCAAAACTTTACATGAACATAGACACGCACTGTTGTGATGTTCTTGTCTTCAGAAAGGACCTTGTTTTCCTGATTTCAAAGAGCAATTTAATATAGAGCAGTCTGAAAGTGAACCAAATCAAATCAAATTGCAAAATTGAATTCAATCTCTAAATGATTAGAAACGTTAACCTTTTTTGACAATGCTTGCCTTTTCTGCTCCTAACCTTTGACATAAACAGTTTCAGTTCTCTGCTGTTGTTTGAAGTGGACATAAAATAGTATTGCAATGTGTTTCTTTTTTCTCAGGGACCTTCCCCATCGATTTAACCAAAACGAGGCTCCAGGTTCAAGGCCAGTGTCAGTACACAGAGATCCGGTACAGAGGCATGTTCCACGCTCTGTTTAGGATCGGCAAAGAGGAGGGCATCCGGGCGCTGTACTCCGGGTAAGGGTAGTGTTAAATTCCACTTATTCCTTAAAGGTTTGATGTTGAACTGAAGCAAAGTGAAGTTATTTATCAGTGTTATAAATCAGACCTAAAGGGCAGTGCATCATGATTTAAAGAAAGCACAACAAACGCACAAATATAAAAACCATCCAGTAAAATTGTTTGGAATGATAGGGATTAATAATTTCAGTTTTCTTGTAAACATTTATCAAAAATGGCACAATAGAGATAATGTTACATTACTGTTTTGTACAGCTGAACATTTTTACAGTAGGTCAAATATTAAGGTAAATGGTCTTTTTTGCTGTTTTGTAAATGGTCTTTAGCCTCTTTTAGCTGCTTTTAGAGTTTATTACAGAATCTGACCTTGTACAACTACCACCAAAACCACACCACAACAAATTCTTAACATGCTTTTTAAATATAAAACCACCAAGTTTGAAGATGTGCCTGGTGTCTGTCCACAGTATTTCTCCTGCTCTTTTGAGACAAGCCTCTTATGGGACCATCAAGATTGGAACCTACAACTCTCTAAAAAGGCTGTTTGTCAGTCATCCTGAAGGTGAGCTAACATTCAATGGCGCTCTTATTATACCAAACCAATTCCCGGTCCTGGTTCAATAACCAGAGTCTATAGAGTTGACTTCTGCGGCTATGTCTGCTGGAGCTTTCTGATTGGGCAATTTATTTCCCAATTTATAGTGTAAAGTACAGAAAATACTCAATGCTATCGTCAGACCAATAAGTTATAACAAAGAAACAGTTAAATTGTTCAAAAGTGTCTTGTATACATTAACCATTCAACAAAAATATACACGTTAGTTTCTTGCTATGCATTAAAACTCAATTCCAACAGTTCAGACACTAAACAATTGAACTGAACACAGACTTTAAGAGTCCAGGGGTCTGTGTGTTTTAGTAAACTGTTTTCATTGACAGTAACACACCTTAAAAACATGTAAACAAGCCGGCCCAAGTTCATTTGCTAACTACCAAAGCAGATGCTTTCATAAATTAACAGAAGGTTACATGTATTGTGTGATAGATAGTTTAAAGTCAGTCTATCTCAAAGTAATAAATACCTGTGTATCTCGTGCATACTAAATATAAGTGTGTGTTTTGATCATTTATATTTTGTTTCTTCATTTTTGTGCAGATGAGACGATGGTCATAAACGTCTTCTGTGGTGTTGTGTCTGGAGTCTTGTCGTCTTCTTTGGCCAATCCCACTGACGTCCTCAAGGTTTATTTATCAGAGCTTTTATCCAAGCATTTATAGATTGTGCTTCTTCATCTTAAAGCAACACATTGTAACTGTTTACCACAAAATACAGAACCTAAAAAGAATCATAATAAGATTTTTTACATAAAACATATACTGTTGAATTCAGAAATAAAATCCAGTGTTTGTGTAAAACGTGTGTGTGTTTTCAGATCCGGATGCAAGCGCAGGGCAGTTTGCTTCAGGGTAGTATGATGTCTAACTTCATCAGCATTTACCAGACTGAAGGCACCAGAGGCCTGTGGAGGGTGAGAGCAGGAAGAACTAGATTTTCAAAATATAATAATAGCCAACCAGCAACTCTTTTTACAGACTGCTGCTTTATTTGATATTCATGTTGTTTTATTTTTATAGAAACCTGCCAAATCCTGTTTCGGTTTGGTCAAAAACTAGTGTCCACTGTTATAATAAAACAGTTCTGATGTTACTACTTACTAATACAGCAATCAAATGATCCTTTTGTTGATTTTTAATCCTTCTTCTTCAGGGCGTGATACCTACAGCTCAGCGAGCAGCAATCGTCGTTGGTGTGGAGCTTCCTGTTTATGACATCACCAAGAAGCACCTGCTTCGCTCCGGAGTCATGGGAGACACCATTCTGACACATTTCATGTAAAGTCATGAGGCATAAAAGCATTTCATTCACATTATAGCACCTTTTCAACTATCAGTGCTGTCACAAGATGCCAGACAAACCATCCTGCTCTGACTCAAGGCAGCATTTGTATATCTAATCTTCTGCTTCACCTCAGGTGTGTGAGCAATGATTGGTGGATGCTTGCAGCAATGCTTGGTCTGAAAGATTAGCATCACATTAGCAAAGTCATGGAAGTGACTTTCTCCGAAGCAGCCTGTAACTTGATACTTATGAAGCCGATGCAGCTCTAAATGAAGCCACCATTACAAACACTAAGTCACTAATCTTTGAACGCTTGATTTGTCTCATAGCTGCAACAAATATTTGAGCTTTGCAAGTCTTCATTTGCAATACATTTTTATATTAAGCGCCAGATTGTCAAAAGAGTCAGTGCTCTATCATTTCCTGTGACTCTAGAAACAGCAGTGCTTGATCTGAGACTGTTCTCCTGGGAGCTCACTGTAGAGCCAGGGTGGAAATGTCATGGTCTTGGGAGGGTTAGTGAAAAAATAGCCCTGATCTCTCACCATGTTTTTTATTTGTGAATGCAGCTCCAGTTTCACTTGCGGCCTGGCGGGGGCACTGGCGTCTAACCCTGTGGACGTGGTGCGGACTCGGATGATGAACCAGCGGGTAATTTCAGGGAATCCTCTATACAAAGGAACACTGGACGGTGTGATGCAGACATGGAAGAACGAGGGCTTCTTCGCTCTTTACAAAGGTTTCTGGCCGAACTGGTTGCGACTTGGGCCTTGGAACATCATTGTATCCTTTAGACACTCAGGGTTTGTTCAAAAACTTCTAAAATATGAACAGTGGTCTATCTGTGAAGGTCCTAATCATCCAGGTCATCAATGCAATATGAAGTCTGTATCTTTTCAGTGAGCCAGACTCTGTTTGCAATGCAGTCTATTTCTAGGATAAATCTTTGAAATTAACAGAGTTGTCCACATACTGCATACCTCTTCTTTTCTGTATTTTCTTACCATGTCTTCTCTCTGCTGATGCAAACCTGACTTGATTTGTAGCCTATGAGTTACAGAGTCTCTTTTAGTCCGACATGCTTCAGACGTAGGTTTCTGTTCATATCACATAGTGTTACTGTAATAATAACACTTCAACATTATACAGTGTGAAAGTGGCTAAAAATTACAGTCTTAGCTGAGACAGTGACATGTGCCTATTTTACAAAGCGGGCCTGAAATACTTGCATACTTGCATACTTGCACTCTATATATACAATATATTGTAATATATGAGAAATATACTGTGAACTGGGGCACAGAAATTAAAATGAGGTTATTCAAAACAATCCATGTATTTACCACATAAAAACAAATGGAACCAAAAATAGTTTGTTTATTGACCACTTTTTTTTTAGTTTTAAAGCTCAAAAGACTGAAATCTAAACAGAAATGTAAGAGTCTCTAAAACGTTTTTTTTACAAGTTACCTTTTATAAAATGATAAAAAAGCTGACTTTTACTCATTTTTCCATGCACTTTCATCTTGTTTGGGCTGATTATAACTTAAAGTGAGGTTTATTACTCAGCTAATGTACTCACTTTTTGTATTTTGCTGTTTACTGTTTTATTATTAGAAACTATGTCCTTAACACAGCTCTCAGTTTTTCATTACATTCGAGCAGCTCAAAAAGCTCCCATTGTAACTCCACAGACTGAAGTCTCCGAGTGTGTATACGCACAGTTTCACTCATCTCTTGGACGTTTATGCACAGACGCCTCACTCTGGATCGCACACTTTTACTTCTGTTTACTGAAAAAAAAATCACTCCTTTTGGATCGTCACTCCTTAGGCAGCTAAGTGCTTGATTGTAGCTCGAACAACAGAAAAAACCCTTCTGAGCCTTTATATTTAAATATTTATAATGTGTTACTGAGGTGGATGCTGCTGCCCAATGAAGATAATGTAAACTGGACAGACGACTAAAGACTTGAAGGATGTGATGATTTGATTGTAGAGCAAGACAGGAGTCAATATAATGTTAATCAGTAAACAATCTGTAAATTTCAATTCAGTTTAATATTCTTTATATAAGTCAAGATGTCATTGCGTCTGGTTTGATTGATGAATTAAGGATTATAAAATCAAAATGTAGCTAGAAACCTCTGAGGTCTAAGCAGCTGTGTTTTAGATAAGACCCATAAACCTAACCCATAATGCATTTATAGGGTCCATTTCTAAACGGCATAATCTACAGTCAAAAGGAGAACTGTACTGACATAAAAGAGATCTCTGGTTCAGACAGAAAGAGTAAATTTCCACGTAAAACCAGGAGAACCATGAATTCAGCTCTCCAGGTTTCTCTTGTTACTGCTCGTATAAAAACTATTCTATAGTCTACTGTAGTTTTTTAATTGTAATATCTTTGTAATTGAAAATTAAATTGCTTACTTAAATTTTCTCTTATAACTGATAAGAGAAAATTTAAGTAAGCCATTTAATTTTCAGCATTATGTTTATGCTTTAATATTATGTATGACTCTATAGGAAAAATTCTAGTATTCATCTAGTTAAAGGCTGACTCTCATCACTCAGTTTGATTGACAGACAGTCCAATGAAATGGTCAGATCTATGCTTTTGTTTTCTGTAAACACAAGCATCCTAAAACAGGTGCTTTATTGCAGATGAACTTTAAACCGAGGACTCTAATGCAATCTATTTAGACACTGTTTATGACATATGTGACATAAGTAAGGTTAGAGACAGCAGCCTATACCTCAGAGGTGTTACACAAATCATTACAATGACTCTCTCATTGCTAATTCGAGAGTCAAAAGGACTTGACAAAGGTTTACTTGAAACAAGCTGAACCAAAATTACTGTCAAAGTGAAGCGCAGTTTGTAGCGTTTCATTTCAGTTTAGCTTTAGTTCAGCCGACTCTTCCACAAGAAATGTTTTCATAAACCTATTTATTTTATTTATTTTTAATTTAGAGTATTTAGAATTTGTACAGTAGGTGAGGCTTGCTGCCAAACTGTATGTTACTGTTATATGGAGTACATATTGTAAATGCTGTACAGACTCCTCACTCGGTAAAACAGGCAGTTTTAGCTCCTTAAATCTCCAAGTGTAAATACGTTGCCTTGTTGCGATTGATTCATTTTATTGTGGCGTCCTTTGTTTGCCGAAAGCGTGGCATGAGAATGAATGCCGATGTGCCAAAATATCTGCTTGTAATTTATTTCCGGATACTTTTTTTTTTTTTTTTGTTTTTTTTAAAGTCAGCATACTAGAATCTATACAGATCTAAAGTCCGTCCTTTTCTGGATACCTCTCATTAGTCCCAAGTTGAATAAATCTGAATGGAAGAGCAGCTATTTTTTGATTGACCTGTGACCAACTGGTTATTGTCCAGAGTGCACCCAGCCTCAGGGTCAAAGCTGCTGGGATAAGTGGAAGAAAATGAATAAATAACTGGATTTATGGTTGAAACAAGACGCGTAGTAATGACGTAACGTTCCCCTCACATCCACAAATACATAAGAAGCACATAGTAAAGTAAGTACCTTTCGACTTTTCCCTATCTGGGGGTCGCCACAGCAAAGTAGTTTGCATGAGTAGCTTGGCAATGTCTTTACGCCAGATGCCCTTCCTTCAAATCTCCTGCACCTTAACCAGGTTAGCTACTTCTGAACTACTTAGTAACAAAGTCAAATGTTGCAAACCGACACATTTTTATTTAAGAAATAATTTGTTACTTGGTGTGTTTCTTCATTGTTCATTTACTGCAGGCATCTTCGTAAACTTTTTTTAAATATTTTTTTTCTGAAAATTAGCTTTGGTTTTTTAATGTCATAAAACTTTACACAAACTTAAAGCTTGAATTTTAACTTATTTTTGTTTTTTGACCGAGACAAACCAAAACAGGAAATATTATTATTTAATGTTCTTGCCAAATTTAGATGTAACTGGCTTTTGCAGGATGAATTAGATGCACACCATTCTCAAACTAAACCTTTCAAAACAAAACCTCCAAAATATTGTTTGTTCTTTGCTTTGAATGTATTTTTTATTATATTTTCTTGCATTTTAATGTTGTGTATTTATTAGTGTGGGCATATATTGTTTAAAATGCTTGAATTTAAAAGAAGATACATTATTTGTGTAATATCCACACTTTGTTGTCTATTTTGTGTAGCCCTTTTAAAATAAATGTACTTTTCAAAATTACACAACCTCGTAAGAAGAGGCTCACAGATTTAATGGAGCGTCTTGAGCCTTTTTCCTAATTGTCCAGTTGATCTGTAACTCTGTCACAGTTGGTGCACACTGTGGACTCCCTTCTTTTGTATTTTCTGACTGAGGCGTGCTTTTGTGCTAATGTGATGATGATTCGCTGGTGTATGTCTTCTGTTCCTTCCTTGGATCACTCTTAAAGCATTAAACAGACTGGCTTGTTATACCTTATATAACCCATAGGTTTGTCTTTTTATTTTAGAAAGTTACCAATGCTTTTACTTTGATCTTATTTGGCACAATATTAAAGCATGTTTGACCCAATAATCCCCAGAACATTATTGTATTCAGAGATCCAAACCTGCATTTAAATCGAAGTACCTTATTCAAAGCATCCTAACAGCCCTTTAGCACAGCCACAAGGAACATCAAGTCCAGTTCAGTTCTTTATTATTCTCTGCAATTACAATGTTCATGTTACAAGGTAAAAATAAAAACAGCATTTGTTATAAAACTAGTAAAAAAAAAGATTTTAATAAATACATAAGTGCATGTAGCTTCTCCTCCACAATTTCTCCTTTGGTCTTGAGACAGTCTTGTAAAAGTCTTGGTTTCAATCCTTAAAAGTCATGGTCTGTAACTCCCTTTTACTGAGTCTCAGACGTCAAGACCACAACTGTAATATTTGTCCTTTTAAGTTGAATGAAAACCCCAATCATTTTATATTAAATTAAAAATGTCATTCTAACTCTTTAACAAACGCTGACTTTCATGAGTTTTTAACTGTTGAATAACCTATTACAGATTATTGTACACTGGTTCTGGTCTTTCCCTGACATGGGACCAAGCGTTACCTGAAGGGAAATTATAGGTTCACTGTCTCTATTTACTATTCTAAATATTATTAGAGTCCACCAGTGTTTGACTATTAGGTTAGGAGTTTTTTTAAAAAGAAGACTTATATGCTCCTTTTGCCACTCGTTAGAGCAATTAAGCTCAGGTGTGTTCTCTTCTTCCACACCTGAGCTCATTAAACCAGCAGAGCTCACATCACTGTGTGTATGGGGGGCTCTCTGTGTTAGTATAACTTATGGGAGCATGTTTCTTTATTAACTTTTTGTTTTACTGTATTTTGTCTTTTAGCTGGTTTTAATAACTGTTAGTTGAGATTGTTTGCGGCCATGAAGGAAGAGATCGCTGCTGCTGTGTTCTTTGTGACTCGACTCGTGAAAAGATATGGCTGTTTGGACAATGACGGCAGAGAGCGGTTCGCCTCAGCGCTCACCTCGGTGCTGTTCGAAAGCTACAAAAACCACTGGCACCCTAAGGTACCCAGCAAAGGACAGGCCTACAGGTCAGTGAACGCACCACAAACATTTCGCAACGTGAAGTAGTGGTGGTTACTCACTCTCGAGAATATATTTACGTCTCTGGGTACTATTGGATAGACTTATAACCATACATGCAGGGCTGCTGACAGAATTGATGGTGGGTGTGTGTCCAAACTCGTGGTGAACTAGTTGATTAAATTGTGATGCTCCATAACACATTGGCCAACAATCAATGGTGTATATGCAAACGTGCTATAGCTCTTTATGTTGTGCTTTGGGTGCTCAATAAATGCATTCCATTTGACATGAAAGGTTGGCTTAAGAATTTTAAAACTGGAACTTGTATTATTTATTCTTGCAGGTGTCTGCGTATGAACTGCACTCAACTCCAAGAGCCAATTCTGCAGCAGGCCTGTGAACGCAGCGAGGTACGTTACGAGGACCTGGGCCTGCCTCAGGAGCTCACAGTGTGGGTCGACCCTGGAGAGGTGTCCTGCAGGTTAGAGCCACCCTAACATTTTATATTTGTACAGCTCTATTTACAGGAGATGGTTTACTAAAGTATTTTGCAGAATTTAATATGCTACAGAAGGTAAACCAGTTTTGTGACTCCAGAAATCACAAAACAAGACTTGGTATAAGGCACATATGGAAAACACTAAGTACAGACTCCACTAGATGGCAGTAAACCCTGCTCAGATCACTGGGAACATTTTTTTTTTTTTATTTTCTTAAATGTGAACAGCTGACGGTGGAATAATGACTCTACATTTAAAGTGAACCTTGGCTGAAGGACAACATGGCAGATACTGCCATCTCAATCTTGAGATTAAGATGTTTTCTTGTCAATGTAATCTTGAGGTCAACAAAGTAAAATGTATTATTATTTTTACAAATGATGCACCAACGGAATACAGTTGCATACTGAAATAAATATCGCTAAAAAAAATGACACTAAAGCTCAGCGTTAACACTGCAGAGACGGAAAACTCAGACTTCAAAGATTGAAATTTGTCAGTGAAGGTATTAAGTCTGTCTAAAAGTGGTTGTCCAAGACTGTATGTTGTCATCGAGCCCTGATTCCTTTCGCAGATACGGTGAACACAGCACTCCGTTCTGTGTGTCAGTGGTGAACAGCGGTCGCCGTGGAGACGGGGAGTTTTCACGCCGGATCTATGATGCAGTGGAGCGGGCGAGTCTGGAAGTCCAGTCGGGAAGCTCTTCTGAAGAGGAGGAAGGCGGGGACGTGAGCATGAGCAGCAACCAGTCAACTGTTTGCCCTGCACAGACTCTGCCCCCCAACCCTGAACCCAAGACCATCCCCACCGTCAGCAACCCCAACAGCGTCTACAGGGTGAGTAAATCCAAACGACCCATATCAGGCTCTCAACCCACCCCTGAGTGGCTCCCAGAAGCTTGTGTTTAAAAAGTTTATCCATTACAATGTATCGCAGTGCATAATTACACCGTGATGCTTTGATTTTTAAAGGCATTCGAAGTCTATTTACACTCACATTTATTTGTTTAGCTGATGCTTTTATCCAAAGCAACTTATATTAAGCTTCCATTCACCAGTGTTGCAGCTGGAACGTCACTGGAGGCAAGGTGGGTTAAATGTCTTGCCCAAGGACACGACAACAGTATGAACTGTGGGGGAGCCACTGCACCCATGTTTGTGTCAACAATAATATGGCTTCTAAACTGTGGCTGTTTTGGTGAGGGACAATTGTTAAGTGTATTGTGCCTGGTAAATATTGAGGACAATTAAGATTGCTTTGTTCAGAAGGTGCAGCTCAAAGGAAATTGTCAAAGACTTGGGAGCACTGTTCCTAACACCATTTAAATGTAGACTTAAAATGCATCAGTTCAGAATATCATACCTCAAGGTTTATTCTATTTATTTGAGCATTGTGACCATGTTTTTCTTGAAAGGAGGGTGCCGTTGTGACTGTGGTGGGTCAGTCTGGTCAATGTTGAATATACAGGATATTGCACTTAAATCAAAGTTAAAACTACATGGGCAGAAGTTTTTATTCATTTGCATAATATTGCTGCTGAGAATATATGGGGTGTAAAATAACAGGAATGCTTAAGCTAATCTTGTTTTGGAACCTTCAAAATAAAAGGGCAATTGTTCAAAGGTGCACCACCTCACGCTCCAGCCCACTCGAGATCTGTAGGAAGTAGTTGAACGTGAACAATTGGTAACTTTTGGTCCATCAGAATGCAAACAATGTAGCTGCATTTGTGGGTATCGTTTAACCCCATGTGTCTCCTTCTTCCAGTTCAGTGAGTTTGCGCCAGGAGCTCCCCAGACTTGGCTCACGTACCCAAAGAGAAATGTCTTTTCTGGAGAAGACTTCCCGCCTCTGCCCCCTCCATCTTCTGGTTCCACAGCACAATTCTCAAACCAGAAAGGCTTCAAGTCGTTCCGCGCCACTTTTACCTTCAGTGGGCCCAGAGTCGATAAGTACCACTGGGTCAGCAAATTCCGGTCCTAGCACTCAACAAAATACACTTTGCCAACTATATTTCATTTGTTTTGTGATTTAATTGATTTAACTTGGTGCTGTTTAAGCATATTTTTAAATGTTAAATGTTTTAATAGCTCTGTGTAAATGTTTTAAACTAAAATTTAAAGAAATGTGAATAAAGTAAAGTTGAGCTGTCAATGAAAAATAAATGCGTCCTCTTCAGTTCAGCTGCTGTCCTTTTTTATTTTTTTCTCTCCCACATTTAGCCTCAAAATACTGGTTTGTAGATCAACACAAGCTAAGAATCTTTCTGACATGGAATTTTGATTAACAGAACTGCTATAGCTATGACTTATTCAATCATGTATTAAAGCATGTTCCTTTACAACAGACCTTATCCAATGGAGCAGGTAAAAACTGGATTTGCTCTGACATTAGCTTTATTCAATTGCGTTAATCCCCAGGTTGAAATTCAAGATTTGGGTCTCCTCAAATTACGTTTATCAAGACATTGGCCAAAGACTGACTGTAGAGTCTTGTGGCGTTCAGCTCACTGATCTCAGACGTCCACACACTGTTGTGTGGTTCAAAGCCCAATGCAGGGGACACTCCATGTTCAGTAGTGTTTTTTTCTCGCCTACGGTGATTGTGTCCAGACCCTGTCCCCCATTTTAACAAAGGTCTAATCACTGCATCAAACTTCTAAACATTTTAACTTGGATGTGTGGAAATAGTCACCCTTGCTCTACTGTTGAGCCAGCCCTCTCTATAAACTGTTTATAACAAATGTGTCCATTTTAAACAAATCAATCACTGCAGCAAAATTTTGTCACTTCAATCTACCATTTTACAGACTTGGGTATAAATTATATTAGACCCAAGTTCGTTGTGTGCCTATAATGTATATAGATTACGTTCTGAAATGGTCATGAGTTCAAATGCTTAAATACATTTTTTTTGTTTTACTTCTGATCTAAAACGAGGGAACTGCCATTGTTTTTTGATGGGGAACAAATTTTGCGATATTTCTAAAGGAATGTGTCCAAGGTTGGAGATCTGGAAAATTGTCACCCTATGCATGATAAAACATTTGCTGTTTATATTTAAATAAAATAGCCTTCCCTAGAAAACACAGCTAGCTTTGACCTATACTAAATAGTTCGTCTGTTAATTGACCAGTCCCGCTTGTTCTCTTTTGTGGCTCAATATGGTTAGCTTTAAAATGTTACAGCCAAATGATTTTTATTGAATGTACCTATTTTGAGCTCAATGAATACGGCCTACTATCAAAGAGAACACCACTAGTAGCACAAATAATGAACTCCACGTAGTGAGTAAAACAGATACTTCACGTTGGTCGTAGTAGCAGCAAAAAGGCTCATCTTTTTTGACAAGTGAGCTAGCTCCATTTCAGCTAGCCTTTAGTTAACTAGCTTACTTTTACCTACTCACCGTCTTAATGCTATTAAAAATACCGAATAATAAAAAAAATAATTAAAATCTATGCTTTTAGAAATGGAAAATCAAAACATGTTATTTTTATTGTGTGCGAATGCAGGTAAGGTTTATTCAAAAAACTTCGGACAGGAAATGCGAAAAGGGACTTTCTGTTGCGTTTTCACGACCCCGAGTCCACAGTCAATAATCTTCCGTGTTGATTCACACGTGAACACTCACAACCTATCACAGACGACGTTATTGTGGTGCTACTCCATCTTTTGGTCACTTCCGGTCTTATATATTTTGCCACGAGTTAGCGGCGAATTTGGAGCGTGTCCATTTTGAGCAGCGGTTCGGCGTCTTGTGTTAATTTCTATTATAGTAAGCACCCGTTTTTACTAATTCTTTGCCCTTGAATAGCGGACATAAGAGGAAAACAAATTCCCTTAGCTTTAGCTTTATCACCGAGGCCGATTGAAGAGCTAGTATTTTATGTACGCTCCCCCGTTAGCCGCTTTAAAAGCTGGCTAACTGTTAGCCGCGTTGAGTCTATTCAATGCTTTACACCTCACTGTAATTTCTAGGTGTTAATTAAGCAATCGTATAATGTTAACGTGTTATAATTTCTTAATTTAGTATATGTATCTGTTTGTTTGGCATCTTTAACTAACGCTAAGCTGGATGAAGCTGCTGGGCCTGTGTTCAAGCGTTCACTCGAGCGCGGTACACTTAAAACGATGTAACGCTCTGAGCAGCGCGTGTATTTGTGGGAAAAACGTAGTAAAACCACAAAACTCAATAAAGCTGTCCCTCTACCCCCTAACCGAGGATCGCAACCTGTTATTTATTTTTTATATATAATGAGTTGCAATCCTTCTATGTTTTTAAGCTATTTTCCCATTAAGGGAATTACCATTGTGTCGTGGGTCATTGTTTATAGTGTAACGGCTGAGGACTTTCTTGCTCTGTTGTTCTGTGGTGTTTGTCCAGCAACAAATGGCCAAGACAATATCTGAACATAAGACAATGGTGCTTGAGTGTAATTAGCAAAACGACCACTTTTCTCTTTCCTCTTTTGTGCTTCGTATGGCCCTTAGTTCATGGATAACATTAGTGAAATGAATGATGAAAAAACGCTTTTTTTCCTCTGTCGTTTGTAAAGCTAAGAAACAAGTATCTTTCTGTTTCTTTTCTCAATATATTAAGCTCCAGCCTAGTACCTTTGCACTTACATTTTCTTCATATCTTCTACTCAAACACTGCTTTTGCATCAGAACAGAATGATTAGTTTTTTTCAAGCACAGATGCAATGTGTGATGTTGAAATTTGCAACAATAGTATGACATACAAAATGTAAAATTTCCTTTTCCTTTTTGGAAATCTAACTCAAAATTATTGAGAAAATTGCTTTCTGGTCATAGAAGATGCAAAAAAATAAGTGCAACTTACAAGGCCATCATTTTCTTCACTTGGGGATTTAATTTAAGTTTAAATTGTAAAAATGTATATTGAAATGAAAATGAACAAAATACACATATTTAACTGTTTTTACCTTCATATTTGGTCTTTTATGTGGACATGTGTACAGTGTAGGTAAAACACAACATTAATATAGCACATAATAACATAATATTATAGCACTTTTTCCCCCAAACTATTGTAGCTCACTACTTTAATACTTTATCATGTCCCCTTGTCAGCCTCGTTAGGAACAGTCCACTTAAGAATGGCAGACGCCGAGACTCTGCTAATGGAGACGTCGGAGCAGAATGGAAACGAGGACGAAAACGGAGCTGAGGCTGAAGCTGAGGCTGAGGCCATGATTGACGATCAGGACAACGGCACCGATGGCGGGAAGATTGACGCCAGCAAAACGGAAGAGGACGCAGGGTTAGTGTCTGCTCTTCATCACTTTTACTTACTCAAAGATGTTTTCTGTAGGCTCTGGACATTTTTTATAATATGTTTGTTGTAAAATGTCAGTTTTGCAGCCTCTTGTGTCTTCAGTTTGTAAATGTTGATGTTCTTTTAGTTTGAACTCAAAAGAGCTGTTTGATTAATAGTACATCAGAAAGTACAAACTCCTTCAAGCATGTGAACGGGTATATGGCCCTTTCCTAAACCATCTTTCTAATGGTAAATCTTTCTTTTGTTTGCAGTAAAATGTTTGTTGGGGGCCTGAGCTGGGACACCAGTAAAAAGGACCTAAAGGACTACTTCTCTAAATTCGGAGAAGTGTCAGACTGCACCATAAAGATCGACTCCATCTCCGGTCGTTCTCGGGGGTTCGGCTTTGTCCTGTTCAAAGACCCGGCCAGCGTTGACAGGGTGGGTTTCAAGTCTAAATGCTATTAAATCTTAGGGTGCACGTGGCACGTGAGTTGTTAGCACTCCTGCCTTACAGCAAGAAGGTTGTGAGTTCAAAACCCGGCCGACTCAAACATTCTCGTCCGACTCCGGTCTTTCTGTGAGGAGTCTGCATGTCCTCCACGTGTTACTGTGGGTTCTCTCCGGGTACTCCGGCCTTTTCCCACCATCCAAAGGCATGCAAATACATGTTAATTGGCAACTCTAAAGTGTCCCTAGAGAATGAATGTTAGAGAGAATGGTTATCTGTCACTGTCTGTCTCTATATGTTAGCCCTGCGACTAACTGGCCACTGTCCAGGGTGTACCCCGCCTCAGGCCCAAAGCTGCTGGGATAGGCTCCAGTCACTTGCGACCCCGTCGTGACCTGGTCTCGTCTTGACTTGTCAACCTTTATTTATCCAGGATAGTCTCGGTCTCGAGTCTCGTACATGACTTGGTCTGCTGCATTGACATATTTTTTTTTTTGTGGCAGGTTTTGGAGATTAAGGAGCACAAACTGGACGGCCGTCAGATTGACCCCAAGAAGGCAATGGCCATGAAAAAAGAGGGAGTGAAGAAGATATTTGTTGGAGGCTTAAACCCAGAAACGACTGAGGACACCATCAGGGAATACTTCGGGGCCTTTGGAGAGGTCAGTTTGACACCTGGAAGTCCTGGAATATAGTTTGACTTGATTGTTTTTATAATTAATACTAGATTTTATGATGTGTTTTTATTTATTTTTTTTGTTTTCAGATTGAGACCATTGAGCTTCCCCTGGATCCAAAGACAAAGAAACGCAGAGGCTTTATCTTCGTCACGTTTAAAGATGAGGCTTGTGTCAAAAAGTGTCTTGAAAAGAAGTTCCAAACCATCGAAGGAGGCAGAGTAAGACAGGTTTTATTTGGACTGTTTGAGATTTGAGTTGTAGTAAACAGGGTCCTGTACATCAAACACGTCTCTCCTAAAGTTAGACAAAACCGAACAATTTATGTCCAGATAGGTGGTATCACAAAGAAGTTTAACAACTGGTTTTGTTAACCCTGGGAGCTGTGAGCGTGTTGACGAGAAAGAGACAGAGTCAGGACTAAACCAATCACAGCGATATGTGGGAGAGTGTTAGAACGAGGATTGACACCGATTATGCAGTTATACGCTCCAAGCAGCTGAAGACAAACTACCAGACAGACTGGTGGTGTCTTTTTAAATGTTGCATTGAAATCATTATCACTGAGTCTGTCAATCTAAACATAAGGCTGCTCCTGTAGCTCGTTTCTGATTGGTCAGTGGCTGTGGTTATAGTCTACCTGAGATCTAACCCGATAGAAAGTGAACCAACCTCTGATACCTCACTAACCTCATCTGCTTTGTAGAACAGGGCCATGGTTGACAAGAATTGAACATGCATATTTGTATTTTGAGGCCACAGAAAATGCACCTTTTATTAACCTCAAAGCCAGACCTTGTGTAGGCAGTATAAGACAAAGCTTTTTTTATTGGTTGTAGCACTTCAACAGACAGCATGTTACTTGGACTGAAAAATTAGCCTTGAGAAATAAGAAATGCTGTCCATTTCTTTACAAAGCCTTGCCTTGAAATCCCACACATATCTTTAAATGAATGTGACTTCCTTTGTTGATGAATGTATTGTGTCTACAGTGTGAACTGAAACGTGCCCAGCCCAAAGAGCTCTACCAGCAGCAGCACGGAGGAGGTCGTGGAGGATATGGAGGACGACCGGGTGGCGGCGGCGGCGGCGGCAGCAGCAGGACAGGTCAGAATTAAAACCAATCCTTGAGTTTTCTCTAAGATTTGTATGTAGTGTTGTATGCAGTACTTGTATATTGTTATAGGGTAGCTTTGAGGTACTGTGCAGAGCTCAGAGCCCTGCTGCTGATGAGTGAGAGCTGCTGCAGGGGAGTCATGAGGGAGAGGAGAAAGAACTGGGTGTAAGTGGAGATACATTGGCAATAGCTGTAGCCAATACTACATCTCTCCAGAAAACCCAGCAGTCTGTCTCATCTTTAGGTTCTCAGCAGAGACACAAGCAACGTGTGGTGGCTATAGAGACAAAAAAAAAGAGAGGCTAGGATTACCAAAACATTAAAAACCTCGCAATAATTTACTTTCTTCACAACAGCTGCAGCTTTTCTATGATCGAACTCCAAATGAACATCTTGTTTAATGACCCCAGCCTTGTTTAATAGCGGACAGTGTCTATTTCTACAGTAATCCTTTGCACTGAGCTAAATACATACTCTATACATGCGTTTAAATTCAAATAACTTGTGGGTCATTTCTGTAAATATACATGTAATTAATACAAACATTGCCATTCTTCTGATATGACAAAAAAGCAGTGTCAAAAGTTAAGCTCGGTGCGTCTCAAACAGCCCTACAACACTGTTTTCCCTCCAAAACTCACAGCTGATGATGTCAACACCCCACCATAGACTGTAGGTCTGTGCTTGTACCACATACAACACCACTGAGAAATTCCCAGAATGTGGCTTTAGTCTGTTTTTACTGACCACAAACTTCCAGTTCCACTAGATCTGTTGAGCCCTGGTATCACTGACCCATTAGTTGACTGTCAGTCCTATTAAATACAAATCTTATCACTTTTTTTTGCCGTATACACTCCACAAAGCACAATGTTAAGTTTCCCAACCCAGCTTTGAACAAGATAATTTACATAATTAACATTACATTGTTTGTTAAAACCCAATTTTATTGAGGTCTGATGTTCAATGTCCTTATTTTTTATTTTTTTATCCATATTATTTTAGGTCAAGGCTGGAATCAGGGCTATGGAAACTACGGTTACCAGGGCTACGGTAACCAGGGCTACGGCTACGGTGGATACGCCGGCGGATATGGAAGCGGATACGGCGGCTACGACTACTCTTCATATCCCGGATACGGAAGCGGATATGACTACGGCACGGGTTAGTGTCCAAAACCGCCTCAGAGCTCAGTTTGTTTCATTACATTTTACAGAAAAACTTGGAACAACTTTCCAGAATTTTTATTTTGAAATGTTATGAAAATGTGGGTTCTCTCCATTTGAAAGTGTGGAATGGAGATGCTTTTTCAAATAAACTTTAATGTACTCAAGGGGTGGGTACAGCCTCAGAATTATATTCCAATATACTAAGGAAATATTTATAACAATAAAAAACACTGAACATTTTATGCTGTATTTAAGTTTTTTTTCCTTCATCTTGTCGTATAAAAGGTGGAAGTAACCAGAACTAATTGATCAAAGTGAATGTGGAAAAACTGACGAGTGAAAGATTATAGAAAATGATAAAAGTAGTTCTGTGACTCACCTGGTGTAGAGACCCCTGTTCGATTCCGGCTCGGGTCATTCCCCTCTTGCTCTTTCATGTCTGTTCTCACTGACTCTAAATAAAGGCAAAAAGCCCGAAAAATTATCTCCAATTAAATGCCTCATACGGTTGTTTTTTAATTTTAACTTTTTTAATCCCAATGGGTAAAGTCAGTCATTAAGGTTTCTTTAAATGAGTTAATTCAGACTCCACAGACTGATTGTAGAGTCTCATGTCAGTCAGGGAGAAGGAGTTCTTGTGGGGTTCTGTCCAGTAGCTCACCGAGCTCACTAGCTGCTCTGTTGTTCAAAAGCTGAGTGCAGGGGGTGGTCCATGTTGTTCAGTATTACACTAATCTGAAGAGAGTGTAGTGGCACGATTAGACCCCACTCAATAACAAACACAAAGTACAAAACCAAAGAGGAACACCATCAACTTAAGCCCGAATGTTTTAAAATATGACAAACTACTTGGAAACTTAATATTATGAATAATTACAATTTGGTATGATTTATTTTAGCTTTAACTTAAGCTGCATTTTAAACAATAAGAACAAATTTGCTGCTTATGGATGTGTTTTATTTATATATTTTTTAGCTCAATATGTCTTAAACATTCATTGTGTGTTTGTGTTTGTGTGTGTGCGTGCTTTCTTCTGGGGTTTGCTCACTACAGAAGGCATCGAGTGCCTGGGTCACGTCCTCTAATGATGTCACAGGCCGTGTCTGGTGCCACTTTTGGTTGATTCTAAACTCCACCTCCTGTTCCTCCTTTGCTTCTCAGATCTGCAGCCTCTGTATCTCCTCTTTATGTCTTTGGAACCAGACCAACACCGCAGACACTCCTTCGTAGATCCAGCAGATTTTCTTTTATGTAAATGATCCTGGAATCCATTAAAATAGTGAAAAATATGAAAATAATCCCCAACAAAAATGATCAAAATTGAGTCAAAATTTAAAGTTTGTAACCTTTTCCGGAAGTGTGCATTATTTTGAATTTACCACAACCAGTTTTATCAAATGTTTTGTTAGTTTTACCTTTTGTACTGGCACAAGGGGGCAGCACCATCAGCAGGACAGCATCTTGGCGGGCTCTCACACTTGCACTGTTAAGGTCCAGTTTTCATGTCACAACACTGAACACAGCATCAGGGAAACCCCTAATTGTCTACTTTTAAAATCTGTAGAGAAACCAAAAGTTACTGAACCTAATGAAAACTGCATAAAAATTTGCAATTTCCTAAGCAACACTATGTAACTTTTTTCTGTTGAAAACCCACTAAAGGAGACAACTGCTGCGGTTAAACTCACATGGGACTGAATATGATGAAGTGACGAGTAACGTGGCCTTGTGACTCTGTTACACAGTGGAATATCAGATGAACCGGGCGCACTTTTGTCTTTAACGGACGGATTAGTCTCTCTCACGTCAAGAAACCATCAACATGAATTTAATGCTGTATTTTATGGCAAAAGGGGCAGCAAACATTTAATTTGGTCAATGACTCAAGACACTCCCATGAGTCCTTTTGACCTTTTCTATCTGCGACAGAGGTTACAAATAGGTCACGTCCCACAGAAAATCAGTAAGTTCAGGTGGCAGCCGACTCATTGGACTTCTTAAATTGTTAACCCATAAGTTCGTGTCATTTATCCACTTCATTTTCCACAATAAGATATTAATTCATCTCTCAGTTATTCAGATACCGTAGTCAATGTGGTGAGTGCTTCTGTTTTTGGTGGTTATTAAGCGTTCCATTATTTCTGTTTCAGACCAGGGCAGTGCCAGCTACGGGAAAACTCCGAGACGAGGGGGCCACCAGACCAGCTACAGGCCGTACTAAAGCTCTCACTGCGGTGCAAGGTGTGTATTCGGTGCCAATCCAACCCTTTACTTAGTACTGATACCAACCAGGAGGCTTAAGTTTTCTGCCCATAACTAATTCTGAACTGACGCTATGGCAGGGGTCTTAGAGGAAGGGGACTGTTTGAGATCCTGACGTTAAAGCAACTCTGTGACCTTTCAGGCTGTATCCTCTCTAAAAGACTAAAAACAGACAAATTCTGTGGCACAAAACTGTTACCGTTTCACAAATATAATCAATATTCTGGTTGTAATGTAACTTTGCGACGTGAGCCCCGCTGCGCAGTGGAGTATTCTGTGAAAGCAGGTTTAATTTAAGGCTAAAACAGTTGTTTGTCTCCTTATTTTACATTTAATATACATTCAAAGTAAATTTATTGCTATTATTCTATTATAGTAATGATTGTCTGGCTCCTTATTGTGGGTTGAAAAGTTACATAGTGTTGCTTTAAGTGAATGAATGTCAGTGACTATTTACATAAACATGCATATAATGCAAGTACCTTTTTTAGGTGTTTTTTTTTTTGTTTTTTTTTTGTGGCTAATGCACTCTCTTAAGCCTTTCATCTGACGTTTTGGTGAGTTTTAAACAAAAGATGTTCAAAGTGTCCCACAAGCAGAACCTGTGCCTCAAATATTGAGTCCCTAAATGATAGGAACCTGCTGCAGCTTCGTGAATGTAATGTTCAACATACACAAGACCCCTTCAAATCAGGTTGCTTCCAAGTGAGCTCTGTTCCATTCAAGTGTGCACCTCACATGGACCATAGACAATGACAAACAAAAAGAGCCTCATAAATTGATGACAAAAACATCACCTAACGTTTAGTTTTCCTGAGGTTGGAAAAAAGAGAACCAAAATAATGTTAAATTAAATAAAATGAAAAGAGGTCAAATGTGAAACACTGAGAATGTAGAATGCAATGGCAACATGCCTTATTTGCAATTGGGCTAACAGCACCATCTAGTGTGTTCCTTTAAAATATATATATATATATTTCCATTTGGTGCAGTTTAAAATTCCAGCTGTGAACACCCGACTGGGCCTTTTTTTTTGACAAACCAATTAGATTTTCTGTTTTGGTGCAAATTAATGAAGCGGACCAAAGTGTTAACACAACGTAACATTCAATATTAACAATAATCAAAGTTTATTAAAGTCTGCTTCAAATACCTTTTATTTCTCAGACAGAGACAGAACTTTTGTGTCTCTACGGTGACGTCTCTGTTTCAGCAGAGACGTACTCACAGTGGAAACGAGGCTAAATGCTGCACATGTAGTAAAAGCCTCCTTTAGTGAATTGTGCACAGTTCATCAGGATCACATACCTTTTTCCTTTCAGAGTAAAAGTCTGGAGAGTACTTTTCACTAGAACATCTAAAAATAATATAGTTTATATTTTGTTTTATTTGACTTTGTTTTGTTTTTTTTGCATTACTTTTATAACATAAGTATATCCATTTCTATTTCATATTATTTAGTTTGTTTTAACTTTTCTTGTCCTTAAAGCTGACTAAATGTTACTTTTCAGGACTCCAACGGGACTGACAGCTGACCGACACCAGGCCTGCCACGACCTCTTTTATGACAGAAGACCATTTGTACAGAAAACATCCCAAATGTAACTACCATGTTTTTTTTTTTGTTTTTTTTTTTGTTTTGTTTTTTAAATCTTATCAGTTTTAGGTTTTTCTCTCCCTTTTTGGTGTTGTGCTGTTTTTTTTTTGTTTGTTTGTTTGTTTTCTTTAGTTTTTTTCCTCAACATTTCCTTTTGGAAGTGTAAATTTTACTGTACTTTTTGGTACCTGTTTTGATTCTATTGTATTGTATGGGTTGTATTTTACATGTTAGCTTACTTTACAGTTTGGAAATCTTGGCACTGTAAAGGAGCTTTTTGAAAAAAATAAAACACTTTTCAGTAATGTTTTTGTTTCCCATGCTTCCAGGCTCTTACCAAGTCTTGGTTTAGGATTAAAACTAGCTTTGTTTCCATGATTCGGATTGGTTTTGTTCAGTATGGCACTTGTATTTGGCTTGTGCTTCCTCTGAGGCTTTATAAATTTCATACAAATTAAAATGTGCTGTACTAAACTGAACTGCACCGCTTTTTGGAAATATAGCTTCTAATTTTTGTTTCTTTATTTTGTCTAAAAGAAAATGGATCGCTTCATTTAAAATCTGATGAGCTGTTTCCCACATTTTTTGTAAAACCTCTTAATTCTGTGCAACGTTAGAAAAACCTAAGAACTAGGTTTTGAGTGATTTTTTTAAATAAAGTCTGTGTGGCCCTTTATTGCATTGTTTTTGGTTAAAAAAAATACTGCTCTATGCCGTTATTTTGTTCAATGCCGTAAGTTAATGTCTTGCTTAGTTTCCCTTTGTCACAACAGCTGAGCGTTATTAATAAAACCTGTTTTATCATTTGCATTTTTCATTGTTCCATGCGTGACTGTAATTAAATTCACTTTAATCCCAAAGGGGACTGTTTGATTGTAGAGGCTTGTTTTAGTCGGTAAGACCCCACCAGCACCAGTTTTACAGGGATTAGGTTAAGTAAAGAGAAAGGTATAATACAGGACTTCATTGATCCAACAGTGGGATAATTCACTAATGACACTTTTACCTACACTTTCAAAATAGACTAAAGCAATCAAAGTAAATTAGATTAACAATGCAACAAAAATATTTACAAAGTAATGAAACTAGCTGACGGGCTTTACGTGTTTGAGTCTAACTGCAGTGGCACTCCTTCCTGCACCGAGGCGTCTGCCGCTGAAGGAGCTGCTCACTCGCCTCAACAATAGAGTCCAGAACACTGGAGAGTGCAGGCTACAACAGAGTCCTGTAGGCTACCACAGAGTCCTGCAGGCTACCACTGAGGCCTGCAGGCTACCACAGAGGCCTGCAGGCTACCACTGAGGCCTGCAGGCTACCACTGAGGCCTGCAGGCTACCACAGAGGCCTGCAGGCTACCACAGAGGCCTGCAGGCTACCACAGAGGCCTGCAGGCTACCACTGAGGCCTGCAGGCTACCACAGAGGCCTGCAGGCTACCACAGAGGCCTGCAGGCTACCACAGAGGCCTGCAGGCTACCACAGAGGCCTGCAGGCTCAGAAGGTGGAGGCGACTGAGTGAGACCAATCTGAGCCCTGAATGTTCACAGCTGTGTGGGCTGAAGTCCTCCTGAAGTCGAACGTCATCAGTACTATCTCTTTGCTCTTGCTGGTCTTTAGCTAAAGGTGGTTGAGGACAGACCAGTCGATTATTGGTCCACAACAGTTCTTTTGTAAAACACACATTAAGGTAATAGTTGAAGCACTGAGAGAAAATAAGAGACTAATGCAGCTAGAATGCAGCTCAGGGCTAATCCAGAAGTAAACCAGGCTTAAGATAAAAATCACAAAGTGAACTGTTTCATGGAACAAAAATGACACCAAACTGAGTCTTTCAGGAAATTGTTTATATCAAACTCTGATAAAAACATGTCATCGTCTGGACTTCTCTGATGGAGCAGCAGACCAGAGGCTGTGAAGATGAACTGGACTCACACTCTGAGGCTCTCAAGCCTAGAACATAAGACCAAACTCCTTTAAAAATTAAATTAAAATTAAATTAAAGATTAACTCCATTACATCAGACAGTTCCTATCAGTACAGCTTTGTAACATGTTCTTAGTTGATCTGTTGTCTCCCTGTTTGGGTTTAGTCCTGGTTTAAATGTGTTTCTTTGATCTTTTCTGACTCACTACTGTCGGGGAATGCAGTCAAACAGAAAGTGTGAAAAAAGAGTAGTGCACTTACTCTTCCACATTCTGTTCCTGCAAAAACAAACACATTTTATGTCAATATACTCCGGCTTCCTCCCACCATCCAAAGACATGCATGTATAGGTTAATTGGCAAATCTAAAGTGTCCCTAGTGAATGAATGTGAGTAAGAGGACCTGTAATATACACGTTACAGGGTCTTGGGTCTGGGTTAGATTTAATCATTGTATTTTAATAATTAGGCTAGTCCTATCCTTTTTTTTATTTAATTTAGTCCTTGTTTAGTTTTGATTTTGTCTTTGATTGGTTTTCGATTAGTTCTGTTTCAGTTCTTGTTTAGACATAGTTTTGTCCTGGTCTTAGTTAGGTCCAGACTTACCTATGATCAGGACCAGAGATGTGATGACAAGGTACAGAGTTAAAAGCACAGACACAATGACAATCCCAGCAGTGCTGTCCTAAACAACCACAATATATTTAATAAACCATATTATTCTTATTCTTATTATACAGCCTTCCTTTTAGGGACAGGGGGTAGGACTGAGGGGAAGGGGGAAGTTTGAGAAGTGGGTCTGGGGCTTTTGTTCACTGACAGTAAACAGGACGTTTCTCACCTTGTCCTCGATGCCTGAGGGAGGAGTTTGGAGGCCCACTGTGGTTGGAAAGAGGTCTGTGCAGGTCATGTGACAAGATACAGAAACATAAAGTTTGCTTTGAGGAAAGTCAAGGACACGTCTATATAATATGTGTTTTTATGTTACTTATGTTAGAAATAAACTAAAATAAAGTCCCAGTTTATTTAAAATGAACCCAATCCACTCGTCCACAGAGTTTTTAAGGTTAGAAGCTGGTACCTGTCGTGAAAGGCTCATTTTCCAGATTCAGTGATGAGGATGGTTCAGCAGCTGAACATTTTAATCAAAAGAAGGAAAAAAAAGAATGTTATTCACAGCATTTAATACACCACTTAATATTTATTATTATCTGCATTTCACTTTGTTCACTTTTATGAGTCTATTACAATATGCAGGTCTACTCAAATACAAAAAACTTTACCTTTTTTAACCTCCAACTTGAAGTGTTGTTTTATGTCACTGAACCAGCCTGTGATGTCCACTCTACAGCTATACGTCCCCTCATCCTCTGTCGTCACGTCCACTATGGTCAAAGACACGTCCCCTCGGTCCAGACGTCCTGTTAGCTGATATTTCCCAGAAGCACCACGTCTTTCCATCACCGTTCTTCCGTCTGTGGAGATGATCATGTCTGAGCCACACATTCCTGTTCGAGGCAGCTCTCCTCGGGCCCAGCAGCTCTCTAGACCTCCAGTGTACGAAATATCATACGAACAATTCAGAGTGACGCTCTGACCAGTTTCCACAACGACCCTTCCAGCATTACTCACTGAAACACAACAGACCAGTCCTGGGTTAGACCTGGTTTAGTCTGTTTAAGTCCTGGTTTAGTTCAGTCCTGTTGTATTTAGCTTTGGTCTAAAACCTGTTCTAGCCCTGGTTCAGTCTGGTTTACCTGCCAGCACAGTCAACACAGTGCAGCAGAGGGTCTTCATTGTGACTCTGAGAAAGACACTGACGGAAATGAAGAAGAGACTCAGAGTTTTCAGAGGCAGGTTTCTAAAAAAGTCTGTTCCTCTTTTAACTCAGCTGTTCAACCACAGCCATGATTCTTTAATTTTATAATATATTGACTTAGTTTTGTTTAAGTCTTGTTTTAATGCTGGGTTAAGTTCTGGTTTAGTCTTTGCTGTAATCCTAGTTAAATTTGTTTAATAATTAATGTGTTTAACTTAAATGATTTCAGTTTAACTAATTTATTAGTTTAGATTTATTTAGCTTTGTTGTGTTTTCTTTTAATAAAACATATAAATCCCCTGAAAGTAGATAACTATTGAGAGAACTTTCTTCATTTGCAGCATGTTGAGCTGTCTCGGCCACCGTAAGAAGTATTTGGAGACAAACACCTAAGCAACAACTGGACATTGGCAGACAAACAGCACAAAAACAGGTCATAGGTTTATTTAATCGAGAGCAGCAGAGAAAGCACGTGATCCATCAGAGACGCTTCAGTCTGCTGCCATCAGGGAGGGGCCTGGAGTCTTCAGGACAGCTTCATCCAGCAGACTGTCAGGAAGCTCAACTCTCTCCCAGCCCTGCCCTCATTTGTCTGTGACCCCTGCAGCTCCCCACCCATCAACACTGACCCCTCAGGAACTGCTCTTATGAAGCGTGGTCACTAACCAGACTCAAGCTCCATCAGCACCTCCCACTGCCCCTGCACTGTTCACATCTGTTGTGTGCTTTGTTGTATTTCTTTTGGACTCTTTAGTTTGGTCGGATTATACTTATCTGCCCTCGTTTGCCTTTTTCTTACATTGCACTACATACACTACACTACATGTAGTTTTCACTAATGTTGGCTCCATAGGTGTGATGTAATTCTCTGGATGTACTTTACGTGTGGCAAAACTGACAACTTTTAACTCATGTAATATATATATATATATTAGATGCATTTATTAGTTGACAGTTTTCTAGCAGTCATCTTTCATTTTATCTCTGATGTCCAAGTTCTCCGGTGCATTAGAATTGGTCCACACCTGTGTATGAGATGCTGGGTTGTGTTTTTGAACAAGGCCAGAGGGTTAACTGCTGCTGAGGTGATTGTAGACTGTGGGCAGGTGAGGAGAAGGCAACAGGTGAGTCACATGACTAATCATGACAGTATAAATACTGAGAGAAGCTGGCAGGTTCTCAATCAAGAGAAACAAGCACAAACAGGTGAGAAAAGCTGTGTGAAAGGCACCATGTTATTGGAGCTATGTGATTATTGTCACAACGGTATGCAATGAGAGCTTTGACCTTGCCTGTTACCCTCTTCATTGAAAATCCACTTGGTTTAGTTTGACTGGTTTTAGTTTTACTGTACATTGTGTTGTGGTGTCTCTGAGCAGAAGATAAATCCCGCTCTGATGTTGGTGTTGGCTCTGGCCGTGTTGGTGCCCAGTTTTTCTGAAGGTGCCACTGAGTCCCGCTGTGAGCTCCGAGACCAGCTCAAGAGCACACTCAAGCATCAACATGTTACAGTAAACCTGAAGAGTCTGGCAACAGGTGAGTTACACTGGTCTAAGATCTCGTCTTAATGTTCAGATATGGATTAATAATGTTCAGGTCTGGACTGGAGCTGTGTGTAAAATCCTGGAGCACTGATCTGTTTCAGAAACTAAGTGACTGAAAAGGCTCATGCTCAGATATTTCCACAGCAACACAACTTGAATAAATACTTGATATCCATTCGCTCTTGTCTAGGCTTAGTTTATAAAATGGCATTAGAAACAATTGCATTATTCTAAAAGTAGAACACTACAGATAATTTAAGGAGAAACTGTTTCAGTAACTGGAACATATTAAACTAAATGTTTAGACGGTGATGCATTGGGATTGACACTAATCTTTTCATGAGCAAAAGCTACAGAAGATATTAAAACAGAACTGAGCTACTGTAGTGCTTGTCTCTCTTCCTGCAGTGATCTGTGAAGTGGAGAAAGTCATCAACTCTCAGAGGGTCACGGCTCCAACGACCGCTCCAACAGGGCCTCATATGACATTTTCTAATATGATGCGCATGACACCTGACGACGACTTTGCAACCTCAAGCCTTGGTCCACAGACAGGCCTTGTACTCAAAGATTGCATTGGTAAGATTTAAGGATTTAAGGATATTTAGTTATGACATTTGCATTTATAAAGCTGTTAATTTACTTTTATCTTCCTGAAGATGTCAACAATGGTGAAGTTAAGCCTGACGTCCAATGCATCACGAAGCATTTCGACTGGTAAGTGTATGTGCTGCTTATATTTCAGTCAGTGGCGTATACAGGGCTAATGACTACAAATGGCTTAAAGTTTAGCAGCAAGGAGGTGTGACCAACAAACTCCAGCTGTTTACATATTCACACTGATGCAGTCCATAATTACACAAATTACCAAGTCAAAGCTTAGACTCTGGGACACTGCAGTGATTTCTTGGGGCTCAGTGGTAGAGGGGTTGTCCTATAACCTGAAGGTTGGCAGTTTAATTCCCCAGTTCATACTGTTGGGCAAGACACTTAACCCACGTTGCCTCCAGTGTGTGAAGTGACTGCAGAGGTGTTTGGTGGAGGTCAGAGAAGGCTGTGGGCACTGTGTATGGCAGCCCCTCTGTCTGCCCCAGGTGTGACTGGGGTGAATAGAAGCAGTTTATAAATGCATGCCATTTACCGTCTTGTTACTGAAACACACTTTCTCTCGTCAGGATCTTGAAGAATGCCAGTCCTGAATGTAGCAGTGTTTCTCCCACTGACTTCTTCAAAAGCTGTTACAACTGAGCCATGTGGAGTCTCTGAAGAAATGTCAGAAAACTTGAATTTGACTGAGAAAATTATCAAATAAAAAAATGAACTTAAATGTTTACATTGCATGCATTTATTCCTTATGCCCTCAAATTGTGTGACACTTGACTTTTTGTGGCAAAAGGACAGAACGGCCTTAAAATCATACATTTCTCCCATCAACCACCTTGGGTCTGCTCAAAATATAAGATGACCTAAACGCAAACCTAAAAAATGTATTTAGGAAAATGCCATTCAGCTCTAGACCCATGCATGGCTTTAAAGTATCTCTGAAGTCATGTGACACCCACGGGTCAAGAGGGATTTGAATATGCAGTCCCTGATTTCAGGAGTGGAACAAAAAATGTGCACACATCTACTTAGCATGATTGGGTTTTAGGCATCATAGCAATGATTTGCCAAAACCAGCAAGTATGAAGATGAAAGCCACTCACCGTTTGTGCAAAGTGACTAAAGACTGTTAACAGTTGGTAAATCAAAAATGTTGGCTGGTGAAAGGCTAGATCAAGGAGGGTACAGCACCAAATGAAAGCTGTTTGCAGACAGAGTCTGGGGGCCTTGTTGATTGGGTAGTTATGATTTAAAGAGCTTGACAAATGACTTCAACCGACCACTGAATGAAGTTATGTTCTGAAGGCGCCAAACCATCAAGTTGTATGTAAACTTAGAACTGTATAGTGTCTTTGTAGATTGAAAAATTAACTCTATTCTCTCGGTCATGAGTCTGTTTGTGAAATGTTATTCAGGTGTATCCTTTGATATGATGCTAATCCAAACTAATCAATGCCACGTCTCTGTGGACTACGTCTTATCAATGTCCAAGGATGTTCTGTTTGAGTGGCACACGCTCAGAACAAGGTAGATACCAGGTGAGAACATGACCTTTATCTTTGTTCCAGTCTAGCCCTCACAGTATCAATGGTACAGCACGATACAAGTGTTATTTTAACACTCTGAATCATGAGAGGAAATCCTGCTGCTGCGTTCAAAAATATCAATGACATATAGAGAAATAAAATGTTTCCATCTCTTACACATACAATAAGTTCTCTCAAAGACCTTCTTCAAACCGTCTTAAACGACCAGAGTCCAGTCTGAGACCAGAATAAAACCAGACTGAGACCAGAGAGAGTCCAGACTGAGACCAGAATAAGACCGGACTGAGACCAGAGAGAGTCCAGTCTGAGACCAGAATAAAACCAGACTGAGACAAGAATAAGACCGGACTGAGACCAGAATAAGACCGGACTGAGACCAGAGAGAGTCCAGACTGAGACCAGAATAAGACCAGACTGAGACCAGAGAGAGACCGGACTGAGACCAGAATAAGACCGGACTGAGACCAGAGAGAGACCAGACTGAGACCAGAGAGAGACCGGACTGAGACCAGAATAAAACCAGACTGAGACCAGAATAAGACCAGTCTGAGACCAGAATAAGAACGGACTGAGACCAGAGAGAATCCAGACTGAGACCAGAATAAGACCGGACTGAGACCAGAATAAGACCGGACTGAGACCAGAGAGAGTCCGGACTGAGACCAGAATAAAACCAGACTGAGACCAGAATAAGAACGGACTGAGACTAGAGAGAATCCAGACTGAGACCAGAATAAGACCGGACTGAGACCAGAATAAGACCGGACTGAAAACAAAGTCTTTATATATTCTTTTTTTTCCTAAACATGATATTGTCGGTGCACACTTTTCCTTCATCCTTGTTTTTTCAATGACTTTGACAAAGATGATAAATCAAATTATTACAATGTCATTGTTATAAATGTTTAGTCACTGCTTGAATCTAATCTTGTTTCTCCTGAGTCTTTGTTCCTCACAGATTGTCTCTGATGCGTGTCATCAGCTGAGATATTGTAAAAGAAAAACAGATGCTGAGTGAGCTCTTCTTTGGACGAGAGCCAGTCTGGAGTGACACTGAGGTTTTGGTCCTGAGTGTATAAATACTGAGAGAACCTGAGCACACTTTACTGCTGAAGCCAGAGGAACAAGAACCACCTGGTGAGAAATATCTGCTCTATTTTTATCTCTTTGTTTCATTCCCTTTTATTCTTGAATTTTCATTATATTATTGTTTTATTAGTTCATTTAAATGCATTTCCCGTGTCATGTTTTAACAGGTTTTGTTAATGCAGTGAATGTTATAAACCAAATATTTATTAAACTTAAGGCCATGAGCAGAAATTGGTACAATGCAAAACTTGAGCCACACAATAATATTATTATGCGTTTATGCACATTTGAAGGATTTTTAATGTCAATGTTTGTGTTTAATCTCTGTAGAAAATGAATGCTGCTCCGCTGCTGCTGTTGGCTCTGGCCGTGTTGGTGCCCAGTTTTTCTGAAGGTGCCTCCTGGTCCCGCTGTGAGCTCAGAGACCAGCTCACGGACAGTGCCATGCTGCGAAAGATGAAAGAAAAAGTGAAGAGTTTGGCAACAGGTGAGAGTTATTCTAGAAACATCTCCATATAAGAGGTCACACATCAGACAACCTTCCTCCCTCATTCATTCTTTATGGGCTTTTTAGATTGACCAGTGTTTTTTAAATAAAACCAGAAAAGAAAAGCAAAGAACAAAAAGATCAAGGATCAGGATCAATTTGCACTTTCTCAGTTTGACAGCATCTAAAATATAAAGCTGGTGATTGTGAGCCCTCATCCACATGTTTCCAGAGAATTTTGTGAACAATTATTCAGTGTGTGGGACTCTTGTCTTTGTGCAAAATGAACAAGAGGACCTGTCTTTGAAGCAGAAATATTTAAAGTAAAACTCTGAGCTACATTTATCTTTCTTTTTTCTGTGTCGTGTGACTTCCTGCAGTCATCTGTGAAGTGGAGAGGGTCGCTCCAGTCCTGGCTCCAAACTCTACCCCCAGCTCCCCCATCTACACTGACTCCCCGATCTACACTGACCCCTCAGACCCCTCAGACCCCTCGGACTCCTCTGACCCCTCAGACTCCTCTGACCCCTCTGACTCCTCTGACTCCTCTGACTCCTCTGACTCCTCTGACCCCTCTGACCCCTCTGACCCCTCGGACCCCTCTGACCCCTCGGACCCCTCGGACTCCTCTGACCCCTCGGACCCCTCGGACTCCTCTGACCCCTCTGACCCCTCAGACTCCTCTGACCCCTCAGACTCATCTGACCCCTCGGACTCCTCTGACCCCTCGGACTCCTCTGACCCCTCGGACTCATCTGACCCCTCGGACTCCTCTGACCCCTCAGACTCCTCTGACAACACTGCGGGAGCCCGCCGTAAACGAGGAGCACATGGCAAGAAGGGGCACCAAGATAAAAAATCTAAGGCGTCTCATGAGGAGGACAGCGGTGAGAAGAAGCACGGACACAGAGGAAGGAATCTGGACGACAACATCAGAACCTGCTTAGGTAAAGTTTAAGGCTTTCTACTGTTCTGATACATGTGCAGTAATAACACTAACTCTGAGCTGTTTCTCTCTGAAGCTGGAGTCAATGGTGACGTTACTGTGGACGTTAACTGCATCAAGAAGATTTACCAGATGTAAGTTCATGCGTTGCTTTATTATGGTGTAGTTAAAACATTAAGGCTGGGTCATGAACGGTTTGTAAAATGACCTAAAAGCTTCTTAAGTGAAAGAAATAAAATCAAAAATGAGGATGTTATCTAGGCTTTATCAAGGATTCTAATGAGAAGTTTCAGTCCTGGACAGAAGCCGTGTCCAATCACAGCTTCTTCTGAAAACCAAACCCACTCTGTTGGTTCCAGCGCTGAAACTGTTCATATCCTGCTGAACACAAACCTTTACTTTCCTCAGGATCCGGAGGAAGGCCGGTTCTGAATGTCGCAGAGTTTCTCCCACTGACTTCTTCAAAGGCTGTTCAAACTGAGCCAGAGTCACTGAAGCTCCTGAAGAAACATGAGACAAAATAAAAAATCTGTCTTCAGGTTTGAAATGAAGTGAAGGTGATTCTGGAGCGACACAACTGAATAAATAAAATGAAATAATGGCTGATTAAAGAGATCTACATCCAGGTTTTTGGTCTTTTGCCTGTGTTGGGTGAATGTAATGTTAAACTGGTCATGACCCAAAGGTTCAGTCCCTGGTTTATGACATTTTCAGTCCAATATTAGTCCCAGATTAAATCCTGGTTTAAGCCTCATTTTGACCTGCTTTCGGTCCCATTTCAGTCCTCGTCCAGTTCTGGTCCCAGGTCTAGTCTCAGTTGCCCTGGTTTAGTTCTAACATAGTCCTGGTTTAGATCTGGTTTAGAGCTGATTTTGTCCTGGGTTTAAACCAGAAAAAGAGTCCTCTCCTCAGAGACGTCTGTTTATGATGACGTTAATAAAGCTGGCTCTGGAGTAAAAACTTTATTAGGTCATAATTTAAACTTTATCTGTTTGCCAAGACTTTTTAAATAAACATTTACAGTTAGGTCTTTAGTTAATGTTGGTCTTGTCCGCTACAACAACGGATTTGATCAAATTGACCATGTCCATTAGTCTGTCTGCTTTCATGGTTTGCAGTTTAGAATAAAATCTGGAAACAAATCGTCCACTCCTCTGGCAGTCCAGGACAGTCTTCTCTAATACATGAGTTTACAAAAAAAAAACAATAAAAAATATCTATCACAAAGCCACATAATTGCTTACGTTTCAATAATATAACTTTAAATATGATCAACCTTAACCTGATGATTAAAACAAAAGAGAGGGAAAGAAAAACTGAAAGGCTAATGTAAAACCTACATTGTTCACTCCAAGAGTAACCTCCGCAGCGACTGACTTTTTTCTGCTACACTATAATAAAAACTAATATTTTCACTCTCCAGCATCTTAAGCATAAAAGCAGGGTTCGAATTACGGGGGAGCTAAGGGGAGCTCGGCTCCCCTGAAAAGGACCTGGGCTCCCCTGAAAGCCTACTTTGAGACATTTAGGGGGAGCTCTAAAACACTGTCCATTTTTTGTGTCGCATATAGATTTAGATTTTCTGTACATTAAGGTTCCTGAAATAAATGATAATATTAAAAATGTGTCAATGTTGTGTGTTTATTCGCTCATTACATTACTATTTCCGAACACTATTTTCCGCTGTCTCCTGCTGTGACCATCTATGCGTGGCGGCGCTGCACTGAAAGTACTACGTTTACGTCACTACTTGAACTTCTCACTGAGTTGGTATTTGAATGTTAGCTTAACTTCAAGTTCAAAACATACTTTATTCGTTTTTTGGGACACTGTGGATATTCATAAGAATGTCAAAAAGAAAGCACCAAGCTCAGTCAATTTGGATTTATAAAACAAACGAAGAGGAGTGATGACAGCGCACCAGCTACAACTAGCTTGCCGGTGATACCGCCGCCGCCGCAAAAAGTTGTTGCTAGTGACAGCACCAGCTTCAGATTTAAGGTAAGAATCATGGAATTAGCTACTTACTTGATCTGTGCGTTTGTGAGGATTGGCCCTAATCCTATTTAATATTGATGCATTTTTTTTATGATTGTTATGTGAGTTACTCTGTTTTTTTAATCATGATTTTATCGTGATCTGATGTAAGCCTAAGCGCGGCTAACTCAGAACCGTGGACAGAGCTGTTTGCCCTAACACTGACAACACTGACTGACGCTTGTGTTATATAGTAAACAGTTAAAGTAAACAATAGGTTTACTGTAAACCTATTGTTTTAAATGCCCTAACATGCACCAAAAGCGTTAAAGTCAGTCAGGGAGGATCGGAAATAGGGCTCCCCCGAAAGCCACTTTCTAATTCGAACCCTGCATAAAAGCCTCCAGGTGCTGTTGTAAAAGAAGAAGTCTGTTTTGGATTCATTTTAGGAAGAGCTTTTTTCATAAGCTCCCTGTGTTTAAGACTGAGCACAAACGTGTCTGCAAGCCCCTGTACGCATCAGTAATAGCGCTAAAGGGACTTTAGTGCCATTACAGTGCCATTTATGCCATAAATGAAGCACCGTTTCCGTAGTGTAGTGGTTATCACGTTCGCCTCACACGCGAAAGGTCCCCGGTTCGAAACCGGGCGGAAACAAAGTTATTTTTATCTTACGATTTTTAATCGATTTCCCATTTTCTTTTAAATATTTTGTTTTTGAGAGAAAATGGAGCAGTGATATAAATTCCAGCACTCTTTGAAACTATCCATTTCGCAGTGAACTGATTTTATAAACTATGCCAGTCCCCTCTCCGTCATCGTTTCCGTAGTGTAGTGGTTATCACGTTCGCCTAACACGCGAAAGGTCCCCGGTTCGAAACCGGGCGGAAACATAAAGGTTTAATTTTATCATTTACATTTTTAGTGTTCGAAAAGATAGACAGGCACATTTATTTCATTTTATGCTTAGCTTATTTCAGCAGCATTGACATTGAAAGAAAGTGATGGAAAAAAAAATAAAAACATACAAAAACGTGCAGGTGAAAATGACAATCTCCTTGTAATGCCGTTAACGTTAACCTTAACTGTTAAACTATTTTCCAGACACACAGCGGACTTTATTTGATTAGTGTGTGTTACTATTATCACAACTGCGACCAGTGACAGCAATAAAGCACTCTCTGAATGGATTTTTTAGTTTCCCACGTTACAACCCTTCTTTACAAAACTACAACACAGATTAAGGAAAATGTTTATAGGCTTAACTTTAGTAAAAATGTAAAAAAAAGGCAAAAATGCTTTACAGATTTTTCACAGCAGTAGCAAATGCTGATGTATTTATAAAGTGTCACATTTATTTTACTTTAAGTACTTTATTTTGCACACGTTCTGAGCTTTTCTGTCTTTTGTGGCTATAGTTCTGAAGTTTGTGTGTCAAGATCTGCCACTGGCTCCAAGTTGTAGAAAAGGTGCTTTGACAATCACAAAAATCTGTGAGGTTTATGCTTTTATTTTGAAGAGACTTTATCTTTACTTTATCGTAAAGTGAAAAGGAGTGTCGTGAACACATGTGCACTTAGACCATAGATTGTAAACTTAGACATATGTGCCACCAAACGGCATTAAACGTAACTCTTGAGTTAATAGACGTGTTTAATAAGGCTTAATAAGCTGACGAGGGAACACGGTTTGTTTTTAATCTTTCTCAATATTCTAGTTTTGTTCTGTATTTTCACATGTCTTTTTAAAGTATCCAGACTGTATTTTAGTAACAGCAAAGTGCGCGAGCATCTCTAATGAAAGCTAACTAACTAAAAGGCCATAGTTGGAATGTGTCTCTATGTTTTACACAGAACACCAAGAGTAATTACACAAGTCATAATAAAGGTAATTAAAAGGTATTAATGTTAAGGTTGTAATTGATTGTTGTCATCTGTTTGTAGCTCTTACGGCGATGTTCAACATTTCACTCAAAGTTTTCAATAAACAAACAAGTGACCCATCGGTTTGAGAGTCAGACCGTCAGCGGGGGATGCCACAGGCGCTAAAAGCACTTGTCTCTTTCTGGCGAAGAGCTCACCGCAGCTGGAGAGTTCAGAGACTCAGCAGACAGTAAGGGCCCTTTTAAAAACACTGTGTGTGTATCTGACCAGTGCATGAGTTCTGTTTGTGTGCCAACAGGTCACCGATACCTGACCTATGTTTTAAATGTACCATAGTATAGCCTACTAATATAAAATGGACCATGAAGAGTGCAAACATGTCACATAAAAGCATCCCAGCCACACATAAATAATATAATTTAGGTAAAATAGCTACTGAAACAGAAATACACATTCTTTCCACTGATTGTGTTTTTAGCTGCAGAGAGATTTTTTGAAGACAGTCAGATTTTTTTTTTCTTCCTGAGTTTAATATTTTTTGTCTGTAACAGGTACAAGAAACAACCACAGACAGGTCATAGAGAGTCAACAAGAAGACTAACACAAAACTATACTCTCACGCAAAATGAACAGCACCAACTTCTCTAATCTCAATAAGCTCAATGATTATCTTAAAAGTATTTCATCCTCTACTGTTTCTGTCGAGGTTTTGTGTCACAAACCGGTCCTTCGATGTTTGTCATGTGACTGATTTATCTTCATGAGCTTTTTTTTTTTTTTTAAGAACGTTTTGGGTCTGTAGGAAAATTCTTATAAATAGAAAGATGCCGCAAATGTCATCGGGATTTATTTTATTAAAGTAGTCCTGCACAGAGATTTTAAGACTATACAAATGACCCTTATCTGTCAAGTTAATCCTGTGTTTCTTTATTAAATAGTGCTATATTATAGATGTATCGTCTATCTTGTATAGCCAGTGCATAAAATGGTTTATATAGTTAAATTAAATCATTATGCACTATACTTGCAGGCCTAATGCAGTTTGTTCTCAGAGCCAGAGGAAAATTTATTTTGTATGGTCCAACATAAACATCACAAAAACAATTAAACAGACTCTTAAAGGAAGTGGTCTTAAGTAGATTTTTTTTTTTTTTTAAAACAGCCTATCATCACAGGCTTTTGTGACAATAATGGTTTTGTGGATTAGCCTGTACTTTTATTTGTGAAAACTAAACTAAACTAAAGTTCACATTGTGACTTTTGTTAAAACACACAACCCAGCCTTTTAATGTAAAAAATATGAATTTATCCTGGTTTATAACAGTCCCTGGTGGTCAACCCACTGAAATGGAGTCCAGTGACTCCGCAAACCACTGGCTGCAGGTTTAGCGTGTTCAGGTTCAATTCTCCTGTGCATTGTGCCAATTTTTATTTATTTGAGCATCATTTCCTTGAGATGAAGCACACCGTCACAGTCAAATCCAGATAGAAGCATTATAGCGCCACACTGTGGGGGAAAAAAGGAAAACTCAAAAAACGTAGACAATGGCTTTGACAAAATTACAAGCTCATTTGCCTTTTTTACATTTTAGGGAGAAGCATTTCTCCTATGTGTTTTGTGGAATATGTAGATGGATAAATAATATGTTTTGTGGAATATGTAGATGAATGAATAATATTTTTTGTTGTTGTTTTTTGACACATACTTATCTTTTAAAGAAAGCACAAAACCTGAACCTGTAAAGTGTGCGTGATTTACCGGCAGATCTCTCCTTATCGCTCTGATTGGCTAGAAGTTGCGTCACTCACATTTCACGGTCTGTGATTGGTTGAAGGGCGGGTTATTCATTGAATGAATACAGGAAGTGTGCAGCGTGAGACTGCAAATTGACGCTGGTCGAAAGCACAGTAAGTCAGATACACTGCCGAGTTTGGGCATTTTTTTTCTTTGAGTGACTTAAATTGTAAGACATTCGTGTTAAGTACACGCGGAAGTCACAGATATTTGTGTTTTTTACCTTTCAGAAGCTAATCTATTTGCTAAACATGTGCTAACGGTAACTAGTTTCTCAAACGTGGGATTAAAGCTAGCTCTATTTGCGTTGAATGGCATTTTTCTCTCAAAAAGTGATATTTATTTTAATTGCAGATAGATTTTCTTACCCGGTCATCTCGAAAGTGAAAGATAAATACGACCAAATGCAGATAACTGTTACAAAGTTTTTTTCAGCAACTTTCGGATTTATCTTACCTAAGTATACTTCAGTTTGGCTCATTTTACACAAACAGCACTGAATAATTTTGAAGTAATGGCATTTAAAACAATAACGGACCTAATACAGTTACGAGAATGAATAATACACAAAAGTTAATACCTGCTGGAAATGCTCAATTCATTTTTCGAAAGTGAAAGAGAAATCTGACCAAAGTCTAAAATCTCTTGTTAAATCACTGCTATAAAGTCATCTACATGTTTTTATTTATTTTTTTATTTCTTAATTTGGTGATAAAACCATCTTTACCAAAAATATAAATCACAAAAAACCCATCCACTCATTCTTAACCCTTGTGGACCCCTCCAATTTATAACCATCTGGGATTGCTTGAGGTAAAAATGTACATGCACAAAAGAAGCTACAAAGTCATATTATTTTATTTAGCGTAAATCTCTTAAACCACTTATGCTCAGCTCCAAACTACCAAATATTAAGTTTTTTTTTTTTGTTTTTTTTAAGCAGGAACAACATTGATTCCAGAGGGAGCACAATTTTAATCTGACACCACATAAAATACTAATCCAATGAAATCAATGTTGATGCTACTTTCTGTGTTTTTATATATATATATATATATATATATATATATATAAAGAATAGAGACAACACATGGTTAAAACCCTGACAATTACTGAACATCTGGTAGTTTTGAGCAGAGCAAAAGTGGTTTAAGAGATTAATGCTAAAAAAATATAAATTTTTACAGCATTTTTTTGCATTTCCATTTTTGTCTTGAGGAAAACTGTCAGGCATGTATACTAGACCTGTGAGAGTCACTGACCTTAGATTTAAGAAAATGTGTTAAAAAGAAACATTCTTGCAGAATTTTTTGCCATAATGCTCATAATCAAAAAAGATAAATGTACAAAAAAAAACCCCTAAGGGGTCCCTGAGGATTAATCTCTCTTTATCTGTCAACAGTTCTTTATTTGCTGCTTCAAGCTTCAGACTAAAGATGGTTGACTCACAGTACTACCTCCCAAACGACATTGGTGTCTCTTCGCTCAACTGCGCTGAGGCCTTTCGTTTGCTCTCACCACAGGAAAAGAAGTACGCCCATTACCTGTCGCGAGCAGCTTGGTATGTGTACTCACAAAATCACCATGTGTCCAGTCTGTTACCATTGTCTTGTATTAATATGAGTAAAACGTTGTTGATTTAGGTATGGTGGCCTCGTGGTGCTGCTGCAGACGTCTCCAGAGTCGGCAAACATTTTTGTTTTGCTGCAGAAAGTCTTCAGAAAGCAAACGCCTGCAGAGCTGGAAACGGTTGCCACAGCAGCTGGGCTCAGCTCTGAGGAATACCAGGTGAACAGGGTTTTTCTTTTTTAATACTTGTGTCCAAACGAAGGCAGTGCAGCCAATGGAAATAATGCTCTTGTTGTGTGTGATCTCTAGGCCTTTTTGGTGTTTGCAGCAGGTCTATATGCCAACATGGGAAACTACAAGTCCTTTGGAGACACAAAATTTATTCCAAATCTACCCAAGGTATGAGCTTAAGTGGTGACAATTGAGTGTCTGCTTATAAATATTACACATGAAAGCTATGTTTCTTCATGCTTCTGGTTTTTCGTTCCTTTTAGGACAAGTTTAAAGCTCTGATTTGGGCCAGCCAGGCATTTCAGGAGCAGCCGACTGAGATGAAGATGATCTGGGACAGCTGCTCTTGTCTCCTCTACTCTTTAGACGACAAACAGAAACAACTTGGTCTCGGCAACAAGGTAGTATTCAAGAAAGCATGTAACTTTCCAAAAGACAGCTAGCTTTTTATGGATTGTAACACTACTATTATTGTTTTGGCTTGTCTATCTAACAGGGGATTACAACCTACTTCTCAGGAAACTGCAGTCTGGAGGACGCTGAGGTGGCGCAGAAGTTCCTAGACTCAAAGGTAAACCTGATCAGAAGGGGTAGGGTTCACTGAGGCCAGGGATTAGCATTTTTGACAGTTTTCTGTGGGTTTTCTTCTGCTTTTTCCAAAGACGTAGATCTGAGATTGTGTGAATTGAGAAGTCTCCAATATATTCATATGTATTAATGCGTTTGCTTTAGAAACTCTCTGCATACAACACCCGTTTGTTCAAGAAAGACGATGGAGGGAAGACCTGCTATGAAGTGCGCTTGGCTTCAGCTGTGCAGCAAGGTCAGTATAGTATCTGTTTACCCCTGCTAAAATACATGGTACACACAAAACCTTAGCACAAATCTGACGTTAAACATGTTAATCATAATCAGAACATTTTTAAATATGCTCTTTTATAGACTGTGCTGTAAATGGAGAATGTGAGTCCTGTTGTGGCACCTTCAGCTTTGAAGACAAACACTTTTCTGTGACCAGAGGAGACTATGCTCCTCTCATGGAGAAAGTCTGTTTTTACCTGCAACAAGCACAGGTGAGACAGCTATAGATGCTGTAGAGAAATGTTTCCCAAACCTTTTTTCAGCTGACCCATATTTTAAAAGACCAAATGACTTGTGACAGAATTTCCGGTTTGTTTTAGCGTAATTGTGATCAATTTAGGGTTGTGGGTGTGTTCCAACAACAGGGGGACCACACTCCTTAACCTCCCTGGGAAAGTCTATGCCAGGATACTGGGGAAGAGAATTCGGCTAAAAGTCAAACCTTGAATTCAGGAGAAACTGTTTTTGTTCCGGTTGTGGAACACTAGACCAGCAAAAAACGCTATCTTTGCTTTATTTATTTTTTGGCTACCCAAATAAAATCTCCTGCGACCCACTTTTAGGTCAATACCCAGTGTTTGGGAACCACACTGTATAATTATGCTTTGTTAATTAAACAGTCATTTGCTGCCGATGAGAACCAAAGGAAGATGATTGAGGAGTACAGACGTAGCTTCAGTTTAGGCTCAATTGATGCTCATAAAGAAGGCTCCCGCTACTGGATCAAAGACAAGGGGCCAATTGTTGAGAGGTAACCGTACTTTGAACCTGTGACAAACTGATTTGATTGTTCTATGTCTTTTATTGAGTTTGACTTGTGACTTTTTCATTTTTTTTCTTTCTAGTTACATTGGTTTCATTGAGAGTTATAGAGATCCCTTTGGGTCAAGAGGAGAATTTGAAGGTAACATAATTGAATGTGCCTCCAAAAAAAAATAAAGAAAAGAGTAATTTATTAGGACATAAATTACTGTTTAAATTTCTTTGTAGGTTTTGTTGCGGTTGTGAACAAAGCGATGAGTGAACGTTTTGCTAAGCTGGTGAGTTCAGCTGAGGTGCTGCTTCCTGAGCTGCCGTGGCCCAAAGAGTTTGAGAAGGACACGTTTCTTAAGCCAGACTTTACCTCACTGGATGTTCTTACTTTTGCTGGAAGTGGAATACCAGCCGGCATCAACATCCCCAACTGTAAGTGCACACGGACACAAATGAAACTCGGTGTAGTGAATAATAAACTGTATAATGTATTATAATCATGATCTGTTTGTATCTAGATGATGATATCAGACAATCGGAGGGTTTTAAAAACGTGTCTCTAGGCAATGTGTTGTCTGTCGCCTATTCCACAACTAAAGAGAAACTGACTTTCCTGAAAGAAGAGGATAAGGTGAGGCTCTGGACAAAAAATCCTAAATATCAGCGCAGACTCCTGCTCACTAATGTACACTGTTTTAGGATTTGTTTATTAAGTGGAAAGGCCCCTCCTTCGAAGTGCAGGTCGGGCTTCATGAGCTGTTGGGACACGGCAGTGGAAAGCTGTTTGTCCAGGTAAGTACTTTTTGCCAACTGCCAACGGTTTGTGACAGTTTTTTATTGACTGTTCATCAACTTTCTCCAGGACGACATGGGCAAGTTCAACTTTGATCAGGACAAGGTGATTAATCCAGAAACCGGTGAACTGGTAAGTGTTGTGTGGTTGGTTATAAATCCCAGTTTTATTCAGTGTAATGGATTACTCCAGGCTCTGTCTGTTTGTAGGTGTCCAGCTGGTATCGGGGCAGTGAGACATGGGACAGTAAATTCACCACTATTGCTTCGTCCTACGAGGAGTGCCGTGCAGAATGTGTGGGACTGTATTTGTGTCTTAACCCAGAGGTGCTCAGGTATAACAATGACAGTGTAGAAGTAGAAGACACGATTTGCTAGATTGGCTACATTTTCTGGCTGCAAAATTTGTGATCTAATATTCTTTTCTCTGTTGCAGTATTTTTGGCACTGAGGGCCAGGATGCACATGATGTGGTGTACGTCAACTGGCTCAGTATGGTCAGAGCTGGGCTGTTGGGTCTGGAGTTTTACACCCCTGAGAGCAAGAGCTGGAGACAGGTATCCTGTTATACTTTCTTCTAATAAGTCTCTGTTCTGTGACAAATGCAGTCAAGTCACATGTTGTCTGTGTGTCTGTCTCAGGCCCACATGCAGGCCCGGTTTGTGATCTTAAATGTGCTGCTGGAGGCTGGGGAGGGCCTGGTGGGTCTGGAAGAGGTGACCGGACAAGACGGCAAACCTGACGCTTTTATCACGTTGGACCGTAGCAAGATTCACACTGTGGGCAAGAGCGCCATCAACAGGTTCCTCTGTAAACTCCAGGTACTTTACGTTCACTGCGAAGAATCGACCTGTGCTCATGACCCCGAACTATAAAACATACTCAAATCTATGTAACAATTTTCTAGGTGCTAAAAGCAACAGCGGATGTTGAAGGGGGAAGGGCACTTTATGAGAAATACTCCACGGTGAGCGATAGTGGTCCTTACAACTTCCTGCATCTGCGAGAAACAGTGCTGCTACGAAAAGAGGCTCGCAAGATGTTTGTCCAGGCAAATACCAGAATCAAAGGTTTTTTTTTTTTTCTTCACAGCACCATTACTTTTTGTTCCCTCTGTATATATGTGGGCTCATTACAATAGACCATAAAATACTACTTGCAATGTTTTTAGGGGACAGTGTGGAGCTGGTGGAGTACGAAGGCACTGCGGCCGGTTTAATTACCTCTTTTACCGACCGCTTTCAAGACGACGCTGAGCAGCTGGAGGCTCACCTTTTGGAACTTAGCCAAAAAGACACTGCCTGCTGGTGCTGATTGTGTCTCACCATTTCTTTTTTGTGCAAGATATAAACTGAAATCAATTGCTTTATTTCCAACTGGGAATATGAATGGATGCATAATGTTAAAAAATAAAACGGCACAACTATGTTAAAGGGAGCACTCACTGTATGTGTGTAGCTAAAGTAACTCAGAACAAGATCATGTTTAAGCTGCCAACAAAATAATCACAACTCATTTAAATGCATAATGTTTAATACTTCACAGATCCAGCTATGCTTTTTTAAAATGACACTGATGCATTAATCATTGTATGTTAAATTTAATCTGCACAAATTTTCTTTGATATTATCTTTTATTAAAATAAATCTTCAGTGTTTGCAACACCACACAAGTATACAGTGCTTCATAAAATCAAATACTGTGTTAGAGTTTGAGCTAGTGTTGTAGTACCTAAGATTAGTCTTGAACAGGAGTGGGCAAGTATTTTTGATCCTGGGGCTCTTGTGGAGGGCCGGGCTTATGGAGAACTTGTGCTCAATTAAAAACACATTCTTTTGCCTATAGCTTAAATGTTTGAACTACATTCAACAAAGACAAGCCTCACGCAGCACAGTCACAGCTGCAGCCTCCTCAGCTTTGCATCCACTTTAGCATTTTGTTCTTTTATGTACTGAACTACATGCACAGTATACTGTTTTTTAACATAAGCTTCCAGAGAGTCACACAGACGGGTTAAGGTCAAGTCTGGCCTAAGGTCTTATATAAATTACAGTAACATTATCAACATAATTGTAATTTGATGGAAAGTCTCTTAAAATAACAAAAAAAACATATCTCCTGACCCCTCCTTCACACAAATGCAATCTGTGAATTCATCAAAGCTGTAAAATGGACCCTGCAGCGTTTAAATTTTACGCACTGGTCTTAGTCTTGACTCGATTTAAGTCTCTAAAACATTCTGATTGTGGTTAATTCTCTCCTGACTCCTGATTCTCTCCTGGTGCTTTTAATTTGAAAAGTCTGAATATTAGCTAACATTGCTGTACACACACACCAACTGTAATTATAATCTAATACTAATAAATACTCCAGCTTGTGTTAAATGCCATACTATCATATGTTTTAGGTCACAATACTATAACTATATTACTAAAAGGGCTTTGCTGCCATGTTGATTATGCAAAGATTTTTAACCTGTTTCTGAGGACCACATTGAATGCAGCATCTGTGAGTGTGCTCGCTACAACATATCTTGAAGCACTATGTTGAGTGAGTCTCTTCAGTTGCCTCTTGACAACTCAAACAACTAATGTCTCTGTCGTTTAAAGAAGCAGTGTTAATCCACTGAACCAACTCATTTTCATCCTGTTCCTCTGCTTTTTTACCCACAACATCCTCAGCTCCAGACAGTTGCTTATCTGCTTTCAAAATGGCTGCTGGTGTGTGATATGCATCTTCAGCCATTTGAGCTAGACATGAAGGAGAGGTGAATGGAGAAAGCGGGAAAGGGATCTTAGCAGATGGTGACGGTGAAGGATAAGGCGATACAGAGGGGGAAGTGCTGGGAGAACCATATGTAGAGAGGGTCAAGGGTTTTTTGGGTGTTTTGGGAAAAAAATAAGGAGGGAGTGATGAATTGACCACAAGGGAAGGTTGCATGTAGTCAGATTCTTCTGCAGGAGTTTTCTCGACGGTTGGTAGCTGCCCTTCTTCTTCTTCATCAATAACTTTACCAAAAGCTTCCTGTGTCTTTGGCAGAGATATGGATGAAGGTTCCACATAGTCCTCATTGTTAAAGTCCTGAACTGCTGGAGTAGTATCCTGTGCAAATGTACTAGCTTCATTAGATTGAGCTGCCCTTGGTACCTGCTTCCCAGCTTTACACCGACTCTTGGTTTTGGGCATTAGCGGCGGGGGAGGAGGGGGAGCAAGCGGTGGCGACAGTAAAGTGGACGTCTCTGTAGAAATCCGAACTTTGATGCTGCGCTTGAACATTCGCCGTCTGGACAAGGCGTTCAGGGACTGCAAGAAAAGCGGGTTGATGAAGCAGAGTCCGCCAATCCCCGAGCCATAGTTCAACTCTCCAGGGCTACGAGTCTTGATGGGACAAAACTCGTTGAACAGCGCCGCACTGGAGCTGGACTCTTCCTTGACAGGTTGGGATTCAGAATCTGTTGTGGACAGAGCGTCAGGGCGGGTTGGATTATCTGAATTTATTTGTGTGTCGGGGGCGGTCTGTGGGACAGCTGGAGCTGGGACACTGGGGGCAGAGGCTGGTTTCTTTACTGCATCCTTCGGAGGTTTAGGAGCTTCTCGTGGCCCTCGGATGTTCAAGTGAGAATTCCAAAATTCTGAAAAATTAACAAATTTGAAAATTGCAGATTTATGATGCATTGAAGAACTATTTACTGATTGTCCATCCTCTCTTTTAGTGTTAACAGTAAAATAGATATGCTTTTAAGCAAATTAAAAAGACTTTAAGACAAAAAATATATAGTCCAACTCATTTTGAAGGTTCTTAGAAATTAAATCGGTAGAATACAGCCTCACTCTCACTGACACAACAATGTAACTCTCCTGTACCAGGACAAGGACTTATTGCCAGAAATTAGTGAGTACTCTACGGCTCAAATAGAGGGAGCAGAAATACAATGGACCCTAAAATTTACTGTTTCAGAGACATTTTTTTTCTCTTCCAAACTTTCCACTTGGAAACAAATAACGTCTGTAGAAGGATCTGCGCCCTCAACAGTGACTCCTTTATAATCATGTCATTAAGATTTGGTGTGTTTTTGTGTCTACTTTAAATTAAAGTGACAGTATAACAGTATTTACACAGAGCATATTTACGGACACATTCACCACCATACTGTTTATGTGTGTTTATTATCTATTTTATCTCCTTTTGTTTTGTGGATGTGACATTTTGGGTTCGCTTTGTGATTTGGTTAGGCAGGGTAAAATATTTTTTCAACTTTGGACTACGTCCTTGCGCTCAATGTGGGTTTTTTTTGTTTTGTTTTATAAAAAGGTAATGTATTTTTTTTTTTTTTTCTGTTTTGTCCTTTTTACCGAGAGAGAAAAAAAAAGGTCTACAGGAGACTTCCATTGTGCCCTAATTATATCCCATAAAGGCAACATCACTGTATCTTTTGATCACAGACCTATTCCCATGTGTGAGATGGACTCAAGCTCTTTGTGGGATGTTGCTCTTGCTATGGATTCAGGAAGCTCGAGAGGGAAGGGCAGCACATCTCTAAACAACACAGACGACATTAGGAACACAATCATCAGAAATACACAGCATTAATACTAAAGTAATGAATATGTTACCTGCTGACACAGTAAAAAGAAATCATTCTTGGGAGGTCTGGGAAACTGAAACCTGAAGACTCCAGACACAAAGCTGTGGATAATGTGGATATTAATAAAATAATAATAATTTTGATTAAAAGTGTATTCTACCAGAAGTGGACATTTACAAAACTCTTACTCGAGTGCTCCTCCTGAATACCAAACTGCTGAACGAAGGACGGCTCGCTGTCATCGGCCAAACGGACACACAGCACCTTCTTCTGGGACGAGCGAGAATGTCGAACCAGAAAAGTCTAAAAAATATAACACACACAGACTGTCTATCAGGTCCTAGTCCTTTTCATTTCTCCCATGCACCCACACTACCCCTCCTGATTTGTTGTAAGTGCTCTGAAATGAATAACTTTTTGATTTAAGTGTGTGCTGGTGTCTGACCCCAGGAGGCTCCCTCTGTAAAATGTGCAGTGCTGTGGCTGGGTTGATTGACAGCTGAAGCCAGACAGGGACAGTGAGGAGCAGCCGGTCCAGGACACTGATGCTCCTGAGTGAACTACGGCTCCTTTGATGCCCCATGACCTTTGAGGTCTGGGACGGCTCAGGGAAATCATACAGAGGTTCTCCTTGCTCTGCCATCTGCACAGAGAAGATATACTTAATAACTGTCCTGTGACTAATCGGTGCCCTCCCAAAGTTTGAGCATGTCTGATGTGGTAATTACCTGTCCTGGTTGCTCCCAATCATAACCACTGTAGTTTTAACACACTGCGCACACACACCTACGCAATAAATCTGCCTGGAAAGACAGCAAGTCTGGACTTGGTGAAGTGCAGCAGCCCAGACAGCGCTAAAATGAAAAGGAAAGATATTCAATAATAGCATACTACACGTGTTACAGAAATGCAATAGCTGGTCCAAGTTAATTGTAGATGCCATTTAGCAGCTATCAGTATAAAATATTAAGATGTCTGACCGCAATCCACAACACAATTTGAAGCAGAGTGCGCATTCCTGAGTAAACTACAGCGTTTCACAAGAATCCCTCGTTTTTTATTTAAAGTAGGCTTACATACGGTTACCTCTTTCCATCTCCCTTCTCCTTCTTCGCGTTATTGATGCATAATATATTCTTCCACAAACTTTAAACACATTAAATGTCTTCCTTTTTTTTGCATTGCTGGCCTGTCTTGACGTGTGTTCAAGTCTGAAATAATAGTCCGTGTTTGGCTGTAGCTCCTCCCACAACATCCCACCTGACCTCACCTGTAGCTCCGCCCACATCCGACCGCCTCTTCTCATCTAAACTACAAACGTGTCTTGTAACCCTGTAAGAAAAAGCTGGAAAATCACAAATTAGATATCGTGACATTATGGTGGCTCACTAAGGTCAACGTAAAAAAGTAAATAAAACAAAGGTAAACTATGTCAATTTAATATATATTTTGTGATAAGTTGTGATAACTTGTTATTTGTAATTTAACATAGACCTATTTAATATGGCACTGTAATCACTTCTTTGTTGTTTAACTTTTGTGTAATTTTCTCATGGATTTTAATTTAATTATTGGGTTTAATTTTAATTTATGTGATACCCTACTTAAACAAACTTACAGACAGACTTAAAATTGGAAAATTAAACGCTAACAATGTTTTTTTCATTTTTTTTCCTGTAAGCCTCTGGTGGGTGAAACTGTGCCCTCTGTCGAAAAAGTGTTGGCGCGACTCCAACCGGAAGCGGATGTGAGGTCTGAAAAACGCTCCCTCGCGTTTGGTAAGAGAAGTCTGCGCGCTTCAGAATTTTTAAGCGTTTATCTGTTTGAACACCGAACATACTGGATTGTTAGGTAATTTCTTATCAAATAATCAATTTGGTTACCATTATTTAACGTTAATGAAGCTACTATAGAGTAAGAGCTTGTTGAATTGACCTGGTCTAGAGCGCTAGCATGCCGTGCTAACGTCAGCTAAACCGTTAATGGCGCTTCATCTGTGTCCAGTGTGATCTGGATTAGTGTTATCTGTTAGCCGTGAAACGTAACTCTCTTTATAAAACACTAAGCAGTATATTATATACAACAAGAGTTTGACGTTTTTGTATTATACAGCAATACCATGAAACACGTCAGCAGTCAGGCCTTACTCCACACCGAGCTAGCCGACATCACTGGAGACATTTTGCCATTTAACGTTACAGCCGGACAAATATACGGACGGCAACGTTTGCAATCGCTTGGCTAGTTAAGAGTTGGAAGGCTAGCAATGGTCACATATGATTATTATAATGCTTAGAAAAAAATTAAATAACGATAGCTAATAACAATAAGTTTTTTTCCGCGAGCTACTGATAAATCACTTAATGGTCCTCGCAGGTCGCTGTATTAAGTCATGCCTAAATAATTGTTCTTGTTTTAATTGTTTCTGCAGATGTCTGCTTAGAACAGAGATGAGTGAAAACATAAAACTGTTTGTGGGGAACCTCCCATTAGATGCAACTGAAGATGAGCTCAACAAGCTCTTTTCACCTTTTGGAGAAATTAACACCTGCTCACTGCTCAGACAGTATGCCTTTGTGACTCTGAAGGGAGAGGGCGCCGCAGACAGGTATTTATGTTGTACTAATATTAATTTGTCTTCCAATTTTATTTTATTTTTATATATATATATTACTGCCTAATTGCGTTACTTGCAGATGAAAGTATTTGCTTTTTATTCCCACAGGGCCATAAGGCATCTCGACGGTAAAGAGTACAGAGGCAGGCCCCTGGTGGTGGAGGAGTCACGTGCTCGCCCTCCAAACTCCATTAAAGTGTTTGTGGGAAACCTCAGTGCAACATGTTCCGCAGATGACTTACACACGCTGTTCTCGAATTATGGGAGAGTTTTAGACTGTGACAAAGTCAAAGGTTTGTCAGATCCATTTTAAGTTTTAAACATTAAGCAGCCAAGTACATTGCTGACAGTACATTGTGCGGTAGCTGTATGTTTATTATTATTGTTATTATGTAATTATTGCAAACTGATTTCTATTTGTGCTACAGCGCGATTATGTTCAAATGTTGGCTATGCATTTGTGCATATGGAAAGGAAGGAGGAGGCCCAGGTTGCGATTGACGCTTTGAATGGGACCATCTACAAAGGCCGTCAGCTGGCTGTGGAGCTGTCGAAAGCTCAGCCTCTAGCCAATCAGCTGGCAGCTGTAGACGGCTCAGGTGTGTAAAAACTAAAATCAGTGTAACCCATTAGTTGTAGAGAGACTATTATAACCAAAAGTAAAATTAAGAGATAATAAGGATTTTTCTTTATGTCCTGCAGGAGGAAGAGAGGGTCTTCTTCCTAGGCCGTCACTGGAGCACCACCAGAGTCAGGCTGCTGTGCTCGCTGCGGCTGCTGCAGCTGCTGCTGGACTTCCCATACAGGTAACATAGACACTTTATTCTGTGGCATGTCACTTTATGACAATTTTGTTTAAATTCTAAAAAGACGCATCCTTAACTTCACCAATCTTCATGATTCAGGTTCAACAAAGTGTCCATAATTCGTTTTACAACACAACACCCTTGGATCCTACCTACACTGCCCTCAAAGGCATCACAAGCTCTAAAGGAGCAGATGGTGTCATTTACGGGGCTCTTGCCAGCCAAGTCTATGGGTCAGTCGCAGACCAGGTCTACACTGAACTTTCCAATCACAGTTCTGTACCTACTGTTAAAGAAATCGAGTCTCAGTCTGGTCCTGATCCCACTACTCTCTTCGAAGCAGCCAGGGCCAAGTTTTTTCAAGATGGACAGAAGGTCTTTTAATTGTTACACTAGATGTAAAATCTTCTTAAAGATGTTGTCTTTATTTGTAATCACTCTCTTTCAAATGAAGGTACTGGCTGAGCAGCAGATTGGGAGAAAGACAACATCAGAGAATGAGCGTGACCGCAGTCCGATCAGAGGGAATCGAGCTCCTCTTCTTCCTGACCCTGTCCCAGGCTCATTCGCTCAGAATCGACCCAAACGCAGGGCACTGCTGCCAACTCCTCCAGGAGCCCCTGAAGATTCTGCTACCGCTCCCGCTGCCACTTCTGAAGGATCAGACCCTGTTTCCAGGCAAGATTATTAGACTGAAGCATATTCACCAAAAGCTACTTTTGAGGTTGGGTTAAAGCCACCAACTTTGTGGAACAGGTAACAGATGATACGTATTAGATGATGCAAGTTTCGCTTAAATATTTCTGCTTTTCTCAATCTCCAGGTCATACACAGAGTACTGTCAGCAGATGCAGCAGTACCAACAGTACCAGCAGTACCAGCAGCAGTACCAGTACCTCCAGTATGCTTATACAAACCCCCCTCCTCCTCCTCCACCTCCTCCACCAGCATCCACTCAGGCCCAGGCTTCTACCACAGGCCCAGCTCCACCAGGGACCTACGCCGCACCCCAAACCTACACCCCGTCCTACCCTCCCCCGGGAATGTACGATGCGCCGGGAGGCTACAACAGCTCCGCGGGCCACTATGAGGCCTCATCAGCGGGCTACAACAACGCATCTGGGAACTACGACTCCTCGGCGGGGGGTTACGCCACGTCTGGAAGCTACAGATCGAGAGCATATGATTCAACAGGAGCTTACGCATCCACACCGTATGAGCAGACACCCGCACACGGGCAACCCACGCCCCAGCGCCACGATTACCCTTACCACACGCCAGAGCCCCCTTATCGATAGTCCCACCCCACACTCCCCCACACTGCAGACGTGTGTGTGTGTGCGTTTGTGTAGAGCCGTGACAGACAGCGCAAAATGGAAAAAGAACAGGGAGATTATCAAACAGGCTTTACAACTTCATCTTTTGTCTTTGTCTTTTGCATCGAAGAAAGTAATTGTACAGGATTTTATGATTGAGACAAAGATTAAGTTAGTGGTTAAGGAGGATTTCCAGGCATTGACTTTACTGTCGGCTTAAAGTTTAGTCCACATTAATGCATATATTTTTATCATGTGTCATTACAATCCAGTTTTTTTCAACACATAAAAGAATAATCAATACTTCTGTCCCTAAGAGATGGTAAAAACTAAATCTTTATGTGCACAGAAAAATAGAAGAAGCTCAAAAGTTTCTCAGTATTCCATTTAGAAAATGTATGCATTTATGTGGACATGGCAGGTTTTTTGAGTTGTCAGGATGAGGTGCTGCAGGAGAGAGCTGTTGAACCAATTTCTACAATTAAGGTTTACCAAAAATATCTTAAACATTGGTTTCACAGAGCTGTTTGACTAAAGGTTTCCAGACTTGGTAATATATTCGTTTGCTTGATAAAATTACAGGGAAAAAACTTTAATGGTGGGATTGTTTTAGGCCTAAATCCCAGAAGGTAGTGTGTGTTGTCCTGCAGGAGGTGGAGTTGAAGCTAGAATATTAGAGCAGTACATTTCCATGTTATTTTGTGTTAAAATATTTATGAAAAAAGCAAAATAAGTACACTCACATTTTCAATTTTAGATAGTTTTCTAAATATCTTGATTTTCTTAAAGCCAATAGAATGACAGCCAACCCATATTTGGCCCAAAGTAACTGTATCAGACATTTGTTTTTTTTTAGCTATGTTTTTATTGTATGGCTGTCAAATAAACAGGGGCATTGTGAGGAAGTTGAATAAATGAACCTTATTTTAAGTTGTATGTAACACCAACCAACATTTGATTTAACGCCGAAGACTGTTAATATAAAGCAATGTATTTAAGATTTGATTTTAACAGTTGGTAGGTGTGGCTAAAATGAGTGTTTATAACTGAAACATTTGCAGTGCAGTCATACTGGAGGCAGCCATCTTTTGACCTCCAAGAATGTTAAAACATGGCTTTCTTTAATTAAGAATCAACAATTGAACAGTGAGGACGTTGGTTTTTGAATGAGAGAGTGTGAGGTGACCTACAGGTTGATATGAAGGTTTCACTGAGCAGCAGTGCAAAGGGCAGTTAAGGCCCCCCCTTTACTATAGAATGAAACACACTTACATTTGTTAGGATTACTTTGACACAACTTGATGTCTTCTTGGGTTTACTGCAGATTACACATGTGAAGCAGTCTACATGTGGAAACTAGCCCTGTTCGAGTTAGCCGTAAGTCACACACAGCCTCCACACTGCCTCCATGTGAACTGTTAGTTGCATGCCTTGTTGTTGCTGCTGCTCCAGCCACCTTCTTCCTCTTGCTGATTATTGCAGCTAGAGTGGGAGGGAGCCAAACTGAGCCCTTGCCCTGGACGTGCGCCACACGCACCTGTAGCGTGGGATGGGACAAACAGCAGCGTTAGGCCTGAAACTGATGTGGACGATGGGGTGTCCCCTCGCTAAGGTAACCACTCAGACCACACACTCCTGCCCCTCCCAAAACACACGCACACACCCAAACAGTCAAACATGAACCTCACCGTCTCTAGGATTTTTCCACTATTTTGCATTTTTGGATTTTCCCTTTTTTTTTACCTGGTGGGAGATCACTTTTCCTCTTGTTTTTCTTCAATTTTCCATACATTCCTCCAGAAACAACCAAGTGATTCTTCGAGGACTTGTAAGCCATTCTCTTTTAGTCTAGGTCAAAATATTCATCTGAACACAGCTGGAGGTGTAAATAGGATGGGGCCATTAGTTTTTGTACATGTGCCCCGGGGCCACTTAGGGGTTAAGTGCCTTGTTTAAGAGCACATCAATAGGCCCTTCATTTCAGTTAAGTCACGCTGGCTCAGGATCGGTTGCTGGTTCAACGCTCAACTCTTCCCGCTCCGCCCCAAAGCAACAGTAGTTGATGCCACATTCGACTTGTGTGAATGACAACATGAATATAATTTTGTCCTATGTTCTTTGAAATGATTATCAATAAATGAATTTCAATGAAACCAATCAAAATTCAGTTTGTATTTTATATTGTATTTCAGACTGGTGTTTTTTTTTTTTTTTTTTTTTAAGAGGGACCAAATAAATGAGAGGTTGGCAACAGATGACAATTTTATTGAGCTTTCTTTGAAAAACATCAACCTATGCTTTTTAAATAAAAACAATTTAATAACAATGCAAACCTGTTAATTATGTCACTTTGAGATACATAGAGGAAATGAGAAGCAATTGAAGCTTTGAAAGCTCACTCCCTGCTAAAACTGTTTCATGGACACTGCTGAGCCCTCAAAATAAGAAACGGATGGATTCAGAAATGCTCATGGACGCAGTTTACATAATGTTAAATGCTCAGTGAGGTAATGAGTATTTTGGGACAGAAACAGTGGACTGAAATTTAATGGACATCAAGCACTTTTCTGGAAAAATGACTTAATTACTGAATGAATTACTGCTCTAACGTCTAGGACTGGTTTCCCACAGCTTGTAGGTAAAGAACTATTTTAATCAACTTTCTGTAAATAAAGATAATAGTAGATGTCAGATTAAACAAAAGATTACTTGTTTGAATAATATGAAAATGTGAACGTGCAAAATTAAAAACTTTTATTACAGTGTGAATGAGCTAAAATGACTCAACTTACTTCCATATCCTGAACAGAGGATCTTTTTCTCAAATAAAATTATTCTTGAGGCACTCAGACCCGTATTGAGGAAACCAGCCCAAAAGGATGAGAAATGACAGTCCAGTTGATGACGACAAACGGGACGAGACTTGTCAAACACTTTTAAAACACCACACAAAGTGGACCAGACCAAACATATATTACAGTACTTTGACCTTCATCACAACCTCCCAAGATACTGCTGGCATAGTATGAAAAAAGAGCAAGCATTCAAACACATATTGAAAATAGCAACGCTTTAATAAAGAGCAATTTTACAAGACTGCAATGTCTAGCTAGCTAGGTGATGACTGGCATTGACATCCATTATGTTTTACAAAGACGCAGTGATGGTAACTGATTTGAAGTTGACAGTCACTGCATGCGGCAGCCTTCAAACAGTTACAGACCCTCCCTTGTAAAACAGTTGATTATGAATGTCAATAAACGTTCATGTCAAGAGGTAAGTAAAAAATCTCATGGAGAAATTTCATTAACATTTCCCAGACACACCGGTAAGTGAGAGTTCACACAATGGTCATGCTTTTACCGGGCACACAAGCCAATAAAAAGACGACACTTAATCATGCAAAAAAGACAGTTTCCTTGTCTCTCAACAGAAAAGAAAATCAGTTTGAGTTCAGATATCATCCATCCATAGTGACCTTGAATTAGAAGAAGCTGCGCTTTGATGATGACTTTGGTGCAAAAAAATGTTCCTGTTTTGAAGAGGACAGACCCTGCCCTGTCCACTTCCTTGATGAAGACACTCTTGGTATAGACCAGTTGTGATAGTTAAACCCCACCCCAAAAACCCAACAATCCCCTTTTTCCTCCTCAAAGATGGACACAAACATTACAAACATCAACCCGCCCCCAGCCCCTCCCCTGGATGATGACAACTTTAAAATACAACCATTCAAACACAGAAACAGCAAGAAATTGTCCCACGTACAGTACGTCGTCCAGATGGGGCTTTTATCACTTTACAGAGAGAGCACGTCTAAAACACATGAACGGCATTACCTATATACAGAGGACACAGTAACAGTCAAAGAGGTTGGCCCAGGATGGATCAAGCTGCGCTGAGTGGTGGAGTGTACAATGAAAAGAGCTTAGAGCTGACGGAGAAAGACAAACCACTGGGACGAGGAGGAGTAATGAAGAGGGAGAGATATCCAAACACCAACTGACCTCTACTTTTATAATCTCTTTTTGCTGGTAGTCGAATTGTCGCTGGAGTAAACTTGCATTGCCAGCAGTCACAGTTCAAAATCACAAAATGGGATCATCCACATATGCAACTCCAGCTTTGCAGAGAGATTTGTCTCAGATTCACTTTGCAATTCAGTCCAATGATTTTTAGGGCTTTTTGCGTTGTATTTGAGCAGACGAGTGATCCCAGAGCCACTGTGAATGGACTCCAAAAGACAGAATATTCACTTTTTATGTTCTCTGCCAGCTTTGTCCTTCACGTCAAAGAACCATCAAGTGACCCTGTTTATCTCGGTGGGAAGTGCACACAAACACACATACAGTACATGTACATAAAACAGACAATAGAAAACAACGTCACCCCCGATCGATTATTGCCCCTTTCAACTGTACATCCCAGCAATGATTTTTAGTTTGTGCAGCAGAGCATTGTCCCCTCTTTGAAGGTTTGTGCTATATATAATACTGTCTGTCTGTCTGTGGGTCAAAACGCGACCTTAGATTTGCCAGAAAATACTACATTAACCTTTAACGTCTCATTAAAGCCTCATCTCACTGAATTAATCTGAATGCCGTCACTGCTGGCAGGGTCGTGATCGACAGACATTAGCCCCTTTGCTTTTCTTTGTCTTCTGACACCTCCAATTGACGGTCTCATCCATAAATGTTTACACCGTGGGAGCAAATCCTTTCTCAGCAGTTTCCTTACTTCCTTTTGAGCCGAGATACGACATTAGCTCTAGGTTTTCTGGCATTTAAAGGGGAGTAATTTTGAACAATGCTCAAGACAGGAAGGACATCATATTTTTGGGAGTTTCTGATTGCAAAGACTGAGAATCGCCTACTTGCTCATATGAAGTCCTCTCTCTGTCTGGCTCTCAGTGCATTTTTTGACTCAAAAAGGTAACAAAAAGAGCAAAAATGGCTCAAAAACAAACGTAATGCTTACAAAAATGGTTTTGTAAAGAAATAAAACAAAACCTCTTAAAGGTCTACAAATGAGTGGAACTGACAAATTGCAGGGTATTGCACAGCTGTAGAGAAGGAGAAGGAAACTAAATACACAGTGTGTACAGCAGAGGTGTGTTTTTCTTTTTTCTTTTTTACATCCAAATGCAAGGCCTGGGTCTGGCTCAGTGCTTTCGATAGTTCCAGTGCATTTAACAGATGGGCACCTGGCAACACTAATGACTACAGGTACCAAAAAAGAAACGGCTACAGTTATATCCGTCCACACTCACTCAAATATGCCCTCAAATGTGTAGTTGGCAATCAAGAACTCACAGTTAATGTTGATGCAGCACACTAATGTAGAAAATGGGTCGCACGCATACAGATTAGTCACTCCTGACATCGAGTGATGGATGACATAAAACCGGGAACCGATCTAAAGGAGATGCTTCAGTCATCTACACACACACACACACCCGTGGCAAAGTTTACATTGAGTAAAGTGCCAGCAAACGATCCAATCTGAGAAAGAGATGCCTCCAGGTTTGATACATTTACGTGGGAAAAGGAAAGAGGGGGAGGGAGAAGTAATGGAGTGGCCAATGCTGTCGCTCTCTCGTTCGTAGCATCATTTCTGGGTGTAATTGTCAAATGAAAATGACAGCTCTTTTTTAGCCATTCAGAAATAAATATGAGTGTGGTTGATGCAGAGCTTCTTGTGTCCTGGGGGAGATTCAGAGACAGAGTGGTCAAACGGATAGAGGAGAGATTAGAGAACCAGGAAAACAAGACATCAGTGTGGAGCTTCCGGCCTGTGCTCCTCTACCCTCCCGTTTCTCAGTCCACTCATTTTCCTCTTTTTTTGCACAGCCGTTTGCCTTCGTCTCTCTCTCATCTTCGCTGCCATGGTTACAATGTCTTCCCTACATGAAGTGCATCTGCAGAGAGAAGGGAGTAATTTAGTTCAACATAACAGCTCATCAACTGTTCAGGCATCTATTGACGGGTGTATTACCTGCCGCAGCACCAGGAATAGCAGCTTTCTCCGCAACATCAGCACTTATTTAGTAAATGTATCACTGCGTAATGTTTGGAATAATTGCTCAAAATATAATGGATTGTCTTGAATTTATTGTGGTTGATGATTGCTTACTGAGAAAAAGAAAATGCTTTTCACACTTATTTGGCAATTTTTAAATTATCTGGTAGTTTATCCGGTTTTCCAATTTGAACTAATGTTAAATGTAGGGGCGTTACTACACAAGCACAGATCTATTATAGACTTTTATTATTCAGATAAATGTTATTTCAACTTGTATGTGACTGTCATGTCTTCCGGTATCCTCATATTTTTTACTGAAAACAGATTTCCAAGAAATGGCTGAAAGCATTCATTAGCCGAGAGCCTTGTGCTTATGTAAAGGAAAAGCACTCTACTCTGACACAGATGTGACAGCTCTATCATTAAACTGAAAATATTTCAATTCAAAAACCTTTTTCCCATTAAATCCTACTTCTGCAGCGCTTTATAATGTCCCCGTTCCCCGTGCGACTAAGATAAATGTATGAAAATGCAAATATAAGAAAAGAATGACAGCTTAAAAATGGCACTGGGTGATAAATGCCAAAATAAAAGTCCAATTTCCTTTCTTTGTGGGTTACCTGTGTTCCCGGGATGGGGGCGAAAGGGTTGGTGGATCTCAGGACAGGCTGGTTGTACATGACAGGCTGTGGGGGCATCATGGGAACGCCTCCCATCTGATGACCCATCTGAGGAGGGAGCTGGAAACATACACACAGCATAATGACTTAGCAGGAAAATCTCATGAAAAAAAACAATTCCTGAATTTGGAGAGAATTTTTCTAGAAAAAAAAAAGTAAAATACTTGGTGAAATATAAAAATGAAAATTTCCATTGATGGAGAAATTGTGGGAAAGACTGGGGACCAGCCATATTGGGAAGAAATATAGAAAGCCTTTAAATAACATTGGATTTAAAACCATTAAATAAGTTATTGAGAAAACCCCAAGAAAAATCTTTTTAAAACACATTTATATATATTTTTATAAATCACATTAAAGCTGATAATCAAAGATATTCAGAGCTGGGGTAGAATGATTCAAGTGAAATTGGTGTAAAAACAAAATAAGGTGTGTTGAAACAAGATGGATTGGGAAGATATGACAATACTGTACTGTTAAAAATTAATATGTGTTATTTAGACAATAAAATTAAAGGGAAGTGGTAAAATTACACATTACAGATTCTTCCTCTGTTTAAATGTCTTACTGTAGGTATTCCTTTAGGAAATGTAGTGTAAACTGAGGATATTTACCATTCCATACACAGGCACTTGAGGTGTCGTCATAGGAAAAGCCACTGGTGCTGGAGCCTGTGAGGAAAATGCATTCATATTTTTTCCACAAGATGACAATAATACTGTCAATATTTTAGCTCATAGACTTTTTTAACATCGTCACCTTTTCTGCTGCCAAACTATGATAGAACTGAAAAATGTCTAATAGAAATGTATACAGGCCATAAACGATATGGCCCCAGTAACAAATAACTGAAGTAGTTTTGAGTTGCTCTTTTGCAAACACAAACAATAAAAATTTTATTAACACTAGAGCAAGAGTTTCAAACACATGGCTTGTGGGACAAAAATGGCCCCCCAGATGGTACAAACCGGCCCATAAGATGAATTTGAAAAGTGTGAAAATTAAATAGAAAACATAAACATACATTTTTAAATAAAGGTAAAAGCTATTCCTAATGTGTCCACTGGGGGTCGCACTGTTTTAGTCAGAGTAGCGAAGGAGAAAAGTAGACACAGGTTGAATTTTCCATTAAAAAAACTGTTCACTTCCTATTTATTCACAGAGGAGAACGGAAACTTGCGTGTTTTGTTTGTATGCTTTAACTTTCAGTTTTAAGGAATATAATATTAGCGCCACTATGACACTTATTCTGGAGAAAAATTCAACAACTGCAAAGAACTGAGAAGTGAAGATAAATGAACTGTTAGAGGGTCTGAGGAGCTGAGAGGTCAGTGATGTAGCAGTGAAGGCTAACCACGTTATAGCATTAGCATCAAAGCCATATTGTGAAGATGAATTTTTGAAAACATCAGCCTTTTTCAGTTGTAAATGACACACTGACTTCATAAATGTAATTGTACTCCTTTCATTAAAACAAATGGAAAAAATTGGATTTGAGATTATTTATGTTATCATGTTTTGATTTGACTGGTCCGGCCCTCTTCAGATTAAAATGGCCTGTATGTGGCCCCTGATCTAAAATAAGTTTGACACCCTTGCACTAAAGTAAAATACAGATGAATTGAATCTAAAACAATTTTCAATGCAGCAGAAAATGTACCTGGGCCTTTAATGTAAAAAAGCAAAAAAGTTTTTAATGAATAATGCGGAGGATACTTACATAGCCAGTATATATCATCCCATTCTGTGGAGAGTTAATGGAAAAAAAGAGAGAGAAGTGCTTTATCATTTCAATGACACAATAAAAGTTGGGTTTTCCAAACAGGAATAGAAGATAAACCTGATCTTTAGCCATTTGTCATGTCCCAGATTCTTTCTATTCAAACCATGAGACGGATTTTAGGGCTATCTCCTGAATAAATGAGCAGTGCTGAAGCTGAGAGGTCAGTCAGTTTAAAATTATAAAATGAAAGAGGATTGAACAGAAGAGACATGGAGATAATTAGCACTGAGCACAATAGAAGCTGCTGTGAAAGCCCTGAATACATTTGCAGGTGGACAAAATGGGACATTAATATTAATCTGAGAAACTGACCTCAGTGACAAATTAATCAAAAGCATCAAACTAAGACTAAAAGTGTTTATTTAGCTGTCTGTTGTGTGACTATGAGGAAAAACCTCATTGACCCGAGTGGTAAGTACTTTTACTAGGTTTATTGAGGCAGCTTGTATTGGATATGCCTCTTGTTTTTCTCTTAAGATGGGCACAATATGAGAGCCCTCCTTGGTTTCAGCGTACTCTGGTTCTATCCCTGCTTCAGAGCCTGCAGGGCCTCCCTCTTGAGTCCAGTGGCTTGTTCCTCACATTGTTTCTCAGCTGATGTGTAGATAAAGCACAGGCCTGATTCAGAAACAACCACACAGCAGAAGCGTACGTGTTCTGGTCACATCTATTAAACGGCCTGTCCATCCTGGAAGTAGATACTTCTGTGATTCTCCGAGGTCGCAGGAGATTTCATTTGGGTCATCAATAATAATTCTAACTCAGTCATTTAAAAAAATCAAATTAAATCATATAAATATTTGTAAAAGTCAAATGTCATTTAACGTCAACATGACTGCTTTTGTTACTTGTTAATGGCCAGGAATTACAAAATACTAAGAATAATCACCACAAAATTCATTCAATGGCAGAAAGAAAAATAAAAAAAAGTTTGTGAAACACTGCTCTAGTTCAGCCTGATTGTCTATTCATTGCCTTGTCTCTCTAAAGCACTTTGAGGCAATTGTTGTTGTGATATAGGGCTATACAAATAAAACTGAAAAAAGCAGGTGTTGTAATGGTTTGTAGAAGTGCTTTTGTGGACTGGATCTACTTTTAGACCCGAGTTAAGAGCCTGTAAAACAATAGCAACTTTACTCTCGCTCTGTTGTAATGGAGCCGTTAAGATCCACTTTGCTCATTTTGTTTGATGCACACCCCCAGGACCAGTCTGAACAGTAAACCTTAGTAGTGTTAGTGTTACTGACCATCTGTGGGACGGGCATGGGTGCAGGCGCCATGGGGTGTGTACTGTGAGCCCAGTTGGTGCTGGTGCACATCGTTTTTGACTGCCAGCCGCCTCCTCCTGTCTGCTTCTTCTCCACCAGCTGACTCCACTGCAGCTCTGGTCTGAACAAACAGAAAAAAGAAAGACAGCTTTAAGTAAGTGCTGTGTGAGAAAGACACAGCAGCTCAAATCATAACTCACTTTTTAGCTGGTGTTCCCCCGAAATGCAAGTCTGGAAGAAAACAAAAGGGAAAAATTAGCTGAACATGTAAAACCAGGTGCGAGTGATGCTGAAGATTCTAAACAGCTCACAGGGAAGGAATGGAAGTGGTCATTGTCTGTCTCAGAAAGTAATTTTATTTATTACATTTTGTCTCTCAGTGTTAATTAAAACTAAAATAAAGGATTGAAGCAAGGATTGACAGATACGATACTTTGCACAGGCGCTGAAAGAAGCCTGATGCAGAAGTGTTGGGAGATGTAGTGCTTAATAATCAGACTGTTAAAGCACTGTTGCCAGATGCCATTACCAGCACTTGCATATAGCATATTTGACATTCTTGAATTTCTGTTCCTCTTTATCGCAATATTTGGGACTATTTGGACTTGTCTTACTGCAACAATGGTGCTGAAATCTATATTTAAGACATATTTATTAAGTATTCTTATCTGGGACTAGGGTGTGCTCAGTTTGGTCCTTCTTAAATAGGCAAAAGTACAAAAAACATTTTGTAACAATTTTTTATTGATCTTTTGGCTTTTTGCCTTTATTTGATAGTAGATAGTATATAAACAGGAAATGGGGTGAGTCAGTGGACTGACATTGGTCTCAAGTATGTGGTATGCCTCTCTACCTGGTGAGCCACTCAGGTGAGGCGCGCCATTTTGTGTATTTTGTAGCACTAAATAATGCACCACAGTTAAATTAAAAGTCAATTTATGTGGAGTATTTAGTATCGAGTACTCACCAATACTAAGTAAATATACAAGTACCTAATGTATATTTATTGTTATTATTATTATTTCATAAAGCATTATAGACTCTTTGCTGGGTTGTCAGTTGAGTCAAACTCAATACATTTTCAATGGCAGAATTACTTTGCTAATTTGTTTAAAAAAAAAATGGGAAAGTCTGATACTTCCGTCTCCAAAACGCGTGTGCAGTTTTTGATGACGTAACTCGTGGAAAGGCTCTACAAGTGACGTTTTTATCTACAGTAAAATATGTCCAAAGAGGCAAGAGGGAAAAAAACTCACCCTGCAGTGTACATAGGGCTCATAATTCAGTAGAAGAAGCTCTGAGACAAGTGAGTACCAGGTACAGGTATCGGTGTCCGGGCAACCCTGGTAAATATTAAGACGTTAATGAAAAAGTGAAAGTACTCACTGCCGACGAGATGGGCTAACGAGGAGTCCAAATCACTGGGCAGCATCTTCCCAGAGTGCAATGGGGCTCCGGGGCTGTGAATCTGAGTGTGATGCGGGGCTGGTTTCAACAGATCACCTGAGATTTTGGGGGTTGCCACGGTAACATCAGAGAAAACGTGGTGAGACAGGCGTATTTCAGGCCATGAATATGTGAGTGTTTGTTGTGCGAGTGCCTACCTCCCCAGGCGTTGTTGTTGTTGGGCACAGTGTGTGTGGTCGGGATGGGGGTGAAATTAGGCTGCAGGGTGAACAGCTCACTGGTCAGGTTTGGCACACTGCAGGGAAACGGAGGCAGAGATGGTCTCAGATTTGATTTTGTGTAACAAGAAAAATCAATAAAACACTTTTATTTATGGAGAGAGCCACTCAGAGGCCTCTTGTTGTTGGTTGGCAGGCTTTGTGTGTGTACAAGAAGAAGTAAACAGAAAGTGGACAAGTCACAAATGTGAATTTAAAGCTGTTAATGCCAATTTTGATAGGACTTGAATATGATCGCAGGCAGGACAGTGACAGAAGTGTCCATGAAGGCAGGTGTTTGTCCACATTGTCCTCTCCCTAAAGACAGGATTTGCTTTACAAAAGTATACCTTAATCCCTCTTTTTCCGCTCCTTTGCCTGGAACAATGAGGAGATGAATGTATTTGTACCAGTAGTTGACTTTTTCCACACACTTTATGTTTATACTTTATACTCATAAGTATGTGGACATGTTTGCGTGTGCTGCCCTCAGCCAAACACACTTAATCTGAACAATAGTCAGATAAAGATGGTTCAGAATAGTCTTTTATCTGCTGCTAAGAGCTAAAGGAGAAGAAGGGACTGGAATAAACCAATCAAAAGCACATAATTATGTTTCTACAGGGGCCAGTGGTCAATTTTTCCAATTGTACTGGGCATTAATGTCAGAATCACTTAGAAATCTGTCATTTAAAAAAGAAAGAGGAAATAATTAACAGTACACAATACCTATAGCCACTAAAGTTAGGTAAAGCAGTGCCAAACTCGATTTTTTGTAAAAAACAAAAAAACAAAAGAAAAACAATTTTCCAATGTATCTGGGAAAACATGAACAAGGCAGAACGCTGAAGCCTCACTGGTTGCTGACAGAAACGATGGGTGAGTTAGAGAAGAGGTCTGTGGCTCCTCCGCTGCTGTTGGCACTGCCCACTGACTGAGCGCTGGGCGACACATTGGGCGTCTGGATGTCAATCACTTTAGGACCATCCTCCTGCAAAAAAAAAAACGGTTTTGTAAATGCTTTTCCTTTATACTTTTGAGGTAATACCATCCCCTGGTAAATAAACAGTCTTTATGGATGAACAGTGCTGTAAATCCACATCTGCACAATGCTCCTGATGCCTCTTTGTTTAATAAAATCCCACGACAGGCTGAGGTTTGGAGATTGTAAATTCATTAGGCGTCTCTGCAGACTGTGGGCTGGCAGCCAGGGGAGCGACAGTTTGATTTCCATCGTATGAGGATTAATGCACTGGCCCATTCAGGTTCAACCACAGAGCAGGACAAAAACACTTGAGGTGCAGCCTTGTTTGTACACAGCACACGCAGCCTCTGGCTTTTTTTTATTGGGACGTAATCCTACATGAAACAGAAACTGTTTATTTAATGCACATGAAGGACTCTTTTGTGAAGCGTCTTGTTTGTGCGCTGACAATCATTTTCATTTAGTCGAGTCCCACTGCTCCATTGTTGTGTGTTTTATTAGCTCCGTGTCATGAACCATCTCCGAGCTGTCTGTTTCTGCTCTTAATGAAATGTAACTCAACCTCCCAAGACCCAGGCGCTGATTATCTGAGGGTAGTTGGACTTATTAAAAATGAAAACCTGTCCTTGATTAATCATGGAGAGGTTTTTTTTGCAAAGCATTGGGTGGGGACAATAGGTTTACTTGACTATATAGCACAATGGTATGACTTCCTAGCATTTACTCATGTCAAATATACCATACTTATTACAAAAAAAACCAAATGATTTCACCTTTTGCCACTGTTTTGATTCTACTTGAATTTCCCAGATGCAAGTACTCACTGGTCCTCTTTAGATGCTGTATGATGGCTTTGTTTACTGTTCCCCTATCCTCTGTAGAGCGCTGTTTAGAAACATTTTCTTTGCAAGTGAAGGTAGTAAAAGTAAATCAAACTGTAAATAATGCTCTATCAAAGAAAAAAGCTTGTTCAAAACAAATCAGTACAAAAATATTTGAAATCTGTAAATGGATGTTACAGTAAATATCAGGTACGAGTCCTGTTCTGCCAAAGTGAACAAGAGAATGAATATTATTTTGCCTATTTTAAATTGTTAATATCTAAATAAAATATAAATGTATCCCCACATGCAGCTCATCATGTTTACAGTATAATGAATGCAAAATGTAAGATCAAATGTTGATTTTAGTTTTATTTATTTGTTTTAATTATTTGCTTTATAGTGCTTTATTTTCTTGAATTTCTTGTATTTACCAGCACTCTGTGCAGCACTTTGTGATTTTATCTGTGGAGGATGCTATAGAACTAACGTTTACTTACTAATCTTGTTGAACTTGATCTCTTTGTAACATTAAAGCTCCACTACCTGATTTTCTTTTTGCTGTCCCTCTCTCAGCTTTAACACTCTTCCCCAACAGCAGCGCAGTAACCTTTCTTGCTTATTTTATCCAAAAAAAAGATAAAACCGGACCAATTTTCCAACACAACATATACATTACATTAAACCAAAGTGCCTCAGTAAACATTTCGTCAAAGCATTTCCAACATTTATTTATGTTTAATTTGCTTCCCTTTTCTTTATTTCTTTCAGTTTTGTGTAATAATATAATATAACAATAATGTTTTATAAAGAATAAACTATTTCTTTGTATTACCGGAGACGTTTCTTTTTTACATCAGAGTGCTCCTTTTTCCAGGAAGCTGTGGGCTGATCATTCTCATCAATTAAAATCCTTAATTCTAAAGCTAAGATGACGTCTTAAGGTCTAAATTTTTTTGACAGTTGATTCCTGTTACAATAATCTTTAGGTGATTGAACTGTCAAACCTGTTTAAAGAGTCTTACATTAAGTGAGAGTCATAAATGTCTTGCCTTGTGTTGCTGCAGCCTGTTGTCCTCTGTCTTGTCGTCCATTCGGCTCAGAGAGATCCCGGTGCTGGACAGAGAGGACACTGTGCTGGAGAGGGTACTGGATCTGAACGGAAACACACACTCTTACTTTTAATATAGCTTCTTGCCTCTTTATTTGTTGTCTTTATTGCTCGTTATGGCTTTAATCTTATATTCACACACTGCCTGCAGTACAAAAGAGAGGCATAACTTAATGATTCAAATACGGTCTGCAACTGTGCATGGTCCGTAAAAAGCTTGGCTATAAAATGGCTTTGAGGAAACTGTGATCAGACAGATATTTGAAGAGGCTCAGGCAAAAACAGCAACAGAACACCATTGGTTATTTTGGATTTTGAGTAAAGATCAATATGTTGATAAATCTGAGGGGAAGCAGGGTTATGCAGTGTGTATTGAAAGAGAGGGCAAACTAAGGCCCGGGGGCCACATGCGGCTCGTTGGGCTGTTTAATCCGGCCCGGCAAGCCTTTACAAATAATTTATTGATAATTTAACACTGCACTGTTCCTTTTCCTGCAGTGATCGGTTGATTCCACTACAACTTGCTTCAACAGCGTTTCCTAGAGTTATTATCTCTATTCTTAGCGAGAGATAGTTTTCACTGGTTTTAGAACAAACTGTAAAGATCTAAAACTGAGGAGGTGCAGCTGTGACTGGTGTTTAATGTACAGTGTTTCTTGCACATATTGTTTAGACTAAAGTTCAAACTTTAAACTATAGGCAAAAGAAATGAGTTTTTATTGAGCATAAGTGAGTCCACCGTGTTGGCCCCGCCCTCCACCAGAGTCCCATGTTCAAATGTGGCCCTGGGGAAAAAATAATTGGTGTATTGTATGTATCCAGCCTGAGCAATTACAACGAGAAACCTTTTGTAGTGTCTCTCGTACCAGGAGGAACCAACACCTCTCAGAGGACCACAGAATTTACAACTCCGAACTTTTAAAGACCTGGCCGTTTTTGTTTATCCAGAACTGAGGAGATTTGGTTAGCAGCACCTTGCTAATCTGGCCCAGATGTTCGTATGTTGTGTTAAAGAGTTCACGCAAGAGTGAAATTATATTTACAGCTTTATTTTTCAGTACTTCAAAGGACCTGTAGCCGCTATCTTCTGGCCGACCAGACCCCCTGGCACCAGAATGGACATTTAAATATACGATTTGTGTATTGAAACACACCAGACCTGAGAAAGGAATGTCTCTTTGTTACAGGACTCTATAAGTGATTGAACATTGCCCTCCTTTGGTTGAACAGAGTAATGACTCTGCTTCAAATTAAAGACAATTCTTCGCTTCTGTTCCATTTCTGTGTAATAAAGATTGTTCGTAACTATGCAAACCTCACCATTTTTCCCTTAACAGGATCCAACAGGACAAGAAACGTAACGATGTTACTCTGTTTGACTTTGCATAAGTGTATGGTACAATACAAACGAATTATTAATTTGTTTTAGCTAAATGACAAGAGAATATACATGTGTTTGATATCCAAATGTTCGTAAAAACATTTCTCGTGCACTTATGATACAATACAGAATCAATATGTTTTATAACTGTGTTTAAAATACTTTATTGATGGAACAAGAAAGTTATCTCAGGATCCCAAACTTTCAGTAAACGCCCCTCTTCACCAAACGTGTGTAAACACACCCTTTGCGTCTCTTACAAAAGAGTCGGCAAAGCGGAAATCGCGCTCTCAAACTCTTCAAGCTCTCTTCTAGCTCTCTCCAGTTCCCTCTCAAGCTTCTTAAGCTCAAGCTTTTACCTCTTAAACTTTCTTCACGCTCTTTCTTAAGCTTAACTTTCGTCGTATTTTTCCTTGCAACTCTAAAGTTTTTCAGCCGCACACACACACCGTGTCGACGTAAATTTTTATCCTTTTGAAGATCCAACACATTTGATTTTTGTTTGAAAAACTTCTTATCCACGGAGTTACATCACTTCCTCGCGGAAGAAACTTTTTGTAGTTTTGAAAGGCTTTTTGACGCTTCTGAAAGAAAGTCTTTGTTAAATCCAAAAGACATATTTTCGCCTTGTAGCGGACTTCAGTTTAAAGACTTTATTCGCAACCGCTGGTAAAGTTTACTTTACCCTCAAGGACAATCACAGGACGCCGCTTTGTTGCTAAGGCGCCGCCTTAAACCAGCTCAACGCGTGACACGTGCTGCCTTCTGTTGCCGGAAATCAGCCGCGACCGGGAATCTCAAGCCTACCTTTGGGACTGATCGAACCGCACTGCTGGTGCCAAATCACCGGATAAAGAGTGAGTGAGCACGTGACACAAGAGAAAGCTTGGCGTTATAAACCTGTGTAATTACGCCCAACAGTACCTCTTTCCTTTTTCACAATCTTCAAATAGCCGTCAATAGTCCCTTTCTGTTAAGCCATTTAACGGCCCGTTGCTCTGTAACCACTCCGATTAAATCGCTTAAAATTAAAATAGAATTAAACTCATCTTGTTCCATCAAAGGTATAACTATTGTGCCATCACCAATCAATGTTTTATTTTCATCATTTGCCCTAATTATCCCTTTATGTCCTTTCCACTGTTATTATTCATATTTTAACCTGCATAATTTTAATAAAACCCCATAAAGACATTTCTTGTTTCATTGTTTACGTAGATTTGGTCTGAAAACGAGTTAGAATTCATTCCTTCAGTATTGAGACTTATCAAACATAATCAGTTTCCTTAGAACTGCTAAAACTAAGGTGGTGCCCCGAAAGAAATTAATATTTTCATAAACAAAATATTAATTATTAATTTGCATAATTCATATTCATATTAATTATTCATCAACGAGACCATATTCACTACAGTATTATTTTTGGTGCCCCGTGTGAGGCTCGGAAAGATCCGGTCTTGTAAACACTGAAATAAGTTAACATCCTTAAAGCCTTTTACATAAATCTCTGTCCGCTGAAGAACTAAGAAAGTTATGTCTTATACAAAACTAATCAATGTGTTGAGAAACGTGTGTTGTGTTGCTGTTTGATAAAAAGCGCTTGTGAAATTGTGTGTCTAGGATTTGAAAAATACCAGCTGGTCTGATGTTTTGATAATTCTGAGATATGCTTTGTAACTTGGTTAATATTGTACGTACATTTCTGCCAGCTTGCTAAGTGTTCAGTGAAAGACTGAAGCTTTGTGGAGCTTGTGAACAAAGGCCAGAGAGCCGGATTGATTAAATGCATTTGTGACACGTTGAGGACGTGTAATTTTTTATAAGGCCTAACAACAGCTAATTCTAAGATGTTCTAGAATTTTAGCATAAGTTGTCGAATAACGCGTTCTGCAAGTTAATAAATAATCTGCGATGCTCCAGTTATTTAGATAAACTTGTAAAACCAAGTAATTTATCTGTTCATATTGTGTCAGACGAATAAAAAAAACTTGGTTGGGAGAACTCTGAACGGATTAGCTACCCGCGTCAGAACTCCTTGTTAATACACAGCCAACGGACAAAGTCTTGGCCCACGTGGCCCGTGTAGTGCTTTGTGAAACGTTGTTTTATCCACAGCACTGCTGTGTTGGAAATTGCGCTTTTTAGAGCGCTGCTGTGTTATAAAAGTGGCTGTGTGGAGAAGTCTTGACTCCTCAAAGTTTCAGCACACTGAAGCTAACCAGCCATTTCCACTCGCGTCTAGCAAGGGGCGTGACTCTGACGTCACCCGGGAACCAAACTCACTGTAGTTCCAACGGCCCCCTAGCGGAAAGAAGTGGTAAAAACAGACTTAAGAGAGTCTACTGCCCCCTAGCGGAAAGAAGTGGTAAAACACGGACTCCAGAGAGTCTGCTACCCCCTAGTGGAAGAGAAGTGCGAAACTTCTAAAAATCTTTGAGAGGAGCTCTACGTCTCTCTCTGGTGGTCACTCAACGGAATTACACTTTTCCTTAAAATAGTGACTAATTCAAGTTTAAGAACTTAACTGAATAATTTAAGCTTTCATTGACACTGAAAAGCCTGATTGACTTAACATAAAAAGTGAATTACTATGCTTTATTAACGAATACTAAACTGCTGTCAAGCTGTTTTGCTTCTGTTAATACATGTGTTTTTCTTGTAATATACAAGTTTGCAATGCCATATTGCTTTTGAGAATAACTGCCTGTGTTTAACAACTTTGAATGCACAATAGGAGTTAACTGACAATTGTGACATTTTTAATTAACATTGCATCTGCTTTTGGAAATCTTTGATGCTAACCTTGCATATAAATTGATTGATTAATTTGGCTTGATTAACAATTTAAGACTTGTTTTGTGACTTTCCTATCTACACAGGATTTGTCAAATTGGAATGCTAACGCTAACAGCTTACTAGCACTACGACACCTCTGCTGTTACTTCTGAATAGACTTAACCCTGCACGAATTGTGTCATAGCTGTGATTTAAAAGCTGATTACCTGCATGAATTGTTAGATTAAACCCACTGATTCTGCACTGTTAATTTTACAAATTAGCACAGCAGCATCCCAGCATTGTCAACCCTCATTAACATTCACACCACTAGGCTATGGCTACATAGTCACTGTTAATACTCACATAAGGTCACTTCAATCACAAGTAGACTTTATACTAACTTCCACTTCAACAATTCCTTCTTTTATTACTTTCAATCTGACTTATTCAACTTAATACCCCTTTTATTTTATTTTAATTGGAATTTTATTTTATTTTAAATAAAATAAAATTTTAATTTTAATTTTAATTTTATTCCTTCATTAATTTTTTATTTACACTTTTACTCAGATTTTAAAAATTCTTTTACAGTCTGCTTGAGTTTTACGCTCCTTCTTCGTAACGCTCTATAGGTAGTAACTCTCTCCTTGCAGTTAAAACTTAATCTAACAATAACTCACTTACCTTGAGAAAGCCCAATTCTCAACATGTCTAATCCACAGTCCACAGGCTCGGATAGTCCCATCAAGCTTCTGGATCACTTAGACTCAGCTCTAAATGATCTAACAGAACAGGTGCTACCCCAATATGTGGACGAGATTCAGACCACAAATCCCAACGAGCTAGATTCAGTTCTTAGCTCCTTGATTAGCATTGCGCTAACCTCTAAGCCAAAGGACAAGGATCTAACTAAGCTGTTAGGTCAAATGGCTATTGTTATGCGCGCACAGCAGAAACAAGCCGAGGATCTCCTGGCACGCAGCCACGAGAAAATCCAGGTCCAGAAACAGGACCTCGCCCGCTTCCAACGCGAGAACAAGGCGTTGAATCAGGAACTCCAGCTGACCAAAGGAGCCCTGGAGAATTCTGAAAAACAAAACCAAGAGTTACAAACTCTTGCCCAAACACTCCAAAAGGCAGACCCTGACTTTAAGGAGTTACACACTAAACTCCAGATAACTGAGGGAACCCTCAGTGACCTAAAGAACGAGCTGAGCGAAACAAGGTCTGCTCGTGACATAGCAGAGCTGCAGCTCAATGACCAACGCGATGAGTACGACGCTATGCGAGAGGAACTCATCAAAGCAGGCAAAAGTGCACAGCTGTCCGCGAATATGCTGGCACAGGAAGCTCGGCGGAGAGAGTCCCTGAGTGCACGGGTAGAGGCCCTCACTCAACAAGGTGACTTAGACCGCCAGCTTATTGAACAACTTCAGGCGCGCCTGACAGAGGACGCCCAAACACGACCTAGTAAGAAACTGGAGTTCAAAGGTACTCCAGACCTAGAACCAGTTACTCCATTATACCAACCCAGTAGGTTTGAAGACTCCCAGACGGGAGCCACTTCACTAACTAATCCAATTTTGCGACAACTACCGCGCCTGGACGCAACGGAAAGAGGACCAACCGGAGCCGAGAGCCCGGCCGTCTTTCCGCGAGCTTCCACAGGTAGGCATTCGGATTACTTCACACTACCAACAGGTAGGCAATCGGACTTTGTCCAACAACCAGCTCCGACACGGAGACATCTGGACTACGGTCCCACTGACAGAGACTTTGACAAAATCGCGCGTCATATCACTCGCTTCGAGCCCCATCAAGGATCGGCTCATGACACTAGCGCGTACCTTAGAGACATTGAGTTCTACCTCCAGAGAATACCCAATGCTACCGTTGAGGACAAAATCTTTTGATAAAACTAACATCAAGCAGAGATGTTAGTAGCTTCATCGAACGCCAACCCCTGAGGTTCAAGCTGACTTTGATCTCCTTAGTCAGTCCTCATGGAGGAATTCTCAGACGTTACAACGAATGTGGGACTGACAGCCGCCCTAACAATCAAACAGGCACGGCAAGAGTCACCACAGATATATTATCATCGGCTACGCAAAGCCTACTTTGGTCCACTCAACGAACCAAACATGGAGGAGGATAAAAACTTCAAAACACTCTTTGTGCAAAACCTCCATCCAACTACCAACCATCATCTTGGCCGCTGCCTGCCCGCTGACTCAAACCAGCCGCCAACTCCGCGAACTGGCAACAAGGGCATTTACTAAACAGAAGCTGACTCAGATTAAACCGCAAGAGTCAGCCGCTCTGTATACTGTTGATCAGAGTCTAGCGCTCGAAGGAGCACCTACCTCCAAGCCAAGCGGCCCAGGAGCCTCCCGCTTTCCAGACAGGAAAGAGGGACTTCGGCCACACAAAGGAGAGCCGGGTCCACACCCGACCTGGCCCGAACGTAAGTTCAAAGACCAGGGCCCTCAATGGAAACCTCGGTTCGAAAATAAATTTCGAACCAATCCAAACCGTAACCAAGGGGGGTCCTATCAAAACCGCGACGACAGGAGAAACCAGTATCGTCGGTCCCAAGACCAACGATCATCAGGTAGCCCACCTGTCGAACGACGAAATCATGCGAGGGACCGAGCCCCTGAAACTCAGACTAATCGCGTGGGAAACCCCACGAGCGACAGTAATCTGACTACAGAGGAAGCTCGGGCCATAGAACGCATACTCAAACAAATGCGCGAAAAGTCCAAGGACAAGGCTGATCTGTATACGGTGGAGGCCTCTAAGGCCCCGATTCAGAAACAGTCACAACCGATCCAAGTCGGCTTAACACGCAACGGAAATACCGAGTCTACTGAAGGGAATGACCATCTCCCAGACCTGTACTTAGGCTCTGACGATCCAGAGCCACTCAATGACATTGTCCAGGACCCTAGCACGGACAACACGGAGGGAAGTGACACAGATCACAAAGACACCACTCCGTCTAGCGCCGTCCTAGTGGTCCAAGCAAATCCAAATGTCGGGCTGTGCCATGACCACGCCACGACTATTGAATGTGAAACACCCTTTCACCAATTTCTAGGTCACCTAACTGAAAAGGGAGTAGCTCGGAAGCTTTATCTCTCTGTCTTGTTAGAAGACCACTTGACGCACGAAGCACTTCTCGACACAGCCGCTGACATCAGCCTAATTTCAGGCAACCTGTTCAGATCACTCCAGGCTATAGCGAGAAGATCCCACAGGGACTTGAAGTCCCACCCGTGCTTTCTGGAAATAAGGCCTTACTCTGATGATCGGCCGATCATCAACGAGGTAGCCTTAGTCCAACTGACCATCGGACCAATGACACTGACACACCCAGTGTACGTGTCCCACCTTGACAACGTCCCACTTCTGATTGGAAAAGACATCCTCAATCGCTTGAACCACTGATCGACTTCAAGCAGCTGAAGATTTGGGCCCAAGCGAGAACCACTTCCAATCTTACTGAATGAATCTCAGTGCTATGCGATTGACAGGGAATCACCAATCGACAGGGTAGCCACCGACACCGCTGGTACAACGACCATGCAACCTCGGTGCGAACCAAACCCCTTTACATTGCGTGACAACTTCCTATGCACGCTGAAGGACCCATTAGCGATGACACCCCAGATCGTCAATGGCATCTCACTGGAAGCAACTCCAGTCGACAATGTCGTTATGGCCTTATGGGCTGACAAATCTGCCATCAGCCAGGAGCTGTTTAACACTCTAACGGAAAAACCCGAGTCTGACCTTCGTAAAGAAGCACACTCGGTTCCCTGCTAACCCCACACCGACTGCGCGTTAACCGCCATCGGTCTATGCTCTGCCATCGACGATGGAACAACAGAGAACTGACCCACACTTTGCGGTCATCCCGATCTGCCACATTCAGTGTACATTGGGGCTGACATGCTAGTCAGACTCGACGTACAAGTCGATACCATTAACAACGCGTTCTCTGGTCACTGACTGGAGTACGAGGAATCACCTTCATTGACCGAAGGAAACTTGAAATCGGGTCAAACCATTCCCGATGTGTGTCAGGTAAGTAACGACTGCCATCTCACGATACCACCGCGTAACATCATGGACATACGTCTGAAAGCGTTTCCAGGACAACAAGTTAACTCGTCACAAGCGTTCTTCCAACCATCGCCTCTGTTCTTTGAGTTAGGCTTGTCTGTTCAGGCAACACCCCTGGTCGAGCTCGACTCTCGATCAACACACGTGCTAGTGCAGAATCCTACTGCCAGTGGCATTCTCGTCCCGAAGGCCACACCTTTGGGTTGGCTAATTGACACAAGATTCCATGACTTCGAACTCAGAGTTCCAGTCATAGGACGCATGCCACCCTCACTCGTGACTGATCAACAGGAGACCGGAGTCGCCTACACGAAGCCTTCCGGAGCAATCGCCATATACCCCTCACTTGTGGTCGATACCGACACTATCTGCAGGGTCGATCTGGCTGATGCTGAGGTAATGGTCGTACAGACAGTCTCCTGCTCTCCATTGATTCAGATATAGACAAAACCACGCCTCTACCGAGTAACGCCACCACGGACAAATCGGTAACTGTGCAACCAGACTCTAAACCCGAACCGGACTTTGAGTCTCAGTTAGAACAAGCACTAGACTTGGCTGATGCGATAAACAACGCTGAGGAACGGGACCTGATGCGTCAGGTCCTCCTCAAATATCGCACATCATTTGCGACAAACTCGCTGGATTGTGGTTTAACCCACATCCACACGGTACGCATTCCAACGGCCGCGAATGCACCACCAGCTTACGTTCGCCAATACAAAATACCACTGGCGTCATATGAACCGATACAGGAAATCATAGACGACCTTTTGGATAAAGGCATCATTCGTCCGTGCAACAGTACTTATTCGGCTCCTATCTGGCCAGTACTCAAGCCCAATGGCAAGTGGCGCCTAACAATTGACTACCGCCAATTGAACAAGTGCGTACCACTTTCCAGGTGGCCAATGACACAACTTGGCCAAGAACTGCCCAAAGTACAGGATGCCAAGTACTTCTCCACACTGGACATAGCATCCGGCTTCTGGACCATTCCTGTAGACCCACAGGATCAACACAAACTTGCCTTCACGTTTGCCAATCGGCAATACTCTTTTACAAGATGCCCATTCGGGTACTTAAATTCCCCAGCCGAATTTAACATCTTCTTGAACAAGGCATGCCCTGACGCCGCTAGCCGTGGAACTCTCATCTACGTCGATGACATCTTGATGCGCACCGCGACACTCCATGCGCACATTAACGAAATCGACCACGTCCTGAAACAGCTCACCATTGCTGGTGCTAAAATCTCTTTGGAGAAATGTCAATGGTGCAGAAAGAAGGTAAACTATGTGGGCCTTCTAGTAGGCGCTGATGGCGTTGAACCACAGGTCAGTCGAATCCAAGGCATTGCCAATCTGAAACTGCCTTCCAACTTGTCAGAACTCCGCAGTTTCCTGGGAGTCTGCAATTATTCTCGACAATTGCCGATGACTATGCGGCATTGGCTAAACCACTGACGGACCTTCTCAAAGGACACCGCCTTTGTGTGGGGTCCACAACAAGAGCAGGCAATGCAGGCGCTCAAACACAATCTGTGCAGAGCCCCGTGCCTAGCTTACCCGGACCACACCAAAGTCTTCTACTTAGAGGTGGGCTTCTCAAGCCACAGCCTCAGTTCAGGCCTCTATCAGGTCCATGACATGGATAAGAGAGTAGTGGCCTACGCCAGCAAAACTCTCCGGACCAGAGGTCAAGTATACCGACTGTGAAAAAGCCCTCCTAGCCACAGTATGGGCCGTGAAACACTTCGCCCACTACTTAGGAGGCCAAAAGACAATCGTGAACACCAATCACCAACCGGTGACTTTCTTAACCAGTCAAAGACTCAGGGACGGCGTAGTAACTAACGCCCGCGTGGCATCGTGGCTCATGGCTCTCCAAAGTTTCGACGTGGAGATACGCTACGCTCAAAACCACAAGTCGCACTTAGGCATGGAACTCGCTGCATGCCAACAATGCGCAATCGACACGCCCGCCACAGCCGTCCCGCTAAACGAACACACCTCCACTGTACCAACACGCCATCACTACTTCGATGCTGACGTGTGCCAAGACATGACCACTGCTTATGTCGATGGATGCTCCTTCCACCATGAAGCTCTGGTCCGCGCTGGTGCAGGTGTGGTATGGCTCAACGACAACCCTTATGAGCCACAAAAATTTCAGTTAGGATCTCAATCCTCACAATATGCGGAGATCGCAGCCGTGCTCATAACTCTCCAACTAGCAGTGGCCAAGCAGATCAAACAGCTCGTAATTTGCACAGACTCAAATTACGCACGACTCAGCTTCTCTGCCCACCTGCCATTATGGAAGAGCAATGGCTTTCTCACATCCGCGAAAAAGACGATCAAACACAAAGACCTGTTTGTCGTAGGCGACGGTCTGGTCGAGGACCATGACATGCAGGTGTACTGGAAGAAAGTCAGGGGCCACTCTCGAGCCCCTGGACTGGACAAAGACCTGAACGATCAGGCAGACCTCATGGCAAAACAAGGGGCTCTAGACGGTACGCTCTGGCATTTCCAGCCAGAACCCTCGTGCGATCGACCCCTTCCCACCCAACCCACCCATTCTGTCTGTCTGGTTACCCGGTCTAAAACGACCGCAAACGATGCCTCGGCCCGCCCCGCAGACGCATCGACTTCCTCTCTTTCTTTCGCTGGTTCCGACCTCGCGTTGCCCTTCAAGCAGCGGACTCGGCAATCCACAAACTCATCCTTTACCTTTCAGACCCGGTGTCTAACCCCATCGTAGACACTGACTTTTCCTCCGACGCTTCTCTTAAAAAGCTATGGGCGGTGCGCGCCGACTCCACCTGCGTCATGGCTTGCTTGTTCACGCCTCTGACACCCTCACTTCACCTGCGCTCGTAGTGCCTCAGAGCCTAAGGGGGTCATGCTAACGCACGCACATGACGCTCCTGTAGCAGGCCACAGAGGTGTTCGCGCAACACACCAGGCACTCCAACAAGTGGCATACTGGCCACACATGCAAATGGACGTGGCAGAATACATCAAAGGCTGCCTAGTATGCTGCCAATTTCAACCGACAAGACCACTCCATCGTGCACCCTTACAAAGAAGGGGCATTTCTTTTCCGTGGTCTGACCTCCAAATCGATTGGATGGGACCCTGACTAAATCAACAAGGGGCAACAAATACATTCTAATGGTCACCTGTGCCTTCACTAAATGGGTGGAAGGACTTCCAGCCCCAAACGACACGGCACAGACCACGGCCTTTCTACTCATGAACCACGTGTTCTCCAGATTCGGCTTACCCTGTAAGGTCGATTCTGACCGTGGTACTCACTTCACAGCCGAGGTGATGGGACAACTGTGGCAAACCATGGGCGTGAAAGCAAAATTCCACGTCAGCCACCACCCCAGTCCTCAGGCCAAGTAGAAAGAGCAAACCGAACGGTGATCGACATCCTAAAGAAATATGTCGCATCTAATCACCGAGACTGGGATGTCAAACTGCCCTTGGTCCTGATGGCTATCAGAGCCACGCCACACACGGCGACCGGAGTCTCCCCGTTTGAGCTCATGACCGGTAGGCAGATGACGCTTCCCTACATTTACTGTATCAGCCAGGAGAGGCTAACATAGCTACGGCCTATACCACACACCAGTACATGGCTGATCTCCAAGCACACCTGAAAACCACCTTCGCCTTTGCCCAAGAAAAACTAGGCAAAAGTGTAGAAGGACGTAAGGCCTATTATGACCAAAAGTCATCTAGGGACGAGCTACAGGTGGGAGACAAAGTGTGGTACTACATGTTCAGTCAACTCACTGGACAAACAAAAGGTGGTACCAACCGACTGACGCGGAAATTCCTCCCGCGTTGGGCAGGACCGTACACCATTGTCAACAAACTATCCCCGGTGGTGTATCAGATAAAGATCACCAAAGGGAGAAAGGAACCCACTCTCAAGTGGATACACCGCAACCAGATAAAGTTGCACAAAACCCCCATGGGATCTACAGGGGACGTTCACGCTCCCAAGTAGTCTCAAACAGATCCCTTAACTTGCAGTAACCACTAACAACTAACCTCTAACCCTAATCTCTTAACACCTTTCATTTCTTTTTCTTTTTCAGTGGTAACTGTGAGTAATTCAACAACTGTAACTGATAACTCCGGTATTTACTGTCAATGAAACAATTGCTAAAAAGTTCTCTCTCTCACCAGGATGATGTGGACGTTACTCCTCCTGATCACCAGCCTTATGGGCATGGGATCCCCAGATCTTATAGAGCCCGGACCAACAGCCGGGATCGCTTTTAAAGGACCAACCCGGACTGTTGATCACAAACTGTCGCCTGCATACCCAAAGGGTTTTGTCAGGTTAAACCCAAACGACGTGTATCGGAAACACGTCCGAGCCACTCAAGGGCTCACCAGTTGGGCCGGCGCTAGCTGGACCACCTCTATTCTTAACCACGCTGAAACTGATATTTCCCACATGCTTAACCAGCTCGAGAAATTTACAATTACTCAGGCTGAACTCACTGGAGCTAACCAAAGGTCTAAACGGTTTATAGGAGGACTTCTTGTTGCAGCGGCTGCTGTGGGTACCTTGTTTAACCTCGGGTTGTCCACAGTCAATACGGTTAGCATCTCCACGGTCAAGAGACATGTCTCAGAATTACAGGCTGAAATCCCTGACATCAGAGCGCAGATCATTCAGCAACAACAGCAACTCCAAACAGTAGGGAAAACGTTGAAGGACACTGTGTTGGTGGTAAACACACACAGTGAAGCTCTAAACAAAACCCACCGAGCTGTAGAGTTACTTATGACCCTCTTCCAGGTCGACTACGTACAAGCCCAAGTAGTCACCGCACTAATGGATGACATGCTCCGAGACATAAGCTCTTCAGTGGACAGCTTAGCCATGGGAAGAATTCCACCCTACCTTATCCCTCTGTCACTAGTACAATCCCTCCTTGGAACCGCCACTAGAGATCTTGTAACCCCACTTCAGGCCCATTTAGCGTACACTTTAGGTAGTGCCGCACCCATTTACGCCAACCCAGAGTTCCGGAAATGGCTTTTATTCTAAATCTGCCTATCATTGAATCCCAGAACATCTATCGCCTTAAAGACGCCGTAAACGCCGGGTCCTGGCACGGAGACACGCACGTTAAAGTGCACACTCCTTCAGTAGTGGCATACCATGATGCCAATCCAGATTTGTACCTGGCCCCTAATTTACGCATGTGCACCTAACCAAGGACATACACTACCTATGTCCCAGTAAACCCTTTGTTCGGGACAACACTGACGGGATCTGTGGCCTTAAGCCCATGAGCCCTCAAGCCAGATGTCCAACGACAATCACGGCCCGCCACCAAGTTACCGCCACTCAAGCAGAGATCATCGGTAACCGCTGGCTAGTAAACACCCCTCTTCCAGACGGAATGCTGACTTACGATCAGCACGACACCTCATCCCGTGTTAACCTGCCTGACCAAACTTTCTGGGTAGATGTACCCCAAAACGCAATCCTTCACATTGGGGACGTCGCCTTGTACCACCTTGACGCTGACCAATACGAGAGTGAAATAGAAATATCAGATTTCTTTTCAACCCATCCTCTCGAAATACACCCTGCTACCCTCTATCAAATCCAGTTTGAAGGTAGCAGAACCATTGACATTGCACCCCTTGATAATGTGTTAAAGGAAATAGAGCAAAAACAACAAGCTCCTATTCAACCCATTATGTATGCCTGGTCAACTCCCGACACTGTTCTTGCAGCCACAGTAGGAATAGGTTACTTCATGGCCATCATTATCACCATCGTGCTTCTTAGAAGCGTAAAACGTCTTAAAACCCGTTTAAACCGCTGTACTCAGGGCGTTGCACGAATCGTGCGTCGCCGCCCTGGGAATAGAGAAAACGTTGCAGGTAGTCCATTACCCCCTGAAGCCGATGTATTTAACCAAGATCTCTCTGTTTCCGAAGAATCTGAACCAACCCCAGTCATACGGAGGTTGACAGATTCAGTTTAAATGTGCTATGTGTTATGTATGTTCAATATAACCAATATATACCTCATGTAACTTTTGTGACTACCCTTAACCCTAAAATGCATGCAATGTCCTTTAAGGTTATTATCATTTAATGTGTGTTCTTTTATTATCAACAATTTAATAAACTCTAAACCCATTTAAAATGAAATAACTCTCTTGTTCTTTTATTCCCATTAAGTCCATCTGTTAAATGATAAACTCAATCTACCTCCCTTAGCAGATGACTTAATGACGCCCGAGTAAAAACCCTTTTACTCTTAAATACACTTGTCTTCCCTAACTACGCTCCCATTAATACACATGTTATAACGCCAAACTCTGTGTCTTTAACGTGTCACTTGCTTCCTGGTCCTGGTACTTCAAGGATGGAGTCGGCACAAGACATTGGAACCTGCCTTTCGCCGAAAGGGGGGACTGTAGTGTCTCTCGTACCAGGAGGAACCAACACCTCTCAGAGGACCACAGAATTTACAACTCCGAACTTTTAAAGACCTGGCCGTTTTGTTTATCCAGAACTGAGGAGATTTGGTTAGCAGCACCTTGCTAATCTGGCCCAGATGTTCGTATGTTGTGTTAAAGAGTTCACGCAAGAGTGAAATTATATTTACAGCTTTATTTTTCAGTACTTCAAAGGACCTGTAGCCGCTATCTTCTGGCCGACCAGACCCCCTGGCACCAGAATGGACATTTAAATATACGATTTGTGTATTGAAACACACCAGACCTGAGAAAGGAATGTCTCTTTGTTACAGGACTCTATAAGTGATTGAACATTGCCCTCCTTTGGTTGAACAGAGTAATGACTCTGCTTGAAATTAAAGACAATTCTTCGTTCTGTTCCATTTCTGTGTAATAAAGATTGTTCGTAACTATGCAAACCTCACCATTTTTCCCTTAACAGGATCCAACAGGACAAGAAACGTAACGATGTTACTCTGTTTGACTTTGCATAAGTGTATGGTACAATACAAACGAATTATTAATTTGTTTTAGCTAAATGACAAGAGAATATACATGTGTTTGATATCCAAATGTTCGTAAAAACATTTCTCGTGCACTTATGATACAATACAGAATCAATATGTTTTATAACTGTGTTTAAAATACTTTATTGATGGAACAAGAAAGTTATCTCAGGATCCCAAACTTTCAGTAAACGCCCCTCTTCACCAAACGTGTGTAAACACACCCTTTTTGCGTCTCTTACAAAAGAGTCGGCAAAGCGGAAATCGCGCTCTCAAACTCTTCAAGCTCTCTTCTAGCTCTCTCAAGTTCCCTCTCAAGCTTCTTAAGCTCAAGCTTTTACCTCTTAAACTTTCTTCACGCTCTTTCTTAAGCTTAACTTTCCGTATTTTTCCTTGCAACTCTAAAGTTTTTCAGCCGCACACACACCGTGCGACGTAAATTTTTATCCTTTTTGAAGATCCAACACATTTGATTTTTGTTTGAAAAACTTCTTATCCACGGAGTTACATCACTTCCTCGCGGAAGAAACTTTTTGTAGTTTTGAAAGGCTTTTTGACGCTACGAAAGAAAGTCTTTGTTAAATCCAAAAGACATATTTTCGCCTTGTAGCGGACTTCAGTTTAAAGACTTTATTCGCAACCGCTGGTAAAGTTTACTTTACCCTCAAGGACAATCACAGGACGCCGCTTTGTTGCTAAGGCGCCGCCTTAAACCAGCTCAACGCGCGTGGACACGTGCTGCCTTCTGTTGCCGGAAATCAGCCGCGACCGGGAATCTCGAAGCCTACCTTTGGGACTGATCGAACCGCACTGCTGGTGCCAAATCACCGGATAAAGAGTGAGTGAGCACGTGACACAAGAGAAAGCTTGGCGTTATAAACCTGTGTAATTACGCCCAACAGTACCTCTTTCCTTTTTCACAATCTTCAAATAGCCGTCAATAGTCCCTTTCTGTTAAGCCATTTAACGGCCCGTTGCTCTGTAACCACTCCGATTAAATCGCTTAAAATTAAAATAGAATTAAACTCATCTTGTTCCATCAAAGGTATAACTATTGTGCCATCACCAATCAATGTTTTATTTTCATCATTTGCCCTAATTATCCCTTTATGTCCTTTCCACTGTTATTATTCATATTTTAACCTGCATAATTTTAATAAAACCCCATAAAGACATTTCTTGTTTCATTGTTTACGTAGATTTGGTCTGAAAACGAGTTAGAATTCATTCCTTCAGTATTGAGACTTATCAAACATAATCAGTTTCCTTAGAACTGCTAAAACTAAGGTGGTGCCCCGAAAGAAATTAATATTTTCATAAACAAAATATTAATTATTAATTTGCATAATTCATATTCATATTAATTATTCATCAACGAGACCATATTCACTACACTTTTAAGTAGCATAAAAGGCCATTTTAAGGACAAACCAAAGTGAAAGTGGTCTAATGTTTGAGTTCCCTAGTACTAGTGAAAAGCTTTATCCTATTTCTCGTCATATATTGTGACTCGTGTCCTTGAGTCATAGCTTATTCACTTTTTTGGCATTTGTTGAAAATGAACTGCATTTTTGGGGAAAATAACATTGTGCAGAAGATGTGCCCTCAACCTTTCAAATGTAGCCTCCATCAAACATCAGCAGTGTCTAGTGTTCATCATATTCACGAGTTGATTGATTCTGCTGCTTATTGGAAGAAAACTCATGGTATTTAATTTATTTCAAAATACCAGTAGATTTGGCGGCCATAATTAATTTTTTCTTGTCTACTTCTGAGTAATAGAGCTATTTAACACATCAATAGTCACTCTGCTTTTATTGTTGAAAGCTCCACTACTTCATTTTCTTTTTTTGTCTCTGTGCTCCATTCACCCCCAACAAACGCAGACGACCCTTCCTGCTTTTCATAAAAATGGACCAATTTTTCAAAGTCAAGTCCTGAGTCAAGACAGTTCTGAGTCAGGCAAGTCCAAGTACTTTCAGTTGTTTTAAACAACAGACTAATACTAATACAACAACAGACATTTTTAATTATTAATTTTTACTCTTGAAGGCTGCTGCCTTTGCGCTAAAGTGGAAAACTTAAATTAACATTTAAGTTCTCATTTAAGCTTCTTTTATTCATCTTTGGGGGAGATGCATTAAGTCTTTTCAAATCTGAGGCTTAAGTTCAAAGTCTCGAGGCATTGGTGTAAATAAAAAGTCCACCCCTCTGGTAGTGAGTAAACATGAGAGTGAGTGGTTAAACAGTGATTGCCCATGCCCTCCTCTCCAATAATCTATAATGTACATTTTGTTACAGTATGTCCGTACCTGCTGGCGCTGGAGAGCTCCTTTAGCTTCCTGCCCTCCAGAGAGGCCAGATGCTGCTCCAAAGCCTCCAGAAGGGAGCTGGGCGCCTGTAACGGGGATCGAGGGGTTTGGGGGGGAGGGAGAGATTAGGACCACATCCACCACAGTTAAAACACACACACACACTGCTTTCTCTTATCTGTTTAACTTCATACAGACACAAGCAGCAGCAGAATTACAACACCACCCTGAGATTTGACTGGTCCACTTTCTACCACAGCGGTTTTTGATTTGATTTGTCTCATTGTCGTTCTTGTTTGGTTTCATCAGGTTTGGTTGACGGGCATGCACAGATCAGCCGTGGATCATGCGAGCGAGTCTGACAGGTTTAGGACACAACAGCAGCAGAGCGCGTTCTTTTTGTTTTTGGGGGGTTGTTGTCCTTTCTGCAGGGCTCCGCAGAAGAAACACAACAAGCACAAACTACATCTAATGAGCCCATGCAGAGGCCAGCGGCACAAACACACCCATGGACACACACTTTTACACACAGAAATCACAAAAACAAAATCAGGAAAGAAGAGTTAACTCATGGATCCCACTTTAAGTTAACTTTAAAGATCCCCTGTTTGGCTTTTCAGGCTTTTTTGAAGGTCTGCAATATGATTAAGTGAGGGACTCTGACCTTTTAATAGTTTCCCTTTGGTGATCAGTTTTAAATCTCACCAATCAGAGAGGAAGTACAGTGGTAAAACAAAAGACTGGAATTTTGGACCTTACATCCTCCTTTCAACAGCCTGTTAGCACCTACAGTAGCCCTGTAGGGACATTCCAATATCACTTTAAATATTTTGTCCTCTCTGGGCTCTGGTAAGTACAGGAAAATAAAGTAATGGCTCCTTTTGCTTTTTATTTGACTGAGAAAATAGAGAAAATGTGCTTTTTCGATATAAAATCATGTAAAGCCATAACAAAAGCATAAAGAGCAGGGGACCTTTAAGAGCTATAGGCAAGTACTGCACTGGAAACCAAGGAAGTTAACTCAGAGAAACGTAAACCTCTGGTGAAAACCGCACTATGCACATTGAGTGGCTGGCCTGCACTCTTAATCTTCAACACACACAGGAATGGATGTCGTGACGTCATGTGACAGCACGGTTTTCCACTCAGAGCTTTGCGTTTCGGCGTAAAACCAAGAAAGCACAAACCACGACAAGCAAAGAAAAGATTTCTCGTATACTTATTTAACGAGGGGACAGAGAGTAATATTCTGGGTTTCCTTCTTCAGAGAAATCTAGGATATGCTAAAGGTTTAAAAGTAAAACAGACACATATCTAGAGCTCAGTAAAGGCATGGGTCTTGTGGTTGAATAGGAGCAAATAAGGGCTTCATGAGCACTGCAAGCACAGCACAGCAAGAAAAATAAACATTTTCAGTCTGATTTATCACGTCATCACTGATTTTTTTAAAAGTAAAGTGTGTCTTCTCCGCGACATGCAGTGCTCATGATGGCATTATGTACACCTACCCAAGTCTTATTTGCAGAAACCTATTTAATAAAACCATTCGCTGCTCTCCCCACAGCTAATGCAAAGGGACATAATCTTTTCAAGGATGTGATTTGAACACTGCTTATGAAAGGAAACATATTTTATGACTAATTTTGTATGATAAGCCTTAAAAATCAAGAGACAAGTCTGTCTGTTTACGCAAATGCAGACAGAAACTAAGCCTCTGTCCTGAACATCTAAAATAGAAATATGAGGGAAAACTTTAGTAATCCAGCTGCATAAATGCTTCTTTAAAAATCTTACCTCGCAGTTAAATTTGTTCTGCAATGAGTCAGATAAAGAAAAACGTAACACTTCTGAATTTGAGGCACAAAACTGTTGGTTGTCTGTATCTACTCTGAGAAGGTGAAGGAGAAGGAGGAGAAGAAGAGAGGGCAGCTGCAGAGTGGCCAGGTCTGTAGGGTGAGTAGGGAACGGAGCGTCTACAGTGAAGCATTATGGGATTGACTGGACGGGTTCATAAAGACTGACTGATTGAGATGAGATGTGGACTGACCTGTGTGAGATCGGGGCTGTCGCCCTGATCTATCCCAACTCGCTGTGTCACAAAAAGGAGGGAGGGGTGGGGAGGGAGGGAGGCAAAATCAAATAAACCAAATGTAATAATAAAACAAGGAGTAAACAAAAAAACCCACAGAGTAAAAAGAGGGAAGAGGCATGTGAAGGAGGAAGAGGAGGAAGAGGAGGAGGAAAAAGAAGAATCAAACTCAAGCATTCGTTACTTCATGCAGTGGAAGGAAACAACTGAAAGACGACAGAGGAGGAGGGAGGGGCGTGCACTGGCAGACATCGATATTCACAGTGTTAGACACACATAAGAACACAAACACACAGTGACACCTGGAGACTGGTCTGAAATGAAAGCCAAGCACCAGTTGAACAGGCAGGCCGACAACAGGTCACATGACTCAGGTCCCAAAACATCCAAAAAGGAAGACACTCAACTAATGTTGACTTTTAAACATAAAGAGGAGGGAGGGGCACAGATGACACAAACAGACAAACACATATTTTGTTAGACAAGTAAAATGAATGGGTCCTTAAAGTCAACGTTAGTCTGGTTGTGGTTTTCTTTCTTTTTATTGAAGTCTTTGATCGAGCGGCTGCACCCCAAACCTTCTTCCGAATGGGAAACCAAGCAGTGAAAGCCTTTGAAGATGGTGCACGGTAAAGCTATCTACAGAGGACACAACTGTTTTAATTCACTGCGAAGCCTAGCGAGGACTGATCATTTATCAGAAGAAAGAGAAAGAAATACAAATCAAAAAGGAGAAGGGACAGAGATAGAGAGAGAGCTTGCATGGACATGCAGTGCAGGCATGTGAACAGGCAGCACGCGAGGGGTCCCTCGACTGGAGGCTCTACACCACTGACTCGCCGAGCCACTACCAGGCAGCCATTAATCTCTGTCGGGGGTCAACCCGTCCCCAGGTCAGGGCAAGAGAAGGACAGGAACAGGAGAAATGTAGCAGCAAAAAAATACTTTTATAGAAGAGAAGCCCCTGAAACTGAAGTACGGTCAGTTTTTCACTCCTCATCAAGAGGGTTCAAAAAACTGACGGTAAATCAGGAGAGATGAAAAGGCCTGGAGCAAATCTCAACACAAGGTTTTCTATAAAGATCTCAAAACAACAGAATGAAAATTGTTGAGATTAACTTCAGACGGGTGCCCCGCCCACTTCAGCTGTGTTTCGGATCTGTTTTTCCTCTGTGCCACCAGCAGGACAAACAGACATTACCTCTGCCACTTTGAGGAACTCGGACAGTTTGGTCATCCGGTTCAGAAACGTCTTGTAGATCTCCAGAGCCTCTTTACACTGGTTCTTCTTCATGTCAAAGTATTTCTCTGTGAGTAGAGGGAACACAATTAGCATTTAGCATTCAATAAGCTACACCGTCTGCACAATGTCCTGCTCTATCCATGTTTTAGTTTAGTTTGTTGTTGTGTGTGTTAGTGTGTATTCATTTATGTTTGATGGTATGAGCTGCTTGTTAAAAAAAATATAAGTGTGGGATTTAAGATTAAAAGAATGCATTTAAAGTAAAAAGTAGAAGCATACCACAAAGAAACAGTTTAATATCTAATTCATGTAGAATACTGTATTTGTGACACAAAGCCTAAAAAATGCAGTGAGAACCTCTGATGTTACAGACACATGACTCATCTGGAGGAAACGCTGACTAAAAAAACCCACTCGTTTTCTCATAAAGCGCCTCTCGATCACGTTGATTTGGCGATAAATCATTTAACAAACTTCACAGTTGAGAGTGCGATGGTCTTACATCACTGGTTAAATTATTAATCGAGAAAAAGAAGTTAGTCTTGATAGTCTTTCATTTAGATTCAAGCGCGTCTGGAAACCAATTGATTTCCCTTTACAGAGGAAGTTGTGTGACGTCTGTGTCTAGCGAGCGCTACTCTGTGTGAACACTTCAGAGGCCGATTTGTGCATGAATACAGACTAAAAAGAGCTATTGTGTGGGCTTTACCCAGCATGTTGATGACCCCTTCATTGTAAGCAGCAAACAACCGTATGGAGTCTTTGAACAGCAGCATGAAGGCCGTGTTGATCACTCCATTGGTCAGCTCGTTGGAGTTTGGCTGCAAAGTAATTAATAGAAAAGCAGTGTGTGTGAGCTCATGCTGAGATATTGTGTGTTTTTTTTTTTTTTTTGCAGATTTTGAGATTTTTAAATCTGTGTGCAATCAAACATTTACCTGGAAATCCAGCAGTGCATCCAGCTGGGTCTGAATGATGGGCAGAGTCTTAATCAGCTTCTCGGTGTTCATGGTGCGCATTACACCATCAGCGCTGCACAAAACACACCCAAACAAAGGCTGACAAATACTGACAGAAAAACATTTAGCTCAAACACACCCGCACCATTTTGTTTGGAAATCTGGTTCCTGGAGTGGTAGTATTTACAGGAGAGGTTGTAAAAGGCATTTGTGATATTTTCAGATAAGCACTGTCTTCTCACAGCAATACAAAACCTCCACAGACTTAAAAACGAGTGCTTAATTATTATTAACATTCTGTAGTTGTTTAGCCTTATATATCCCACACCACAGCCATGTTCTGACTCCTCCTACCGGGCGTTGTCAGTTAACGCCCACATTGAGATAACCAGCACGCTTGTACTTCTTTTGATAAACTTAAGGAAAACGGCTTAATCCTGCTCAGCATTACAGCCCGTTCATCAACAGCAAACAAACTTATACATCCAGAGGTGAAAACATTTGAAATATGGGAAAGGGATGTTTTTGTTTCTTTAATTACCACAATTCTACAAGGTGTGTCATAGTAATTGTATATTATATTATGCTCTCACTCCTGCTCCAGGTCATATGCTTATCCACATACAAGTATGACTTAATGTCTTTAGCTGTGTCTTTTATTGGCGTCAGGCTAATCTAAACAAGACAAAGACATCACTTTGCACTACATCTAATCATTGTCAGGGACTCTGTCCTGTACACTTAGTGACATGAACACGTAAACTTATTCACATCTATGACCTATGATCTATGATTATTCCATCCACGAGCCTGGAGCTGAGAGGGACATAATGTGCACCTACAAAAGCTTCATGTGCTGTAAACTTATGAAGCAAATCAACATGTACCATTGTTGCATGTGTCTGATTTGTTTCATTCGTGCAAGAATTAAACCGGTCTTCCATTTCTAAATTTACCATATACGCTCTCCGTCATCTCGTTTGTGATCCGAACCGAATGGTTATTTTAACAAGGTGTTTTTGAAAAAAGTCTAAATACGAGTGTTTTGTCTGACAGTTGCTGGATCCAAGCAAACAGTTACTGGAACACACCACATCAAAGTAAGAGCGTTCACGGATCCTGCCACAAATTAAGCCCTGTACAATCTTAAGTTAAACAATGTAGTGCTGTGTAAGCTGCCAGATGCTAATAAAGACCATTATCAAGCTTAGGCATCAAGCATCATGCTATAATAAGCTTTTCTGATGTGTCCCTAAACATTTTAACTCGCGTTAAAAGCTTGGATCAGTTTAAATGTTTATGTGGAAAAGTGTTACCCTCTCTTCATCTTGGTGAAGTCCACTGCTGCTAGTCTGTAAGACATGGCTTTTTCATTCAGGTAGCAGCTGTAGCGTCTGATGAAGGTGGACATGTTGTAACCTGTGAGACAGAAAAGGTGGAACATATTAAATGTTCAAATATAAAATACAGAAACAAATATAAATCCTAGGACTTGCTTCTTAGCGTTATCACACAGTAAAACAAGTGTCTACTACTTCCCATTCAGGACTGTGATGTGCCTTTAAACTCAACCCTGAAAGAGGCTTATTGATAGTGAGCAGAGCCAAGGAGAGTCCGACATAAAGTCATTTTGTGAGATGTACAGCACTGCTGACTTTACAAACAGCCAAATGGCATTAAATCACCTTGTAGTGCAGCCTTATCTAGAAAGTTGTTGAGGTTGAAGAGCGTGTTTCTGGAGGCTAGGTACTGCATCAATCTCTGTTGGAGAAAGAAAAGAGGAGAGAACAATGTTAGTGATTATTTGAAGTAGTTGCCTGACAATATGCGGTCATGTCCACATGAGTGACTGTGTGTGTGTGTAAGCAGGTTATTGGTGAGAGGAGGTGGTGCTTTGTGAGGTTTTGCTGAGTCTAAGCTGCACCAAAGACAGATTTAACCAACAGTGACGTAAATACAGTTGGGAATAGGCTCCTTTTTTGTGAAGATATACAGAGCAGCTTTGTGTATAGACAGTCAATGGATGAACCGGGTGACCAATTATTTATCCTCAGGTAGTTTGTCCGTTTAGTGTTGCAGAAAAAGGACAGACATGGTGTGGAGGAAGCTTTACTGCACAACATAGTTCGACCTCTACAGGCTGTTTTAGTGGAAAATATGTGACGCAGTAAGAAGTGACTTTGAATTATGAACTTTGGAATTGAGAACTGTAATTACTGTCAAGACACTATTGATCCGATATATAGTCCATTCAACTCAGACTGACCTGAGATCTGTTTTTACAGCAGCGGGACAGAACAGTACAAAGAGCTGGGATCTGTAAAAGCATGATTTTTACTTTGTACACTCTGCATAATTAAACCTGAATCATTGTCTCACAACTTCTTGCCAGATGAGTGCGTCACTGCTTTGGTGATTACTTTAATAGGAACCAACATGCCAACGATAATTTGTGCCACGTCATCCGCTTCCTCTCTAAGATGCTTTTCATTTAAGATTTTAAAATGGCGGATGTATTTTCTGTAGATGCGCTTGTAAATTGAACAGTTGAATGAGGTGGCCATTGAAATGTCAGCTGTGTACACTTCATCAGTCCTTGTTGATGGATGAAAGGACTTTGGGGGACATTATTTCTTATCAGTCCCATGTCAGAGAACCGTGTAGTGACATGTTGTTTGATGATGCTCTGAACACGAGGGCTAGACATCCTTTGTAGAGTAATAATCTGTAGAAAAACATTGAGCTCATTTTTCTGAAGATTTTAAGAAGTGTATATAATGGCTCTAGGTTTAAGTTATGTATTTGAATTGTTTTATTTGTCTCCTGCCTGAGTGTTGGAGACATTTTTCTGAAGATGTATCGACCGTTTTACTCTTACTGCTCTCATTGTATAAAATTCCACAGTGGCTTTAGACTTAAATCTAACAAAAACAGTAAAATGGCTCCAACAGACTCAGATAACATTATAAAATACAACTCCTTTTATTCGCAGTTACTATCATTTACAGACCTACAATCTCAGAAATGTTCCTGCTGCTTCGGCGACTCTCCACCGTCTCTCCTGTGGTGATCAATATTTAGCTGAGAGTATTAAAATACAGCATCCTCACCTCGTTGCCGTACATCATGAGGTGATGCGTGGTGATGAGAGCTTTAAAGACCACTATCCAGCTGTTGGTGGCCGTGCGCTCCAGCAGCGTGTCAGCCAGGTGAGGGATACTGACGTTCAGCTCATTGGTGCAGTGGATCAGGTCTGAGCAAAAGACAAAACAGACGATTAGTGCATGCATACACAACATTTTTTTTTTTGCAGGTTTAATCACTATTTCTGTTTTTTCTTAAACAATACATCTACCTGCTGTAATGAAAGCAGTGTCTAAACAATAATTTATAACCACTGAGATCTCAGAGCATGACTTATTAATAATCGACAGAATGAGTGAACGGCAGTGCAATCGAGCGGTGCATTATTTGAACCCACTCGATATCAGCGCACAAATCAATAAACAAATGAAACACCAAAGCTACAGTATCACCAAAATCATTTGATGTTGGTGCTGTAATTGGACACAGACACCTACAGTAGAATACCACACGGAGATGTTGATACCATATCAGCCGTGGAGATGGAAAAGGAGCATCCCGAGGTCAGCGTTATTTCTCCACAATCAACTCCAACGGATGAATAATTTAACGAGGAAATCTGTCGAATGAATAGTGTGATTAGAGACACAGTGTTTGTCGGTGAGCACAGATGGGACTAAAAAAAGGAGATGACCCAAGCCATTATCCTCTGAGAATCACATCTAAAAGGAAAATGTTCACGTTGAAAGTATTTTAAAAAGGGAAAGCAGTACTGTTTTTTGCATTTTGCATGTTTGACAGTAAACCCCAATTCACACCGAAAGCATGTCTCAAGCAGCACGTGTGCCTTGCATTCGCTTTAAAAGCGTCAATTCACACCATCGCTGCTACTGCTCAGCGCGTGTGGATCTCCATCTCTTTTGCCAACTTCATCAAATAGAAGTGAAGTAACAATTCACCTTCCATGTAAATAACAACTGAACGAGATGGACGGGACATTTACATTGTGTTTGGCTTTGTAAAGGATATTCAATTTCTCAACTTCAAGAATTAACTTCTCGTTGTCTAAGTCGCAGCATTGACTGAAGTACTGGTGCCATATTGAATTCACCGCTGTTTAAGTGAGCTTTTATTTTGATAGCGTAGTTTATTTTGAAACTGGGTGCCTACTTTCTGTGTTTTCCCAGTGTAGCTCGTTAGAGCTGCTTGAAAAATAGAATCCAACCTATTCACGCTTCGACAAAAGCGGTGCAATACGGCAGCAATGCATTTCAGGCGGCGGCGCGTCTCACACTTGTAAACTGCTTTCTATTTTAGTCAGTCTGACAATTTACACCGGCTGCATGTCAGAAGCGTCTTAGAAGCGTCTCAATGCATCGCTATCAATAAGTCAGACTTTACACTTTCGAGCAGCTTCGCTTCAATCTAGCAAGCTACACCTGCTTTTTGCAGGTGATGTTATTATGTTGGTTTCATCAGACGGGACCTTCAGCTGCACTGGGACAGTTTGCAGCCGAGTGTGAAGCGACTGGGAAGAGAACCTCCAAGGCCGTGGTTATTAATCAGAAAAGAGGTCTTGGAATCTTGTTCATGAGCGAGGGAAGGATGAAATGGGAGAATAACAGATGGATAGGTGCAGCTTCTACAGTGATAGGATAAGGAGCTCAGCCACTCAGTGTAGAGCCGCTGCTCCTACACACCAAGAGTAGTCAGCTGAGGTAGCGCGGGCATCAGTTACAGATTCCTTCCTGGGGTGGAGGCCCCGGGGAAGACCTAGGACAAGCTTTCGGGACTATATCTCTCTTGGTATCCTTCCGGAAGAGCTGGAGGAAGTGTCTAGGGTGAGGTAAGTCTGCTTAGACTGCCGCCCCCGCCGTCCCGGCCCCGGATAGGCAGAAGAAGATGGATGGATATGTTCACTGTTGTCATGACAACTGGAGAAATACAATAATCAGACTGGAGCGGGGCCTATTGAGACATGTTATTATTAATATAGACTTAATACAAGCAGCTGAAACTTCAAATGCTCTGTTTAAGACATGTTTTAAATCACTATAACACGTCTTTATGAAACAGTCAGCTTCACAAGAGGCATCTGTAGAGTGGTAAGAAAAATAGAGCCATAAAAAACATAAACCAATGGAATCTATGTGTTTTTTGTGTTTTTAAACTCGACCAATATCTGCTTGGTTCAGTTTGGTCCAGTCCAAGGCCAAAGAGCAGCTGTTTGGTCTGAACGGTCCACTGGAGCTTTCACATCTGAAGGCTTGCTTCAGTTTAATAGAAACAATGACCGGTCTTTAGAACTACAACTCAATGAAGCAGACCTTAAACTGTACAGAGTGCAGTTTGTGCTTTGGTCTTCTGACCTGCAATCCCAGTGCTCTAAATTGTTTGAGGATTTTTAGTATAATATGTAAGCCCAAAGTATGCATCTGTTAAACCCTTTAAAGAATTTCTGAGCCTTATAGAAACAAACCTATCATCAAACAGAACATTCCTCTTTACATATGAATATTGTATGCTGCATATTGAGATGGTAATTCATAAATCTTGTTTATTTGTGGAGACATTGTTGCTGTGATTCACAAATGTAGAAGGGATTACTGTGTGGAAAATAAATGAACAATTGTATGAATGTACAGCAAATATTAATACTAGACCCCAGCCATAAACCTACAGAGGCCTGTCACATTTAAAGTTAACCTGATCTTTGCTGAGATTGACACTAAAGCGGCTCAAATCAAAGGAGGTGAAGCAGTTGGAGCGGAGTCAGAGGAAGTGAGCTTGTGTTCAAAGAGACCGACGGATGGAGTGAGACCTGGCGTGAAGGAAAACTTGAAGCGTTTTGGTTTCGGAGGCAGATACTGTGTCCAAATCTGAGGTTATCAGGGTTTATTTGAAATCTCTATGATGTTCACCGCAATCACTAAAACGCTGGATACCAAAGCGTCCCGGCTCATACCACGTCTAAATGTTTAAGTCACGTTAAAGGCACCGTGCAACACACTAATGCTTCAGTCTGGACAGCCTGCAGAGTTATCTAGAGTTATATCTGAATTTAAACCTCACCGCTGAAAATACTCACTATAACTTTCACTGTGTATTGATAAACCGGTCGATCTGTCACTGTGACATTATATATGTTTGATTATATTTAACATTGGATGAGAAACTAAACCGACCCGTACTGACTCGACCTATACCGTACCACCGGTGGAGACGAGGCGGTTGAGACTGCCTTTAGTCTGTGTTTTAGAGACATCTGGTGGCCAAACTGTATACTGCAACCCTAACTTACACACTCCCTTTCTACAACCTGTGAGCACCTGCAGTATAAGTATATGAACAAATCCCATAGAAATAGGTCAAATCTTTTCATAATTGTGTGTCAGACACTAAAGGCTGCTTTCACAGGAGTCTACAGAGCTGTAAATCTGTATTTTTCAAAGATTACCTAATCCAAACGTAAACTACAAAACTTTACACAACCTACCAGACGTATTTGAGTGTAACACTGCAGTGCAGAATACAAAATGACTTATCAAACTTAAAAATTATGCAAGGGGTCTCACTGGGGAGTACAATATTAAAAAACAATGACTGATGAATAAAAAGATCTGAAAGTGTTTTTGATGGAGACAAATGACCATGAATCTAACAGGTCCCAGAATGAAAACATATGAATTTTAAATTAAACCCAGTGATGTTTTATTATTTTGCAGTTACGATTTTAAAGGATAAAGAAAGGCCCTCCATAAATGTCATAAAAATCACTGATTAACACTGTCTACGTTGACACTGGTCTCAAGAAAGTCACTGAAAAGTAGTTTAGGTATGTCCTGTTATGTAGGTATGAGTACATAATAAGTACTCACTGATACCGAGTATTATGAGTGGTTAATGAACCAGAGCCATCTTGATTTTTTTAATGTTTTATTAGTGGCTTGTTTTGATTGAGACTTTAACAGGGGCTCAGTTGCTGTTGGCTCTACTTTTATTAAATTTATTTGCAATAACATTATGTAGACAAGAGAGATTTACTACAAGAGGCTCAGAAATCACAAAGTAGCTATGGTTTGTACGAATGCTAAAGCTGTGTGCTCACCCAGTCCCAATCAAAGCACCTGCAGTCACCAGTGTTCAGCAAAAATATCCTAAAACAAATCCCAAATCCAAACACCGTATATACACGGAAACGGCTGGAACAGTGTTATATCCTCACTTTCATGCAGCATTAAGGATGTAGTTTTTAGTGCCACCTTTTAGTGACTATAGCTCACAAAAGTCAGGGGTATCAATAAATTTAGACTTTTAAATGTACTGTTGTAAATCTTGGTTGAAGACGTTAGAAGTGTATGTTATTTCAATGGACACTACTGTTTTTAAATTGACAAAGAAATAATAATTTAAAAAATTATATTAAAAGTGTTTTTTTTTTCAGTGCACAATCTGAGTTGAGCACCAATTGTCTTTCTAATTTGGTGATTGACAGGTATAAAGACCCGGTTCCTTCTATTACCTACTGTTAAGGCAACATTTTTTCTTTAATTCAGGTTTAGTCTAAAACCAAAGCTGTACAGAGTAAGACTGGGCTTCACTGTATTTTTAAAAGAAAGTGGAGGGTTAAGTGAGCAGAAAGAACAGGATATTATCATATAATTGAATTAGCGTTAGCATTTTTTTTATTTTTTTTTAATTCAGCATTGGCATGACAGGAATGAAAGGTCATTGATAAGAGCTTTACTGAAATCATAAAGTCAGCCTGAAATCTCTGCCTCCTTCTGTTTACAGTCTCTCATCTTTAGTGACCTTTATTTTTGTCGTCTTTAGTTTGTGATAAAAACAGCTGCAGTTTTTAGTAAAGTCATTTCTGAAAGTTGTATTCCTATATACTGTAATGTCACAAATCTACAACTACAGTAGCGTGAACAATTGATTAATATGTATTTATTAGCCCACACCCAACCAACATCACAACCGGCCGCCACTAACCGAAGGTGGTCCAGAGTAACTTTACTTGGGGAAACTTGCATTACTTTTTGCCCAAAAATGCTTAGACATGAGATCAAAAATCATGCTTATCTCACGGACACGGTACCCTCAGCTGGACAGAAACCTCCAGGGACAAAGACTAATCTCCAGATATTAGTGAGCGGCACGCTTTACTCAAATAGAGGCAGAAATAGGCCAGTACACTGGACCCGAGCAGAGCCGTATTTGTACAAAATACACTAAAATGACTGTACTGTTTCAAACTTGCTACTTTGATGGTCTCTACCTGTAAACAAATAAAGCGCCCCGGACTGTCCAGTGGCACAGACAGGGATGTGGCTAAAATTTGTGGTGGCTCTTTAACCACCTGATCATAATTAGTCCATTAAAACACGCTCCATTTTAGACATAAATCTTATGTAGGTCGTTGAACATAGTCACAATTAGTATCATTCATTTTTGCACTTGATTGCAATTAAATCAATATCACCACCTGCTAATGGAGCCCTTTGTCACGCTCTGAAAACTGCTAATGGTTTGTTTGTGATTTCCTCTTGGTTCGATAATTAATACTTCCGGATGAGAGGTCAGTGCACAGGATTTCCTCTGAGCTGGACAGAGACACCTTTAAAACACAGAGGAACTGTTAAGTGCTAGTTCAAGTTTTCAAAGACATTAACATTTAAATAAAGGAGGCCCTTCAGTCAAACATGTCGGTGCGTGTATCCCGGTGGGTAATAATACATCATCAATACGGACTGTATCATCGACATATGACAGCACAGAGAGCTGCAGCGATGTGATGAAGTATGGACTACTCGATTTCCAGTCTGCATTATTGATAGGCTGCAGTCTGTGTAGGATATAATGTACATCAATAACACAATTAGACGCTTTGGGATAAAAATGTGCAAATTTATTATTAATAAATTTTGCTATAAAATGCCATATTGCAGTTCTTTCCATTCTGCTGGGTCCAGAGAGAGACACAAAAAGGTCCGGTCTCTGTTTGAGAAATAAAATGTGTCTGAAGCAGACCTTTTGAAACTTGGATGACTGTTAATATTGAATCTAAGTCAGAGTAAATCTTGTTGTAGCAGCAAGAGAGGCTGGAGGTGCAGCTGCTGCAGAAAACATTTAACTGTTTCCATCTTTCTGAACATTACATCCACAGGGCTGCAGCAGGGTCCTATTATTTGGGGACTCAGGTTCTGCTTGGGTTTAATGCAGTGGAGACGATGGTTAAATTCATGAAGCGAGAGCTGTATGACACTGATTCTGTTTAAAACCACAAACAGCTGCTGAGAATAAACACTAGCTTTGTCTTCGGGGAAAAGGACAACATTTATAATGTTTTCTGTTTTCACAAAAAAAAAGGTTTAATCATTTTGGAAAACTTTTCTATTTAATATTTTTACTTTCGCTTCTTGTTTTTGCTTGAGTGAGTATTATCTATCCTCCAAAATTTAACTCCGGTCACCAAAGTGGTACAGTATAGCTTTTTGGGGACACTTGGGACCCTTTTTGGGAAACGTAAACCCACCAGAACCGTCCACATTCAGCGGAAACAAGTCTAAACCAAGCACTGCTGGAGAAGAATACAGTGAAGTTTCTCTGAACACACAATCTTGCATGGAGTCTTAGGAAGATGTATTTTCACTGGGTTGGTTCAGAAACAACAAGAAATCAAGTCACATGACCAAACACAAGAGATATTCAAAATCATTTGTGTAATCTACTTCTGCAAATAAATCTCAATAAATGTGCTCAAATAAAGTTAAAGAAACCAGAAATACAATTTAAAGCTGATAATATTTAAATGAGAAGAACTAGACTTCATTTGACACATTCTCTAAAACTCTCTTTTAGCCCATTTTCCACTGTTCTGTTCGTGACGCGCTGAGGTGGGCGTAGGCGTGGAATGGGCTCTAGTGCTTTTTAATTCCACCGCCTTGTCAGACTTCACATTCTTGTTTTTTTTCTCTATTTGCTCTTTCTTAAATCATCCTAGAGACCATTGCCTAGCTACCAAGGACAAAACACTCATGCTTATTCTTCACACATGTCTGCACTTTCGCCAACACCTACAGTACTTCACATCACTGTTACCTCCGCGACACACACAGCAAGTTAAAACATACGCCGGAGTGCTGTTTACTGCCATTTCAGGGCAGCGGGTCATTTTAGTCCTGATTAGTATTCACCCATTTGATGAATTTGGTCTGTACTGGCGGTACCTACTATCTCAGCCCTGCAGAATACTGCCCACTGAAATCCCATTACTCTGTCTGTCATGCTCATCATTTGCTATGGGTAGTAAATAACCAGCAATGGCCATTTATGTCAGCGACCAGTCTGTCAAGGTCATGACACAATGGGGAAACATGCCTCTGAGACCTAGGGACGCTCGCTCTTCTGCGTCCGACACTGCTCTTCATTTATCAAGCGTCTTTTAGACAAATGGCCCCTGTGTTTAGAGAAGATGGACTGAACAGAAAGGCATACGAAAGTGAGATGACTTAAAATTTATCTAATTTCAGTTTCGGTAAAAGGGTCGTCATCAGAAAGATACACACCCACGTGTTGAAAACAGAAAACAGCAGTTTATTTTTTATTTATTGAGCGTGAAAATGAATGAGACTCTTCAGAGGTGGCATAAAAACCTGCCGTCCCACGAGCTGTGATGTTTGGCATGTTTGTTTAGCAAATGAAGCAGACATTTGGACTTTCTTGTTATGTTTTACCCAAATACTTCAAGTGTGAAAGCTCCAGGACTGTGGTTCAGACCAGACACCTGCTCTTTGGTCTCGGTCTGGACCAAACTGAACCACAGTCTGATTTGTTTGTGAAACAGCGATAGTTCGGACTTTCAGTTTGAATGCAGGATGTTACGGTTGATTAAACACATGAAGCGAACGGAGAAAAACGGATTTCGCTTCAGTTTAAAAACACATAAAACACATTACATAATTTTACATTTTGTATGGATCTATTTTTTGTGCTACTCTATGACAAATGTCTCCAGTGAAGCTGACCGTTTATTAAAGAGCGTTATAATGATTTAAATCTGTCCTAAACTGTGCGTTTGAAATTTCTGCTTTTTATATTAACTCTATATTAATAATAACATGTCTCTATTGCCTCTACTCTAGTCTGATTATTGTATTTCTCCAGGTAACTTGTAAAATTAACCTCTGCAGAGACACATGAACCACAGTCAAAGCGTCTACAGGAGACACGCCCCTCGTTGTCTTGACGACAGTGAACACAGGAGACACGCCCCTCATTGTCTTGACGACAGTGAACACAGGAGACACGCCCCTCGTTGTCTTGACGACCGTGAACACAGCGACAGGGAAAGTCTGATAGTCCGCTTTTAAAAACTGTAGAAACAAAAAGTTACTGAACCAAACGAATACTGCGTAACAGTTTGTGAGTTCTTAGCGCAGACTTTCAGGAGAGAAAACAACCTGAATGCATATTTTGCAACTTTAGCAATATGAATGTAAAGCACATCATATTTATAATTTCAGAGAAGCACACTTCCAAACACAATCTATGTCCTAATACTGCAGCTAAATACAGAATCATTTATGTACTCTACCAACTCACTGACAGCACGCACATGCAGTCAGTCAGTCACTTTTTTGCCAAAAGCCTTTTGCTGGACCTGCTACACTAATGCCCTATAGCTCATTGCACACACACATCTGGAGTCAGTCGGATCCGAGCTGATGGGCTTCTGCACTAATAACCTGTGCCTCATTATAATCTGTATCTTGGAGCTTGAAGCATTGTTACTCAGATCGATTTCGCTCTGCTTCACCTGCCATTCCCGAAGACAGTGATTATGCATCCCTTCATTATCACAAACACTAAACAATATTCATGGGACTTTTTTTATTATTTTTTTAAATAACCTTGTATAACCTGAAAGGCAAAGTAAAATTATAGCCCGAGAAAGTTGATAGATATTTGTTTCATGGGACATTTAGTTTGCAGCCTGTTAATACAATCAAGATAATAGGGATAATGCTGCATTTTGGAGCAGCTAATGGCAGGGGCTGTCGCATTCAAGAGACTCTGTTGATGATTTATTGTCATGGGTTCAACTTATATATCAATGCATCTGAAGGATAAATCCCAAAACAACTTCATACAAGATAAAGAACTTTTCAGAAATAAAACCGAAGAGGACCAAGAGCACTGCCAAGAGGTACACAATATACTCTAATAGTGTCAAAAAGTCGAACCTGTATGACATGTTTCCTCTTTCCGTGCTTTTCTTTTTGGTAGTAACCTATTCCTGTCTTTCTTTATAAAGTATATAAATATAAAGTATATAAAGTATAAGGCCAGACTGAGGGGGCCCTGTCTTTATCACACCTGTACGTCAGACTAGGAGCTGGACAGCTTTTTTGACAATTCTCATTAACTTTGCTCTGCAGCTGGATTCTAAAAATCCACATTGAACTGCTCCAAGCAAACTATTGAAATTATTCCAGAACAACTGCTTTTTTTCATCAAGTTTTTATTACAATTCTGTTGCTAATTTAAGTGTTATTTTCCCATTTCATTAATTTCTACATAAATGGACTCTTTGGAAGTAAATCCCAGAGTCATGTGATACAGGAGCCTGTGGATTAGAGCAGAGAGGCCCTTTAGCAGGAAATAGAGAGGGTTTTATTGTGAAAGTAACAGAATAGCTACCTCTGAATGATTCAAGTACAAAACCTTCATTCAACACAATATTTGGTTCAAGCTTCAGGGGCAGACTGTACAGTTAAACTCTAAACCCAGATCTGAACCAAACAAGCCTCACACAGAAACTTTATCGTCCTTGAGTCTGGTGGTGGCATAAACCTTTTTATAATCCGTCTGACAGATGAAAATTCGTCATGTAAACTCTCCTTCTGGGCTTTTTCTATTTTCAGACCTCTCCCTGCTGCACACTCACACAACTCGAGCAAAGGGACGCTCACCACTTTATGAGAGACTGAGTCCACCTGCTTCTTTTTAATGAATGCAAATGTCAATAAAAGGATAATGAGGCCAACACATTGATTTGGTGGAGGACAATTTATGCAGTTTCTTTTCAAAATCAAATGTTGCTTTTTGTATCAGAAAAAACACATTTTCAACCGCTAATGAACCCGAGTCACGCCAGGTCTTAGCCTCTCAGTGACAACAGGTAAAACATCTTCCTTTAATATAAACTGAACTTCCATACAAAACCTTAAACAAAAAATCCGCCGCAAATTAAATGATATCTTCTGAGATCAAAGTAGCACGCAGAGGTCTTTGTGGCACGAAGCTCAGGGACAGACCTGGCTCTGAACCTTCACCGACACCTCCGCCGGGTGAGTCTTGCCAAACACGTCAGAGCTTTTATGGGTTTTCTGTGTCATGCGGCTAATGTAGATGCATTGTGCCTCGTCGCAGAGTCTGTGGAGAGCCCAGATTTCCCAGCATCCCTTCTGCTGACTGTCTAATCTAATGCCAAACTTGCCGTCTGACGGGCCGACTGGCTGGGCGTCTGTGTGGAGGCGGAGGGATGACTGACCCAACAGGCTGCTTGGCTACAGCTGCCTTGTTGTGGCTTTGGGAAGCATTGATTAGCCATTTTTGGAGTTGTGTCAGTGTGTTTTCTGTCCTGTAGACTTCCTCTTTGTGTGTTTGGGTGTGTAGGTGTGTGTGAGACTGGCAGCACCATTGATTGCCTCCACTCTTCATTGATTATGTCAAGTAATTAACATGAGCCAGAAAAGCCACCTAACCAAATAATCACAGGTTGAATCTGCATGCGAGTGTCCTCCCTCTCGTTTTTACCAGTGTAGGCTGCATAATTACTAGTTTCTTGTTCCCAGACATAGTTAATTACCACCAACGGATTATTGAATCACTCGCAAACTACAAAAGAAGCATAAGCTGAAGGTATGTTATAGAAACAGGAGTTTTTTGCTGCACAGTACTTTTTTAATTTAGTGATATTACACAAACCAACACTGGCATTGAACTCGGTCTGGTCTTTTGTGGAGAGTATATGAACTGCGACAGGAAAAAAAAAAGGAATGTGCTGATATCATTTGGCATTTGTAGAAACATCCTGACAGCCGGCTTTAAATGTAATATCAGTTTTGATCATAATTTAAGATGTTTATCCAGTGCTTGTAAAGCTGGAGCGGGGGGAACACAGAGATAATATTTGGGCGAGAGTTTCTCTCAGCTTCAAGAAGAAAAGAAAAGTCAAGGAATGTAAAGTAAATTGCAATGAAGGCTGCATAATAGCTTTTTGTATCCAAACTATACCATTTTAACAAACCAATGGGTGATTTCTAAAGGCTGAGTTATACATCAGATTTTCAGGCCACATGAACTTTTAGTTTAACAAACCAAACAAAGCTCTAATACCAGATTTTCTTTTTTTTTGTCCCAGTCTTTTATCCACAAAACACTAAAACATTACTTTAAATCAGACGTTTAGAGCTGACCTTGAACTTTTAGCTCTGAGTTTACCGTTTGACTGTAATTATCTCTTTAAACATTGTGTTGAAGCATTGCCTCGTTTAATTTGCCGCCCTTTTCTATATTTCTGGTAAGGATCGTCCAGGATGGCACTGATGTTATCCACCCTCCTCTCTAAACTGTCCAGCTCCAGTCCAACTACAGATTATGCCTTAATGATCAGTTTGCGCCCTGAGTTATAGCCTCCCCAGCATCAGCCGCCTGGACATGTCTGTATTTACAATAAGGCACTAACCAGGCCCTGATACCAGAACTTAATGTGCCATAGAGACATTTACACTGCAGTCAGTACTCGTACAGCAGTATCCAAGAAGGTCAAACGAGTACAACAACAGATACTGACGAGTATATGGACAACCCTGCAAAGAAAATAAACTAATTTCAGGTTGACTATAATACCACTATTATAAAAAAAAATAAAAGATCAATAGGATTTGTAAATCCTATTGTCTCCAAATGGCATAAGTTTAAAAAATCTAAATTATTTAAATAAAGTAGAAAAGGAGGTGAAATGGTTCTTAATTGGATGCATGCTTGTAGTTTAATGATACATTATTCAGAAGCAGAGGGAACAGCCAGAGAGTGTCATCTGTGCTCTCCGAGTGCCCTTCCAGTTCAGGCCATATGAAGGAAAAAGATGTACAAACACCCTTTAAGGCCAACGCACGCACATCTTTAGGTCTGACAGGACGTTTTAATGACAGCAAAGACAACCGCAGCCTTTGTCATGACGAAGGAAAAGCATAAGGAAGAAAGGCACATTAAGTACTGAGGTGTCTCCAGAGATGAAGTGCTGCTGTCTCTGCCGCTGCGTTAATAATGGATAGGCCTTTACACTGTACAGCGGCTGCTTGCAAAATGATTAGCCTATAGCAGAGTGGCCTAATTCCCCTGAATGACACGCACACATCTATAAAGCACCTGCCTGGATCTCCGTTTACTGCCTTTGTAACGCTTCCCCCAAAAACGAGCGGCTGCTGTAGCGGCGTGTGGGTGCCATTAGCATGTGTCTATGGGAATGTAACGGTGTGTAATTAGCTTCAGTGGGTGTCTCTTTGTGGCGGTGTAGTGTGCTTTAACCTACAGTCAAGGTGCTTCTTCTTGGGCGCGCTGACTTCGTGCGTCGTGGCCTTGCACACCGCTTTGCTGATGGCAGAGCCGGTCATGCTGTGGTGCGCGGCGGCGATGCGGTCCGTCAAAGACTGTCCCGACATGTTACACACACACACACACACACACAGGACCAGGACGAAGAGGAAGAGGAGGAGGAGGCTGAGTGATGATGGTCGAGTCCGGGTGTGGAGGTGGCAGCGGTGGAGAAAACGATCAAAATGTCTTTACAAGCGGGGCGAGGAGGGCTGCTCCGTCGACAATCCGCCAAATGGATTCATTCATGGGGCGGTCAAATCCAAGCGCTCACACTGACCATTTCAGATTCTGTCGAAGGCATCAGGGAGAGGACTGCGTTAACACATACAAGCAGCTACAGTACAGTTCGTTTTATCCCTGAATTAGATCCCAATATGGCACAAATCTACAGAGCCAGCATCTTCATTGGTCAAATATAAAAAGGCATTGTCCCTCTTGTTTTCTTCCCTTCGGAGTCTGTCACATCCCGCTGCAAACGCCGGCTGCAGTGAAAGGCAGGCTACTTCATTTCCTAAAAAAAAAAGAGAGGGTGTATTTCTGTGTTCACCCCCCTTTTTTCAGTCAAACTTGTGTGCATGTGTGTGTGAGAGTGCGCGAGAGAGGGGGGAGAGGGAGAGTGTGTGGAAAATGGCAGTACCCGAATCAGGTGACTGGGAAAGAAGGGCGATTGGGCCACACTTGTCGTGTCCGGGGAGGGTATCTTAAAGCAGAAGGACGCCCCCTTTCGAAGGCGAGAAGAGCGAGAGAAAAGGCAGCAGCTGGTTGACTTTTGAGGAAATATAGGCTACACAGAGGCATGTTTGTATAAAAGGGACCTGGTCTGCAAACAGAGAGGACTGGTTCAAGAAAATCATACAGGGAAATGGAAAGTCCACACGAAGCTTGAATTACTCTCCTGCACAGATGTTAAACTCATATTTAGCCCAATTTGATCTGAAGCGTGTGGGAACTGTAAAATAATAATAGCATAATAACATCTAAATAACAATGTATTTCTTTTAGTTTTAGTGAAAGAAGTACAGTTACATTATCACCAGTCACAACCAAAAAAGGATAATGTCTGCAAAAGCTTTCAGTTGTATGATTTTACAAACTCACCCTCACAATATGGCTTTGATGCTAATGCTATTTTTCTGCAATAACATGGCTAACGTTCACTGCTGCAGCACTGAGCTCTTGGCTAAAGGTAAAAACAGACTTTTTCTGTCTGCTTCTTGCCAGCTGTTGATTTTTTCTCCAGGATGAGTGTCATAGTGGCACCAAATATTAAAACCTGTGACACTGAAACTCACCAAACTCACAGGTTTCCTATTCTCTTAAATAAACAGAAAGTGGTCCATTTTTTTGGGGGAAAATTCCACATGCTGTGTCTACTTTTCTCCTTTTTGACAAAGACATTTATGATTATGAAGGGGCCACAGAGGATTATTTGAAAAGCAAAATCATCTTTTATGGAACCATCATCTGTTCATTTCTGGGTCTCAGGGTTGTTCTGCAGTTTATGTTTTCTATTTAATTTTTACACTTTTCCAAATTCATCTCACAGACCGGATTGTACCCTCTGGTCGGCCGGTTTTGGCCCACGACCCTTACGTTTGACACCCCTGCCTTCATGTATATGTTAATCATAATAATATGTTTTTTTACACTTTGCATCAGAAAATATTCAAGTGTTTTTTAAGACATTTATATTTTAATGCTAAGTTATCATTAGATTGCAAGTTTTGTGAGGGTAAATAGTATCTGTCTGGATTATTGATGGATTCTACTCTTACTCTATGAGATACGATGTTGTTAGAAACCTTTTCATTTAGAAGGGATTTGATTAGATTTTTTCTTCACCAGGTTTAACAAAGGTATTGCTCTTGCATACTTCTCAAGTGACTCTCACTCCTGAACGGACAGAGTGTATTGGATTATTAAACAGTGGGGTCATATACTATATATAAAGGCTATTACATATAGTCTTCTGTATAAAAACAGTTTCCAATGTGTTGCAGTACAAGTCGGGGTTATTACACATCAAAGGCCATGCCGTCAAAAATAAAGCAGATGCATAATTTGAAACACTGAATTTTAAACAACGCCCAAGGCAGGATCAGACCGCATTACTGCCATCTCTGGGACAGAGAGGAGCGCAGAGTAAAACTAATGCTGACAGCGGGAAGTGGGGTTTAGTGCTGAACGAAACAAAGAAACAATAACCACAAAGAGAGTCGTGTTTCCTTTTTGTGTCCAGACAGATACTCATCATATTTTAACCTGAAAAATAATTTAAAGTGCTAAATAAAATAAAAACGTTTGAGCGAAATGCCTGAAGAGAGTGGTTTTACGGCTACTATTCCTAATTAAATGTCTCTGTTCACAAATAGCCAGGAGCTGATTGAAAATCTTTTTAATGGACACATCTCTTTAATTGCCTCTTCTCCATTATCTCATTAATGTTTATTCCAGTTTGTGAACAAATGCTGTTTGTTGTAAGATTAAATAAAGGCTCAAGATTGAGGAAAGAAACATGGTTAAGAACAGAATTGGAACATTAGATTGTGAAAAAAATGCAGTACCTAAATTATCCAAACCAGAATGTGGACAAAAGAAGCCAAGACTGACCCACCTTTAGTGTCAGATTAGATATTTTATTGCTGTCATCTTAGAAATATAGATTTTTTGATGAAGTTGTGAATTTGGTGAATTGTGATGCTCAGTTATAAAATAGATAAAGAGATGATTATTGAACGGAAGAAGAGGAGGGTGCCGCATCCACCTGTGAGTCACTAAACAACTCATCAAGAGAGCCCACACAAGGCTGACCTTCTGCACAGCAGATCAGGACATCAGGAGGGCCACACAATATCGTCAAAGACAATACTCGCCACCAGAACAGGCTCTTCTCTGAGGAGCATTACAGGAGGGAAACAGCTCTGTACTGTCCATGCACTGTGCACTTTATACCAGATCATTCTTTACTATGTATTATTTATTGTATTTAATTATCCATTTCATCTTTTTAACATTATGACTGTTGCTTTTCATAATGTGAAGGGAAGCATTCAAGTAAGACTTTTATGGCATGTTTTTTTAAATGTGTTTTTAATTGTTCCAATAAACGTTTTGAATTTTGAAATAGCAGCCAAAAAAAGGAAAGAGTAACCCTTTTGAGGGCAGTGCTCACCTGACCTCATCTTGCTCCTTGTTTTTTACCAACACTAATAAAAAACACTAGATGCTGTGCCATTAATACAAGCTGTATTCTGACTGCATCAAAGCTGCCGTGTGACTTTACGCAGCCAGATTTGTTAAATGTTTCAGCCAAAGCCACAGAACCAACTAATATCTGAGGAGTTAGTTAAATAACACGACACACAACATGGTCTAAAGCCTTGTAATGACACTAATGTGATTAAACTGAGGCGAGAAAGTGGGACATTTGAGGCAGGATGTGTTTGCTCTGTGCGTGTGCTGAGGATTTAAATGATTCAAACTGAGCCTCAGATGCTAGAGATCAAACAGATAATGGCACAGAAAACCCCAAGCAGATATAAACACAATATTTCTCATCATCAGAGGTTCATAAGAAACCTGAAGGAGACAGTGTGGCTGCTGCAGAGTGACACTGAAGAGTTTGGACTACGGCCTATAGAAATATTAATATTGAATTAATACAAACAGCAGATAAACAGCAAATAGAGCCATACAAAATGTAAAACAATATAATCTGTGTGTTTTATTTGTTTTTAAATCCGACCAATATCTGCCTTTCCCATTTCCCTCCATTTGCTTTTCTTCATGTGTTTAATCGGCCATGACTTCAATCATTTGGTCCAAAGGTCTGAACACAACTGCAAACAAACTGGACCTTGGTTCAGTTTGGTCCAGACCAAGACCAAAGAGCAGCCTTTGGTCCGAACCATGGTTCTGGAGCTTTCACACCAAACCAAACGGGAAAGTCCGGACCAAACAGTGCAGATGTGAAAGCCCAAGGAGCCATTACTTCCTGGATTTGTTTCTACATTTTTCCAAATTGTACAAACTGAGCACTGCAGGAGGAGAAGCGCTTTCATGTTTTTCTCTAAAATATCAAAGTGATCATCATCCGACCCACTTCTACAGTCAACAGGCTGCGGAAAGGTTTGAGGTATGGAGTTGTTTTCTCCAGCATCGCCACCAAAAACTACACACTTTACTTAAACCTTTACAGAATTTAAATTAAAATATCTGTCCTCATCAAGTGCTGAGTGTAAACACTTGGCACTGCCTTCTCATTTACAAACTGTCTCTGGGCCAAACCCTTCTCCCCAGCCAATCAGCTCCTCCCTTCATGGTCATGTGGTCGGCCTGGTCACCATTTGGGACACGATGAGCAGTTGAAGGGGTCCCTTGCGGTGCTATTGTATCCGGACAGGACCAGAGAAGTGGGCTCTCGCTCCAGGACCGGGCTGTACTCATTGTTCAGGATGTGCTCCACCAGACAATGAGCTGCATCCTCTATGTTTGTGTTCTCCTGCGGAACAAAAACATATGGACTGTGAAAATCTAAGTATATATCTAGCAACAAACAAAATATTATCTATCTTTAAAGGAACTAGAACAAAAATTGACTTGTAACAGTTGTTGGACTCATTTAATTGCTCTTTTCTTTGTTTGCTTCTTCTGACAGTGTTGCACTATGTTGATGTCTTTGGTGACATCTAGTGGTGACTCTGCAGACTGCAACGGCACAGCGCCATTTTTCTACAAAAATGTTAATACCGACAGTAGCCCGGTAGGGACATGATGATGCACTTTTCCCTAAGCAGTTTATCTGGTCTGGGTGTAGAAACCGGAAGTAAAAGTCTTTTCTCTCAAATGTCATGTTGATTTGTGTTGATTTGCAACATAATGGAGTTCATCTGTCTGACTGTGAGAACGGGAGTTAAACAGCCTTTTACTGTTTAAGTATGTATTAATGTATACCTAGGTGTTCGCAGGTTAGCCAATAAGAGGTCTTTCCCAGGCCTTGCTTCCAGTGGGACATAACCCCAGGAATTGTCGAGGATCCAGAGCAGATGCCCCGCAGCCTGAGCCTCAGCTCCTCCTCTCGATGTGGAGCTCCTGACCGTGTCTCGAAGGAAGCGCCCAGCCACCATGCAGAGGGAAACTCATTTCAGCCTCCTTTACTTATTCTTTCTTATGACACATAGGTGTGTGTAGGACCATAGGCTGACCACAAAAACGAGAGCTTTGGCTCCTTTTTTAACCACCAACAGAACAGTTCATTGTCCGTGTCACAAGCAGCATTGATCCATCTGCCAATCTCCCATTTTGTTCTTCCCTCGTTCATGAACAAAACCCCAAGATACTGTAACTCTTCACCAACCTGAAGGGCTCAAGCCACCCTTTTCCAGTTGACCACCACGGCCTTGGACTTGAAGGTGCTGCTTCTCACTCGGGAAGTCCGCGTCTTTGCTCAGACTGCTGACCCCACAACCCATCTCCGGATGTGAGGAAGAAGATGAGATGTAATACCGTTCAATGTGTTTGGTTGATGGCTGGATAGTATAGTGTTTAACTAATAAAAAATGTATTGAGAAAACAAATCTGCCAAATAAATGAATGAATTCCTAATAAAATTTGACCTCGTCTTTGCTCATCCTTCCATAATGTGACAAAAAAACAGATGAAGAAAACTTCTGTCAGTCTGGCGTCATTGACTTCTTTCTTGTGGTATTTGGCCACGTCTCACTCTCACTTTGGTGCGTAACTCATTAGACAGTCACTAATGCTTTAAAAGGACAAACACACAGTTAATTCTCACTGAGCTGATATTCCTCCACTGTTTGACCTCAGACAGGACCGTGAATAACCCCGTGAAACAGCTGGTGTCCAAAACCCAAACTGTTTTTGAGATGTCTATACAGCATGTTTTATCACAGTCACTTCTAACAGATCATAAATCCTTCCATTTTATTTCACTGTTTATGACTTGAGTGTTTGTCCCTTTTCTTCAGTTTCAATGTCGTACCTTCGCTGAGGTCTCGAACCAGGCCACAAAGCCGTTCTCTCGGCAGAAAGAGTCCAGTTTGGGGCTCTGTGAAGGCAGCTGATCCGACTTATTGGCCAAGAGCACCGCAGGGACTGGCCTCCCTTGATTTAGTGTCACCTTAACAGAGAAAGATGAGTCACACAGTAGACTGAGACTGCAGTGCTTAGTTTAAAGATGTTTAGGACAAGTGTATTAAGAGTGTAGAGAGTAAATGGGGCTCAGTAAAATAAGTTACTAGATTTTTTTGTCTCATAAAACAACAGAGAAAGAAAGATTGCTTAACTCTGAATTGCCCCACAGCTCTGCAGAGGCTTTTACTTTGTTTAGCTGGCACACAAATGTAAATACTGCTCACAAAGTGCTGTTTTGCTTACAGCAGGCAAGTGATTTCATAAAAGACATTTCCATTTGAGTTGGATAAAAGTAATACTATTGCTCTGCTGATGGTAAAAGGGTGACGTGATAAACTAGAGGCTCCTTCTGAGGAATGGTTTCATAGAAGCCACTTTTATTAGACAGACATTATCTGTGGTTTTCAGACGGGCCAGTGTTTGATCTGGCAACTCCTTCTGATTACACCATGTACACTCGCACAGAAATCTCCAAATGAAATCTAATGTGGAGAGAGAAACCAGCTTAATACACACATAACATTACAACATTGTAGGACTTTTAAGGTTGTGTTTTTGCAGGGAACATGGTTAGAGCAGAGTGGTTAAAAACCATCAATAATCAGACTTGCTTTTGCATTTGCTTCCTCACATCTTAACCAGAATGCGCAATGTTAAATATAAACCCGATTCTGGCATAAACACTTAAGCTCCACTGGGAAGCAGAAGTGTCCTGTCTTTCGTTTTACTTTTCTTTGACTAGTTCGTGACTAATGCCATACCGTTTTTTCTCAAACAAATGCAGGTGGTTACACACTTTTTTAAAAGCAATTTAAAGCAAGGGTCTCAAACATGCGTCCCACCAGAGGGTACAATCCGGCCGGTGAATTTGGAAAGTGTGAAAATTCTATAGAAGACATTTATTTTTAAATAAACGAATTTTTAAGTAAGTGGTGTAATGGACATAACACAACACTGAGACCCAGACTGAACAGCAGATGGCAGCAAAGGCAATTTTGTTTTGCTCTTTTGCTGCTGAATATTAACCCTCCGTGCCCCCCTCATTACCCCCAATGTCTTTGTCAAAAAGAATACACACTTTTCCAAGAAAACTGGCTCTTGTTTATTCACAAAAATAAATGGGAAACCTGTGTGTTTGGTTTGTACGCAGCTTGAGGGTTGTACTGTTAACTGCTCACCTTCGAGTCCAGGTCATCCTTCCACTTGAGCACAGCCTCAAACGTAGAGGCCCGGGTCACGTCGAACACCACCAGAGCCCCCACAGCCTCCCTGTAGTAAACCCTTGTCATGTTCCCGTAACGCTCCTGTCCTGATAACACACAAACTCTCACTCACAGGGACAAAACAGCCCCAGGTTATGTCTGTCAGAGCTGTTAATCTCCAGCCGGAGCCTTCATGTGACTGATATTATTATGAGCATGAGACCAGCAGAGTTACAGCAGGCACGAGATCTGCATTCCTTAGATTCAAGACACAGGGAGGGACACAGTGGACACATACTGTCCTCATTTACAGGTTAAATATTTTTAAAAAAAGACCAGTCAGACAATAATCTGTAGCCTTATGACAGCTTCAACAATGACAAATATGCCTTGTTTCTTGGTTTTATATTGTTTATGAATAATTTTAAAGTACATTTGCTACGTTTATGTCCATCTGGCTTGATGGCTATTATACTTTGCTCTAATAAGGTTGTTTTAATGTGTTTTAGAAATAGTCTGCATTTATTTATTTTTTTCTTATTATATTATTTATTACTATAATTTTATATATTATGATTACTATTTCTTCTTTGTCTTCCTTTGTTTAATGCACTTAGCATTTTATTGTGAAGCACTTTGGTGTGGCTCTGCCATCTGTAAATGTGCTTTATAAATAAATTTGACTTTGACTCTGACTTTTTTTTAATCAAGCCAATTACATAGTCTCTGATGCTAAGTCCATCCTAAATCTTACTGATTTCTGTCTGAAGCAGAGTTTTGCGGGTCAGACCTGCTATGTCCCACAGCTGCAGCCGGATCACTGTGTTGTGGTCCCACTGAATCACTTTGAGGGCGAAGTCCACGCCGATGGTGGCTCTGTAATGCTGGGAGAAGATGTGGTGCACGTAGCGCTTGATGATGGACGTCTTGCCCACTCCCAGGTCCCCGATGACCAGGACTTTAAAGAGGAGCTCCTGCTGCATGGTCCCTCTCTGCAGCTCTGTGACTGACCGACCGGAGAGACCCTCAGCAGCAGACCACACGGAACCAAGAAACAAACGACAGTGTGTAGGGCTAAAACTCCAAAGTTTACAAAAGGATTATGTCACAAAAAGTAAAAAGTTAAGTAAAAAAGCTCATTAGTGTGTCTTTATGACGGATGCTGCAGTCCACAATCTCTTCTGAAATAACTTCAGTGCAACACATGTGAGGAGCTGTGGTGCGTTCACGTGCAACCGGTAAATCACTGTAATTTTGTTATAATCACATTAGACAAAAAGATCGATACTAAACGTCTCTAAAATGTTGGTGTTCATTGATTTAACGTTTAGGCTTAAATCAGTAATATTTGTAATAATTGTGGCCATTCTATTTTATTTAAAGGCTATAGCCCAATATCCCAGGTGCAGCAAATGCCTCGAAGGGCGTTGGCTAAGGTCCAGTCCTCTCTGTAACACCTACATGAAGGCCAAACATGTGAATTCCAATCAACTAATAAAAAATGTAAAATAATATCACGAAAAATGGGTTTAACACTAAGAATGATTACATAATTATGCATTTAGTGAAAAAAGGAAAAAGCGTTCTTTCGTTTAACATTTGTGAGGATGTAATATAATCTGCCGGAGCCCAAGAGAAGACACAGGATCCAGAGGCAAATATTTTCTTAATTTCCTCTTCTAGAATGTCTGTCCAATAGGATTCAGTTTTAGGTCAGGACCAAACACAGTGAGTAAAAGTCCCTTCCACGGATTTTGTGCAAGAAATATAATTTAGAATTGTACTTTATCATCTTCCATACTGAGCTTATCTTCTTAGTAAATAGAAATGGACGTTGTTACTTAGTTACCTCACACTGTAACAGTTTCTGTCTATATGATTGTATATGTATATGAATCTTTTAAAATCATCTATGAGGAGATTTTAACTTTGACTTCGGGGCTGATTAAAATATTTTTACTGAAGAGTTGCAGTGGCATCGAGGTGCACTTGAACGCAGGCCAAGGTTTTTAATAGAAGACTATTAATACTTTACAATTAAACCCCATCATGTTGTTTTATTTTATAAAAAGAATCACAATCTGTAAATAACACATGGCTCTACTCATTTGCATTTTAAATGTAGGCTTTTGAAACATAAAAAAACAACATTAATCTTTGTAATTCTGCCCATTCTGCCTTATTTCTAATTAATTATAAAATAAAAAACAACCTCAAAATTCAACATCACACATTATTGGTTTGTAGTTTGATACATTACAGACAGAGGGCGCTGTTCATCAACAAACAACAGCTGAATATTAGGGTTTGTCAAAAATAAGCCACGCATTAAGTGAAAGAGAGTAAGTCCAGTCTTAGACCAGGTCCAGACTCATAAGGTCAGACCCATTATGCACTATTAGATTTGCATTATTCTGTAAATTCATGTTCACGCACCTTACCTGCTTTTAGTGTATATATTTTATGTATTTTTTTGTAAATTCATAGTTGATCCTACTGAGCTTATAGTATTTATCTCAATTTTAAAAAATATATTTTGCAACTTTATTACAACATATTCATTGTATTGTATAAACCTCTTCACTTTTCCTGAAAATAAACCTGATTCTTATTTTACTTCAGATCAAATCAGGCTGAATGTAGCCCCTGAACTTAAATTAGTCTACACGTCTATTATTTTGATTAAGTTGAATAATATTTTTTCTAATGTCTATTGTAGTGTTATTTGTTTGCATTGTGTCTGATAATAACAGACTTTAAATTCTCTGTATGCGCTGTAACATGAGGCAGAATTGACTGACTCTTGAAGAGCAACGTACGGACTGCTTTATTTACCAGAAGGTTTACAGATGAGTGCCTTTAATGGTGTTGTGTAAAGAATGATCATTCATAAATCCGGCAGCAATAAAAACAAAAGTAAAGATAAAGAGTTGTGTCATCGTTTGTCTGAATAAAAGTGGGTAAACGTAAAGAGACAGGTGTTAAACCAGCAGAGGGCAGCTAAAACAAAAAGGGAATGCGTGACTTTAAAGGTGGTTTCAGGAAATAGTTGCCTTTAAAAATGTCAGTTTGATCAAACAGGCCAAACTCGCTGCACCACATAGTCACCAACATAAATATTCGTTGTTGTTTATCTAAGAAAAATGAAATGCTAAGTATTTGATCGATCAATCATTTTATTTAAAAAAACAAAACAAAAACATTGAAAATACAGCTTTGTTTTTTTTTTTACATTGTGGTCATATTTACAGACTAAAAAAAAAAACAGACAAAAATGGATAACTGCTGCTGAAGACACAGCACAGACAGTAAAGATAATAGAGTTATGATTATCTTAAAAGGCACAAGGACTGGGCACAAGACATTTTATTCACAAATAAAGTCTAATTGCTGGGAAAAGATGCACGAGGCAACACTTGGTAAAATAAAATAGTGATTATTTGTCCCCAGAACGACACAGTAGCTCAGCCCTGGTGCCTTCGTTTAGGCAGAAACATGGTTCTTCAGGCACAGTTTCTGAAAGTGATAATTCTGGTCCACGACATACTGGCTGAAAAAAAATCCTTCCACTTTCACTTTGTGAGAAAAGGGCCTTTCATTTGGACTTCAGCAGCATGTTCAGTAAAAAAAATAAAAATAAAAAGTGTATCTCCAATTCATAACCGCGTGTAATTTACAATGTTATATAAAAGGATACAATTAAACACTAATACTGTACAATTTACAGTTCAATTACTTCAATAAAGCCACAAACTTTGAACAATATTTCATTTCACTTTGGGTTAAAACATTACAAGAATTTAGAGACTGATGTTAGCGATCATTTTTTCTAGTTTCCCCAGACGTTTTCATTTGGTTAAAAAAAGGTCCCAAAAATACAAAGATTAAAAAGAAAAAAGCACTAAAACTGTACATGTAATATAAAATAAACTAGGTCGAAGCAAAGTGACTGAAAACTATGACACAAAAAGTTATGTAAAACACTTAAATATTAACAGCTCTAATGGAAAAAAAAGTGTAAATACAAATAGTAGTAAAAAAATGTATGTGGTGGGAGCTCAACAAGTAAAGCTGCCAAAAGACAAGTTTAATTTGAGTCCTTTCATGAGAAGAAAAAACACAGGTTCAGTTCAGATCCAACCCAAATCCAACAGAAAGTCACCTCTGAAGCCTTTCTGGTTCTGTGTTTTTGTGATTATGAGCTTCTTAAGTGCAACTCGTCAGATCTGAAAATATTTTGGGGTACAGCTAAAAACAGAATAAATTACAGCACACCAGACCTTCTCACACAGAGACGGACATTTTCCCGTCTCGTGAATAATGTTGTGCTTGGATATTCTCACTTCAAATTTAAATGCCCTCCATCTTCCTTATTCTTAATGGAAATAAAAAAGGCACACTATGCAGGATTTCCAGGTGGTTTTTGTGCACCATGTTTTTTTTAGTGTCCATCAATAAACTCTAGACACCTCTCATATGCTTTTACTGTAGTGTCCGTAACTCTGTGATTGACCTGGAACACTTCAAAACATCTCTAAAGGAGTAAAAATGTTGAAGCACTAGCAGAGGGCAGTCGGTTTAGACACCTCCCCGTTGTGACAGAGGCCATATCGGTGGGATATAAAGCATTTTGTGTGAGGGTTAAAGGAAATCCTGCATATTACGCCTCAGTTTTCAAACACAGTCAACCATAGTCTAGTTTAAGTTAAATAAAAGGCCACACAAACGTGACGATATGAGATAAAGTGATAATAAGCAGCTAACACAAACTGGACGGCTGTTTGGTGGGAGAGGGGGGCGTTAAGAGAACCGTGTGCAAAGACACAACAACAGGGTAGATGACGTCAGAGTCAAACACGTGCCATCGACCCGGACGCACAGAGTGTAAACGCTCTTTGAGCACTACCCTGTTTCCACACACACAGCAGAGACACACACAAACAAGCCCAGAAACAATGAGCAGAGCCCTTACGCTAAGGAACACACACACAGTTTGTTTTAAAAAAAAAAAAAAAAAAAACTGGAACATGTCTAGATCCGTAAACTCAGTGACTAAAGCCGGGCGTAGGTTAATTCCTCCCACTGCAGAGGAAAAGCACAAACAAGACGGCTAATGTTCTGGTTCACATAATGGAGACTAGATGAGCGGTAATGTGGTTTTCTGTTAGCGAGCTCCGTTCAAAGCATTTGTTAGAGGTCAGTGTCCTGAGGGCTAAGGCTAAGCACAGACAGATGAACAGACGCACACACGGCCGAAAAAATGACCGTGATAGTGTTTGTTCTGCGTTTGAGTGATGCTGTCAGAGTTAACGTGTGTGTGCGTGTGTGTTCTTGCCCTCTTCTAAAACCCAGGGCTGCGCAGATACTGCTAAAATGAGTGTCAGTAAATCTGCCTTTGGTCTAAGCGAGTCCATATTAGGCACTGTTGCACCCCTCCATGTCGCTGTCGTCAGGAGCTCCCGTGTAAATGGGGCTCTTGGTCTGGGCCAGCTCGTATTTTCGTGGGGATTCCCGGTTGGCGGCTTCACTGCTGTTCCTGATGCCGTAGAAGAAGTAGATGGCAAAACCTAGAGGTTGACAAGAAATAAGGAGGTTATACAAGGACAAAAATAACAGATACACATGGGTCTGAGCAGCTGAAGATGACCGTCTGGCATCTTACCGATAATCATCCAGACGGTGAATCGGCACCATGTTCCCAGGTCCAGCTGCATCATAAGGTAGATGTTGACAAAGACACTGAACAAAGGCAGACCAGGAAGAAAAGGGACCTGCAGGAGCAAGACAATACAGACAGGATTAGTTTTAGATTTAGTCAAAAACATGTAATGACCAAAAAGTAAATGTGCATAAGCTTGGCTTTTTGTTAAATGAAATTAACAAATGGAAATAGCCATCCCTAATAACAGATTATCAATTTTGTTTTTATTTAATCTCTGGTGATTGAGTTCAGACTGGGGTTTTTGATCATTACAACTGCATACATAGGTTGTAGGATGTAGTTAAACAATAACATGCATTAACTCTGTCTAAAATAGAGGCTTATTCAACACTTTACAGACATTTGTAGCCCTTGTTTGTGCTTCAGGGTCTGGGAGTTACCTTGAAGGTTAGAGCCTCTTTGCTCTGGGGCTGTCTGCAGATGATGATGATGCAGACGACACACAACAAAGTCAAAAAGATGCAGGACACCAGCACAGCAGGCTCGCCGGCCAGCAGCTGGTTCAGGTAATTAGCCAGTAACGCACACAGAACTGTGATGAAAACGGCTGCAGAAACAAGAGACAGTCTTAGTCTTAAACGTTCTCAACAGGACGGTTTTGCAGGACGTGTTTTGAAACTCACAGATGGCTGCGGTCGTGCAGTAGACTATGTTCCCAGACATCTGTGTGGGGATCTTTCCACTTGGGACAAACAGCAGCTTGAAAGTAAAAGTCTCTTGGAGTGGCTTCTCGTCTGCCTCCATGCCGTACTCGTCGCTGCTGTCCCCTCCGCTCGCAGGCACCTTCTCCCCCCCCACCATCTCCACCAGCTTCTCCGTCTGGCTCGATGAGTTCAGAGTGCCGGGCTGGTACCTGCACGTAAAAAAAACTCTTCACTATAGTGCAGGCTATAATTTGAGCTTCAGAGACTTATAAACCCTTATATAGCAAAATACTGCAGGTGACAAATATAAAAACGATGCATACCTGAGGATGAGGACACAGATGGCCACTAAAGAGTAAGCCAACAGAGTCCCAATGGACATGAGGTCAACCAGAGCTGCCAGGTCAAACAGGAAGGCCATCAGAGCTGCAAAGACATGCATCACATTTATTACCTATTTTATTAAAGCATTAGAGCATTAAGCAAACTTTAACATTGATACTTTTTACATATAATTCACTCAAACCGTATATATTTAAGGTTTGTGTAAAGCTAAAAAGTTAATACAAGGCTATTGTAGAAGAAATAGCTGTGTATATGTTTTTTTTTGTGTACAGCAGTATGTGTGCACAAATCAAACCTAAAACACACGTATCCATTTCTTATTGTTTGTAAGATATAAGTGTTTTCCACTTTACTTTGTCAAGGTCAAAGTCTCTTGCTGCCCAAACAGCATCGCAGGCTTCAATTTTCGAAAAAAGATGAATGGAAGCATAAAGCACAAAAGGTAATAATCCGGAGTTTACAGTACCTGCAACAATCCCAGAGACAACAGTGGCCAGGAGAGGGGTCTTGGTGCGAGCGTTCATCCGGGACAGAGACCGGAACAGCAGTCCGTCCTCAGCCATGGCGTAGATAACTCGGGGCATGGGGAACATTGAACCTAGGAGACTAGAAAAGAGAAATGTCGGTTTAGAAACATACACATAAAAAGGAGAAGTATTGTTTTTTTTAGTCTGACTGTTGTATTTCTTGTTCCCCACCTTGTGGACAGAGCACAGAGAGAGCCCACAGCCACAATGTATCGAGCCGGGGACCAGCCGACGTACGAGAAGGCTTCGGGGAGCGGGCTTTGAGTGTTGAGCTGGAAGTACGGCATCATGAGTGTCAGAGCGGCCGAAACGCCAAAATATGCGATGAAGCAGATGAGCAGAGAGGCCACGATGCCGATAGGGATGGACCGCATTGGGTTCTTTGCTTCTTCACCTGAGCACACGAAGGGAAAGCACATGTTAAGATTATATTTAAAAAAAAACATTACGTCACAACCACATGAGAATATTAAGGGCTGGACAACATGGGTCATGTGAAGCTACTCACTGTGAAAACATGGCACCCGTACAAACAGTGTCACTGTTAATGATGCAAGCTACACATTTGCCACAGATGGACACACACATCCATCTGAGCGTCACTCAGGTAAAGGAAAGTTACTTTGGAGGTTTGTGTCCAGCTGTGGGGACTGTGTCAGTGAGATAGACATGATTCTACTGACTTTATGTTTAATTACCATCAGAAGGAATTTGAGAAGATATATTTTTGGGCTAAGAGTTACACAGATGCTTTAAAGCAACACTGTGTAACCTCCTGGACATGTGCCAGTGAAAAGCCGAGAGTGAAACTGCACTGTCTCAAGAACTTATAATGTATATGTATAATGTAAACAGCTTTTAAAAGATCGGACAAAAAGCGGTTGGAATTTGCAGTTGAGTAATCCTTAAAGCAAAAGGGCACACCCTCCAGTGTTCAGCCTAAATGAGTGTTTAACCTACAAACATGCCATTTACACACCCTCGCCCAGTTTGTGAAAGACAAGCAGAAGCAGCAGTCCCATTTTCCCCCCAGAATAAACTCAAGTTTTAGGTAATACCCCCAATGACACTAGCTCTTGCATGAGTACAAACTTTGGGGCTTATTAAAAAACAAACAAAAAAATAATAAAAAAAAACTCACTTGTTGTGGCGATGCAATCAAAGCCCACAAAGGCATAGAAGCAGGTGGCGGCTCCAGACATGACTCCAGCGATGCCAAATGGAGCAAACCCACCCTTGCCAAACTCCTCCTCAACACTGACGGGGCAGAAGAAGACACACTTGTGAGTGACAAAATCCACAACAGTCACACAATCAAGGCTTTATTCTGTGAAAAACACTGACTTGATGGGTCCACTGCTGCTGTTGGTGGCATTTTTATAAGCAATGTAGTCCTCTTCTGTGAGATTCCAGTTTGCTGTGTCGCCCTTCACGAACCCAGAGATGATGACGAAGCCCAGCACCACCAGGTTGACCCCCGTGAAGATCTTGTTCACCAGAGCGGACTCACTCACACCGAACGACAGAAGTCCTGATTTAAAAAAATAAATTAAAATAAAGAAAAAAGGGAAAGAATAAGATAAAAGCTCTGGTGCCGACACAATCATGGTTTTACAGCATCACACACTAATTATGTAAGAATTCAGCTTCATTTTAGATGTAATTGAATGTATGATTTAAAGTCCTAATTAAATAATATAGGACACTGTACAAAAAACACAACTTCAAACAAAAGAGTGAAGTGTAAAAGACAGGGTTCCCACCGTTTTTTATATTCCCCTAAAAAAACTAGACTCTTAATTAAATTCATAGCAGCACTTTTTAATTCTGTATTCATGTATAATCATACAGCTGACCACAAACTTAATCAATTCTAGCTCATTCCTACAACTGGAAAACCACTCGACACTTCCAGATAACACCCAACACCTACGGTTGTATGTTAAAAGCAGCGTCAGATTGTAAAATTGAAATATCTCTAAGAGGTATTTGAAAGTAGGAGTGCCAAGAGTAAAGGCTTTATGTGGATTACTCCACGCCCAGCAAACAAAAGAGGGAAAAAAATGTTCCCCTTTCAAAACTAGAACCTATTTCACATTTAATCTCCTTCAATGACCGCGTAATAACGTAAAATTAAGGTTGGCTGGTAACGGTTTGTTCAACTATATAATAATCTTGCCTTCTCTCTAAGTTCTGTGTCTCACCTGTGAGCAGCAGGATCAAGATGAGGGCGAACAGGTCGGGGTACTCTGCTAACACTTGGCCCGGGACCTTCATCGACATCGAGGCTTTGAAGAATCCGGAGATCTTTTGCTCCACCAAGTTGTCAAATGTGGAGCTCCACGCCCTCGCCACACTGGCCGTACCTTTGAAAGAGATAAAACGTGTTAAAGCATCACTATGTAGTTTTTGACAAGAAAAAAAACATTGAAACTGTTGCCCAGGAAGTTTTTGATGAGCCGATCACAGTGACCATTAAAACGATATAATTTGGGGGAAAGGGAAAAAACAGCACCTGGATGCTCACCTATGACATACGAGAGGATGAGGTTCCAGCCAGTAATGAAGGCCCAAATCTCTCCAACCGTGACGTAGCTGTACAAATAGGCGGAGCCTGTCTTCGGGACACGAGCACCGAATTCAGCGTAGCACAGCCCGGCCAACATGGAGGACAGAGCAGCGATGAGGAAGCAGAGGACAATTGCGGGCCCCGCCTTCTCTCGGGCCACTTCTCCGGCCAGGACATAGACACCTGCTCCGAGTGTGGCACCCACACCTAACGCAATGAGGTCCAGAGTGGACAGGCAGCGGGCGAAGCGGGTCTCTTCCCCGGAGCAGTCCAGGGGCCTGCGGCGCAGCAGAGCCTTGCCGAACGAGGACAGCTTGCTGACCATGTTTGCAGCGACTGTGTGGGTTTGAAGCAGCTATGTGTTTTAAAGCGTGGAGCGTGGGTGTGTGACTGACACAGCTGAGACTGAGACTCCGAGTCCTTTGGGCAGATGGTGGAGGTAAAGTAAAGACGAGTTTAATATTGACCTTTTGTTGTGGGCGTGTTCACTTAGACAGTCCTTTGAAGGAGCAGAACAGGAAGTGGCAGCTGTGTGGTCAGTTTCTCTGCAGCAGATTAAGACCTAAGAAGAAACACAACAAAACAAGAGTTCAAAACAGGGCCCATTCAGAGAGCGCTCACACTTTTAGCTCTTTATAACAAGATTACAGCTCCAGACATCCTACTGAAAAGCTGCTCAAAGTGCAGTGCACAAACTGAAGGGTTGAAACAGATATGCTGACAATATTATTCCTCAGAATGAGCTGCAACAAGGCCACTTTTGTAGCTTATGTAGCCCAGTGTATTTGCAAAAGCCAATATCACATACCAGGTGTTAAGATACATTTCATGTGAAGGCCAAAGCAGCCAGAAACCTTCCTAGAAAATCCCCCTTTAACACAGTCTGAGGAATAATAATAATAATAAAAAAAACACAACCTTTTTCAGCTTCATGAAACCCAGCAGAGCTCAGGGAACCCAACAAAGAGCAAAGAAACGCTCTATTACTAAGCTTTTACCTCTGAGTCAATAAAACACCACCTTGATCCTCAGCGCTCCTTAACTGCGCTTCATGTTTTTTTTAACAGACAGAAGCCGACAACGAGAAGCCTGGGAACGCCAAGGGCTGTGAGAGAAGATACGGTTTGACTCGTGTGAGCTAATATCAACAACGCAGATGAGGACAGCGGGAGCCAGCAGCTCGATAAGATGAACCAGCTGCACCGGGCAAACGCTGATATTCAACCCTCAGCCTCTATCACACTGAATGAGCCGACATGCCTCTGTTTCTATTAACTTCACTAAAATGTGATGCAAGGTGAATCACTATCGACACTAAAAACCACACAACAATGTCCTCAAGGTCAGAGACAAGACCGTACGTCAGCGTCAAAGTGTTTCAGTTTAGAGGAGGCACACTGATAAAGATTAGTTATAAAGTTAGTATAACAACAAGGTCAAGAACACAAACATTGAGAAGAAAATGGACAGTTTTTTTTGTTTGAGGAGAAAAACAAAATGTAAACCTGAAGTCAGGTGACTCAAAAGTTAAATAAAACCATAGGTTAAATACACACTTTGGTTTGCTCAGGTTTAGTCTACCTCGTCTGAATAGGATTTTCAAAACAGAAAGGCATTTATTACTTTCTGCAAATTTTACTTTACATGCAGCTGTGAAGTTTAAATCAAGATATGTCTTGAAATGACTTAAGTCAATAAAGCCTCAATAATAGCCCCATGAGATTAATAAGTGTGGCCTTTTACATCTGAAGAAAGAAACACTTTGACACAGAGACTAAAACTAGAGACATGAAGCGTCCGTGAATGACTGAGTGTGAAAGTTTGACAGTCACAGAAGTCAACTGTGTGATATCCTCACATTGTTTAATAAGGAAATGTAACTGAATTTAGCTCTATTGCAAGACAAATGCAATAATGACTACCTTTACATTGCTGCAAATGTTATTTTTAAATGTAGCTGTCATCAGAGACAAACGACAAAGCACATGTGAGTCTAAACAAAGCCGTGTCTTTAACTGTCAAGGACACTTTATCAAGAACAATAATGGACCGGATCAAACTGAACGATGTCCACAGACAATGTGACAGATAAATGTGCCCCTGGATGAACACATGTTGAAATATTTAGTGGCCATTATTTTGGAACAATAATTTTGGCTCACATGTTCCATTCTCACTTCTACAAACGTATTCACGTTATTAAAACACTTGAAAACTTGCTGCGTATAATTAGATTGACTGGATAATTATTGAGCGGGTCTAAATCTTCCACTTTGGACAAAAGATGGATGTCCAAAGAATCTGGAATAAAGTGAAGTAATTCTACACCGAGTCAAGTAGAAGTCTTGATACCTGACTCTGAGCGCTGAGGAGCCACACTGACATTTCAGGTCAGTCCCAGTCGGAGCCAAAGAGAACAAGTGAAACACAAGCCTGCTTCCAAGAAGAGGCCAAGTCACCTGACAGAAGACTTTAAGGAAGCAAATGTGTTTTTTTATCTTCAGTTAAAGCAGTGAACTCAGACAGAAGGAAGGACTCAGTGTATTGTTTTTTCTCTATACTTCCTGGTTTATAAATCCCATTCAAATGAAGGAAACAATCTCCAAAGCTTTCAAGTCCCAAAATAATTTATGGCCAGCTTTACATTTTCTGTTCTAACTATTAATATCATTAAAACAATAAGACGCATTTACACTGTGGAATGTCCTGCCCGGTGTAGATGAGGAACATTACAAACGCTATCAAACAATGGAGTAAAAACACAACACAGAGCGGCTGACATCCACAATAATAAACATCGGTTGGGTGGAAAATTGATACATAGTGAATATTTAGCAGCTCCTCACTAAGTGCGAATTTACACTAGCATTTTCAATCCCGCCGGGAACGGAGATCTGAGAAATAAAATGTGCAAATAAACATTGCCAATTGTCCGTGCCCTGGGTTTTAGAGCTCCTCAGGTGTTCAGACATTGCTCTAGGACTCAAGAAGCAGGACCCACATGATCTGTGGCACAGTTCCCAACTTAAGGTTAAAAAACTAAAATCTACTGTGACCTCAGATAAGGGTGGTCTCCTAAAGCCGAGCGCATTGGCCTCACAGACCCCTGTCCATGCTTCAGTCACGTCAGCCACCTGCTAATCTTTTCCTTGAGGTTTTTCACGAGACGGGTTTAGCCGGGACAGATTTCAGCTAGGTTTAAAAGAGTATGTGTCTCGTGCAAACACCATCACGTAACGAACTGCTGGTCCCAAATAAAAGACCAGAGCAGATGGCCGTTTCCACGGCTTAAGTAAGGTGAAAACAAATAGTGACTGAGGGATGTATATAACAGTTTAATAAATACTTACTGAAATGTTTTACATGCATTTCGAGGTCTGCGCCACATGTTGCATAGCTTTCACCAGAATCAATATGTGCTATATCTGATAGAAAAGACTACTACTACCACTACTGCTTCTACAATTGCTGCTGATACTATTATAATAATTTTATTCCAGAGCCAGGCACTGAAGCCAAAATAATTAGCCAATCAGACCTGGCCTTTTCCGGTGCAGCTATTAACTTTTTTTCTTCATGAGCTCCACAATGAGCTCTTATTCATAATTTCAAATAAGGATTAGCTGCTCCTTTATCCACCAGGACTATAACCATGGGCCAAAACGGCTCTGGTTACAACAGGCTGCAGGATAATGGTACCTGACTTAGTGTTGCTCCAACTGCTGCCACGTCGCTAAGAAGATTATCAGAAGGAGTAACAAACCTGCTAACCTTTTCACAGCTTGTAGCAGCTGCTGACTCCATCCATATAAACAACGAACAGCTTTGTTGTTACTCCCACTGATGTCAGCAAGTCACTCTAACAATAGTATAATTTATTTTTCATTTGAACAGTGTGTAAGATGCCAGTTTGTTAAGACACACTTTACTACGCAATATTTTTTACTACATCTAACTAACCTTATCACCAATAACACAATGTAAAGCAAAGCAATAGTCTGAACTAAACTTTCTGGAAGAGCGGAAAAATCCCTCTTACATAATACTTCAAGGTACACGGGTTTCACGATTAGTTGGAAACCTCTGCTTTTTGCGCACCACTCAGACTAAACTGGATGAATCTTACCTGGGCACCTGCCAAAAAGTGCTCCCAGCGTGAAATGGAATGTGACAAACTATACATTCTGTTCACTCTCCCAGGACAAGACCCCAGCCAGGCCTGTCCCCAGAAACAAGAACAAGGAGGAGACCAACTACCCTGACTCGCTTGACGTTGACTGTGTGGACATCTTCCAGTTGTGACATAATTTACTAAGACATTAAAGAGAGTAGCACTAGAGTGCATACTAATTGACATGGTTACTGATATTCAGCTTTATTACTCACCTGATGTGAACAAAGAAAAGATTATTATGAACCCGTTTAGTAAATCTACCCTGTTCAAGAGGATTTCTGATTAAATGAATTGCTCAAATGTGAGATGTACTTGAATAAAAAGCTGCTCAATCAGCGCGTTGGGCGTTTTTTTTTATCTTTACCTGGTATGGGTGTAATTGCGCTACATCAATGGATTACAATTTTAAGAATCTCTATGTGTCCACCTGCTCGGTCTAACATCCAACGGCATACAGTTTACAGTCTTAACTACTCAAACTACAGTAAATGACAACTTAATTTTTCCTAACTAGAAAAAAAAAAATCTCATTTCCGAGATGAGTAAGTGTGATTGCTGGCTGATGCAACAAGCGCATGGTGTAACTTATAAAAAAGGAACAATAAAGATATTAGGAAACAAAAGTACACTACGTCTACTACGTTTCCGCTCAAAACAACCCTTCGTACATTGCGTCCCACTCATGCTGGACTACGTACAGGTGTCCACTCACCTGCCTACCGCCTGCTGATACCGAGGAACAACGCAGCGACGTGGACGAGTTAATTTCACCTTCATTTACTGTAAAGTGACAAATACAAATGTGTGCACAACCCTTTAAGGAAACGCCTATGTACTATTCTCACGTTACACACATAGCTGAGCAAGACAGGACAAGGAACTTCCTGCATGAGTCAATGTTGCATCAGCTCTTCCTGTAGCATCGTAAATGTAAGTTACTATTGTGACGCTAGCATCCTCGTGTGTGTAGGTCGTTTACATTAGCCATGCGGTGCGACGGAGGGCTGTGTTGTTACAAGCAATGAATGAATAATGAAGTGTCAAACACGCGTGGTTTTGGGACACAGTTTGTTATTATATTACTACAGCAATACTGTAAATTCGGCGCTTTTCGGGGGTATTAAATGCAGCACGCCTTAGCTCATCCTGGTGCTGTGCTAACCCCGGCATACACTAAAGCGATGAATGAAAATTGACATGTAACAACACAGACAAGTCACTATCTCTACCTTAAAACACTGAAATTAATTTTAAACGTTTCGACAATAGTTAAAACTGATGGTACACTTTTTTCCTCCCAATTACAGTAACGACGGTACCAGCTGTTTGCCCGCTCAAATGACACACTATTTAAATGATAAAAACCTATTTCTCCATAAAATTTAGCGATGGATAAAACCAGATAAAGGACAGATACATTGGTTTAAATAGTGTCTTTGAATAAAAAAAAAAAGTGTCCGCCAATTGACTAAGACACGAGGGTCGATTGCATCAGTTTACTTTCACTCGGCGAATAAATCGTAGACATCAAAATGCCGCTCAAGTCTCCATTTTAAAAACCCACTGTTGTATGGCTCACGTGTGTTTATCCTTACCTTTACAGTTCTTGTATTTACTCTTGATTGAAGGGCAGCAATGACAGAAAATAAAAGTGAATATGTTGAAGTCAAGGCTCTCAGATAAAAATCCCGCTCGACGTGCGTTAGTGTGGTTTTTATTCCATCCAGGAGGGGCCTGTAAACAAACGATGACGCACATAAAGTGGGTGGAGTTTCCATCTTCAATGGAGTCTTTCTGCGATAGGATATTTTGTACTTTTGAAGAAGTATGACTTTAACTGTTAAATAAACTCGCTTAAATTGTATTTAAACGGTTTATAGCCTTTAAAGACAGACGAGAGTACGCGACGCCGGCGGTTGGTCTTTACATTTTCATGGTGGACTGTGTGTGTACAGTGCGCGTGCTTAGCCGTGCTTAAGCCGTAGTAGGAATGCCCATATATGGAAGCCCGGCATTGGACACCGCGACCCCTTGGTCCTTTGCATAGGTACTGTCTCCAGACAGTTTGTCTCCCAGATAAAAGAACAGGAGGGAAATAAACATTTTCTTTCAAGTCTTATATTGTGTGTAGGCTTTGTGCACTCAGTGACCCTATTCTCAGACCAAGAGTTAAATCCAAGAAGTTTTTAAAACCTTCATATTAAAGAGAATTACAAAACAAACAAAACTACTCTTACAAAATGTAAATGTTATCAGATTTTTCTCTTTGAGTGCATGAAAAATATTATATTGTAAATAGATTATAAACTTTAACATAATGTAGTGCATTGCTAGAAGAAGTCAGTATAACTCAAGGGTACATAATCTTTGGTAACCCCACATACAAAGAAAAGAGCACATGTCATAAACGCCAATAAGTCATGTTTTTTACAAATTTTTAGTAATTTTCCTTAAAGAATGTGAATTACATTTTGATGCAAGTTAACTTCCAAATCTAAACATATAGCACCAACCAACAGCCCAAATAAACTGCATCACGACTCACTCATTGACAGTATAATCTTCCTTATCGTCAATATCTTACTTTGATGCGTGTTATTTTTAATATTATGACATGCTGTATTCAGTGTCCACCACAATCTAAAATAAGACTTGAGGTGTGTTAAAAGAAAACTGGAGGCCAAGAATTATTTCACCCAGACAGCCTTTGCCAAATGCTGTTTTAGCGCTATTATATTTAGCGTGACTGTATTTGTATATTAATCTGTTTATATATAAATTGTTAAACTAAATAAAAGTGTTATAGTTACATTCCTACAAAATCATCAGCCAGAAAACAATGTAATAACATTGGTTGCCTAAGCATCGCCTCTCGTGTGTTTACTGTGCTTTCCTGAAGAATTGGAAACGGTTGCACAAGTGAAATGATTAAATTTAGCCTATTTTATTCATCAATTTCCACTGAAAGCAGAACTTTATCTGAAAACATTTACCATCAGTGTGTGGAAATGAAAAGGCAAAGGTTATTGACCACCAACTTGACCTACACCCAACAATTAGCCAATCTGGTGTAAAGCATCGTTTTTGTAAAATTAAACCATTTGTACCAGGGCCGCTGCTAGCCATTTGGGTGCCTAAAGCAGAATTTCAATGTGATGCCCACATTAAGATTTTATTTACACATGTTTCATTTAATGAGTTTTAATCAGAGCTGATGTTTATGTTGGAGTGTAATTTGCTTTGTTGAACAGCAGGAGAGTCTTTGTTAGAGATTTAGGAGCTGAGTGGCTCATGAGGCGAACAGCAAAAGCTGGGTTGGGGGTCCTCTCCCAGAAAGTTTTTAACTCAGTGGATGTACTTGTTTATATTTTGGAGCAGATTAGATGTTAAATTAAATGGTGATAATTCAATTCTGATTCAGTGTCAGCTCCATTGAACTCTCACACTCACATTTGTGTTTAAAACTACAGAGAGCTCTGAGAAAAAGCTGTGTTGAGAATGAGCCTACCTCATCTTTAAGAGTCAGACTTAAAACAGACAGGATAGAACCTCGTTTGGCTCCAACAGGTGAGAGAGCTCCTCTGCTCAGTATCTGACAAAATAAAGAAAGAAAAAAAATACAAAGAAGTTTTATCAACGCTGCTTAAAAATAATCTTATTTACTGTTAACTTTATTGTTAGGACTGTATAGCAACGTATTACCTTCTGCTGTAAATGGAGTCAAATCCCTTTTAAGTTTCTTGAATAACTTTGGTGCTGTGTGAGGGACTCAGGGACAACAGAGAGTGCTGAAGCAAAAAAAAACAAGTTTGATTTTTTGTGAAAACGTAATCCGTTGTAAATTGTTATAAATAAATTATTACGATGTAAAAACACTGGCGTTATCTTACCCTAAATGATACAGACGGACCTTTGAGGGATTTCCTCTTGAAGCATAAATAATAGAATAAGAGTTGTTGAATAAAATGCTGTAGGCCTATGCTTATTTATATTAACTTATATCAATAAGGTCTTGTGATTTATTACAGAAGTCCATTATCGGCGGAATTCAGCGTTTTTTTTTTAACATGTACGCCAGAGTCACGTGACTAACGGCGACAGAAAAGCAGCCGTGTAGCGTCCGAAACCGTTCATTAATTGAGTGACAGAACAGAGTGGACTGGGACAGGGACTGCATTCGGACACAGCCCAGGCTTTTAGATTGGATGCACCTTGATGTAATTCCACTTAAATGTTTGAACTAAACACTATAGAAAGCGTAAAAATATTATTTATCAGCCTCTGTGCTGCGCATTTATGTAAAACAGATTCAGCTGCGCAAAATTACTTAATGACACTCAATCACAGCCGGATTAATGCGGTGCCCTACGCACAGTGCGTGATGCGCGTGGGGAGCGGCAGCACGGATTTGCACGTGGTCCATGTCAAAAAAATAATAAACTTAACCAAACAAGTATAGTTTGTCTTTTATTCTTTTTATAATTTGAATTGGTACTTCTATGTGTGTGTGTGTGTGTGTGTGTGTGTGTGTGTGTGTGTGTGTGTGTGTGTGTAGGCTATTGCTAATTCCTCCAATAAGAAATGAGGAATTACAGAATCTGATGTTTTGGCTATTTTTCAGAGAATATGAATGATAATACAAAAACCTTTTTTCACTCATAGTTAGTGGTTGGCTAAAGCCATTTATTGTCAAACAATTGTGTTTTACTCTTTTTAAATCATATGACAACATCTACCCAAATGACCCTTATCAAAAGTTTACATACCTCAGTTCTTAAAACCGTGTATTTCCACATTTAATACAACGTAGTTCATTGCAACTTTTTCAGCACAGATGGATAAGAGAAGCTAAACGGCAGTGCAGAGTACCCGGCCTTCTTGGAGTCTCTGGGCGGGGTGCTGGAAAGTGCTCCAACCGGGGACTCCATTGTTCTACTGGGGGACTTCAATGCTCACGTGGACAGCAACAGTAACATCTGGAGGGGTGTAATTGGGAGGAATGGCCCCCACTGATCTGAACTCAAGTTACGTTCTGTTATTTGACTTCTGTGCTATAGCAACAGTTTGTCCATAACAAACACCAAGCACAAGTGTCTCCATCAGTGCACATGCACTATTTTATTCCTCAATTTCCAGTAAAAGCAGAACTTTATTTGGCAACATTTACCATCAGTGTGTGGAAATTAAAAGGCAATGGTTATTTGCCAGGAATTTGACCAACATCCAGAACTGTAGCCAAACCTGGTGTAAGGCATTTTTTTTGTAAAATTAATGCATATGTACCAGGGCCGCTTCTAACCATCTGGGTGCCTCTAAGCTGAATTTCAATGTGATGCCCCTATCCAGATTTTTTTTTACATACAGTCAAGCCTGAAATGATATATACCCCTGGCAAAGTTTGATCTAAAGTTACTTTTTTTCAACCAGCAAGTTTTTTCTTGATTGGAAATTATACCGACATCATCCAGAAGTTAAGCCGATGTACAAGAGGTATCGTTGTGGAAAAATATATTTCTCAACTTTTATTTACATTTAAACAAAAAGTGGCATTTCCAAAATTATTCCTACTATTCCTACATATTCCTTACTGTAATTGCTGACCAGGTCAGGACTCTGACTGGGCCATTGCAAAAGGTTAATGTTTGTCTGCTAACCATTTCTCCACCACTTTATCAGTTTGAGTTTGGTTGTTGTCGTGCTGAAATGACCCCTTGTTGATAGCGCTTTCCTGCACCCTTCTCGGGCACCCAAAGCGCTTTACATGGTGCTTCCACTCGCCCCATTCACACACATTCACTCCTGGGGCAGACAGAGAGGGGGAGCTGCCACAGCGCTCAACCTTCTCCTACCACCACCAAACACACCTCCACAGTCACACACATTCATACACCAGTGCTAGTGTGTATTGTTCTTTTTCATTGTGCCGTTTACTGGTATAAGGTTCCCTGGTCCATTGGCTGAAAGAAACACCCCCACCACCATGTTTGACAGTGGGGCTGGTGTTCTAAGGGTTGAAGGCTTCTCCTTTTTTACACCAAATGAAGGATACATCATTGTGGCCAAACAATTAAATTTTTGTTTCTTCTGACCATAAAACAGAAGACCAGAAGTCTTCGCCTTTGCAAATGCCAAGCGGGCTTTTGAGTGAGAATGAGCCTACCTCATCTTTAAGAGTCAGATTTAAAACAGCCAGGCTCCAAAAGGTGAGAGCTCCTATCTGGTCAGTCTGAGCAAAAAGTGTCTGATTTAAGTATTAGCTTTATCTAACCTTCACTAACGTTTCAGTCCAACAATTCTTCATTTAGTTTATTGGAGGACTTAGTTTTTTATTATTACAGCAGGTGTACAGATTAAACTGTAAATATAACCCCTTCCACAGATTTGGTTTTAGTGACTAATTAGTTTAGTAACTAATGCCCCACAGTTTCCGTCGAATCACAGCCAATCAAATCAGTTTGGTGCTGTTTGAGGGACACAGGAGGGAGAAGAGAGAGTGCTGAAGCACAAACCAAACAAGCGATTATAAAGAATTGACAATTTTGGCTCAGACAACTTCCAAAAATATATGCATTAAATATGCATTTTATAATGTTTGCCATTATAATTGGAAGTAGACTATTTGTTTAGAAGCCTACATTGTCACGTGATTTGCAGCTGGGCCTGTGTGACCCCTCTGTTATGATTTGGCAAGAGGGACCCCAAAGCAGAAGCAAGTCACTGGAAATATTTAAACAATTTTTTAACAAATCCAGACTGGGGTGGCTGGCTTTCCTGGAGGTCAAGCAGTCAAGAAGACACGGAAGAGATCTGGACACAGAGAAATGCAGGTAAGTTCACAAAAAACTTCCAAAAAGGCAAACAGCAATTCTTAAGCCTTTCAGGGCACTAGGCACTATATATAGTGATTACGCCATTTTGTATACGTGTCCGACTGTCTAGTGACTGAACTGTAGTGCACTCCATGTATCCCACAATGCATTAGTAAAAGTAGGGAGTTGGTCACTAGAAGAGCCGCAGCTCAGTAGGTAGAGTGGCCATCCTTCGACCAGCGGGTGGGTGGTTCGATCCCCGCTCGAAACATCCCAAAACATCGTAACGTCCCGCTCTGCCCTGCGTACTGTTGTTGTGTCCTTGAGCAAGACACTTAACCTACCCTGCCTCCAGTGGTGTTACGGCTGAAACACTGGTGAATAGCTTAATGTATATAAAGCGCTTTGAGAACCTACTACAGTAGGTGGAAAAGCGCTATTAAAAAAATTAAAAATAGACCATAATGCATTGCAAATTGTTAGAGGAGAGCCTCGTGACATGTCTTTAAACTGAACATAAGTTAGATTTTTTTGTGAAAACATAATCTGTTGTAAATTGTTATTAATAAATCTTTACGATGTAAAAACACTGGCTTACCTTGAATGATACAGACTAACCTTTGAGAGATTTCCTCTTGAGGCATAAAAGAACTGCAATAATCCAGTCAGTTTTGCTCATTAATAGAACAGGAGTTGTTGAATAAAATACGTATGCTTATTTATATTAACTTATATCAATAAGGTCTTCTTATTTATGACTGAAGTCCATTATCAGTCTATTATCATATATAGTGCTGCACTATATAGTGCCTGAGGGCTTAGGGAGTGCATCTGGACACAGCCCAGGCTTTTGTAGACAGGCTGAGTAGATTGGATGCAGTGACTCCTGACTCCTACTCAGTGTCTTCACATTTCTGAATAATCCCTGTCACTCTCATCACTAACTCAGTTGCTGAGGGAGGATAATACCTCATTCTGATGTCATTATGCTGACTTAAAGGAGAGATTGGAAAAGACCGCCGTTTATTTCTTTTCTTCCCCGAGGTCGCAGGTTTAGTTACTTATATGCCTGTCCTCTAACGACCTTGACGTAATTCCATGCACCTAAATGTTTGAACTGAATACTATGTTATAAAAGGGTGTGAAATATTGTTTTATGGCACTCATTTACAGCCGGATTGATGCAGGGCCCCCCCACACCTCTTGGCGCCCTACGCACAGTGCGTGATGCGTCCATGTAAAAAAATAAATAAACTTAACCAAACAAGTACATTTTGTCTTTTATTAATTTTTTAATGTGAATCAGGACATCTATAAATGAAAAGTTAATATTTTTTAGCTTTTAGAGCTAGGCCATTTGTCAAACAACTGTGTTTACTCTTTTTAAATCATAATGACAACAGAAACTACCCAAATGACCTGATCATTTTTATCACATTTAATTTGATCACATTTAATTTATCATTTATTTCCACATTTAATATAACGTAGTCCATTGCTACAAGTCAGTATGAAAGGGTTACGTCATCCTTATGATTTTGATTTGATGATGCAACTTTTTTGGTTAGCACAGATAGATAATAGAAGTGCCCTAGAGAATAAGTCAGACGTGACTGCTTTTCTATATTAATCTGTTCATTTATAAATTGTTAAACTAAATAAAAGTGTTATAGTTACATTCCCTCAAAATCCTCAGCCAGAAAACAATGTTGTAACATCGGTTGCCTAAGCATCGCCTCTCGTGTGTTTACTGTATTCTGCTTTCCTGAAGAATTGGAAAAGGTTGCACAAGTGAAATGATTAAATTTAGCCTATTTTATTCATCAATTTCCACTGAAAGCAGAACTTTATCTGAAAACATTTACCATCAGTGTGTGGAAATGAAAAGGCAAAGGTTATTTACCGCCACCGTGACCTACGCCCAACAACCAGATTTTTATAACTATAGCCAATCTGGTGTAAAGCATCCTTTCTTTTGTAAAATTAATCAATTTGCAGATGGTTCCTGTCAAAAAAATTGAACCAGATAAGAATAATTAGCTGTTTATTAATTTTTTTTTATTGTGAATCAGGACTTCTTTAAATTAACCACCATCAAAAATCTAATTAAAGTTAATACGTTTTAGCTTTTAGATGTGTGTGTATATAAAGAAATTACAGTTTTATTATTTGTCCAAGGCCGACAGTGTTATTTAAAATTGATTATGCACTTGTCACTTAATGTGTTTAAATTTTGTCTCTGAGAAACAATGTCAAATGTAAAAAGTGTTGCAACTGTCCCGGCTTTCCCGTAGGTCCCTCTGTATAACTACATCCAAAGAAACCTGCTTTTGGACACTCCAGAGAACATACAGTAAAGAATGGTTTAAAATAATAGTTTCAAATAAAAAGTTGATGATGTTTGCTTTGGATGACAGTGTTTTATAACATTTAAATGATTACCAGAATCAAGCCTGGTCAGTCATTCTATTTCTTCCTCTGATTAATGCACAACATCAGCTAAAATGTAATTGTAACATTCTTTCTTCATTTCTCTTTGCTCCCTGGTCTCCGTCTCTCGCCCGTCTCACCTTTTGTCCTTGTCTAGTCACTGCTGCTTTGGTGATGCTCTTTCAATTCACTTCCACTTTATCAACCCAACCCCGCCGGGTGTTTCTGCAAACACAACAGGCGTCCCGGCTGCACATGGGGCCCCGGTGTTTAAACTCCTATCACAACAGGAGCTAATCTCTGCCTGACCCGCCGTGTTCATTCTGTCTGCCCGCTTTCATGACTCCGGACGAGGCCAGTACTTCAAAGCAGGAGTTTGTAGGTCACAGCCTTTCACGGGGTCAAAGTGGAACATATTTTTCTTAGAGTTCACTCATATTTGGATGTTTTTGATGGTGGTTTATCTAAACCTATACAAATGTTGTCTCTGTACATGTTTATCTACCTTTGAACTATTCCTGAAGCGAGAGGTTTTCTGTTCCCTGTTAATCTTGGCCTTTCCTGAAGTTCAACAGCAACAAACAGATTAGGATTTAAAAACTGAAGTCTGCAAAACATGTGTAGCCACTCTGTGCTGCTTCCTTCCTGCCACAAAAACCACACACAGCTATATTTATACAGAAGGTACACACACAGGTGCCGTTTTTTTGGTTTAGGCACAGGAAAGTGTAGCGTGACCAAAAACTTTACTAGTTCATTTGTTATTACTGTCAGTGTTTCACAATTGATCATGTAATAGCTATAAGATTTGAAAATGGTTTATTAAAGGGTTATAAACTGGGTAATATGAGGTTTGTAACTCATGAGGTTGATATGGATTTATTGAACTTTATAATACAGGGCTGAACAGATTGAAGTGTTGTCTTATAACTTGACAAGGCAACACTGCCCTTTTTATATTTTTTTTATAAATGATACAAACCTAAAGCAGTTCAATAAGTCTTAGCTTTATGTTTATAGTTAAAGTTTATATAGGTTTACTACTTTCACACAAAGTCCTTATGACATCATTATACATTTACATTTAGTCATTTTCAGCAGACGCTTAATCAAATAGCTCTTTTAATCAAAAGCTAAGTTTATGTTTAAGATATATGTACAATTCCCACACGGGTGGATACAGCAGGTCTCTGAGGCTGAGCTCCTTCCTGTTTCTGGGTCCTGAACTTTAGGTCCATTAGTCCAAAGGTCTCTGTTTCCATTAAGAGTGAGTAAACTGTTTATTACTTATTACAAATGGGACAGGGGCTAACTGCTCAAAACAAAACTAAAGTCAACAGACTTATTTTTTTGCCGGTTTACAAAACTAAAGAAAAAAAAGCAAAGACCATTCTTGACAATTTTAGTATCAGCAGCCATCAGCATTCTTTACCATTTTCATTCCCACCACCCTCACTGTCAGATTTCACATCTTCATTTAAGTCTTACAAAAAGTATCTTTAACATTCATTTCTTCTTTTTAAGTTGGTTTTAATTACTTTGGACAGGTTTTGGTGTGACTTGGACGGGTTGTAGATGGATTCAAAAAGGTGCTAGATGAATTTGAACAGGTTTCGTTGGATCTGAACTGGTCTCATACAGGTTCTTACACAACACTAAGGACTAGACCTTATTTATATTAGAACTTAGACCTGACTGGACATTATTGTAGACGAGTGGAGTCAGTCAGCAGCTACAGGACAAAATGTTGTTTAGTGTACATAATACTCATATCTATGTAGAGTCAAAGATTTTGAGACTTGACTTTGTCAAATATCTATTCAGTTTATTCAGTCTATCCAGTAAGAATACACTGACATGTGTACAGCCTTTCCACACATCTACCATTGCCACTTTAGCAATAGTCTAAACCCAGAGATGTCCCATTTATCTTTTTAAAACACAGACGGACACAAAAAGCAGGCAGCAAGAAATTTAATCAGTAGACAGGAATGACAAAGTTGTCCCTTGTTGCTTGTATTCAAACTGCAGGGTGTCAACACTTTACAGTTGCCTTGAAAAGCAAAAAGCTGTTGATAAATTGGACGCCGATTGCAACATGAACTAATATTTTGTCACAGTGCTTGGATGTGGGTATGTAGAACTAAGACTTTCCAATCACCGATTTAAAAGGATGGGACTTTAGAGTTAAAACATCATGATGCAGCAAAGATCATGTCTGAGGTTTGCAGCTTTCCCAGTTCTACACAACGGATCAGTAACTGTCATGATGCTACATGTTGCTTGACTTTTTGGAAAAAAAAAAAAAAAAAAAAAAGATAAAGAAACAATCAAATCAGGAAATCAGCCCTGATCTTATCAAATAATCAAAAACAACAATCAAAACAAAGATCATTGTAAAATAAAACCGAGCTGAGATTATATGATCAAAGTTATGGTTTACTTTAAACTGATTAATAAATCAAAGCACATAAGGAATGGCTTAAAAAGACATGTACACATTGGATCTTTTCGTCGTTTCTCTGTTGATATTTCCCACCATCTTAACATGAAGTGATGAAGAGTTTAATGTACAAGGGCCAGGTGCAGGATTCAGTATCATCTCTGGAATAAAAGAAAGGGACAAGACACTAAATATGTCAATATTACAAAAGAACATTGTAAAACACCACAGCATTCATCCATGTAGTCTTCTGGCCGTGTTCCTGGTTTACTGGAGGATGCAGGCTAATTGTCAAGTCTGTTGTAACACTGGCCTTAAGTCACTTGAACACAGATGATTTTGTCCATTCTTACTAGAAATGAGTGCAATGATTTCCCTGGTTTTCTGAGTCACTCTATGCTCGTAGGTTGATTCTATTAATAATTGGACTGACCTTTTAATCCTCTGATAACCTGAGCAGTGGGGTAAAAACCCTACCTCTCACTCTCTGAGACATGGATGCATGCAGCTTTAGAAAGGTGTGCAGTAGGCATGGGACAGAATGAGAGACTGACTGTGATAACCTTGTGGAAACATATCATAGTATGATGAAATCACGGTACTGCACATATATCTTTAAATGGGTTTAATCTCCCGGTATATTTGGGCACAGTCAAACCTTTGGGTGATTATAACTGTTAAATAATGTAGAACAATTATTCCAAAAAAACAGGTACCTAATCAATTTCTGGTCTTGTACCTCTAGGTCCTTTTACATAAATTGTCTGCAACAGTATTTGTGTTTTTAATACCGGGATTATTATGGAAATTTTAAACCGCGGAATACCTTGAAAACGGTTATTATCCCATGCCTACTGTGAAGTGGACAGAAAAGGGTTATTTTGTGAAACTTACCAATAAACATTATGCAATGGTTAATGTTTCCATCAATAGTGGATCATGTCAGTTTAGAGGCATAGCTCCTAGTGTCATTTGACTGACATGAGCCACGGTACATGTAAAGGGTTTCACTGCAGAAGTAAGTGTTGCCCAATTACATGAGTCAGCTAGGCCTGTCTCAACTACAGGATAATGTACATCTAAAACTGTCCCTAATGAGTCAATGTGAGTGAAAAGCTGTCTCCAAGTGTCAGCCTTATGACTGACCAATGACCTATGACTGACCAATGACCTATAACTGACCGTTATCCAGGTCGTACCCCGCCTCAGGCCCAAAGCTGCCGGGACAGGCTCCAGTCAGAGACCCTTAAAATACCCATTCATCTGCTGTGGTTTAACATCACTTTAAATCAAACATGCCCTCTTTATATTCAGTCTCACTGCGATTGGAGATGGGGCATTTTGAGAGCAACAGATGAAACCCATGGCACTATATGGGTCTAACCTATACAGTAACTACACAGAGTGAGCCACATGACATGATTAAAGGCATGTTAAATCATTTTGGCCATGTCACTAACACACATATAGTACTGTGCAAAGGTTTTAGGCTGCTATGCAAGAAAGTAAGAATGCAAAGTGAGCAAACCGACCAGGAACTTCATTATTGAGAGTGATCCAGACGTGATGGTGTAACCCTGATCCCAGCTTCATCTAGTCTGGACTGGTTCTATCCTGGATCACATTGGTCTGGTCTAAGTTCCTTCTGAGATGTAATAGTCCGGTTTAATCCTGTTTGGCCTGGTTTTGTCCAAATGTTTGAACAGAACCTGGCCAGATCCGTTTTGAGGCAACGTTAAGCCAAATATTGACGTGATTTAAAATTGTCTTCCGTTTTCCACTTTGCATATTATTTTATAGTTTATATATCCACACACCAGCCTTTAACGCATCTTCAGAACTATATATCCCCAAGCATGCAAGTATTGTCATGCATTTGATGACAATGCATAAGAGTTAGTTCAGAAACAAATGTGTCCAAGAGCTTTAGCCATTTGTGATGGTGGTTAAAACTACTTTACTGTTGTCCCCAAAAACATCTGTAATCCAGTTTATGACACCAAGAACAATGAGTCAAATTTTCTTTCTGGTAACGCTTAAAACATTATTTTTAAATGGCCAGAAAACAAGTTGTATTATTTTCAGTATTTCTTTTGTAAACTTTACAGTGCCCATGCAACCACCTTCCAAAAAGCTCTCAGAGACATGACATTGATAACATAATTGAATAAAACACACTTACTTCATTCATACCTAAAAAAAAAAACAAAGAACAAAACAAGAATCAGACTCATATTCAGAGCTTGTATGATAATATACAATAGTTCCCACACACAAATGTAGACATTGTTTTACTTTATTTACATGCTATTATAATCATGACGGAGAAGTAAAGAATGAATGTATTGTGCATTTCGTTCTAAAAGTTGATTAAAAGCCTATTTTTGTTTTTTTCTATTTTTCTATTATTTATTTAACAGTTTTAAAAACCAACACACGAGGGAAAGAGGAGTCACAAAATCAGTCTGTATAGTAGAAGAACATACTTTAAGTCCTAGTAAATGTGACTTTACAATGTAGTATTAACAGATCGAAAAGAAGCTTGAGCGAGAAAGAGTAAAATAGAAAGAAGAGAGAGCGTTGTATATTCCCCCCACCACCAGCATATCTCCCCAAAGTAACCCTAGTGTCGTACTTTTCCAGGAATGTAGTTTCGGTCAATGACCTCGTCCTGCAGGAACATGTGAAGACAGCGCTCGTTTTGGGCCAAAGGGTGACCTGCAATTCTACAGAAAACAGAAAAGAAATGGGAGTTTTTATTTTGACCCCTTTCTTTGTGGGTTGTAGGGTACCAACAGGGAAACTGATCATATGAGAAAAAAACTCCCAAAACCACACTGTTACATTACATGTTACAATACATATATTAAAGATTTTAATAAATGAGATCGATCAGTACAGAGCAGGATTTTGGCCAATCACAGCTCGCTTCCCAAACAAGGCTCCCATTTGTCTGATCTTGTACGACTCTCGCTTCATGAATTTAAACATTGTATTTATTGTCTACACTGCATTAAACCAAAGCAGAACCTGTGCCTCAAATTGTGAGTCCCTAAATGATAGGAATGTGCTGCAGCTCTGAGTGTAATGTTCAGAAAGATGGGAACAGAAACAGTTGAATGTTTTCTGCAGCAGCTGTACCTCCAGCCTCTCGCTGCTACAACTGGGTTTAAAGCAGCAGTAGAGCGGACACCAGAGCGGTTTGATCACTTTTGTTCTTAGCTGGTTATTCAAAACAGAAACAAGAGCAAAAATGTTGAATGTTTTGGACCAGCCGCGCGAGCCAAGTAACTTGTGTATGACGTAGCCAGCAAACCACACCCTGCTGCAGACAAACGGCTTGTGATTGGTCCTTCCACAAAACTCAGAAGAAGGAATTTGCTGTGAGAGAGGGACCAGACCGTCCTGTTTTTGAAAAAAGTTAAACGGTCTGGTATACCAGGCTAGCTCTCCTTGGCTCTGCTTTTAAACAAATTGTGCAGCATGGCCTGTTGTATAAATTGTGACAAGATAATAGCCTGCAGCCATCTGCTGGACAAGTATCACAATTACACCCCATTAGCAAATAAGCACAGAGCTTGTTCCCAACATTTCATATGTCAGAAACAATAATTATATTGACGTATATCGGCGAAAATTTGGCCAATAGAAAATAGCAATCTATTATCTGATATCGGCCGACCAATATATTGGTCAGGCTGTAATTTAAACATTTATTTTAGTTTCTGCCTGTACCAAATCTATATATCAACGTTATATCCATACAAAGAGAGAAGAAATCAGCTGCCATTAAGTACATGCTACAAAAAATGTATTCTGTACTAAAAAAAAATTTTTTAATAAATTTTCTGCACAAGAAGAATGCACAAAAAACACAAGATTGTTGTAGTTGGTGAACCAGTAGTATATGTTTTAAAGGTGAGTCACCTGTTGATGAATTGCTCCAGGCCGCCTCGTCGCTCCTCAATAAAGGAATCCTCAAAAATACCCTCATCACCACGGAATGGCAATTGTCTCTTTAGGGCTTTGCCGGGGAGAGGTGGCACTACAATCTGCAGCAGAGAGAACCCAAGAGTATGTCTAATATAAACACCATACATACATTACCTTTATACCTCTATATCGGCTGAAACTTCTGTAGCTGGTATAACAAATAAAAACAGTGCTTTTACCTCGGTACCTTTTAAAGTTTAACATTTAAACATCACCACACCTTACTGTCTCTTTCCAGCTCATTCTTTAACCACTCAAAGTCACTGTATCTTCTTCTGACAGAGGAATCCTTCAGTTTGAAAATGGGAAGGTTTGTCTACAAGGGAAAAAAACATAATATTTAATTAATAAGATCATTATAAGACCCAACAATGTTCAAGTTGTAGCTTTTGATGTCAAAAAGAAACATATTGAAAGTAGAAAATAATTTCTGGTGAACTGGTTGGATACATCATTGTTAATGGCAAATAACCAAGACATGTTTTCCTTGTTTAACACTTTTCAACTTAGGATTTTATTTATCTAATCATTTGTTAAACTTTAGTCTTGTCAAACAGCTTATGGGAAGTGAAGGGTGCTGGTAAAAAATCCGACTACAATGGAATGTAGATGGTTGTGCAAACACTTCCTTAATTAAAATTGAAAAATTAGATGAGATTATGAATGACCCTAAGAAAATGCTAATAAATAGCTAATTTGGATTTAAAAAGATTTATCTAAAGTCACTTTATACTCCTTGGAAACACAAATAAGGAACAATGATAAAAAAAAAACAAGTCTTAAAGCTGCAATTGAGCAACAAGCTTCCTGATAGAATTCAAACTTAGGCTGTGTCAGTAGTTTTTTTTCTAAGAAGCCACATGAACAGCTCTGTTGCAAATAAGTGCTATCATTTTTAAAAGGTCAAATACTTCAGAATTAATTTATCAGGGTAAATCGTACACATCCAGTTCATTTTATATTCAGCAAGGAATTTATTTTGTCGAATATAACTACATCTTTAAGTTAATCTTTTTATGAGAGTGGCTATGTGTTAAAAGTCAATATTGGTTAGCCAAGGATTAAAATCCTCATTAACCGTGAAAACGTAAGAATATTAACGTTAAATACAAGCAAGATTTGGAAACTGGTGGCCAACTTGTTTTGGAAACGAAGTCTTAATTTTTTAACTTTTCTGTTCTTGTCATGTTTTTTACTTAGCTAGGTATTTTGTGTCATTCTACTTCTATTATATTTATTAATGTATATCTGGGGCATGTCTTAAAACAACGTGATACGTGATGAATGAAAAAAATTCCAACAGTAACTAGGCCGCTCTTCATCCCCGGCTCTCGAGTTCTGCTGGACGCCATTTTGAGCATCTTCCCTCGGGTCGTTTTACGTCAGTCACGTGCAGCCCGGTTAGCTCTGGCGCAACAGCTAACGATGCTAACCCTAATCACAAGGCTAACAACACTGTCATTTATGTTAGCTTAGCAAATAAAATCTAGCGCAACAACAACGCGTTTTTCATAGGGACATAAAAAAAACAAAAACAAAAAAAAAAACCTACCCGCATATGGACTTCGTAAGTAGTGAATCGGTTTCGTCCAACTCCTATGGTTTGTGGATCACTGACGTCTATTTCCAGAAAATTGCTGGGGGGCCCGTAGGCATCCGTGAGGTCCTGGGGTTTGGAGTTCAACCGGCGAGTGTCGGCCACCGCAGGCTGAGACATTTTGGTTAATGTTTTAAACGACCAGCAGATAATTAGCGTAAAACCAACTAAATGCGCGCTTAAATCTTAGTTCTCATCGGAAGACATTAATGGATTGTGAAACCACAGCGGGTTAGCTCAGGAAGTGGCTAAGTTGTGTGTCTGTTTCTTGCAGGGGCCACCGCCGAGCGCCCTACCCTTCTTTACTGTGAAAAATGCGTTGACTCAGTTCCGTGCTGAGCGGGACACACAGAGCGCCCTCTACCGGAAAAGTCATGAACTTGGCAGAAGACTGGTAGCTAGAGCCAATGGTCTTATTCTTCTAAAACATTAAGTTTATGTTTTGAAATATAATTAAGATGTTACTAACTTTGTCAAAATATTACAGTTATAGCTATAGCTGTCAAAATGACTATACACATTTTTATAGTTGCTGTCTGAAATTATGGTTACTACCAAATCACATCAGTGTGCAAAAATAATATAAAAAGCTAAATAATTTCACCTAAAACTGTGTATAAGGGACATTAATCACATAGACAGTTCATACTACTAGCTTAATAGATTTGTTTACTATTTTTACAATTATTTTCTCCCTGTACACCAACGACTGCACCTCTAAAGACCCTTCTGTCAAGCTCCTAAAGTTTGCAGATGACACTACAGTCATCGGCCTCATCCAGGATGGTGATGAGTCTGCTTACAGACAAGAGGTTGAGCAGCTGGCTGTCTGGTGCAGTCTTAACAACCTGGAGCTGAACACACTCAAAACAGTGGAGATGACCGTGGACTTTAGGAGAAACCCCCCTGCATTTTCCCCACTCACCATCATAAACAGCACTGTGACCGCAGTGGAGTCATTCAGATTCCTGGGTACTACCATCTCACAAGACCTGAAGTGGGACATTCACATTGACTCCATCGTGAAAAAGACAGAGCAGAGGTTGTACTTCCTTCGCCAGCTGAGGAAGTTTAACCTGCCACAGGAGCTGCTGAAACAGTTCTACTCAGCCGTCATTGAGTCTGTACTGTGTACTTCTATAACTGTCTGGTTTGGCTCAGCAACAAAATCAGACATCAGAAGACTACAGAGAACTGTTCGGACTACTGAAAGGATTATTGGTGCTCCCCTGCCCACCCTTCTTGAGCTGTATACAACCAGAGTGAAGAAAAGGGCTCATAAAATCACTCTGGATCCCTCACACCCAAGTCACCCCATTTTTGAAATTTTGCCATCTGGACGGCGCCTCAGAGCCGCAAATACAAGAACAGCAAGGCACAAAAACAGTTTCTTCCCCCAGGCAATCTACCTCACGAACAGTTAAATGTGCCCCACTTATGCTTATGCAAAAAAAGTGCAATATCCTTATATTCATCTGTTACCCCTCCATCCTAGTACATCCCTGCTTCTTATCCAATCCCTTTCAATTATTATCTATAGCACAATTGTTTATATTGTTTATACACTTATTTGTTATCTGTTTATACACTTATTTATTTGTTGTATGTTTATACACTTATTTGTTGTCTGTGTGTTGGTGTATCTGTGTACTGGCAGCTTATGTCACTAAAACAAATTCCTTGTATGCGCAAGCATACTTGGCAATAAAAACTCATTCTGATTCTGATTTTGATTCTGATTCTGATTCTAAAAAAAAACTGATTTCCAGACCAGGGTTACCTCACGTCTCACTACTTCCACGTCGTGTTTAAAGTATATGACACCGTGAACTAAAGACATAGGTAAATCTGAATATATGCTTGTTAATAATAACTACACATTGGTAAATGACTAACACAATCATTTGTTTGTCACAGCAACCTCTTTAGTAAATCTCAATGCAAAACAGGTATTATATGAAATTTATAGATTTATAAATGTAAATGAACAAATAAATATGCAACACATTTACAACAGTTAGATGTATTTTACTTGACTTTTATTTAAAGAAGTCAAGATAAATGTCAAAATAAAACATCAAAACTACATATCAGTTATATATAGTAAAAAATTATGTGTAAAAATGATTTTACTAAAAACCATGTAAATAGCTGCCTGACTTTGAAACAACATTGCCTTAAACGCCTTTATTAAAGTAGAAAAATAATCGATTTGAAGCAAGAATGCATTCCTCAACTCGAATCAATAAGTGAAAAATTTTAGAAATTACAATTCACAGATTATATTAATAAATGGAGAATATGAAAATCACTTGACTCATCTGTTTAGCACAGGTTAATATTTTCACTGACGGTGCGTCAGTAAAAATATCAATTCGTGCTAAACAAAATTATGTTGTTCCTGAGGGACAAAAACATTTGCAGAGGAGGAGCCCAGATTGTTGGGGTCATGAGCCGGGATGGAGCAGGAGCAGTCGGTTTGATCAGTTCTGACGGACATGTTGGAGTTGTTGGAGTTGTCGGAGCTGTCAAAGCTCTCGCTGTCGGAGTGGGACAGAGGGCAGTACTCTCTGACAGGACAGGCTCGCTCGTTGTAGTTTGCCTTAAAAGCCTCCTTAAGACCTTTAGAGCTGTCAAGCCACTCCTTTAAAACCAAACAAAAAAGTTGTTTGTAAAGTGGAGCACCACAGTCAAACATTGTATAGTAAAATAAAAGCTATAAATCACTAACCTGGAAGTCTTGCGGGACAAGGGATGGCTTGGGAACGACAGGAATGAGGATGATTCGGAATCTGAAAAATGAGCAACACAGGATAAGATTAAAGGACATCGAATGCTTTTTTAAATCAGTCAATACACAGTTCTCATCATGAGGTCAATGCATCTTCACGCGACTGTAGTAGTGGACTTTCAACTGTACAGTCTTTGTTTTATGTTGATAGACCCAGTAATCATTGAAATATTAACTGATAAAGAAAAAAACTAAGATTGCTATTTAATAAAACTTAAAACCCACATCTAATAAACAAGATATTAGATCATGTCTTTGCTATTTTAGTCAAAACAAAAAAAGAAAAAAAAGCTAAATTTAAGTTCTGGGAATTAGTTTTAATTATAACAAAACCTTTATTAGGCATGGTTTGGTTTTTATGTAAAATAAAAACATATATATATATATATATATATATATATATATATATATATATATATATATATATATATATATATATATACACATGTATACATATAATACAATTGTAAACCTGTGATTTGAAAATAACCTATAAGTAGGGTGACCAGATGTCCTGCTTTGTCTGGGACTATGTCCTGCATTTTGATTGGCTGTAGATAATCCAAGAAAGATCCAGCTCTGCTTTGTGTCCAGTAGTAACAAAGTAGAAAAGACCATCATTGCAAAACCAATCATTCAGCTTTATTCAATTAGAGCACAGTTTGATTGAGTCCCTAAATTATAGGAACCTGCTGTTGCTCTGAATGTAATGTTCAGAAAGATGGGAACATAAACAGTTAAATGTTTTCTGCAGCAGCTGTACCTCCAGCCTCTCGCTGCTACAACAGGATTTAGAGCAGCAGTAGAGCAGACTACTGTAGAGCAGAAATGATTAGGTAATACCATCTCTGTAATTTTCTCACTTTCCAGTGTGTCCCCTTTAGCGTAAAGGGGTAAAGACGGGGAAAAGACTATTCTCAGGTAAGGCCAGTCCAGAGCTATGTCAGATGGAATTCTCTGTTTCTACAGTCTAATAATAAAAAGTGCACATGAAGGCTTGTTGTCCCACATTTGGTTTGTAAAGCTCTGGTCACCCTACCTTTCTGTGTGAAACTACTGCGCAGACATCACAATTATCAACATTATCACCCACTACTGCCATCTGCTGTCCATAAACGAAATGTTTTAATGACACGTAATCCCATGTTACAGGTGACAGAAGTTATTAGTACAACAACCACATGTGAAAAAACCTACCTTTCATGGTGCAACAACATTATGAGCAGTAAGAACAGAGTGACACCCAACACTGCATACATCACTACCGTCCACACACTCAGCGAACCAGGCACTGGGTTAGGGGCTGTAAGAATAAAAGACAGTGTTTAGTGTCATATTAGAAGGGTTAGATCAGTGACCAGCAGATGTCACCACAGAGCTTCTACTTGACCCAGCTTGGTAACACAACTGCAGATGTTTTACTGTTTTCTTTTCTTCTGCTCTTAGTGAAGGACATATCTATATATAATGTACATTTACATTTATTCATTTAGCAGACGCTTTTATCCAAAGCGACTTACATTGTTCTACAGTAAGTACCAGTGTTACAGCCACTGGAGGCAAGGTGGGTTAAGTGTCTTGCCCAAGGACACAACGACAGTATGAACTGTGGGGAGAGTGAGAATCGAACAGCCTACCTTCCGGTTGAAGGATGACCACTCTACCACTGAGCTACTGCGCCCCACAATGTAGTCACTGCTTCACATCACGTATGACACTGTTTAATAATGATAATAATGCAGATGTATATTGCGCAATTTTTCTCAAGAGACTCAAAGCACTCACATTATTCATTCACTCCACAGTCAGACACTGGTGGTGGTAGCCCCTGGGGCAGACTGACAGAGACGTAGCAGCCATTTTGCGCCAATGGCCTCTGCGACCACCACCGAACACACTCACACGTTCACACACCAGAGCCACAGACACTGGAGGCTTAGTGGGTTAAATGTCTTTGCCCGAGGACACAACAACAGTAGGAAATGTAGGAGAGCAGGAATTAAACCACCGACCTTATATAGGATGACCTATCACTGTGCCACAGCACCCCTAAAGTGCAGTGTTTTCATTTTTTTTATTATTTTTTAATGAACCAATATTTCAAAAGACCATATGATTGAGGACTCAGTTCTGTGTTTCTGTTTTATCTTAATTCTAATCTTTTTATTTAGTCAAAATTTTTCATCTCTTAGTTTTCCTTCTTTCTAGTGCCATTTAATTTATTCTGTTGTTGTATTTCTAAAATATTTTTTTTCAATTATTTCTTTGCCTAATGTCTTTCCTGACAAGCAGCACATTAACCCTCTGGAGGGTAGTGGTCCCTGCTGTGGACATTTAAAAGTAATTTTCTCCTAAATGCAATGGTTTCTAAGGTGGACCTGCAGCCACCAGAGCGCTCTCTGCCACACAACTCCAGTGACGTTTGTTCAGTGGTCGTTCACTGTAAGGTAGGTAGATTTTCTCTGAATCCATAATGGCCGCCAGACAATTATACTTGTTCACTGCTGGAACATTAATGCTTCTCTTCCAGAAGTACCCTAGAAAATATTATTCTTAATAAGTAGTAAATTATGATTAACCATGTGGCCAATAAAGTGTACATCATGCATCACGAGTATATTTCCAACACGAGTCATGTATTTGTTTCACTTTTTCTTGTGACTCTTTCGGTTGTAAGTAGGTGTATTTTTGCTATATTTATAGCCTATCAATTTAAAATATAAACTTTTGTGCAGATTAGCTGTAGTTTGTTTGAGTAACAATTACTTTAACTCAGGCTATGTATGTATGGATTTAAAGTGACTAAAAACATATTAATGCTGGTATAAGAGTATTGTGATACCACTTCTGCTTCATTAAAGAACGATGTAGACCAACTATAATCTTCTTGTTGGAACTTCTTTTGAAACATAATAAAAGTATTCACAGCTAAATCATTAATTCCAGTCCAATCACTTCCATAGCCACAAATGCATACAATCCAGCACCTAGACAGGCAGACTACTTCTACAAACATTTGTGAAAGAATGGGTCACTCTGTGTGGTACTGTGATAGGATGCCATCTCTGAAATTTGGTGAAGGGGGGATTATGATGTGGGACTGTTTTTTGAGAGTTGGGCTCAGCCCTTTTGTTCCAGTGAAAGGAACTGTTAATGCTTCAGCACACAAAGACATTTTGGACAATTTTATGATTCCATCTTGGTGGGAACAGTTTGGAGATGGCCCCTTACTGTTCCAAAATGACTACACCAGAGCACAAAGCAAGGGCCATTAAGACATGGATGAACGAGTTTGGTGTGGAAGAACGTGACTGGCCTTTACAGAGTCTTGACATCAACCCAATAGAACACCTTTGGGATGAATTAGAGCGGAGACTGTGAGCCAGGCCTTCTCGTCCAACATCACAAATGCACATCTGGAAGAATGGTTAAACATTCCCAGAAACACACTCCTAAACCTTGTGGAGAGCCTTCCTAGAAGAGATGAGGCTGTTATATCTGCAGTGAGTGGGCCAACATCATATTAAAGCCTATGGTTTAAGAATAGGATGTCACTCACGTTCGTATGTGTGTGAAGGCAGACGAGCGAAGACTTAGGTGTAAGCGGCATTTGTTTTATTATTAAGGCCTAAACAATGTTAAAATATGTAAAAATATAATTGTTTTTATAAATTTTATAAAAATAAATTGTTTGTGATATACCAGAAAACACAATTTAAAGTCATTTTAACATTTGAATTCATTCTGTTTTATGTTGATTGCTCAAGCGCGTGTAGTCCACTGAATTGGATAAGTCTAGCTATCTGGAAAAATCATATTTATATAAAAAAAATAAATACAAATGTTCTTTTTTTATGCATTAAGAAGAAAATAAGCGCTTAAGAAAAGAATTTTGTCTTATCCAACTAAAACATGTTCAAATCCACCTGAAACCTGTTTGTGTAGAAACTGTCGACCCTTCTCATTAAATGTGGCCCTCTTTCCAAAACGTTGCTCTAAACGTCTGCTCTAAATGATCTCATTGTATGATTTTCTTATTATACAGTAGTGAGTGTTACCTGTGCTGTTGTTGGAGCCCCAGACCACCGGCTCGCTCCAGTCGCTCCACTCGAACGACTCGCCACACATGTCACTCACTCTGCTTCTCACTTGCAGCTCGTAGCGTGAATCGTTGGAAGGTAGATTAATGCAGTATTCTTCACGTCCTTCACTAACTCTGGACATCTGTGACATAAATAAAGCAAATCTAATACAGGGTTGCACCAAAAACACATGTGTGATGTGTTCCTATACCCACTTCCCACTTGTTGTTGTTGACTTTGTAGCGAACGTTACTCTCCACACAGTTTTTTAAAATCTGTTTCCATTTGAACAATAAGTTGGAGTCTGAGTTATACTGGACTGTCAGGTTGGTGGGTGGATTCAGCTTAACTGGAGAAAACAGATAAGTGGGAAAAACAGAGTAAGGACATTTCTTAAAACATATTTTTTCACCATTTCTGAAAAATAAAGAGAAAAATATAACTTTTATTCATGTAAACATTTCAACACAACACAAGTATAAATAAGAGATCTATTGGTGACGTAATGTGTAGCAAAAAATCTTCACTGAATACTTTTATTTTACTTTCTGTTGCTCTTGACTGCTCTTCCTCCTATTTAAGTAGTATCAAAATAAAGTATAGAGTATTTTTGCTTGGCTGGTTGGAAATCTAGGGTCTCTAAATGTACCCAAGAAAATTACTATTTTCTAGTTTATTTATTCTGTCCTTAATGGTTTTCTGGAAACACTTGCTGACTCTGATGTTAGTGGTGAGACTGAGCCATGTGGTGTTTTTTTAAATCTCTGGTATAATGCTCATTTCTTGCTCTCGACTTGGTCTTGGTCCCTAAAAGACTCAGTACATTCTCGTCATGACTCAGTCTCACTGTAAACTTGAATACAACATTACTTTTATACCTCTGTATTGAAGTTCATGCTCCTTTTCAAAAACCTCGTCTCCATGTTTCAGTTTGGTGTAAAATGTGTGGAACCTTTGGGTCTTTAGGTCGTTCTCAGACTGCCGACATCCAACATTCTGACCGTCTTCAACCAAATAAAATTCACACTCTTTGAAATCTTGGTGGTAAAACCTGCAGCGAGACGAGGCACACTTTAGAAATCATGACTTTTTTGTGAGGAGGGACATGTTTATGACTTTTGTCTGTCATTACCGGCTGTAGAAGGTGTAATTGACAAACGGGGACCCCTTTGTCTTCCATAAACATTCAGTATATTCCAAATGTATCACCCTACAGTCCACATCTGTCGAAATACAGAACAATGGAACAATGACAAGCTGCTGCTCACAATGTCAAATACATTGGCTGTTCGCTGACGTAAAGGGGAATTTACTTTAAGCACATATAAATTCAAGGAAGTACAATCAAATGACAATATGCTCCTCATAGTGCTACTAAAACAAGATTTATTTTAATAAGATAACATAGAACATGGTCATATACCAATTTTTTATTTTATTTTTTAGGTTTGTTTTATAAGGAAACACCACTTAATTAAAAGCTAATTAATAAAGAAAAAGACAAATCAAGCTCATTAACATCAACACATTTTCTTACCAGTATCGTTCCTCACAGGTTTGTCAGTCAAAACACAGCCAGTCAAAAAAAGAATAAGTAAAATCCTTGTCTTCATTGTGGCACAGATCAAGTGAAAGGAACATGCGTGTTGTGTGTCGTTCACAGGAGTCTGCTGCATTTATCGAGTAGTTTCCTGTTTCCTGAGGAAGTAGGTTAGATCGAAATATAACAGCTTCAGAAGAGCCCTGTTTATTAAAAGAGGCCAGTATTTATTTAAAAGACAGACAAATAATATGTTCACCTACACACTACAAGAAAAAAATATATATACAGTATTTATTGGAGTTATATATGGATTTATAGTTTTGGAATTAACAAATATTTAAACAGTGCATCTCCTTTTGTGCTTGATTTAGTGTCTACTGAAAACTCCACTGTTGAAATCCTAAAGCACAAACAACTAGACACTAATGATCCTTGACATTACATTGACCCTTTTTAAACATTTTACCTCTTCTTAAGAAAACCTGATGCAGTTTTTTGATGTGTAATTGGCCACAACATTTAAACATCATAGATTGTGCAACATTTCAGTTCTTTTCTTTATCGCTGCATTAATCAAAGATAAAATTTGACTTACACAACAACCATGACATTTAATACTGGTGTGTTTTCTACTTGGCGTAAAAATAGACTTTCATTTCCTCAGAATTTACAAAATACTTGTTTTTTTGTTTGTGTTGGTGATACAAATATATATTTATATTTGTTAGAATGATATATTACTCATCTTTATAATAATGGATGATTGATTTATTACACTTTCCAACAATTTTGTGAACTTGAAATGTTATTGTTTTTTTTGGGACATTTTACAGGACTTTCCACTACATTCGACTTTTCTAACAAAAACCTAATTAAAGGGTTGCCTCTGTGGCTCTTCTGGAAAAGCACATTCACCTCTCGCACCCTGTCTCCTGTCGCCTTGTTTTTAGTAACCCATGAAAATCACCCTCAACACACTTTTGGGCCCCGACGCAATGTTTGGGAACAAGTGATTTAGTGGATAACATCATGCCCTTTATCTCATAGATTAGCATCTGTGCTGGATTTACCCTTCTATTATTGCATTACATGTCTGAGTCACAAAAAAAAAAAGCTGTCCTAGATAAAAGTAACAATCAGGCCCTGGGGCCAATCACGGCACATAGTGAGATTTTATGTGGCCCTCAGCTTCAGAGATAAAATGTATTGTTTATGGCCCCAACAGACTAGAGAAGACAAGACGTTTATTTTTGTATAGCCGCCAACAACAGCCACCTCAAAGGGCTTAACAGACTGCACTAGACATCATCCCCTGTCCTTAGACCCTCCGTCAGGGTGAGGAAAAACTCCAAAAAAAACAGCCGGGAAAAAAGAGAAACCTCAGGGAGAACCACAGAAGGAGGGATCCAATCCCAGGATGGACAGGCCGTGCAGGACTGTGTCCAGGACAGCCGAAAATCACACAAATATACACAAAACATGTTGTTATAAGAATTCTTTGCTCAGATTATTCAGAGAGAACATGGGGACAGCGTACAATTTAAAAATGAATGGTCAAGTGTAATTCTTGCAAAAAGCACAACATATAGCAATGGTACAAGATGAAGTTTGCTTGAAAAAGTAAACAATATATGAGATTTTATATCAGGCAGTAAAGGCTGTTGGAGGTGTATCTTTCACACACTCCTTAGGACAGGTTACCAGGTGCAGGATTCAGTCCATGGCAAGTTATGTCTACATCTAGTTATGTCTATGTTCATGTTTGGATTAACAGGAAGGACATGACATGATCAGGTTTGACATGACCTAAAAAGGACTAGAAGCAAGTGGATCGGAGCGCAGCCAACATCAGGTAGATGACAGATAGGCTGGGGGTCCTCAAACTTGAGCAGAGTACACATCACCCAGCAGGTCCTCCTACCCTAGGAGGAGGTAGAAAAGAAAAAGTGCTAAATACTACTGCAACAATAGGCAGGTGTAATAATAATATGAGAGTGTGAGTATGTACCTGCAGCTACGACCAGTTTGAGTGTGTACCTACAGCTACGACTAGTGTGAGTGTGTACCTCCAGCTACGACCAGTGTGAGTATGTACCTGCAGCTATGAATAGTGTGAGTGTGTACTTACAGCTACAGCCAGTGTGAGTATGTACCTGCAGCGATGATCAGTGTGAGTGTGTACCTACAGCTGCAATCAGTGTGAGTGTGTAGCTAGAGCTATGATCAGTGTGAGTGTGTACCTGCAGCTATGATCAGTGTGAGCGTGTACCTACAGCTACGATCAGTGTGAGTGTGTACCTGCAGCTATGATCAGTGTGAGTGTGTACCTGCAGCTATGATCAGTGTGTGTACCTACAGCTACGATCAGTGTGAGTGTGTAGCTAGAGCTACAGCCAGTGTGAGTCTGTACCTGCAGCTATGATCAGTGTGAGTGTGTACCTGCAGCTATGATCAGTGTGAGTGTGTACCTGCAGCTATGATCAGTGTGAGTGTGTACCTGCAGCTACGACCAGTGTGAGTGTGCACTATGAGTATTGATCTATGATCAATCAGTCTCCAAATGTGAAAAAAGTATGTTTTGAGTTTGCTTTTAAAAATCTCAACAGAGTCAGATCGCCGCACTTCCACCGGGAGCCCATTCCATAAAAATGGGGCTCTATAAGAAAAGGCTCTGTAGCCAGCAGACTTCTTCTTTATTCGAGGAAGTTGAAGGAGGCCAGCGTCCTGAGAGCGAAGGGTACGAGCTGGAGTATACCAGGTGATGAGGTCAGATAGGTCAGAGGGCGCGCGTCCACAAAGGATTTTTTAGGTTAACAAGATAACTTTGAAATCTGCTCTAACATGACTAGGAAGCCAGTGTAATGAAGTCAGGACCGGAGTAATGTGATCAAACTTCCTGGTCTTTGTTAAAAGTCTGGCGGCTGTATTTTGGACCATTTGTAGTCTGTGAGTACTTTTCCTCGACAGTCCAGAGAATAACGCATTACAGTAGTTCAGCCTGGATGTGACAAATGCATGAATGAGAATTTCAGCATCAGCTAAAGAGAGGCAGGAGCGAATTTGTGAGATATTCCTCAAGTGAAAAAAGCCCAATTTAGTGACCTCACTAATGTGCTGCTGCAGAGATAGTGTGGAGTCAAAAATGACACCGAGGTTCCTTGCAGTTTTGCCGTGCTCCAACACACAGTTGTTGATGGAAGACAGTAAGATTGTTGAACTTGTGCCGATGACTGGCAGGACCAATTAACAAGAGCTCTGTTTTATCCGCGTTCAAATGGAGGAAGTTTTGAGACATCCATGTTTTAATTGAAATGGGGCAGGCCTCTAGACGCATGATGGCAGTAGTATTATTCGCTTTTATTGGTAGATACAGCTGTGTATCATCGGCATAACAGTGGAAGTTCACTCCATAACTTCTGATGATTTGTCCCAATGGTGTAACATATAGTGAAAAAAGTATGGGACCGAGCACAGACCCTTGTGGCACACCGAACTTCACTGGTGCCGTGGAGGAGAAGGATTTATTAAAAGAGACAAAATGAGACCTATCACACAGATAGAATTCTAACCAAGAGCAGAGCCAGAGACGCCAAAAACATCTTTAAGTCTGTTGATTAGTACTGCAGGATCAATCGTATCAAATGTAGCTGAGATCCAGCAATAACAGTAGAGCCGATGAGTCCTCGTCCATCTGAAGGAGGAGATCATTTGTCACTTTAACTAAAGCTGTTTCAGTGGAATAAGAGGCCCTAAATGCAGACTGAAACGGCTCGAGGAGGTCATTTTCCAATAGATATAGAGTAAGTTGTTTTAGCAAAACTATTTCAAGGACTTAAGAGAGAAAAGGTAAATTGGAGACAGGACGGAAATTATTTAGGCATCCAGGATTTTTAATGTGTGACTTTTAATTTGTTTGAACAGTGAATTAAAGCGCAACTAAAACAATATTCTTTTTATAAGATAGCAGAGAAGATAGTCATATAACAAAAAAAATCATTTTGGCTTTGTTTTGAAAGGAAATAGGTTACTAATTAGTGTAAAAATAATAATTAAAAAAAAGCCAGATCAACAGCTTTTTAACTTTAACAAGAACATATTTTCCTACCAGGATTGTTCCTCACTAGCCTGGCTCCGCCCTCCTACGTACTTCCGCTCAATTTCATTTCGCTTTAGTACTTAGTCTGGGATCGCTGTATATTCTTAGGTTTCCAGAAATCAATTTTTTGTAGGACCAATCAGCGAACAGAGGGAGTGACTTGTTGTTTCCGGTCGGTTTCGGCGCATGACATACGTCACGACCACACGTTAGCGATTGGCTATGGCAGATCCTGAGTGACTCTGGGTAGATCCAATAGTTTTAAACTTCAACAGAGTTCCCGCATACAAGGAAGTAAACGCTTGTCAATGGAGCGAGGCCAGACTCTCTGTACAAATGAAATGTACGAGAGTCTGGTAGAACCAGGCTAGTTCCTCACAGGTTTGCTGGTCAAAACACAGCCGGTCAAAAAAAGAATAAGTAAAATCCTGGTCTTCATCGTGGCACGGATAAAAAGAAAGAAACAGTTTTCAGGAAGCAGATGTGCAGATGTGCTTTGTATGTCGTTCACTGGAGTCTGCAGCGGATTTTTGTCCTGATGTGAAAAAAAAAAACATAATCGCAAAACCAGCTGTTTGCCCATTTCTAATAAGAAAAAAGGAAATAGAAAATCCAGAAATGAACTTGTTTTTGTTTTGAAAGTAAAATTGGAAAACGGAAAAAAAAACAGCCGTTATTTGATTTCATATAAAAGGTAATAAACTAAAATAGAATAAAGAAATAGGAATTGATATTTTATATTGTGATATGTGAGCTTTATGTAGCTACCGGTTAGCCTCGTGGTTACACCGAGAACTGCAGTGGGCTGTGGCCGTTAAGTGCACCACAGGTCTCTGGAGCAGATGTTCTCCTGGAGACCTAGGGAGGACGCAAACTCTGAAGGTGTCTGAGAGTGCAAGTGTGAGTCTAAGCAGAGACGCCTAGACTTCCTCCTCCCTAGACACTTCCCCCAGCTCTTCCAGGGGAAAACCGAGGTGTTCCCAGGCCAGCCGAGAGACATAGTCCCTCCAGCTTATCCTAGAGCTTCCTCAGGGCCTCCTCCCGGCGGGACATGCCTGGAACACCTCCCTAGGGAGGCTTTATACAAACAGGTTCAAATCCAATGGAAACCTGTTCGTGCAGAGACTGTTGACCCACTTTATTAAATGTGGCCCTCTTTCCAAAACGTTTAAACCCCTCTGCTCTAAATGATCTCATTGTATGATTTTCTTATTATACAGTAGTGAGTGTTACCTGTGCTGTTGTTGGAGCCCCAGACCACCGGCTCGCTCCAGTCGCTCCACTCGACCGACTGACCACACATGTCACTCACTCTGCTTCTCACTTGCAGCTCGTAGCGTGAATCGTTGGAAGGTGAGTTAATGAAGTAAGCCTCACGTCCTTCACTAACTCTGGACATCTGTGACATAAATAAAGCAAATCTAATACAGGGTTGCACCAGAAACACATGTGTGATGTGTTCTTATACCCACTTCCCACTTGTTGTTGTTGACTTTGTAGCGAACGTTACTCTCCACACAGTTTTTTAAAATCTGTTTCCATTTGAACAATAAGTTGGAGTCTGAGTTATACTGGACTGTCAGGTTGGTGGGTGGATTCAGCTTAACTGGAGAAAACAGAGTGAGGACATTTCCTAAAACATATTTTTTTTACCATTTCTGAAAAATGGAGAGAAAAACATAACTTTTATTCATGTTTAACATTTCAACACAATGTAAAAAAAAGAGATCTATTGGTGACGTGATGTGTAGCTCTGCTGCTGTTTAACAAGAAGGTCTCAGGTACATAAATAAAAGTAAGAGTATTACATTTATTGACAGTCAATGGCTGGATGGAAATCTACTGTCTTTAAATGTACCCAAGAAAATTACTATTTTCTAGTTTATTTATTCTGTCCTTAATGGTTTTCTGGAAACACTTGCTGACTCTGATGTTAGTGGTGAGACTGAGCCATGTGGTGTTTTTTTAAATCTCTGGTATAATGCTCATTTCTTGCTCTCGACTTGGTCTTTTTCCCTAAAAGACTCAGTACATTCTCGTCATGACTCAGTCTCACTGTAAACTTGAATACAACATTTCTTTTATACCTCTGTATTGAAGTGAATGCTCCTTTTCAAAAACCTCGTCTCCATGTTTCAGTTTGGTGTAAAATGTGTGGAACCTTTGGGTCTTTAGGTCGTTCTCAGACTGCCGACATCCAACATTCTGACCGTCTTCAACCAAATAAAATTCACACTCTTGGAAATCTTGGTGGTAAAACCTGCAGCGAGACGAGGCACACTTTAGAAATCATGACTTTTTTGTGAGGAGTGACATGTTTATGACTTTTGTCTGTCATTACCGGCTGTAGAAGGTGTAAATGACAAACGGGGACCTCTTTGTCTTCCATAAACATTCAGTATATTCCATATGTATCACCCTACAGTCCACATCTGTCGAAATACAGAAAAGCAGACAGTTTGTGGAACAATGGCAACATGCTGCTCACATTGTCAAACACATTGGCTGTTCGCTGACGTAAAGGGGAATTCACTTTGAGCACATGTTGATCTGTTTTAGAAAGGTCACATTATTGGCATCAAGCAAAGAAATCTAAAGAGAGTTGAAACTTCTAAAATTGGGTAAAGAACTGTCCAACACATTATTAAAAACTGGAAAGTTAGTAGGAAAACGTCATCTTCGAGGAAAAAAATGTGATCAGAAAGAAATCTTGAAAGATTGATGATCGCTTAAACACGGAAAAAAACAACAGTAGAAATCCCGGCTGTGTCCACAAACGCACAATGTGAAGGGAACCCAAGGGATTGGTACTAAATCGCTGTGGAGCCTTAAGAAAACCATTTGTCAGTGAGGCTTATGGGAAAAAAAGGCTTCAATTTGCTCAAGAGCATAAAGATCGGATTTTGGAGCAATGGAAGAAGGTCATGGTCCGATGAGTCCAGATCTGTTCCAGAGTGATGGGTGCCTCAGGGTAAGAAGAGAGGTGGATGAAGTGATACACCCATCATGCCTTGTGCCTACCGTACATGCAGGTGGGGGAGGGGCTAAGATCTAGGCCTGGTCGGGCAGTGAATTATAGGGCTACTAAAACAAGATTCTTTTTATAAGATAGCAGAGAAGATAGTCATATAACAAAAAAAATCATTTTGGCTTTGTTTTGAAAGGAAATAGGTTACTAATTAGTGTAAATATAATAATAAAAAAAAAGCCAGATCAACAGCTTTTTAACTTCAACAAGAACATATTTTCCTACCAGGATTGTTCCTCACAGGTTCGCCGGTTAAAACACAGCCAGTCAAAAAAAGAATAAGTAAAATCCTGCTCTTCATCGTGGCACGGATAAAAAGAAAGAAACAGTTTTCAGGAAGCAGATGTGCAGATGTGCTTTGTATGTCGTTCACTGGAGTCTGCAGCGGATTTTTGTCCTGATGTGAAAAAAAAAACATAATCGCAAAACCAGCTGTTTGCCCATTTCTAATAAGAAAAAAGGAAATAGAAAATCCAGAAATGAACTTGTTTTTGTTTTGAAAGTAAAATTGGAAAACAGAAAAAAAAACAGCAGTTATTTGATTTCATATAAAAGGTAATAAACTAAAATAGAATAAAGAAATAGGAATTGATATTTTATATTGTGATATGTGAGCTTTATGTAGCTACCGGTTAGCCTCGTGGTTACACCGAGAACTGCAGTGGGCTGTGGCCGTTAAGTGCACCACAGGTCTCTGGAGCAGATGTTCTCCTGGAGACCTAGGGAGGACGCAAACTCTGAAGGTGTCTGAGAGTGCAAGTGTGAGTCTAAGCAGAGACGCCTAGACTTCCTCCTCCTAGACACTTCCCCAGCTCTTCCAGGGAAAACCGAGGTGTTCCCAGGCCAGCCGAGAGACATAGTCCCTCCAGCTTATCCTAGAGCTTCCTCAGGGCCTCCTCCCGGCGGGACATGCCTGGAACACCTCCCTAGGGAGGCTTTATACAAACAGGTTCAAATCCAATGGAAACCTGTTCGTGCAGAGACTGTTGACCCACTTTATTAAATGTGGCCCTCTTTCCAAAACGTTTAAACCCCTCTGCTCTAAATGATCTCATTGTATGATTTTCTTATTATACAGTAGTGAGTGTTACCTGTGCTGTTGTTGGAGCCCCAGACCACCGGCTCGCTCCAGTCGCTCCACTCGACCGACTGACCACACTTGTTACTCACTCTGCTTCTCACTTGCAGCTCGTAGCGTGAATCGTTGGAAGGTAGATTAATGCAGTATTCTTCACGTCCTTCACTAACTCTGGACATCTGTGACATAAATAAAGCAAATCTAATACAGGGTTGCACCAGAAACACATGTGTGATGTGTTCTTATACCCACTTCCCACTTGTTGTTGTTGACTTTGTAGCGAACGTTACTCTCCACACAGTTTTTTAAAATCTGTTTCCATTTGAACAATAAGTTGGAGTCTGAGTTATACTGGACTGTCAGGTTGGTGGGTGGATTCAGCTTAACTGGAGAAAACGTGGAAAAACAGGGTGAGGACATTTCCTAAAACATATTTTTTTTACCATTTCTGAAAAATGGAGAGAAAAACACAACTTTTATTCATGTTAACATTTCAACACAATGTAAAAAAAAGAGATCTATTTGTGACGTGATGTGTAGCTCTGCTGCTGTTTAACAAGAAGGTCTCAGGTACATAAATAAAAGTAAGAGTATTACATTTATTGACAGTCAATGGCTGGATGGAAATCTACTGTCTTTAAATGTACCCAAGAAAATTACTATTTTCTAGTTTATTTATTCTGTCCTTAATGGTTTTCTGGAAACACTTGCTGACTCTGATGTTAGTGGTGAGACTGAGCCATGTGGTGTTTTTTTAAATCTCTGGTATAATGCTCATTTCTTGCTCTCGACTTGGTCTTTTTCCCTAAAAGACTCAGTACATTCTCGTCATGACTCGGTCTCACTGTAAACTTGAATACAACATTACTTTTATACCTCTGTATTGAAGTTCATGCTCCTTTTCAAAAACCTCGTCTCCATGTTTCAGTTTGGTGTAAAATGTGTGGAACCTTTGGGTCTTTAGGTCGTTCTCAGACTGCCGACATCCAACATTCTGACCGTCTTCAACCAAATAAAATTCACACTCTTTGAAATCTTGGTGGTAAAACCTGCAGCGAGACGAGGCACACTTTAGAAATCATGACTTTTTTGTGAGGAGGGACATGTTTATGAATTTTGTCTGTCATTACCGGCTGTAGAAGGTGTAAATGACAAACGGGGACCCCTTTGTCTTCCATAAACATTCAGTATATTCCATATGTATCACCCTACAGTCCACATCTGTCGAAATACAGAAAAGCCGACAGTTTGTGGAACAATGGCAACATGCTGCTCACAATGTCAAACACATTGGCTGTTCGCTGACGTAAAGGGGAATTCACTTTGAGCACATGTTGATCTGTTTTAGAAAGGTCACATTATTGGCATCAAGCAAAGAAATCTAAAGAGAGTTGAAACTTCTAAAATTGGGTAAAGAACTGTCCAACACATTATTAAAAACTGGAAAGTTAGTAGGAAAACGTCATCTTCGAGGAAAAAAATGTTATCAGAAAGAAATCTTGAAAGATTGATGATCGCTTAAACACGGAAAAAAACAACAGTAGAAATCCCGGCTGTGTCCACAAACGCACAATGTGAAGGGAACCCAAGGGATTGGGACTAAATCGCTGTGGAGCCTTAAGAAAACCATTTGTCAGTGAGGCTTATGGGAAAAAAAGGCTTCAATTTGCTCAAGAGCATAAAGATCGGATTTTGGAGCAATGGAAGAAGGTCATGGTCCGATGAGTCCAGATCTGTTCCAGAGTGATGGGTGCCTCAGGGTAAGAAGAGAGGTGGATGAAGTGATACACCCATCATGCCTTGTGCCTACCGTACAAGCAGGTGGGGGAGGGGCTAAGATCTAGGCCTGGTCGGGCAGTGAATTATAGGGCTACTAAAACAAGATTCTTTTTATAAGATAGCAGAGAAGATAGTCATATAACAAAAAAAATCATTTTGGCTTTGTTTTGAAAGGAAATAGGTTACTAATTAGTGTAAATATAATAATTAAAAAAAAGCCAGATCAACAGCTTTTTAACTTCAACAAGAACATATTTTCCTACCAGGATTGTTCCTCACAGGTTCGCCGGTTAAAACACAGCCAGTCAAAAAAAGAATAAGTAAAATCCTGCTCTTCATCGTGGCACGGATAAAAAGAAAGAAACAGTTTTCAGGAAGCAGATGTGCAGATGTGCTTTGTATGTCGTTCACTGGAGTCTGCAGCGGATTTTTGTCCTGATGTGAAAAAAAAAACATAATCGCAAAACCAGCTGTTTGCCCATTTCTAATAAGAAAAAAGGAAATAGAAAATCCAGAAATGAACTTGTTTTTGTTTTGAAAGTAAAATTGGAAAACAGAAAAAAAACAGCAGTTATTTGATTTCATATAAAAGGTAATAAACTAAAATAGAATAAAGAAATAGGAATTGATATTTTATATTGTGATATGTGAGCTTTATGTAGCTACCGGTTAGCCTCGTGGTTACACCGAGAACTGCAGTGGGCTGTGGCCGTTAAGTGCACCACAGGTCTCTGGAGCAGATGTTCTCCTGGAGACCTAGGGAGGACGCAAACTCTGAAGGTGTCTGAGAGTGCAAGTGTGAGTCTAAGCAGAGACGCCTAGACTTCCTCCTCCCTAGACACTTCCTCCAGCTCTTCCAGGGGAAAACCGAGGTGTTCCCAGGCCAGCCGAGAGACATAGTCCCTCCAGCTTATCCTAGAGCTTCCTCAGGGCCTCCTCCCGGCGGGACATGCCTGGAACACCTCCCTAGGGAGGCTTTATACAAACAGGTTCAAATCCAATGGAAACCTGTTCGTGCAGAGACTGTTGACCCACTTTATTAAATGTGGCCCTCTTTCCAAAACGTTTAAACCCCTCTGCTCTAAATGATCTCATTGTATGATTTTCTTATTATACAGTAGTGAGTGTTACCTGTGCTGTTGTTGGAGCCCCAGACCACCGGCTCGCTCCAGTCGCTCCACTCGACCGACTGACCACACATGTCACTCACTCTGCTTCTCACTTGCAGCTCGTAGCGTGAATCGTTGGAAGGTAGATTAATGCAGTATTCTTCACGTCCTTCACTAACTCTGGACATCTGTGACATAAAAAAAGCAAATCTAATACAGGGTTGCACCAGAAACACATGTGTGATGTGTTCTTATACCCACTTCCCACTTGTTGTTGTTGACTTTGTAGCGAACGTTACTCTCCACACAGTTTTTTAAAATCTGTTTCCATTTGAACAATAAGTTGGAGTCTGAGTTATACTGGACTGTCAGGTTGGTGGGTGGATTCAGCTTAACTGGAGAAAACGTGGAAAAACAGGGTGAGGACATTTCCTAAAACATATTTTTTTTACCATTTCTGAAAAATGGAGAGAAAAACACAACTTTTATTCATGTTAACATTTCAACACAATGTAAAAAAAAGAGATCTATTTGTGACGTGATGTGTAGCTCTGCTGCTGTTTAACAAGAAGGTCTCAGGTACATAAATAAAAGTAAGAGTATTACATTTATTGACAGTCAATGGCTGGATGGAAATCTACTGTCTTTAAATGTACCCAAGAAAATTACTATTTTCTAGTTTATTTATTCTGTCCTTAATGGTTTTCTGGAAACACTTGCTGACTCTGATGTTAGTGGTGAGACTGAGCCATGTGGTGTTTTTTTAAATCTCTGGTATAATGCTCATTTCTTGCTCTCGACTTGGTCTTTTTCCCTAAAAGACTCAGTACATTCTCGTCATGACTCGGTCTCACTGTAAACTTGAATACAACATTACTTTTATACCTCTGTATTGAAGTGAATGCTCCTTTTCAAAAACCTCGTCTCCATGTTTCAGTTTGGTGTAAAATGTGTGGAACCTTTGGGTCTTTAGGTCGTTCTCAGACTGCCGACATCCAACATTCTGACCGTCTTCAACCAAAAAAAATTCACACTCTTTGAAATCTTGGTGGTAAAACCTGCAGCGAGACGAGGCACACTTTAGAAATCATGACTTTTTTGTGAGGAGGGACATGTTTATGACTTTTGTCTGTCATTACCGGCTGTAGAAGGTGTAATTGACAAACGGGGACCTCTTTGTCTTCCATAAACATTCAGTATATTCCATATGTATCACCCTACAGTCCACATCTGTCGAAATACAGAAAAACCGACAGTTTGTGGAACAATGGCAACATGCTGCTCACATTGTCAAACACATTGGCTGTTCGCTGACGTAAAGGGGAATTCACTTTGAGCACATGTTGATCTGTTTTAGAAAGGTCACATTATTGGCATCAAGCAAAGAAATCTAAAGAGAGTTGAAACTTCTAAAATTGGGTAAAGAACTGTCCAACACATTATTAAAAACTGGAAGGTTAGTAGGAAAACGTTATCTTTGAGGAAAAAAAATGTGATCAGAAAGAAATCTTGAAAGATTGATGATCGCTTAAACACGGAAAAAAAACAACAGTAGAAATCCCGGCTGTGTCCACAAACGCACAATGTGAAGGGAACCCAAGGGATTGGTACTAAATCGCTGTGGAGCCTTAAGAAAACCATTTGTCAGTGAGGCTTATGGGAAAAAAGGCTTCAATTTGCTCAAGAGCATAAAGATCGGATTTTGGAGCAATGGAAGAAGGTCATGGTCCGATGAGTCCAGATCTGTTCCAGAGTGATGGGTGCCTCAGGGTAAGAAGAGAGGTGGATGAAGTGATACACCCATCATGCCTTGTGCCTACCGTACAAGCAGGTGGGGGAGAGGCTAAGATCTAGGCCTGATCGGGCAGTGAATTATAGGGCTACTAAAACAAGATTTTTTTTTAGACAATATAAAAGATAGTCATATACAAAAAATAAATTTTGTTTTTGTTTTGTAAGGAAATAGGTTACCACTTAGCATAAAGATAATGCCTTAAAAAAAGCCAGATCAACAAGTCTTTAACCTCAACAAGAACATATTTTCCTACCAGGATTGTTCCTCACAGGTTCGCCAGACAAAACACAGCCAGTAAATAAAAGAATAAGCAAAATCCTGGTCTTCATCGTGGCACAGATAAAGAGAAGGAAAGAGTTTTCAGGCAGCAGATGTGCAGATGTGGGTTGAGTGTTGTTCACTGGAGTCTGCAGTGACTGTGTAGCCTGCGTGGCAGCCAACAGATTTTTGTCCTGATGTGAAAAAAACATAATCGGAAAACCAGCTGTTTCCCGATTACCAATAAGAAAAAAGGAAAAAAAAATCCTGAAATTACCCTGTTTTTGTTTTGAAAGTATAAATTGGAAAACGAAAAAAAAAATACAGCTGTTATATTATTTCATAATAAGGCAATAATCTTAAATGGAAAAATTAAATACGACAGGATATTTTATATTGTGATATGTATGCTTTAACTAGCTGCAGAGGGCTGTGAAGTGCACCACAGGTCTCTGGAGCAGCTGCTCCCCTGGAGACCTGGGGAGGATGCAAACTCGGAAGGTGTCTGAGAGTGCAAGTGCAGTTCTGCAGCCAGATGCTATTGGGATTAGTGCATCTGTTCTTTTAAACACTGGTAGCTTAGAGACCGGGACTGGGGCATCTCAGAACGGGGCAGGAGGGAATGGTTTCGGAGAAAAGTGGTGACTCGGCTGTAGAGAGGGAGTTAAATCCACCGCAAACTCGGATGATAGAGTTAGTTCCTTAAATACATAAGCCTGTCTTAATATTAAATATACAGTTGTATTTAATTTTTTCATTTTAGTATTATAAAAAAATGTAAAAATATATTGTTTTTCATTTCTTTTTTTATCTCCTAATTTTTTATTTTCTTTTCCTCACATTAAAACAAAAATCCTATCAAGGTTAGATCGAAAAATTATAGCTTCAGCAGAGGCCAGTATATTTTTATAAGACAGACAAATAAAATATTCAGCTAACACTGCAGGAATAAAAAAAAATATACAGTATTTATTGAACCAGTTTTGGAATTAACAAATATTTTAGCAGTGCATCTCCTTTTGTCATTGATTTAGTCTTGTCTGTATTTTTTTACTTGTCTAGTTTAAATTTTGAAAACTCTCTGGCGCTAGAACTATGTTGTTTTAAATGTGCTATAAAATAAACTTTCCTATTGACTCACCTATTAATTTAAAGAAATGTTAAGCTTTTAATGTTGTAGCCTACCTTCATTTTTTTTTTATTTAATTACATTTATATAATATATATATAATATATAATTGTATTGGGTCACTTAAAACACCATAAAAATGTAATCTACATCTTACACAATTAATTTTCAGTCAGATATATTAAATAAAACCCAGTTTATTTTTAATTATTTTATTTATTACTTACAAATTATTTAATCGATGATTGAATGTTTTTTTTTCTGGTATAAGTCTTTATATACACTTATTTTATTGTTTCCCAAATAACATACGCAGAAAATAGATCACCTGGGACTTTTATCTTGAAAAACGGAAGTGTCAATGTTTTGATAACGGTTTCCGGAAATAGCTGTCATTTTACGCCGTCTTGTTGTCAAAGAGATACCTTTATAACACTAGAGTAAACGACAGATGTAACCCTTTCACAGAAAACAAGCTAAGGATCAAAAATGGGACGCTTTCTCGGCGTCACACGATCAAAAACCTTTCTATTATTACCTTTCCTCTCGACATTTTTGCTCGTCGGGAGTCAAAGCGAGAGCAATGCTATGGAGAATGCCGAAACAGAGAGACAGGCTGAGGAGAGCCACCGACAGGACAGTGCCAACCTGCTCATATTCATAATGCTGCTAACACTTACTATTTTAACTATATGGCTTTTCAAGCATCGGAGGTTTAGGTTCCTACACGAAACGGGACTTGCTATGATCTACGGTAAGCCCAGCGCTAATGTTAGCTCGCAATCAATGAAGTAACGTTATTTGGCCTCTTTGCTAGCTATTAGCCCAGTTACTAGACTAACTATAACTAAGTAAGGCTTATGTTTCTAGGCATGGGAAGGTTTCTGTTGGTGTCTAAGCACATACAGCGTTTGTTTAAATCACTGCTAACTTTTGCCACTTTAAATATTGTTGCGTTAAAGCAAAAGCAGTATTAAGTATTGTATAATAAGTCTTTTATTTCATCACATGAACGTCTAGTGTATATTCTGAGATTTCTTGATGTGGAGGTACAATTTTACTCAAATCTAATGTAAAATTAGCCATATGTTTATTTATTCATTTAGCTGACGCTTTTATCCAAAGCGGCTTACTTTAAGCTTCAATTCACCAGTGTTACAGCTGGAACACTACTGGGGGCAAGGTGGGTTAGGTGTCTTGTCCAAGGACACTACGATAGTATGAACTGTGGGGAGAGTGGTAATTGAACCACCAACCTTCTGGTTAAGGGACAACCAACGGTAATAACACAGTGGTGACACTAAATTAGAGGATCTCGCTGTTTTGTTTAACTTTAATATATTTTTGCTTCATACCATTCCTAGAAGCTCATTAAACTTGACTATTTCAATGCTTTCCTAACTGTTCTCTCTTCTCTCTCCTCTCCTTTAAGGCTTGTTGGTTGGTGTGATCCTGAGATTCGGCGTCCACGTGCCCCAAAGCATGAACGATGTGGTGCTTAGTTGTGCCGTCAATGCCAGTCCTGCATCTCTGCTGGTCAATGTGAGCGGGCGATTCTACGAGTATACGCTGAAGGGAGAGGTCAGCCGTGCCAAAGGTCACCAAATGCAAGATGATGAGATGCTTAGAAAGGTAAGGGGCCTGACTCAGAGGCTCAAAACATGGACATTATGTACAATTATAAGTTATTTAAAATTAAATCTTTCTGGTATTTGTAGGTGACTTTTGACCCAGAAGTGTTTTTCAACATTTTACTCCCGCCCATCATCTTTCACGCTGGTTACAGCCTAAAAAGAGTAAGTAGTGTATGAACATGTGCTTTAAAGCATCACTGTGTAATACATAGTTCTAAATAATTACAAATACTACAACAGACAAATACAGACATATCACAATTTACAAAACCTAAAACACAGTAAAACACCTGACAGAGATCAGTTGTGGTACCTGGAATCTAAACTCGCATTTGGTAAATACACAAATCAAGAATGTAAGAAAATAACTCACCAGTTAAATGTCTATAAACCAATTTACAGTGATTTATAAATACCTTCCAAATATATAAAAATGTATCATCAGTGCAAGATAAAAAAAACATAATTCATAAAATTTTCCATGGGCAAGCTTTACTAAAAGAATTTATTTTTAAAAATCCGATACAGGTGAACCAGAGCACGTTCCAGAGGTGAATGTATAGTCTGTGTAGTTGAAAAATGTGCCTGTTTTTATACAGAGCCTCTCAAACTTGGAATACAATACCCACAGTGAAACTTGATCTACCCACCCTTGGCTTCTTTACTAAACATCTCAAGTCATGGTTTCTGAACAATCAAAACTGCTCCCACAGCCGGACATAAACTCATCTGGTTGTGTTACTTTTTACTGGTGTGTGTATGTGTGGAAGTATAACTGACTGTCATTTTACTGTAAATTGACTGGTTGTCATTGAATACTGCATTGTATGCTTTGTGTTGTGCGGCTGGCTTTGGTTTATGTGACTGAAGATGGAAATTAGCCTTGGCTATAATCTTGTGTATCTACCGCCCCTTCATATATAAATACAAACATGTATTTATAAAGTTGATAAAAGCAAAAGTGTGTTTTACCATTTTTGAGTGTATAGTCATGTTCTGACAAGTCTGGACAAATTATTTGTTCAAATTGTTAATGTACAGCTCTAAATAAACTGGATTTGTTTGTGACAGAGACATTTTTTCAGAAACATTGGTTCCATTTTAACCTACGCCTTTATGGGAACAGTCATATCCTGCTTTGTGATTGGGTAAGTCCTCAACCTTTTTACAGATATTACTTTAAAAGATTTAGATTTTCACTGAATAACATCTTCTATCCTCTGTTTAGGTTGATCATGTACGGCTTTGTGTCCTTCATGAAAGTTGTGGGGCAGCTCGGGGGAGATTTTTTCTTCACTGACTGCCTCTTCTTTGGTGCCATCGTTTCTGCAACAGACCCAGGTTTGGACTACAGCTTATGCTACATGCAGCTTAATGTGAAACTAAAACTGATTCTAAAAGCATCCTCTCATGTGACAGCTCTTTCTGACCTTATCTGGCACCGTCCCTGTTGTAAAGTACTGTTTTGTTTATGGTTGTAGTGACAGTGCTGGCCATCTTCAACGAGCTGAAGGTAGACGTGGACCTGTATGCTTTGCTTTTTGGGGAGAGTGTCCTCAATGATGCAGTGGCCATTGTCCTATCTTCGTAAGCATTTATTATACACCACATAAACGTGCTGAAACAAACCTTATGTATCTAGTTCCTGTTGTTTCCACAGTTTCACATCCACCTTAGCTCTATTTTGTGTCAATAGTAGCATTTGTTTTCAGGGGTTTTACAGGTTTTTAATATTTATTCAAAAAACCCAAAGGGAAAACTCAGGATATTATTATTATTCATCTGATATCCCATTTTCCCAATAATCCTCTTCAGACTGTCTTTGATTATAAGATGTTACTTGAACCTTTAAAACAAAATGGCTCCTGCCAAAAGTATCTTGGGGCTTTAGTTTGTTAAATTTCAAATGTAACCTGCAGAAACCCTGTTCTGTATTGTACGTAGCACATAAATCCTCAATGTACTAACATCAGTCCTTGTCATTTCACTGCCTGCCGTCCTCGTCTGTGTCATTCATCACCTGTACGTATGTATTCAGCGTGATCCTTAAATTTAAGAAGCAGAGCGGGCGGGCAGCGGGAGCCTCGGTCTCTTCAGGAGACAGTGGCCCGGTCCTGTCTGCGGGGGAGCATGAAGGGTCGGGGGTGAACCACACAGTGACCTCCCGGTGGGTGGGGGGGTGGTTTCAACCAAAGCATCTGAATTCATTCAGTTTTATCTTGAACGTAGGGTCACTATGTTATTTCTATATATCTTTTCAGTTCAAGTTTGATTTGTGCAAATTTCAAAGTAAAAGCAGGGGTTGAGTAATTTATTTTTTACTTCAATTATCAATAATCAACAAAAATTTTATGATTTCAGAAGAAGAACAAAAAGTTGAAGATAATAATATAACCAAGGACGACTGGTATCGATGGGCTGGTGGTATTCAGTGTTTCCCAAATAAAAATGTCTGTTAACGTGGGAGAGATTTTATTGAACAGATTGACAGATTGCACAGATTAATGTCATTAATACACTCATATACTTGTAGAACCCCAAAATGCCTCAATAACTTAACAAGAACGTTTTAAGAGTACACTATTATTACTTCTTAGCCAGTATTGAATGTTAGTTAATGTGGTCAGGGTTGTGGGAAACACTGGTGTTATTTAAACACGTTAAATAAAAAAAAAATAAAAAAAAGGAACCAGCACTTTATTTATTTATTTATTTTTTATTTACACTAACTCTCTTCCTGATTTGGTGATTGACAGGTGTGAAGGCCCGCCTCCTTGGTTTATCCCTGTAAAGGCAACAGCTCAGAGACTAGAATTTGGAGTGTGGAGGGTCATGTGACGGGAAGAGCGGGATATTGTCATACAATTCAATTAGCATTATTTGTTGCCTTTCGGATTAAAACGATAGCATTAGAAAGGTCGTAAGTAATGTCCCAAATGTGATGTTACTGTAGTGTGAACAATTAATCGAGATGCATTTATTATCCCACTCACCCAACATCACCACCAGCTGCCACCAAATACAACTAAAACTGTAATTATGAGATTATAAATATAATGTAATTACTCAACCCTTACCTTAAAAAAATATGTTTGATTCTGTTGTTTGAGCATCAAATAAATGGAAAAGATATTGTATGAAATGGCCAGTTGCCAGTGGAAATATTCCCCTTACTGCCTGCTTCCTTTTATTTTGTTTTTGTGCATTGTACTTGTCTGACCTCTTTTTCTCGGCACAAGCACGTTTATCATTTGACCACTTTCCCTTCCACAATGTTTAAGGATCCATTTCTTCTTTTCATGTGACTGTTTTGTAAAGTATGTCTGTCTCTGTCTGTTCTTAGCTCCATCATGGCGTACCTGCCGACAGGAGACAACAGCCACAGCTTCGAAGCCATGGCCTTGCTGAAGTCTTTTGGCGTTTTTCTGGGTGTTTTTAGTGGATCCTTTGCTCTTGGAGTGGCCACTGGAGTCATGACCGCTTTCATATCCTTTTATCAGCACTACATTTAAATATTTTATTATAAACATTTTTTTATAGGATAATACGAGAAAAGTAATGCCTGAAACACGTTTGTTTGTAATGAAATGATGGCTGCTTTTGCTGTGGTTCTCCTTGACATTGTTGTTACGTCACTAAGTTTACGAAGCTCAGAGACTTCCCCTTGTTGGAGACGGCCCTCTTCTTTCTAATGTCCTGGAGCACGTTCCTGTTGGCCGAGGCCTGTGGCTTCACAGGTGCAGTAGACGTCACTCTTTCTTATTTTCTTGTCGGCTGTTCGCTTCAGGGGTCGCCACATCTAGTCTTATCCTCATCATCCTCGTCACTCAGACCATCATGTCCTCCTTCACTACATCCACAAACCTCCACTTTGGTCGTCCTCTAAGCCTCCTTCCTGGAAGCTCTAACCTCAGCATCTTTTTACCAGTTTATTCCCTCTGCCTCCTCTGAACCCGTCCAAACTATTTCAGTCTGTCCTCTCTAACCTTATGTCCTAAACCTCTGACCTGAGCTGTCCCTCTGATGGACTCATTCCTGATCCTGTCTATCTTCGTCACTCCCAATGCTTCCTCTAACTCTTCCTCCTGTCTTTTCCTCAAATCCACTGTCTCAAAACCATACACCAGCACCTCTGCTCTCACTACTGTCCTGTTTTTTCCTTCTTGCTGGGACTCTTATATCACACAACACCTTTCTCCACCAATTCCAACCTGTCCGCACACGCTTCTTCATCTCTTTGCCACACTCCCCATTGCTGTCGTCTCGACCAATGATTCTCAAATGTTTCCTACCTACAACCTACATATGCAGTAAGAAGCATAAACGTAAGAAGTCTTTAATGATTTTAGCTTGTTGTTGGTCGTCGAATGTGTTTTTTCAACCAGTTTTATGTTGTTTTAGTTGGTCTCTGAAAGTTTAAATGGTTTTAGTTGTCTCAAATTGGATGACTTTTATTTGGACAAAATAAAACGGATTGTGACCAAAATGGGCTCTCCCTTTTGGAGGATAATGGACCTGCACCTAAAATGTTTAATTTCAACCTGTTGTGTTGACCCTAAGTACTCCTGCAACTAAGTAAATTTTGCACAATGGATGAGAGAAGACACTGTGGGCTGTTTAGTGGACACAGCTTCTTGTGACGTGTTGATTTCAGAGCTCTAATATTGTCAGTGAATATAGTTAAATGCAGTTAAATTTACTGCATGGTACTAATGACCCGATGTAGCTAATCTATTCAAACAATAACTCTGAATTTCATTATTGACAACTTGTACGTGCTTTTTCGAACAGCTACTATAACTGTTGTGTCTGAAAAGCTGATATTTCCTACTCTTCCTCACTTATACAGACATCCCAAGTCTCTCGGAAGTTGCGGGAGTCTCCTGCATATTGATAGCGGCTCCCTGATGCCTGAGTTTTCAAATCATGCAGAGCGTGCATGACAGAGAGGGAGAGCGAGTGTGTGTGTGTGTGTGTGTGTGTGTGTGTGTGTGTGTGTGTGTGTGTGTGTGTGTGTGTGTGTGTGTGTGTGTGTGTGTGTGTGTGTGTGTGTGTGTGTGTGTGTGTGTGTGTGTGTGTGTGTGTGTGTGTGCGAGAAGCGCTTGTAAGACAGAGAGCATCCTGATTGGCCTGTTTCCGCAAATCAACCAATCAATTGTCAGTGTGGGCGGGCTTTTATCTCTTCTCCCAAACCAAATTAATCAGTTATGTCTATCTAGAAACAGGAGCACAATGTATAATATAATAGTATATACAAAGTTTAAGACACATTTTACGGCAGACTACACTTGTACCCCTGTCTTATAAGTGTCAGACATAATGACAGTCTTGCTCGCTGCACTATTTTGTAACAGCCACTTCAGCATTGCTCACGGCGGTTTAAATGATTGCAAAAGGCATGTTGAGGTGAGTTGATAAGTTTCAGTGCTATTGGTGCTGCCAAATTCTAACTGTGATGTGGAGAGGGCATTCATCATTGTGCGCCACATCAAGACAGAATTTAGAGTCAGATGTCTCACCAAACACTTGTGAATCGAATGTCTTGCAAGATAAACCAATTCATTGACACAATGTACTATGAGGTTAAGGTTTCTGGAAAGTTGCTCAAATCTGTGAAGCAAGCATCAACAAAGTACAACGAAAGCTTGCAACAAAAGTAAAATGCATAGGAAATAGGCCTAGGCTACATTTGGTGTGTATATAAATAGTTACTTCATTGTTCTGTGGTAAAATGTCATATCCTTGTCCTCCTTCCTCTTTTTTTTTTTTTTTTTTTTTTTATTGGGGTTGCTTCGGGATACCTTCCTGAAATGACTTTTTGCAGATTGGGGTGTCTGCTTATAGATACGTCTTGACAGTAGATTTCTTGCTCATGTACATACTGTGTAACTGTATGTACCTTTGTCCTGTGCAGGTGTTGTGGCAGTGCTGTTTTGTGGGATCACTCAGGCCCACTACACGTACAATAACCTCTCGCCTGAGTCTCAGGAAAGGACCAAACAGGTACATGCACCTTCACTCCCTTCTCCTTGTGTATAATATCCGTTACTTACTTGGTTGTAAAAATGAACACAATAAATATTAGTACATCCCTTCATTAGCATAGAATGAGCTAAACCTTTTATTTTTTTAAGAAGACATTGACTGAAACCTAATGACTTGAGGATACTTTGACAAATGGAAAGTTTTGACCTTTTGAGGCTGCTGTAGTGGGTTGAGATTAAACTAAATTGAAAGACTCGTTAACACAAGGAGCAGACACACTCTTTTTTCAAAATCTATGCCATGTGAAGGATTTAAAAGATAGTGAGGTCCAGATGAAACCTGTGCCAGGAGAACATGACTTTCACCAATAATAACACATAACAACATAACTAACAGGAACAGACCTTAAGTAATTTACAGTTGACTAAAGAAATAAAGTGTTGTGTAAATTCTACCGTCTGGAATGAATAAGGCAGTTAGGAGTTATTTCCTAAATCTTTGACTCAGTAAATGTAACCTTTCTTATTGAAATGGAAGTAAGTTAAAAAACAAGATTTAAAGTCAGGTCCAGTGGTTGGTTTGAGGTCCTTGTTGAGGAACATGCTGCTTGTTTTGCACATGAAAGGTACATAGTTCTGTCAAGAGAAAAGTGAAAAACAACTTAAACAGGACAAGAAACCTAACCTCACTTTCCGGACTGATATTCTGTGGCGAGCACATCAGTGAGAAAGATTGAAAGTAATACAAAATAACTTCCTGTGTTTCTTTGACAGGACTCTGGATAAAAATAAGTGGTTTTGAAATGTGAACAGACTTTTAGTTTGAGAGGTGAGCATTAGTGTTTTCATATGTTTATTATTTATTTTTTTCTCTTTTTTGTTTCTTTAGTTGTTTGAGCTGCTGAACTTCTTGGCAGAGAACTTCATTTTCTCCTACATGGGCCTGACCCTGTTCTCCTTCCAGTCGCACGTCTTCAACCCTCTGTTCATTATCGGTGCATTTGTATCTTTAAAAACTCAGACAGCAACTCAATACGCAAAGACATTACACATATTATGCCTATTTAAGTCAAGTATATTTTTAGATGTATTCTAAAAAGTCCAAGCTGATAAATATCTGGGGCCTCTTTTCAAACCAGAAAACAAAAACCATGTTCATTTATAAGCTTCATTACTGTGCATGAGCTGTTGGGTGGAAAATACAAGCGCAGTAAGTGAAATACAAGTCAAGCATGAGATAGAATTTCCGCCCAGGTTTATTTTCCATCACAGTTTGTGTGTGCGCCTTGTTGTACTTTGTCTCTGTGCGTTTTGTCCTTGACCCTCTCCTGCGTCGTCCAGTTGGCCGTGTTTCTGGGCAGAGCGGCCAACATCTACCCTCTGTCCTTTCTGCTTAACTTGGGCCGCAGGAACAAGATCGGATACAAGTTTCAGCACGTGATGATGTTTGCAGGTACTGAGCGGAGAAAAGAGAAGCGGGCTGAGGTCTCGTGGTTTGTGAAATACACCACTTGTTATAAAGAAACCCATATTAGCGAACATCCATCTGCGAATAACTCCTGTCTCAGCTAATGTGGTTTTCTTTGCTTCTCTACATAAACGTTATTCATGATTTGAACCTGCACAAGGTTCAGAGCAGGTGTGTCAAACTCATTTTAGTTCAGGTACCACATTCAGCCCAGTTTGATCTAAAGTGGTAAATTAATAGAATAAATAGAGTAAATTTATAGAATTGCATAAAAAGTGAGTGCAATCTCAACTAATAAAAAGCTGATGTCGGCAAACGCCTTCAGCCGTATGTTGCTAAAGCTGTTTTGCTGCAATAATGTAGCTAACCTTCACTGTTGCATCACTGAGCTCTCGGCTAATGGTAAAAACAGACATTACAATTTATTTCTCTTATCAGTTCTTTGCAGCAGTTGTAGTTTTCCCCAGGATGAGTGTCATGGTGACACTGATATTATATTCCTTGAGAACTGAAACTTGCTACCTACACTTCAAACACCCAAGTTCCCCTTTCTCCTTATGAATAAACAGAAAATGATTAATCTTTTGAAGAAAACGCACCCTCTGTCTACTTTTCTCCTTTTTTGTTGAAGACATTTTGGGTAATAATGTACCATAGGTTATTTCAAGAGTAAGCGTTAAACAAAATAGCCATTTATGTAACCAGGTGGCAGCAATAAGTTCTGGGTCTCAGTGTAGTTTTAGCTCTACTACTTTTACTAAAACCGTGTGACCCCAGTGGATCAATTATTTATGTCTTCTATGTAATTGTCACCCTTTCCAAAATCCTTAGACAGGCTGGATTGTATCTTCTGACGGGACGGTTTTGGCTCGTGAAATGCATGTTTGACACCCCTAGTTTAGGTTTAGGTTCTTTTAAGATCACTCACTCTTACGTGTGACTAGTGTTCCCTAAAGCAGAAGGAGACTGCTCTCCTTTTTGTTTTTGTTTTTATACATATTTTGTATTTTCATTTTCCCTTTTTCATGCTAGGTATGTTTTGGGCAAGCATATAAACCTCAGGAGCCTTTTAGTAAACATGAGTGATAGACCTATGACTACAGTTACATTTGTTCTGATCTGAAAACAGAAAGTTGTGTTTTCTCTGTATGACAGGTCTGCGTGGGGCAATGACCTTTGCTCTTTCCATCCGAGACACCGCCACTTATGCTCGTCAGATGATGTTTTCAACCACACTCCTGATCGTCTTCTTCACTGTGTGGGTCTGCGGGGGCGGGACCACGCCAATGCTGTCCTTTATGAGCATCCCGTAAGTGTGTCATGTTTGTACAACTTTTTAAATGAGTTTGGATATGGCTCATTGTTGCTTTCTGTTGTTCATCAGGGTGGATGTGGACTCTGATCAGGAAAACACAGTAAGTAGTTAAAAGTCAAACTGTTTTATCAAGTTGCTGTAATGTTCAAATAATATAAAGAGTCTTTGTGATTTGTGCTTCAGAGCTCCACTGTGTTGGACGGATCCCAGAGGAGGAATACTAAGCATGAAAGCGCCTGGCCATTCAGAATCTGGTATAACTTTGACCACAAGTATCCTTTGAGTCATAGAGCACATGTTTGACATCATACCAGGAAATACTTTAAATGCTATTTTCAGCATCAAACACAAGAGGGTGCACTTTACACACTGCCAGAACCTGCTGGAATTCATGTTTCTACCACTGCAAATATGTAAAAGTAGGAAGAAATATATGGAGACAACAACATGGAGGCAAACTATGTAAAAAAAAAATACATGGGAGACAAATATTTAGAATTCAGAAGTGCAAATTAAACAAGAAATCACAGGGAGTGGAAACACATGACTTACTACAACCTCATAAAATGAAAAAAAAGCCAAACTAAACTGGAAGAAAGACGCAAAACTTGAGTCAGCAGGCATAAAAGTAAATATATAAAATGCACCAGATAAATGCAGTGAACAACAGGCAGAAATACAGATGAGTCAGAGATGAGGGGAGAGGAAGTTGTGGTGGCTGGCTCTTTATTATAGATTCTTGTTTCCTCTTCTTAGTTGTAGGGGAATTAAAGTCAGAGAAATAAAGTCATATTGAGGTTGCATTGGCCCAAATACTTTGCTTTTTCTGCTCAAACAACATATAAGGAAATGGGAATCTTAATGTTAGGGAGGTTTTTGCAAACTTATATATACTGTGAAGACCTCAGTGACCACCTTCGGAGTGTGGCACAGGTTTGATTTTACAAACGGCTCCATGTCAGACACCATCTTTCTCTATCGTTATAAAGTCAAAATGTCCAAAAACCTAAAAACTGTGAAGTCCATGACAGAAGCCCTTGCAGCTACCTGAAGCCCCTCTTGACTCACAGTGGCCCTCCTCTCACTGCGACTCTTCCTTCTTGCTGTGGACCCCTCGCTCGATGCCTCACCAGCCCCCAGGCCTATGAGGTGTGTTCACTATAATCGTGAAGAAAAGAAACATGTTGCCTCTTTGACTTTTGAGTGATTTTTGTTTGTCTTTCCTTTTCCACCAGAACGAGGGTCAGCTTCACGACGACGATGACTTCATCCTGAACGACGCCAGCGTGAGCTCGATGTACGCGGACGTCACCATCAGCACGGACGCGTCAGGGTCCCGCACCATCAACCGTAAGCGCTCCAGCACGGGCGGCGGCCTGTCCAACGAGGGCCTGGAGAACGACCTGGGCCTGGCGGAAAATGAAGTGGCCATAAGAGGCACACGTCTGGTCCTGCCTATGGACGACCCACTGGACGCCCCAACAACGGTCACACTGCCGCCTCCGCCCTCCCCCCCGCGCTCGGACCCCCGCAGACACAGACTGTAGAGAGGTTTGACTAATTCATTTCTAACAAAGAAAGCTGTTAATTTGTATCGTCTTTTGATTTATTTCATGTTTTAGTTCACACAAATTACATTATTATATTAATTACCGCTTCATTAGTACAATATAGTCTGAATTCTGATCAACTCTAAACTGATGTCACTGTTGCCAGATGGTGTATGTACATAGGCTTAGGATTTAGTGACCTCTTGTGGTGAGAGTGCAGACTGCAGCTGTAAAGCTCTTATAATTTTTTAACAATAGTGTCCAGTCTGGACGCTGTGTGGTATTATAAAAGTGCTCAATCACAAGCAGCCCCCGGTCCATGTAACATTTCTTCAGCCATCATCTTTGTCACCTATGATTCTCCCTCACTGAGCTATTATAACATATGCTGCCCGATCCTACGCAAAGTGTAGGCTTTAAGGCCAGTGTGTGATCCAATCTGCCCCGGGACACAAGCTTCAATGTAAGAGCAGTAAATAAAGGTTAGAGTCATGAGGAATATCACAGACTGTAACCAACCCTTGTATGAAAAAGAGAAGTATATAAGTATATATACCAAGCCACCAAGGGGCCTCAACCCGAAAGTCACCTCACTACAGTTTCAACTTAAGTGTTCTATCTGACTTTCTACTTTTAAGTTAATTTCAAAAATTTTACTAAAAACCAGCCCAGTTTGGTTTGGCCTTTCTGTTTTGAATTCAAAAGGACCCTTAAAAAGCACTGATACAGATAGTTATCATGCTTCTTAGACACAGTAATGTAATGTAAATCAAATACACCTCAATGAAACCATATGAAACACACATTTTGAGACATTGTTGTGTTTATGAGTTTTTCTGATACAGTAACAAGGTCAGAACCTGTACATTACCACGAAACAATCTAGTGCAGATTTTAGGCACAGACTAGACTTGTGTCAAAAGTCCATTGAGGGAGAAGGAAGTAAAGGCCCTGGACACATCTGTGAAAAGAGGTCACTACACTTTTTGGCGTAGACACACTCCAGTAAAAACATATTTTTCTCCAAACTTCTCCTAAAGTCGAAACACTGGCAGTCTTCGATCATTTATTTATCAATGATTAATTTTGTGTATTTATTTATTTATTGTTGTGGGACATTAATAATAACAACCATCTGTGGGATTTGGGGCAATTTTAATTTGCACTTTTGTTTAGAAAATCGAAATATAATAATTTATTATTTTTACTTACTTATTTTTAAGTGTGTTCATTCCAGTCATTTTCAACGTGTGCATGTTAAAAAATATTGTAGCATACAGTATATCTGGAAAAATCGAGCTTCCCTGTGCGAGTACTTTATAAGTGTGTGTGTGTGTGTGTGTGGCTGAACTGAATTGTCTAAATGAAAATTCTATTAGGGCTATTATCTTTTCTGCCTGGTTCAATGTTTTCTCTTAAGAAAGAAGTCACTGTCGAGGGCTGGCTGAACTGTTTTTAAATGAAGTGCCTATTCATAAAAATTAAAAAATCATTTACTTGATGTAGATTTGTACATATTTTATTTGCTATTGTGCAGAAAGACCATTTTATATAATGTAATCCTTTTTTCACCATGTTTTTGTTTTGTGTAAGCTACATGTTCATGGTTCAAGTGATTTCCAATACTGTAAAAATTACAAAAAAATATAAAAAAATATGAACTGAAATGTGCAGTGTGTAGTAGTTAACTCCTTTAAGAGGCACGTTGACCGGGTCTGTGGAGGTTCTCAGTCATCCAGGACATATTAAAGAAAAGGTTTAAACATCATCTGGACATAGGTTTGAAGGTGAAGACTTTTTGTGATAAGAGAGCTGAGTTTTAAATCCCTCAGTAGGAGGGCTTTAACCTGAGTCTAGTGTGATTGGACAAGGCTGAAGTCAGGTGGTTAAGAGATGAATGGGCAGTGTGTGATTGATGGGGGAGTCGTTACGCTCCTGTGGACCATTAGCATTACTCTCTTCAGGTGTTAATGCCCTTGTAGAGAGAAACTGCTTTGATTCTGGTTTCTCTTATAAATGGAGGAAAGATTTTGCCTCAGACCTCCTCCTCCTCTCAAAGAGGGCTTTTTCCATTTTAACACAGAGGGCTAACTTTATTCCTACTTCTGAGGTTTATAAAACTCAGCTCTTATCAGTTGAACATAACTGAAGTCTTGGATGAGAGATGAAACAACTTCACTGTCAAACCTCTGTCCAGGTGCATTTATTGAAACCTTCTCACCAGAACCGACCCAGTCCCAGTGGAAACCATCTTGTTCAGTGTTAAACTACAAACCTCTACACTTTACACCTTTAAGATCATTGTTTGTTTTGATTCTTCACCATTAGTTTATTTTATTTTTTTGCTGTCATGATGGCGCCTAAACAACACTGTTGTATTTAACTGCATGGTCCTAATAATAACTACGCAGCCATTGTGGTTTAGTAGGATATAATCCTTTTTTTTTTTTTAAAGAACATGAATAGTACAAAAAGAAAGACAAAACATGAACTGCTCACACAGACTGAAGCGATATCTGTTGTAACTGTACAGCCTAGTAATGACAAACCTGAAAACCCGAAACTGTCTTTGTGAAACCTGCTCTGCTGTAGGTTTGTACGTAAATGTAAAAAAAAAAACTGTACTTATTTTACTGTACTGAACTTATCTTTGAGGAAAAAAATGACACCAAATTGTAGAAATGTTTTCCCTGTGCAAATCTCTAAAGGTATTAACCATGTCTCAGACATTTTCGAAGTGTTTTGGGAAAAAATAAAACATTTCTTGAAATAAAACCTTGTGCTGGTTCATTGCGTATCTTTTTTTTTTGAAGGATGAGCTGAGTCTGGAGGTCAGCTTTGTGGTCACAGTGATCTGCAAAAAGAGATGAAGAGTTGAGCATTTATTTCACATCAAATTAAAAAAACATTTCAAAATAAAGGGAAAATAGTTTAGACCCATTTAAAAAAGCCACTTGTTGATCTACATATAACGAAAGACTAACCAGGGGTGACCATACCTCTTTTCATGGTAACAGTCAACTTGTTTCAACAAAACTCTTTAATAACAATATGTCACAATTTCCAGATCCTGAAAAGTCAAAGCAGTTGAAACAGTGCTCTGGTATTTTGTCTGCTGCAGGACAAGTCTATGCTCAGCTGTGATGTTGCAATTAAAGTTATGAGGCCTCAAAAGAAAAGTTGATGGATTTCCTGAGCTGTCTGATTACATGCTGGATTGCATGATTACAGTTTCTTGTTCTGTGTTTTACTCTTCTTATAAATTTTCATTTGTTGCTTAAGTGCGTTAACCAAAACTTGGAGCCGGTGGCAAATCTTTTCACTCTACACCAGAACTCTATCATCAAGAGCCAGAAAATCTCGAAGCACTTTGAGAAAAACTTTAAAAATGTCACACGATACCATGCACTATCACTAGGTTTATAAATTGTTTAGACACTGCTGTGAAAAATCCATTTCAGTTAAAGATTAGGCCTATAATAATGTTTACTACAGTCATGGTAATAGTAATAATAACTGTACTGTGGTTAATCTCATTTGAACTTGATTCATTTGGTATTAATTAAAAACTTAGTTGTGGAAACAATCCGTGCATGTGATTACCATTACATATATATGTTTTTACAGATTAAAGACATAATATGCAAGAGTTTTATTAAAAATGAAGTCACTCATTTTACTCCAGCTCACAGAAGACAATAGACAAAAATATATGTTCATTTAAAAAGCCAAAGAAACCTGGAACAATCTAACACAGAATGAAAATCCTCCATAATACACCTTCTTCCACAACTCTTATTTTGAAAATATCTTGCTTTTCTTTCATGCTTATTCACTGTCTTTTGTTCTGAAGTCGCCCGCTCTCTGACTTCCTGTCTAAGGCTGGTTTTTCGTGTTGAACTTGTCGCACGGTATTTATGAAGTGGTCGACGCCACTGTCTTTAATCGCGGGGTCCCGCTTCCTTCGAACACAGCCCGGACTCCGCCGCTCGTCTCTCGCCGCAGACGTCACTCCGAACCCGGTAAGACTTCTCCTGAGTCCCGCTGAACAGAACCGGACCAAAACATTTTCACAGAGTCAGTCCAGGCTGCTTTGAGATGAAATGCTGACAGTTTGTGTGTGTTTTTAAAGTTATGTTCACATTGATATGAATTATTTTCCATTTAGATTAACTTTATTAATTTATTTTAATATTCATTTAGACGTAAGGCGTCGCTGAGCAAGTAACTTTGCCCTCTTCATTGTCATGTCAGGACTGTCCTCTGCATGAACCCTTTACCTTTTTCATGCACACTTGTCTTACAGTGCATTTTGAGATCCTGAGAGGAAATAAGTTGTATAGCTTGGGGCGTTGGCTGTCGGTCTGTCAGTCAGTCTATGTCCGACTCTTAAATGTGCAGGAGCTGGACAAAGTCTGGACTGCTCCTAAAAAATCTGTTTCCAGTTAAAGAGGCCTTTTTTCCCCTCTCACTGATGGAACCACTGGGAACAAAATCAATAAAATGCTCCACAGAGGTCAATTAAAATTCCTGTAGGTCTATTTTTCATTGTCCCCTGGTGTGTGTGAGGCGTGTGTCTGGCTTTGATATCTTAATGGGGACTTTGACATTGACCCAAAGGCACAGTGACCTACTCTCTGCAAATGTGTACTTACAGTTTAGTCTAGTGTTTCCCAAACCTTACAATACATATAATAAACATATAATAAAAAAGACCAAAATAATCTTTCATTACCCAACTTCCTGGTTTAGCGTTTCGTCTGATTTTGTAAACTTTGTAGTGCTTTTCATTCAATCTTTTTCTTTCAATTCCTAATTAATGTTATTTCAGTCATTTTGGCAGGAATTGTTCCTTAGTTTAATTATGTTTAAGACCTTGCTCTTGACAGCTCTGCAGTGACACCAAGACTTTCTGCTCATTGTAGTCTTTGAAGGAGCATTTTGTTTCAAGCTTTTGTTTCTATTTGGGAACTTAAGATAACACTTAATCACGTGTTTTGTTTTGTTTTTTTCATGCAGAGTACTGTTTTTGCATTGCAGCTGGATTTTCACAAGATTCATCTCAAAAATCCATCTTGAACTGCTCCAAGCAAAGTATTTGAGTCAGAACCCTGTCCAAACTTGACCCGGTTTGACCAATGCACTGACAGGTCTGGGTGGGTTTGAAGTTTGAAGATGTTTTTAAACACTTAAAGCCCTTCTTATGGTCTGTGGAGCAGTTCTGAGTCGGGTTAGTGTTTTTGCCGAGTCTGAAGGTCTACTTGCTTCTTCTCTTTCTAGAATAGACTAGATTTCTGGTCTAAAATGGGAGAAAATGGATAAGTGCTCAACATGTCAGCAAAAAAACCCACATTCATTCATTTTTTTTTGTAATATCTAATAACCAGATTTGTTTAAGCTGACCTGAGGGCGACGGGCTGAGCACAAAGTACAAAGTGTGACTCTTCTGTTGAAATCTCTGATGTCTTAAGTTAAAATGTCGGTGAAAAAAAAACGTGGAAACAGGATATTTAAATTGCTTAAATCATCATCAAGGCTGTTGTGCAAGAGGTAATGTGTTATTAGTTTCAAAATATCAGAAATGTCTTTTTAAGGCAATATCCAAGATTACTTAAACCCAAAAAAGTATTATGGCATTAAATATAAATTTTACACTTTGCAAATAATATAAATGGATCACATTGTGGTTTGACCAAATAAAAAGGTTACTGGGCCCAAATTCTAAACTTTTAAATGCTATTTTAAATCATTGTCCTTGCAGTAGTTACCATATAAAAGATGTTTTCCTAATATTGCGTGCTCCTAGCTGCAAAGAAGTCCACATTGCTGCATTTAGGAGTCATCTGGAAGTACTTGCACGCTCCTGAAACCTGCACTTCCACACAGAGAGTAAACCCGGACCCACATGTGCGACTGACCTTTCGCTGCACGACAGAACGCCGCAGGGAGTTTCTGGGTTTGAGCTTGAACTTAAGTGGCTGCATGTTAAAGAAATTATCATGAGTCAGTCTCATAAAATACATCACAGCCTCATTAAACTTTATGTAATTTGTCTGGCAATATGTCATGGTAACTCCCTGTTGTTTCTTGCCTGTGGTGAACTTAATAGAGCAAACTGCAGTGTCTTTTGCCTTTTTGATAAATCCCTGTAGAAGAGATTTGAGGGGTTTTGCAGCTGTTGTAATCCTAGAACACACGACAAACTCAAACTGACAAGTGCATATATACTGTATAAACTGTATATGTAGGTTTGTTCATAAAATCGTGAATGTTAAGTAAGTTCTTACAAAAAAAGATAGGCTAAAATGCATTCACACACACATAAAACCTGTTTAAAACCAGCTAAAACCTGTTTAAATCCAACTTAAACCTGTTTAAATCCAACTGAAACCTGTTCAAATGTAACAAAAAACGTTTTGAATCCAACTAAAACCTGTTAAAATCCAACTAATACCTGTTCAAATCCAACTAAAACCTGTTCAAAACTACACAAAACCTGTTTAAATCAAACTGAAACCGGTTTAAATCCAACTGAAACCTGTTCAAATCTAACAAAAAACGGTTTGAATCCAACTAAAACCTGTTCAAATCCAACTAAAATCCAACTGAAACCTGTTCAAATCCAACTAATACCTATTCAAATCCAACTGAAACCCGTTCAAATCCAACTGAAACCTATTATATTAAATACAATAATCCAACAGTCTTGGGCTCCTGAAAGGATCCTTTTAAACTATCACAGCCCCTGACCATTTTGACAGCACCCAGTTGCATAATGTAAGAAAAAAGGTTAAAAGTTTGTCCAACACTATAAAATTCTTGCAGAAGAAGGCATTTATTTTCCCCAATATGGGTCATATCGTCCATCTGTTTCGGAGCATGAAAAACACATCTGGTTGTAAAAAAAATGAAGAGATGATGACAAGGAGCGATGACTACGGTTGAGGCATTTTCACTTTTCAAGATGAAAGCTTCGATAAGAAAGGGAATATTTGAGTGCAGTTGGAGGATGACATGTATTAAGCTCATAGTTCTGAAGAGTGACCCATACATGGCCTTAGACTAACAATATTTATGGCACAAGGTCTGGAGGTAAATCAAACCATATAAGTCAGCTCCAAGAAGATTATCCTCACACTAAATTTTATCACTAATGCTCGATTGCTAGATTTAAGTCAGAGATATTATCTTTTTCTCTTGTCTTCCATCCAGCATTTGTCAGCTGCTTGGCTCTGAAAGACGTCTACATAAGAAAACACAGGAAAAGTGTTCGACAGAGCAGACAGAGTGGCGTAGGGTAAAGTACAGTCCCATCTACCGTCGGAGCGGGACACTGGATCTCACTCGACACGACTTGGGATTTGTTGTATCTGCTTTATTTCTCCGTCTGGAATGTGGCTCGTCGGTGCCAAATAAAACAATTATTCGACTTTGTAGGCTGTAAATGTTTAGCTGGGGCTCCCCTGGGCAGCTTCGATTACTTTATTTTGACATTGTATTATTGGAGTCGGTGCTTTCTGGGGAACACTCCCAGTGGGATTTAAGCTGCAGCTGCATGTCGAGTGAGGACTGTGTGTAATGTGAAAGGTATTACTAATAATTTTAATAAGATGTGAAAGATCAGATTATCAGAGCAGGGCTATAAAGCAGGCGGGTTAGCTGATTGCAAATGATAGCAAAAATAAATATCCAAATAAAACATTGCTGTAGAGCCTTCCAAGTGACGTGAACAGACTTTTCCATTTAAACAAGAAACTTATTTTCCCTTTAGTTGAGGAGAAAGGAGGACAATGTAACACCAAAAAGAAATGCTATAGACCCTTTTAGTGATGGAATTAGCCTTCCTTTTGTACCTGCATAATGGGGTAACCATAGTAACTGACAAATAAATTAGCTTATGTTATACCTATCACCTATTTTTTGTATTTTTTGTATTATTTTTTTTTATTCCCATTAGACACATTATTTTTGAATAAATGTTGGCATTGGCCATTGTTCCATTTTCTATAAAAGTGGGTCAGAACTTTGAGGTCCACTTCCCACAGTGAGACCAGCTCAGAACCACTGCTTTAAATCTTATAACTTACAGTCTTAAATGGAATCTCTCAACACAGTTTTCCTGAAATCTTGGGCCAACAAATGAGAAAAGACCAAAGAGAACTGGGACCTGGTCTGGGACTTTGAACCTACGTATTACGTTTATGGCAATGTGAATCTTCAGGTGAAAACTCCTGTTGTTGTAAATGCAGCTAGAGTTTGCCTCCAAGTCACTAATCGCTGTGTGTAATTGTCTGAACTGTGCCTCACCATCCAGATAGGCTTCCTGTTTCTCATTTGTCCACTACATTCTTCGGCGATAAGCTCACGCCAACACAGAGGCACATGTCGACGACTGTAAGATGAAAAGCGCTCTCTGTCTGTATCTAGCTTTGTCCCACTTTCTTGTTTCGTGTCTTTGCTTGTTTCCTGCAGCATGATGTCACCGCTGTTGCTGACTTTACGACAGAGATTTGCATCCCTACCAAAGCCCTAATGGTGACAGTAAATGTGGTTATTTAAAAGAGCAGTGGTGGGAAAGGAGTAGCCTTAAATTAATGAGCACCACAGAGTCATAAAGAGTCGAAGAGCTGGAGGCAACAGTGGGTTCATTATTTTGACTGTTACTGTGGTTACTTCTGGTAAAAGTCAAGTATTTTGCACTAAACAGAAGCCACCATTTGGCTTTTAAATACCTGAAAGTGCAAGCTGCTATTGGCTTTTGTCTGAAGTATTTTAGTAGGGGCTATATTTTCTGATGTTTCATGCACTGGTCTTGGTCTTGAATTGGTCTTGCTCATGGTTAAAGCCAACTATGAGGTCACCCTAATCTGGGCATCAACATTTTTGTCCTAAACACAAAGACATTAAGTTAAAAAGCAGAGGTTAAGCGAAAGAAGCATTTTTGTTTATGATGGCTCACATTATTGCTTTGTAATTATGGACAAGGCCAGTTTCAGTGTTGGGATTGTCTAAGAGCAGGGGTTCTCAAAGTGGGGCCTAGATTTGCCCCACCAGGGCTCGTTATGTTTTCTGACTGAAATCACAAACAGTTTGAATCTGCAACGACAGTCGATCATACTTTGCCCATTGATGAGCAGCCATTGGGTATTCTGTAAATACCCCAGAAACAGCCTACTGCCCCCCCTCATGGTGCTCACATTAACACTATAAGATTCAGGTACGTTCACCGGCTTCCAGTAGATTATTTTTTTAAGCTTAACCTGAAGGCTTTAAAATCTGCAGATGTTTAACAAGGAACTTAATTGATGCATTAAACTTACAATATTGCAGACCTCACTAACTCTCACTGTCAGTGCCTATAATTCTTGCTAACTTGGTTTTGTTTACTCAACACTAACCCTTAAACTATAAAACTTGGTCTGGAGTGACTTCGTTTGCAGCTGTAGCTTGTTATTGTGATCACTACATGCAGCGACATTGATTTTCTGTGCTTCACAAATCAGTGTAAAGTTTGTTTATATGGTGCAAGTTATAAACAGCACAATCCCTAAAATAAAAGTATTGTTTTAGTGCAGTTGAATGTATAAAACAGGGCTCTTCGTCTCGTCACTCAAATAGATGTTTAACAGTTTTTTTTTGTACCGAGCAAATTAGTGTTTAATAAGAGCACATTCTTCAAGTTACAGCATCTCGTCTAAACCACTTCAAAAATATTATGGTATCCATTAAAATACTTCTCCAAAACTCCAGGCTTCAACACAAAAGTCCACAAAACCAACAGCTGACGCCAATGTGGCCACTTCCAGAAAAGCCATAGAGCAGTTAACTACACAGTACAATACAAACAGAGAAGACGTCATGTGAGGAAAGAAGCAAGGAAGAGCTTCAGTCTCAGTGAAAAGGGCTATTCTGTGTTCTGTTAACTCCCAAATAAGTCTTATTTATGGGAAACAGTTGCGTGTCCCTAGCAGGAAGTAAGTTCTAATAATTCAAATATGTGCTTAAACAAGTACACGCTCGGATGTCTTTGGCTTTGTCAAGCTTCAACACACTTAATTAGGCATTTGGTTTGTATTGGCAGCGTGGATTAAAGAGAACAATGTGTACTTGTGACGGTAAATTTATTGCTGTAAAATAAGAACTGACTTGCAGCAACACTTTTCCTGAAATCTGAGCGACGTCAGAGAAACCTGATCTATTTCTCCAGACCTGTGTGGATACGGCTCCTTCTTCCTGCCAGCCATTGTTCGACTCCCATCAGATAACCTCATTCCGCGCTGATGGCCAACCCGCATTATTGCTGTGACTACAACTTTGACAAACATTTCCTTATGTACCTTGGGCTTATTTTATTGCACGTCTACAGTTTTTGTGAATTTTATACAATGATGGATGAGTAACCTCACCCGGTCGATAAACAACGAGCTGCTTTGTGGTGAATAATGGAGAGCTTTTTTAAAAGAGACATAGTTTGTAGCTGTTGTGTGTGAGACAAGCTGCACCAAAGACAACCTGTGCTTTTGTAGAAACATTAACCTGCTCGTAAAAAACAACCAAGAAACAAGCTTTTAACTTTAACCAAAGAAGAAATGTATGAGAAATGTATGAGAAAAAATAAAAGGTGTCTATACCACAAATGGGCAGTAGGTGAAAAAGCGGCACAATGCAACAGTACAAAAATGTTTTTATAATTTTAGCATGAATAAATTATTAAAACAGTGGAAAACCTGAATGAGTGGAAAAAAGCGTTCGCCCATTATTTTTATTTTATTTATGTCACGTTATGTAGCCCCCAGAGCAGGTGCACTCTGGCACTTGTGTTTTACGCACCTCTACGTGATCTGTTTTGACCAATGGGCATGATAATGGGATAGTGCTGTAAAGATAAAAGTTATTTTTAACAAACAAATTTTTTTAGTTACAACCTGGCTCTAACAACAAAGAATGAGACACAGTTTGAAAACCATAAATGAACCACAATTTAAGTGTAAACGGAGCATCACTGGGACAGATGACCCCGCCTCAGAACAAAAAACACTCATTAAGATGGTCACAATGACCTGTGAATCTGAAATAGATATAAACACAACAAAATCCGACCATTTCTGCAGTTGTTGGTGTCCTGTCTGCCGAGTACTAGCTGTTTGTTTTTACTTTGAAGTCTTTAAGAAATATCCTCTTTTTGTTTTTAGCCACATAGGCTTTTTCCAATGCAATACCTCGAGTGGCCACTAATCAAATTGGTGGACAGAAGGACAGGGCGGTGCTTCATCCGCGTCTTATTATGCATCCCTGAAAGCTTTAATCTAAGTTCATTTGTTAGTTACTATGGTTACCTCATCACGCTGTCAAAAATGGCGGCTAATTTTCCTAATAAAAAAAACATCTTATATTAATAATATCTCGCTAATTGCTGATGTTCTCTCAGAGGCTTTGACATTAAACACACATCTCTGTTGGAGACATATGTCAAAACGATTTTATTTTTGCACAGTTTGCAATGTTTGGAGCTAATGCTAATTCTGCCTTTTGAAAAAACATTGGGGTGGTTTTAACTGAAGCCGCTGAGATGCGTACGCAGCTTATGTTGTTAACTCACCGGCGGCGCCAAGGGGGGTCTTGGGGGGTCTCATGACCCTCCCAAAAAACGCCTTGACCCCCCACTTGACCCCCTTCCTGATTTAAAAAAAAAAAAAATATATATATATATATATATATATATATCCGGGATAACGATTTTAAAATGCCTCTCTCCAAACTACGCAGAACAATAATAATTAATTTATATATAATAAAAATATATAAATAAATAAGAATCACTGCGACGCACCACAAACGTCTCTGTACCTTGCGTCATTGCGTTCAATGTGCTGCCGGGAACCCGCAAGAGCTGCTATGTTAAAGCTATAGCTTGAAGCTAAAAATGGATCGCTTTGTTATACCTCAAAAAAAATTGAGAGCAGACGGAAATTATAGCAATAGGAGTGAAAAGATACCCGTTGCAGTGGAGGGAGAGCCCTGCTTGATCTTAGAAACGAAGGACACAGAGGAATTGGAGGATGAGGAGGTGCGCCCGGAGTCTGAGTCGGAGGAGACAGGTGAGCAGATGGAAAGAAATACCGTCTCATCAAGCGCTTCGGCGGGCACGGATGGCGGGAATCCTGACAGTGGAATGGATTTAATGGGGGATTTAAGTCATGGCCCAGCCGAGAAACCAAGACAGCCTCAACTAAAATCATACCGCGTCGTTCTTTTGGATCGCAGGGGCAGCTAGCATCCAGGGGTTTTAGTTACTCGTGGTTCAAACAGTACGAGTGGCTTGAATATTCTGTGTCAAAAGACGCGGCTTTTGTTTTGCCTGTCGTCATTTTTTTCACAGTGTGCATGGATCTGGTGGTAACTCAGAAAAGTACTTCACCCAGGAAGGGTTTAAAAACTGGAGAAAAGGAAGAGAGAAACTGGCGCAACATAACGCCAGCGCTTCTCACAAAGTGGCAATGGAAGGGTGGTGTGAATTTAAGGAAAGAGAGAAAAACGGATCGAAGATTTTGACGCACCTCCATGACAATGGACATAAGAAAATTGTTAAAGAAAACAGGATCTACATGCGAGCAGTTGTTGAGTCACTGCGCTTTACAGCTTGTCAAACCATTGCTCAGAGAGGCCACCGAGAGAATGAACAGTCCACCAACAGAGGTAATTTCCTTGAAATGTTACATCTGCTGGGGAAGTTTGATAGCACTGTATCCAAAAAATTATCTACTGGGCCAGGTAATGCAAAATATGTCCATCATGACATTCAGAACGAGTTAATTGATATAATGGCCTCCATTTTGAGAGAACAGGTTGGTAACGGTTAAACTGGGAGAGCACTTTACTTTAATGGTGGATGAAACAAAAGATGTGAGCAAAAAAGAGCAGATATCTATTGTTCTGCGCTACATACACAATGATGACATTTATGAAGAGTTTCTTGATTTTGTTCCAGCTGATGGTTTGGATGCAGAGTCTTTACTTGTGACAGTTAAAGAGGCATTGGCTAAATTCAACATAGACAAAAATGCATGCGTTGGACAATGTTACGACGGGGCATCTGTAATGTCTGGCTGCAACAACGGTGTTCAGGAAAAATTTCGAGAGAAGTCCCACATGCAGTGTACATCCATTGCCATGCACACAGATTAAACTTGGTTTTAGTTGACTGTGTCCATAATGTAAAACCAGTTGCTGACTGCTTTGCCACAGTTCAGCTACTTTACAACTTTTTTTCTGGTTCAGTAACTCACAAAGTGTTCATGGAGAAACAAACAGAACTTGAGCCCACTAAAAGAGTTGTGGAATTAAAACGTCTGTCAGATACCAGATGGGCATGTCAGTACTATAGTCTTTGGGCAATAAAGCAAACCCTCCCTAGCATCTTAGCCACACTTGAGGAAGTCAGCAATCAAACAAATAGCCATAGAGCTATTGAGGCTAGATCACTAAATGGCTTGATTGATGGACAGTTTGTTTTGCAAATCTACATGCTGGAGAAAATATTTGGGCTCACAAAAACTTTATCTGACCAACTACAGGCCACAGATTTAGATTTGGCATCCGCCATTGATCTGGTCTTTGCACTGGTTGACACACTCAAAGAAGAACGCAATGGTGAAACTTGGACCCATTTGTGGCAGGGCGCAAATGACATGTGTGAGAGAGTGGGCATTGACATGCAGCACCAACAGGCAAAAGAAAAATAATACAGCCCTCCCACCTGCAGCAGTTTCATGTCAGCAGTAGCCACACAAGGAAAAAGATACTGCAAACACCAGAAGACTACAAAATCCACATTTTTTTCCCAGTACTTGACCGTTTAATCAGTGAATTGAATAGGCGCTTCTCTGCTGACAGTTGCCATGTTATGAAAGGAGTTGCAGCTATTAATCCCAAACACAAAACCTTCCTGCACCAAGATGCCCTTCAACCCATGGCTAGGCACTATGGCATATTGGAAGACAACCTTACAGCAGAACTACATCAACTGAAACGCCTCATTGACAGAAAAAAACAAAATGGGGTCTCTCTCAACAGCACCCATGACTTGCTGATTCTATTGAGGCCATACAAGGAGGCTTTCATTGATTTATACAAACTTGTGTGCATCTCCATGACACTGCCTGTATCAACAGCTGCTTGTGAGAGGAGCTTTTCCTGCTTACGGCGTTTAAAAACCTACCTCAGAAACAAAAGTGGCGATGTCCGAACCAGCAATCTTGCTGTGCTGGCAATCAGCCCAAGAAGAACAAAAGAGATGGATGTAGATGTTGTTATTGATCGCTTTGCAGCCAATCATAACAACAGGCGAATTGTTCTCTTTTAAGCGGTGAGTACACTCCTTACATTACATTTTAACAGGTTAAAATTGTACTCTATTTAATGAGCTATAAACACAATTGTTGCAGTAAATCACACCTGTGGAGAATGGAGAGAAAACAGGAGGAGACAGGACAAAAGAGGAGCAGAGAAGAAGACAGGAGGAAACTGGACAAAAGAGTTGTCAATATTGGTGAGTGAAGTGAGTTAGGTGAACCTCTTGCTATTGTGTTGCTGTATTTAGCATAAATACTAACCTACTCATGTGTACTATAAACTCATATGTTGCAGTAAATCACACCTGTGGAGACTGAAGAGAAGAGAGAAGATGCCAGGAGAAGACTGTACAATAGTAGGGCAATCAAAAGGTGGCAAAAGTATGAGAATAGATACTATTTTGTTTTCTGTCATGGGTGTGGCTCTGGCAATTCAAGTTTGAGCATATTGTTTGCAAACTGCAATTGATTAATTAAAAACAAAGTAGTCAATATGCTGTGTTGTTTTTGTTGTTTAATAGCAATAATATGCAGCTATTGGACGTGTCCACTGTTTTTTTTGTTGGTTTTCATGAGACCCCCATGAAATGACCAGGACCCCCCATTGCCCCCAATCAAAATTGTCTGGAGCCGCCACTGTTGTTAACATACACAAAAAGGACTATTGCGGTGAACTTTGATGCCACTTTATCACCAACTAAAGTCTTTTTTATTATTGATCAAACCTGCAGTAGTTTATAATATTTAGTTTATATGTAACCAGCTCTTATCAGCTCCAGCTTTATAAAGTGAGTCGCTCTAAATGTAGAAAATGAAAAACTGGAAACAACTCATTCTTCTTCTACTGTTTGTTCCAGTACTCTTCATTTCCCCATTTAGCCAAACTAAAGTACTTTTAATATTAATTCAAAGCAAAGATATTGACACTGGAGGACATTAGAAAAGGACAAAATCATGAGCTGAGCCTCAGTGAAAGTAATGCAACCTTATGGCAACACTCTTTTAAGCAAAGCCTGGACTTCCTCCTGAATCTGCACCGACAGGCTGCAACAGCACTATAGTTTGTGGTTTTGGCGGTTTCCTGGGAGCGGTCCGTGTCAGGAGAGAGTGTATTTTGTGCTTGAGGTTTCTGTCAAAGACTTGTCAACTTTCCAAGATCGAGCCACATAAGTCATACCAGGCATTCCTCCCATGTGCTCACCCCATGGACACACTGGTCTGCAGAATTCCTCTTGGTCAGCCAACGAGAACCTGATGTAGGAAATGACTGAGTGAACACGTTTTAGCTAACTCCTCCTCTTTTACATTTATGTGTGAGTGAGCAGAGATTTTGTCCAGTGGAAGTGTATTCTTTTCTGTCTAAAGCCTGTAATTTTTTGTTTTTTTTTATTCTCTTTTAATCTGTGGATCTAACTTTGAGAGGTGCATGATGTATTTTAGGAAAAGTTTGTTTAATTTTGTGGTGTGGGGAAAAAACCTTGCACAATTTAAGTAAAGAGGTGGTCTCTACAATCTACTAACTTAGGAACTTTAATTATATAACGGCGAGAAGGACTCGGACTGGAACATTTTAAATAAATGTGATATCCAGTCATTATTTCACACTGTAACATATTTAATATTATCACATGGTGCTTCATTTAAGGTTTTATGCAATAGCTGTTAATGTAGTTGGAAATTACCTCAAGTAGATGATTGCAAATGCAGTGTTTCTAAATTTGAAGGCTAACTCAGGAGTCAGAAAATAATTTTAAAAAAATCCTTAAAAAAAGTCTAGTGACCTGTAAAAGAACTCTATATAGACCCTTTTATTTAATTTTATTATTATTGTTCTCACACAATCTCACACAGAGGCAACCCTTTCATGTTTAAAGCATAATTGTGAGCTCTTTTATAAAAAAATGACAACCCTAACCTTCAAATCTGGATCTATTGGTCACTTTATGTGCTGGAAATGCTGCACTGGATCACTCTGAGTGAAGGATAGGGACCAGAATAAGACTTTTACACTTGCGCTGATGGGTCTGGACCTTCTCGTTTGGTTCGACCCAAACCTTCAGGTGTGAACGCTCCAGTTGATCCAGGTCACGATACAACCCTAACCTCAAAAACCTAAAAACAGAAGCATACATTTAAAAATCATTTTCAAAAAAAGTGTGTATTTGTGGGTAATTGCTTCCAAAAAGTCAGAACCTAAGCTTTATTGTTCAGATTGAAAGACAAGTAAAGCTGCAAGGATGAGGACTACACACTCAAACAGACATATATCCCACTTTTTTTTCCCTCTCTTCAGTCAGTCCAAGGTGCTCCAACAGCGCCCCTGTGTGGCACTCTCACGTCACCGTTTCCCTGATGACTGACTGTATCTTGCTTTGTTTTTGGCAGGTGAGTCTTTAAAGATGGCAGAGGGCACTCATTGCTTCTACTGCAGTGAAGACCTCGGTGGGAAGAGGTTTGTCCGAAACGAAGGCCGTCCCGTGTGTGTGCGCTGCCACACCAAATTCTGCGCCAACACCTGCCACGAGTGCCATCGGCCCATCTCTGTGGAGACAAAAGTGTGTGAGCCCTTTACGTTTGTCTGTCTGTGAGCTGTTGAGTCCATGTCATCTCCAGTGTCTTCTCCGTCCACAGGAGCTGACCCACAAGAGCCGACACTGGCACGAGGAGTGTTTCCGCTGCTCCAAGTGCTATAAGCCTCTGGCCAAAGAGCCCTTTAGCACCAAGGACGACCGCATCCTGTGTGGGAAGTGCTGCTCCAGAGAGGACGCTCCACGCTGCCACGGCTGTTACAAACCCATTCTGCCTGGTGAGACTGCACTATTTTAATAAACATAAATGACTCTAAAGATGTTCATACTCCTCCAGCACTTTAACCTTTTTGTCTTAAGTCAATTTAACAGGCCAGCCTCACCGGTTGTATGAAAAGCTTCAATATTCTGATCAAATTCTCATTTAACTTGATCTTCCTGTAACACAAACTTAATTTTAAACTTAAGTATTTGACTGATTTTACATATGCTTATCATAAATGACACACATTTTATTTTATTTGCATGATGTATTTGTGCTAATGTAGACACCTTTTTTTTTAAAAATTATTATTATTATTTTTGTTTCAATTATTAGCAACTGCTTACGGTGGAAGCTAATGGGAATCCAAATAAATAAATAAATAAACTAAAAAAGAATCCTATCAAGGGTCCAACATATATTCTTTAATTAAACCCGTTTCAGGATAATAAAAGTTTAAATTGTATTTGTTTGTAGCTACATAGAGTTCTAAAACAACTCAAATACATTTGTAGGACGGATGAAAATTGCTCTATTTGATGTAAACACCTTCTCCTGTGATCTAAAGACACAGAGAGCATGGAGTACAAAGGAAACGCGTGGCATGAGGACTGCTTCACCTGCTTCAACTGTAAACGACCAATAGGAACGCAGAGCTTCCTCTCGAAAGGAACTGACATTTTCTGCAGTCCCTGCCATGACAAGAAGTTCGCCAAGCAGTGCTTCAGCTGCAAAAAGGTAACGTAACTTTCCATATCCATCTATATTTGTCAAGGTAAAGGCGGTTAAAAATGAGTAGACCTGATTTTTAAACTGACTGCACCGCTGTCTGCAGCCGATATCCTCTGGAGGCGTGACCTACCAGGACCAGCCGTGGCACAGTCACTGTTTCGTCTGCACGTCCTGCTCCAAGCCTCTGGCCGGGACCAGTTTCACCAATCACCAGGACCAGGCCTTCTGCGTCGACTGCTACAAAAGCAACGTGGCCAAGAAATGTGCGAGCTGCAACCACCCCATCACAGGTGAAGCTTTTTTAAACAACCCAAGTGTTTCTGTGAAGGTTCTCCAGGACATCTTGAAAAAAAGGTTGAAGTAAAAGCATCTGGACTCAGTTTTCTGAGTCCAGATGCTTTTACTTTAACATTTTTTTCAACCTAAGTGTTTAAAAGTGTTCTGTACTAATCTGTGTAACATGTTGTCTTCAGGATTTGGGAAAGGTGTGAATGTCATCACCTTTGAGGGATGCTCCTGGCACGAATACTGCTTCAACTGCAAGAAGTGCTCCCTCAGTTTGGCCAACAAGCGTTTTGTGGTAAACGGAAAAGAGATCCTCTGCACCGACTGCGGAAACCAGTAGCGCTTGTCTCGGCTTTCTCCAGTACAATGAGACACTTAAAAATATACGTATTTCTTTGATAAATTGTGTAAAATGAATTAAACAGGCCAAAATCTACGATCTCATGACCATGAATTCCAACACATTCAGTAAATCCGCAATAATATAGTTTTTTTTTAATGAATAAACTTTTATGCACTTTCCTAAATCATGTGGCTGTCCGTTGTACTTTATACAAAGAGCATGCTTTTTGTTTAAACAGAATAAACATTTTTAAAAACTGTCTTTAATCTTTCTGTATCAACATATTATTTTAAGCTTTCCTTTTTTTATTTAGAAGAAACAAGTTTAGAGAAAGGGGAGTTACACGGAGCATATGAGTCAATCCAGTAGGTGGCGCTCTACCAACAATGTACTGTATATATTGTATTACTTACATTGCCCATGTTTAGTTAGTGAACTTGAAAGTAACAGTCCTTTTTGATGTGAACGCCTACGGTAGCCCTGCAGGGACATGTTGTACGTGAACAAACCTAGTAAAAAAAAAGGTCACATAATAAAAAACAGTTTAATTCATAAATGTCGTTCCACTAAACGCACAGACATAAAGAGGAAATGAAATGTTGTTTCTCTCCCTCCAGTTGAAGACATGCAATAAAAATGTAAATAAAATATAATAAAAAATAAATATAAACTGGCAGTGCAAAGTGTTAGTGGTCCAGAGAATAAATGTAAGCCTGTGTGTTAAAAAGAATATGACCCGAGTGTTTTATTTCAGCTCAGGTCACTTGTGCAAATCAATTCAACTTTATTAATCTCCAAGAAGAGATTCGGTTAAAAGGAAAAGGCTAGCTGGAGTTTAAAAACCTTCATTTGACTCTTTTTCAGACAAATTGTAGGAGTGACTTTGATGCTATCTTTCCCAAAACTGTTCGTCCTGGGAGTGGATCTGTCTTCTGTGGTTCTTCCTGAGGTTTGGCTGTTTTTGGCTTTTCCTTTTTTCCTTATCCTGATAGAGGCTCTAAGGACAGGAAGTGTTGTCTTTTTCAGCCTGTTTGTCCATTTGCGGCCCTTTTGTCTTTGTAAAGTCCTTTGAGGCAATTGTAAATGTGATATCGGGCTGTATAAATAAAACTGAATTGAACTCTAATTGAACACTTATTGATTTGATTTCGGTGAAGGAGTATTGACTTAAACCAGGGTCTGTTTGTTGAATGTAATTAGATTTGGCCTTTGTGGACTTACACTTTCTTTACTGATTCTGAAGTCTTTATATTAATATTGACACATCCATTTTCTGTCTTTGAGTTTTGTCATTCTCTCATATCGGAGCAAACACACACACACAAGACAATTATCTGAATAGCATTTACTTTATTACACTCTCGTGACCCTAAAACCAGCACTGGTTTGTATTTCCATAACGCAAGAAATGTATCGACCAATCACAGCAGCGACGGTCTCTGCTTTAGCCACACCTTCGTTTTGCAGAAACGCAATTGTGGTTCCTCTTCTGCTCGCTCCGGGATCCTGTGTGAATCTGAATCTGTAGAGACACAAACGCAAATTGGACATATTCGTTTCAGCTTTTTATATTAATATTTTAATCTATGTAAGTAGCACTTTAAATTGTTATAACAGACTTTTTTTTTTTTTTTTTATTAGTTCCTACTCCATAATATTGAATGAAAGTGTCTTTTTTTGATTTTAGATTTGTGATGTCTTTTCTTTATAAACCTCTGTTGATCACGTTGTCTCTGCTGAGCAACACCGCCTTCTCTGAGGAACAAGGTGAGTTTATATACTGTATTAAATAAGATGTTGATTTTTCATAATGTCTTAGAAACATGGTACTAAATAAGTCTAAAAAGTGCTTTGCAAATACAGAACTGGGTATTTGCTAATGCTTCACTAATGTTCATCAAATGTGTTTATTTTAAAGACGAGTTTGTTTCTTCGAGGCATGAACATCTGTTGTATAGAAACACACGGACTTTGTGTTAATGATTGACTGTATATTGTGTTTGTCAGCCCCTCAGCTCAGTTTATGGGGAAAGGTGGTCGACTTTACACCTGCGTGCAACCCCTGGAAACTGAAACCTCAGGTGAACATCCCTGCTCTGCGAGAGTTCACCGTCTGCCTCAGTCTGCAGCTCGAGGTATAATAAGCATATAACAGTTTCTCCTTTTGACATGAAGAACATTTCCTTATAGTACAGCATCTTAAAGATGACATTAGAATGTGCTGGGATGGTATTTGTTAGTCTTCGACTAAACACACATAATAAAATAGTAAAAGCCAAGGAGAAAAATGTGTTTCTGATACTGAACCGAGCTGTGTCATTCCACAGGTGAAAATGTGAGACTAACAACAGTGACATAACCTATAATATAGAATAGGCCTACCGCAGGAACAGTGCATTTTTTTTACAAAAAAATGTATAAATGTCTACAATTTTGCATTATGCTTGTCATATTTAATAACTTTATTGCATTAGCCTCTGAATCAATTAAACTGATAAAAAACAATGGTGGGCCTGTGTTGAGCAGAGCCTGGTTCTTTTAAGTGTTCATTTTAGAAACAGACGACTCACAAATGTCTGAGGAGGGAGCTTCTTTCTACTTAAGCCCTTACGATGATTTTTGGCATTGACCAATATTTTCATAACTGAAAAAAGTTCTGGAAGTGACTTTATAATATAAACTTTCAATTCTCGCCTGTGTCTCTGCAGCTCCTCTGTCGGAGCTGGTGTAATGAAACTGAACTAAGGGTTTAAACCCTATTTATGTTTTAAATCTTAAGCGAGAAGCTTAGTTGATTTCTTTAAAGGCAAGACAGTGACTTGTGAACTAAAGTGGAAAGAATTGAGTTACAGATATACAGTATCTGTGGATGGATTTGATTTTACTGAGCCTTTGTGTGATCTCCTTTATCTTTCAGGTTCAGGGCCTAAATTCCCTCATGTGGACAGCCTTCATGTACCACCATCCAGTGCAGCAGTACGCAGAGCTGGGGCTCGGTGGGGAAAAAGGACAGTTGGTGGTGTGGCTGTTTGGTAACAAGTTCATAACACTTACAACCCCCCTCCTTCAAAAGCAGTGGCACGAGCTGTGTGTCACATGGTCCCATGAGAAGGACAGTCCCGCCCTGTATGTGGACAGAAACTCAGTGCATGTTGTAGCAGGTGGGCTGATAATAAAGAGGAAAAAACATTATATTTTGCATTATATTTACGTGTTTCTCTCTTTTCTTCCCAATTTTGACAGAAAACTTTTTGTCTCCTCCCTTATGTTGTCAACTGGCACCAAAAGGGTCACTTACACTCGGTGGGTCACACACACTGGTGAATGGCAATGCCACTTTTCTTCCCTGGGGACGTCTGCGGGGAAAAGTGTCCCTCGTTCGAATCTGGAGCCGAGAGCGCAGCAAAGAAGAGGTGAGGTCATTAAACTGCACCGAAGGAGACGTGGTCGAGTGGGAGCAGAGCTACTGGGACACAACCACGTGCAGCCCTCTCCTGAACTCTAGCCCGAAGTGTGGTAAGCACTATGAACACAACTGGTCAAACGTTTTCTTTTTCAAGAAGTCAACAGTGATTAAAAAGGGAAGTAAGACAGACCAACGTAGCGCTAAAAATGCAGGTCTTTCCTACAGAGAAATTGAAAAGAAAGTCCAGTTATCAGTGAGTACAGTTTCCTTCACGGACACTCTGACCCTGACAGAAAGAGGTCACAACAAGGTCACAACAAAATCAGATTACAAGTTTCAAAAGCGGCTCACAGAACAACAGCTTCCAGCGTAGCCTCAAAGAGGTTGTAGTTATAAAGTCTCAGGTCCAACTGTAAAGAGACGGAAGACTTGGAGCAGGTTTGACACGTCAAGTTGCAGCATCAGAAAAAGCAAGAGGCCTGCCTGGGCCATGAAACAGTGGATGACTGAAGACTGAAAGGTGTTATGGACTAATGAATCTAAATCTTTGTTTGCTGTCAAGTCAGTGAAAGGTAGGTTCTTCAGTGTGTGACATCAAGTGTCAAACGTGGAGGAGGAAGTGTGATGGTCTCAGGCTGGTTGATGGAGTTCCAGGAAAATGTTCACATGATAAATCTGCCAAAAGTCATGAATTGATTCCATAATTTATTTTTACCTATAATTGTTTATTTTTCTATGCTTTGATTTTAGAGTACAGTGAGACATTAAACTGCATAGATTTTTTTATTTTTTTAATGGAAAGGTGTGGGTGTTTTAAAACATTTGACTGGTGGTGTGCTTCTAAAAAAAAAAACAAGAGTTTTAATTAATTCTTGGTTGGGACAAACATGTATTTTTATTTTAGATGAATTTTCCAGCTCTTTACATTAACATGGGCTCCATTTATTATAACTGTCCCAGACACCAGCTTGATTAAACATATCTTTAATAAAACCAAAGCAAACTGTAACGCTAAGACAAGACAATTCAGATTTAATTATTAAGCTTATAAAAATGTAAATTCAACTGATTTCCAGGTTTTCTAGAACGCATGGGAACATCTCTCTATTCCACAGTAAACACTTCATCAAATGTTTTACAGCCGCCTAACTGCACCGGTTACTATCTCCAAATCTCAAATTCAATATTGACTTCCAGTCTTATTGTCAGCTGAGTACATATGAAGGCAATCCAGTGTCAAACACCAGTCCTTTCTTAGTATTTATGTTTTACACTCGGAACCATTTTGATTTATTTCATTGTATCCATTTAAAAAATATTTTCCATATATAATGTATTATTTAAATGTATTTCATTCATCACATTGGTGTGTATGTGTTTAATAGAGTTCTTTTGACCCATTTACAGAATGGTCTATTTACAAAGTGACGCTGAGGTTTGGCATTTTGCGTAATGACATTAAAAACAGCACAGAGTCGTACGACGCCAAAGACACCGCTCAACGCTGGGTAAAGACAAATCTGTTAAATACACTCTACTGGTGCCCAATATTGATTTTGCTTAAAGGACAGACTATTGGTCACAAAACCCTCCTATTTCTGTTTTATTTTAACCAAATGAACCTTAAGTTGTACAGCGGTGTCTGTCCCTGAAGTAAATGTCTGTGTCTTTGTGTGCAGCTGGAAAAAGTGCTGCCGACAAGCTTCTCTTTACACAGAGTCTCAGTGTCTGAGGAAACCAGGTAATATCACCTTAAACTTCTGTTGTTTGCTGCAATGATTTTACAATAAATCTCTTATTGTCAGAGTGTTTAAACAGTGATAAAATCTAAAAGATCCACGTTTGTCTCATTTATGCAGGTCAGATTTAGACGGAAACATAACAGACAACACACCAAAGGTGAGCACAGATTCGTGACACCCTTAGTCTAAGCAATGACTGTAGTATTGTACATTTATGGTATATTCATTTGTGTGATCTAAATGAACGTGTTTGACCTGTCCAAAAAACGTAATATTTGCAGGAACGATGGGCTCCCACTTTGAACAGGTAACCTAACATGCAATGGTTTTTCCTTTATCACAAATGACAAGTTTATGTGGGTTACTAATGTTCTTTTTGATAGTAACCTCATATTGTACAAGGGGTGTATTATGGTGGACACATAGTTTAACATTATAACATGAAATTTGCTGTTTTATTTCAGGTTTCGTGGCCTGGTCCACCTGAACATTATCCCCAAGTTGGATGTTGCCATTGTTCAGGGCGAGATGAGCAGAATCCTCATAGGATCTTTCACTGACCCCACCACACACCTGCTCCTCATCTCTGACCCATCGAGTGTATACACCACGGCCGTCGGTACGACACAGGTTTCCATCCTGCAAAGGGTATAACCATGGAGTAGTAGCTCCTAGCATCCAAGCCTAGATCCTATTGACAGCTAAAAATGGAGATAAGTAACACACAGCAGTTCTTGGGTGCACAAAAACAATATTAAAAAAAAATAGACAGGGAATAGCAGGTGCAACATTAGGTGAGCTACATTGATTTAAGTTAAAAACATCTATATCTTTGCTATTTGCAAATTTATATCTTTCTAAACACAGTCTATTGGTCCACTGTTTTATTTTCTAGGGGTTTAATTATTCTCTTTACAGAGGGCTTCTTCACTGGCACCACAACTACTTCCATTCCTGTCACAACTTCCACATTTGAGACCACAACTTTAGCCCAGACTTCCACTGCCTTCACCACGAGCCCCAGAACAGCCAGTCCACCTGACACCACGCCTGCTCCTTCTGTTGAAGAGACTGAACTCACAACGATTACGACCTCCACTGCCTTCACCACGAGCCCCAGAACAGCCAGTCCACCTGACACCACGCCTGCTCCTTCTGTTGAAGAGACAGAACTCACAACGATTACGACTTCCACTGCCTTCACCACGAGCCCTACAACAGCCAGTCCACCTGACACCACGCCTGCTCCTTCTGTTGAAGAGACTGAACTCACAACGATTACGACTTCCACTGCCTTCACCACGAGCCCCAGAACAGCCAGTCCACCTGACACCACGCCTGCTCCTTCTGTTGAAGAGACAGAACTCACAACGATTACGACTTCCACTGCCTTCACCACGAGCCCTACAACAGCCAGTCCACCTGACACCACGCCTGCTCCTTCTGTTGATGAGACTGAACTCACAACGATTACGACTTCCACTGCCTTCACCACGAGCCCCAGAACAGCCAGTCCACCTGACACCACGCCTGCTCCTTCTGTTGAAGAGACAGAACTCACAACGATTACGACTTCCACTGCCTTCACCACGAGCCCCAGAACAGCCAGTCCACCTGACACCACGCCTGCTCCTTCTGTTGAAGAGACAGAACTCACAACGATTACGACCTCCACTGCCTTCACCACGAGCCCCAGAACAGCCAGTCCACCTGACACCACGCCTGCTCCTTCTGTTGAAGAGACTGAACTCACAACGATTACGACAGCAACACCTGCAAGAACTACTGCAACCACAAGTGCCCCCAACGCCTCGGGTCAGTTTATATGTACAACCACGAAAAAACTTTACCTGTCAACTTTAAACGCTGATAATGATTACTCTTGTTATAGACGCAGTCTCCACTGTTGTCAGTCCGTCGGCCGAGGCTACAGAGCTTCCTACATCAACATCTTTGACCAGTGCCATCGTCACCAGCCCTGCAAGTGTCTCAAGTGAGTCAGAAAATACAAACAGAGCAGACAAATCTCTGCTTTTCTATTACAGGACACTCACATCCACTATTTCTAACAAAAAACAAGCTAGGTGCCCCCTGGTGGTGGCTGCTGACAATGAATTTCCCCATGGGGTTAAGTAATATTTATTAAAAAAAAAGGGAGTGTAAAGGGTCTCCAAAAAGTGTCAGTACTATTTTTTTTATGGTCCGCTTTAAGAGGGGCTGACGCCAGTTTATTCTCAACAGCTGTTTCCGTCGTATATAAACATTGTCTGTCGTACAGCTCTGGCTTCATGAATTTAAACATTGTAATTATTGTCTACACTGCACTAAACACAAGCAGAACCTGTGCCTCAAATATTTAGTCCCCATTGTTTTTTTCATCTTAAAATTAAATAAGTGCCATACTCGTGAAGTCAATCGGAAGATAACGTCTGTCTGGTCTTTGCAGTGCTGTACTTTGAGGTCCAGGTCAATGTGTCTATAACAGGAGACGGGGCAGACACAGATACAGAGCAGACCATTTCCAGTTGGGTATGTCTCAAACAAACAACCTTTAAAAGTGTCTAGTAGTAGAGCACGACATGTTGAAAGCGTCTTACACTTTACAGCTCAACACGAGTCTGACAGGCAACACAATAACAGTACTTGACCTTCAGCTGCCTGCCAAAACCCGCAGGTACCAAACCAGCAACTATCATCACTTTCACTAAATAACACACATCTAATAGAGGTGCCCATAATGTTATTTTCAGAAGTGACTCTGACCAAAGCTTCAACCCCTATGTTCGAGTAAGTACACTTTATATTTTCTACTCCTTTGGTGCTGCATGAGGCATACTTTTGTTGAAGCAAAAGTGGTCAGCCATCTTAATTCATCTCTGTTCTATACAAAGAATTAGTCTGGTCTCAGTAACAATAGACACAAATGAAACTGCCTCGGGACACATGTGGATAACTATACAAGCAGAAAAACAAAGCATCCAATGAAGCCTGCCCAATTTAGGGACCTCAGACTGTTTAAAGTCTGAATTAAGAATATTTGAGCTGCCCTTAGAGCTGAGAGGAGTCACGTGAGAAGGACAGGCTGGAGACTTTCTGGAGGATTTAAAGCAGGAGAAAAAGAAGGGGCAACTCTGTCTATACTTTGGTGAATGTTTATAAAGACTTATATAATATTGAAGGAATGGTGTTTACCTGATAGATAAAAGTCATAAACTAGGATGACTCTGTCACTTTTCCTTCAGTCAGAAGCAAGAAATCAGTAAATGGGAGGTTTAAATTTGCCTGTTTATCAGCTTACCTCCTAAAATGTAATTGTTAGACAAGTTTCTCTATCATTGCTTTGGCTTAAAGTGAAATGCAGCGAGCAAAAATGAGTCCCTTTGCCTTCCACATCATAAAATATAAAACAATCTGAAAATGAAACAAATGCTGAAACTTCCAATAAAGCTTTGTCAATATTATCTTTCTGTTGCAGGCGCTTGTTGACACCGTTTCCAGGTACAGTTCTTTCAGCAGCGTTGGATTTGACAAAGAACAAACTGAAAAGAGACAAAGACAAACAACAGAGCGACAGTGACAGTTTATTACTATGGCTTTATTTACATATTCCTAATTGGATATGACCGAGTTTTTTTTCTTAACTGCGCGTAACCTTTTGTCTACAGAGAGAGCTGCGTCTTTCAAGTCGAGGTCTCGATGCCAGACTCTGAGCCACAGGAAATAGAAAAGCTCTTAGAGTCTCAGCTGGAAAAGGGTTATAACAACGGCTCCATCTCCATAGCAGCGAAGGTCATACTGATAAGTCGAATAAGTAAGTAACGGTTATGTGAAAGGTTATACGGTTTACGCCTGAGTATTTATCTTGTTTTCTTGTTTCACAGTTATTTTTCAGTGCAAGTCAGAAATACAACATACCAGGAAAGGGCTGTTCATGTGGCCCGATACGTCAGGAGGAAGAAATGCTACACTGACCTGCCCCAAAAACCCACTTCGAACAGCCACACGACACTGGTGAACATGACAAAAGAGAACAGTGTGTCTTCGTTGGCTGGGTCAACATGAATTTAACACATCAATAAACCAAAGCCTATCTGAGCATTGATTATGTCTTAGGTTTTATTTACAGAGCTGCCATGGATCTGTAGGTCAATCCACTGCTGTAAAAAACATTAACGGGCGTGTTATAAAAGCATTATTTTGACTCACAGCTGATCCCAGGACAGACAGCCGTATAGATCAGAGCCTTTTATATCAGTATTTATTTTATTTAATCCATTTAATGAGGAGGTTCTCACAGTAAGTAAATACTAAACCTGAACAGCGCAGTCTGGGTTCATTTGTTAGTTTTCTATTAAATACACAAAAATATATATTTGTATATTTGTTTGTAATATATATTTCTATTCTATGCACACCTATTCTGACACTTTTGCCCTTTACCTGAGTGGGATTATATCTTATCTTTACAGTAAAATCCGTTTGGCCACCCACTGGTTGACCCCTGACCTGACCTCATGCCTCCTAGTGGTAGAAGTCATCCCCGATTTGCACGATGTTGAAGTCACTACTAGTATGTTCAACTTTTTAGTTTATATTTAGTATTTTTGGTGAGTTTAAACTCCTATATCTGTTCCGTTAATGCACTAATTACCAAGACAATTTCTTTATACTGTAAAATTCTTTCACTTTAACTCGATTCTGTAACTGCACTGCATCCTCTTATTTCACGTCCTGTGCGGCTTCTTTTCAGAGAACGCTAAGGACATAGTGGACATGATACAGAGTTTACTGAGTAACCAGTCTAAACTCGATTACGACGACCTGGCCACGGTCCTGAACAAAGTGGAGGCCATCATTAACATCAGTGTTGTCACGCCGCTTTTGGCCCAGTCGCTCCTCGATGTTATCTCGAATGTGCTCAAATCTGACAGTGACTTGTTGCCTTTTACAAACACGTAAGAAACAGAGAGGAATGCAGCTCAAATATTAATGCGATATTAAAGGCTGTTTATGGTTCCTGTTCATTTGCAGCATCCTGAACATCACAGAGGCTCTGGGCGACAGGATGACAGGGTACGAGGACTCAGCCACTTTGACGGCTCCAGGGGTGGCCATGTCTGTGGTGGATGTCGACCTGGGACACTTCAGCACCTTGAGTTTTGGAGTTTTATCAGACAGAGTGGGCTTAAAACCAGAGGTAAGTGGACCAAATTTAAACAGGACATACACTCTCAAAGTTACATTTAGTATAAGAAACACTTACTGCTCACTTTAAATTTAAGCCTATATTCTTAAACCACCACAATGTAACTTTTAGCCCCAAAAATGTATATTCTCTCTCTTATTTTGATGGTTCTTAAATCAGTAAATGCACGTTGATCTCACAAACACAGTGCCCTCAGCTCCTTCACCTTCCTGTCTCTGGGATTACTTATAATCTCCTGAGACCAGTCAAACAGAGGGAGCAATACACTGGACCCTAGCAGAGTTGTATTTGTACAAAATACACTAAAATGACCCTACTGTATCAGAAGACATGTTTTTCATCCAAACTTGCCACTTGGATAGTCTCTACTTGTCGTATTTTTGCTTTTGTTGTAGATTTTCATCAACAAAGACCCCTTAGATGGCACTGTGGCTTTCATTTCATTGCCATCCGTCCTGCAGCACAACTTCCCACAGAGCACCGAGAACCAGACCTCACCACGGATTCAGTTTCAGTTCTTCGGCGTCCCATGGCTTTTTAAGGTGCATTTCCGATATATCAACAAAAAAAACCCAAAAAATAACTGGAGTTATTAGTAAATCCTAACACTGAAGTTATTATAATAAACAAAAAGAGCGTTTAACAAGTTTGTAAATGTCAGCAGAACAGGCCAAACGGACTGATCCTCAACACGTTTGTGGTGTCGGCCTCTGTGACCAACTCCAGCGCTCCCATCCGAGACCTGGAGGAGGACATCAGAATCACGCTCCACCATCTGACACCCAATAATGTACAGCTCCCTTTTCCCAACTTTGAAATACATTATTATTGAGTTAATAATATTTATTTTTCTTTAGCTTAACAAGGAAGTTCAGTGTGTTTACTGGAACTTCAACTTCAACGGTAAGATCTGATCCACTGACAACTTCTCATTTTGCAAAAACAAAAAGGTACAAACGTGGCTGTTATGTTGTGCTCAGATGGAGAAGGAGGCTGGGATTCTCACGGCTGCAGAAAACACAACAGCACTGCTGACTACACCACGTGCCTTTGTGATCATCTCACTCACTTTGGAGTTCTTCTGGTAAACATTCATTTGCATTTAGAGCTTTTAAATGCGGCAACATGTGTTTCCCAAACATTTTTTTTTTCCCAGGTGACCGATACCGGATATTTTTCTCTTTGTTTTCAACATTTCTAGTGCCATTTAATTTATTTTAAAGCTGTTTTTTACACAATATAGTTTAATTTAAATAGTCATTTATTTGTGTCCTTTCAATTAGTTTTTGCATTGTGTCAATCCAGACCATTTCCAATTTGCAAAAGCAGCTATATTTACATTAACTGCACATTGACTTTTTAAAATTACACAGTTAAAACTTTTTGGCAACCCAAATAAAATCTCCTGAGACCCACTTTTGAGTTCTGATCCAATGTTTGGGAGCCACAGAATAAGCTAATATTGTCTTCAACACAAAGAGACAGCCACCAGGGGCCGCTCAAAGCCAGGAAAAGAGCACTGTCCACGAGGAACCCTAAACACGACCTGCACTAATGATCTGTAATGATCAAGTGAGAGCTTATAGCAAACTTATAGCAAAGTTACTAATAAGACGTAATATTGATTCAGAAAAGTACTTCCCTCCTGAGTGGCTTCCTTCAGCTTCTGCCTCTGAAACATGAATTCAGTTATTAAATGAAGTTGGTCTAGTTACTCACTTGTACAGGAGACTTTTGTACGCATTCGGCCTTACTCAAAACTTAACTGTGAGTTTTTGTTCCCCTTTTTTCTGTAAAAACCCAGAAACCCAGAAAAATCAGCATGCCGGTGAAATCTAAATGGTTAATATCTTGTGATCATGGTAGACTAAACTTTAAACTAAACCTGAAAGTCACAAAGAAAGATGAGACTGAGAATGAATGAATAAAAAAAGAAATAGCTTGAATGTAGTCAGTGTGTGCTCCTTTGCACAGGACGTCTCCAGAACTCCACTGGATCCACAAAATGAGTACATCCTGACCATTATCACTTATGTTGGATGTGGCGTCTCATCACTGTTCCTGGGGGTCACTGTTCTCACCTACACGGCTTTTGAGTGAGTTTATGCGCTTTGTTTCCGACTCTCACTTAGATTTTTTGGTTCCCACGTTTGTTTTTATCGAAACAAAACCTCAGACATTTATACCTTTCCCCTCCTCCCTTTAGGAAGCTCCGTCGGGACTACCCTTCTCAAATCCTCATGAACCTGTCCCTGGCTCTGTTGGGCTTGAACCTGGTCTTTCTGGTCAACTCCTGGTTCTCGTCTTGGGGCATATATGGGCTCTGTATTTTCGTGGCGGCCATGCTGCATTACTTCCTCCTGGCCTCTTTCACCTGGATGGGATTAGAGGCGGTTAATATGTACCTCGCTCTCGTCAAAGTCTTTAACGTCTACGTGCCGTCCTACATCCTCAAGTTCTGCGTCCTGGGATGGGGTTAGTCTTAATGTTGACTTGTGTTACAGTAAGACATAGATGTAAATAACACAATGACTTTGGAAACTATCATTTCAGGGATTCCTCTGGTCGTCTGTGTCGTGGTGCTTATAGTGCACAGAGAGGCCTACGGCAGCCATTTATACTCAGGTTCTCAGCTGAGCCTGGAGCCACTGGACAACTCAGACAGCTTGTGAGTTTTAGCTTGATCTCCGTCAAAATTTAATGAAAAAAAAAAAAGATTAAATAAACAAAGACAAATTGCAAAAAGGACAATCCTGCCTTTTTAAGTCTAAGTGCTGTAATTTTGTTACCCTTTTTATTTTGTGAGTGAGCATTTAGAACAGGTGTCAAAGTCAAAGTGGTGAGGGGCCACAATAGAGAATAAGAATCAGTTCAGGGGCCAAAGACTGACAGGTAGGTTTTATTACGTTTTACTGAGTTAAAAAATGTAAGGTTTCATCTTCATGTCAGTCTTTATCAAATTCCTTTGTTTTGAACATCCATTTCCTCCTTTTATGCCTCATTTCCACGCATTATTCCACGCAATTCATTTCAATTTGTGCCACTTTGTCTCATTGTAAGCCCTGTTTAGGCTCCTTTTAAATGGTCACTTCTGTTGAGTGTCATTATGTCTATTTGTAGAGTGGCATTCTTCCCTCTTACATATAATAGTTTAGTGCCTTTTGGCCCCTTTAACACCTTTTACTAGTCATTTATTTCTACTAGATGTTTTGGGATGCCTTATTCATTAAATAAATAGACTTTAAATATGACACAACTACAGTAATCTCTCTTTTTTTCCACAAGTTGCTGGCTTCAGAACACCGTGGCTTTTTACGTTTCTGTGGTTGGCTACGCCGCTGCGGTTTTTCTCTTCAACACTGCAGTAAGTTTTTTATTTTATTGCCTCTGAGTTTTCACGTTTCTCTTAACAGTTAATGTATACTCTCAAAAAAAAAAAAAAAGAACTATCCTAATAAGCCCCTCTGATTGTTTTAGGTTTTCATAGTCGTCCTGATTCAGATTCGACGGATGCGCTTCAACAGCCCGGCCGGGACACACAGCGGCCTCACGAAAGAACTTAAAGGAGTGGCCAGTCTGACCCTTTTGCTCGGACTCACGTGGACCATCGGCTTCTTCACGTGGGGCCCGGCCAGAGTCGCTATGCTTTTCCTGTTCTCCATACTCAACTCCCTCCAAGGTTTCTGATTAGAGCTGCAGCAACACGGAGAAAATCAGCCGGCATCATCTGAAATGCAAAATATGTCCAGCTTAAACTGCTTTTAATATATTATGTACAATTAATTTGGCAAGATTAAATAAGTATGCAATTTTTGAATGGATGTGAAAAAAAAAGACATTAAAACGTCAGGCTTTACTATCAAGTATTTTAATAAATGAGAATGTTCAGTTCGGAACGTTGGTTGCCACTAATGTCAGAGAAAGACAGAGAAAGTTTACAGTACAACACTGGTTGTCTGTTTTGAGAAACAGCACAAAAAAGAAACAAGGAGGTAGATGTTCTGACGCTGAAGTCGGAGCTAAAAGTTAATGGCCAGCTTTAAACTTTGGAAAAATTGGTCCATTTATTTATTTTTTAATAAAAGAAAAGCAGGCAGTGTCTGTAGTTCAGCTTCAGACAGGGACGGCAAAAAAAATTATCATCAGGTAGTGGAGCTTTAATTGTGATGAAACCAAATTAAAAAGCTACTTCTAATGTGACCAGTGGAAGTAGAAACTTGGCAAGAGTATAAAGTAAAAGAAAACTTGTAACTAAGTCATGCTCACTGCAGCTCTTCCGTGGTTCTGCCTCTTGTTAAAGCGGATGAACAGTGTACAGTGTTAAATTTACCCAAGCTGTTGGTGTCCAAGTAAACCAATATAATCTCTTTCAAGCAGCAGCCATTATTGTATTTGAATTATGTGAGCCTATCTTTATGCAAAAGTAGCCGTGTGGAGGGGCGTCAATCATGTTTTTGCGTCAAATATCTGTCCCTGAAAGCAATACTGAAGGTTATTTCTCTATGCTTTTTATACACAGCATATTTTTATTTAATCCTCGAACATCCTACTTCACAGATAGTAATGAAACAGAGCTGCCTGATGTAACAATTTCACAACCTCTTCTGTCTTTGGCAGGCTTTTGTTGTGCGTTTTTTTTTTTTTTTTTTTATCTGGAAGTGATGCAACTGCAGTCGTGCCCTTTTTTAACCCTTAGACAATGTCTTGCTAAAGTGCAAGTGTACGCTCACATGTCTCTCTCTTCTTGTACTTACCAATTAAGCTCTGACACTGTGGATTTTCTTTTTTCATTATAGGATTATTCATCTTCATATTCCACTGTTTGATGAAGGAGAACGTCAGGAAACAGTGGAGGATCCATCTCTGCTGTGGACGTTTTCGACTTGAGGATAATTCTGGTGAGACAGCGACACTTTTCTTTGACATAACCAACAATGAGTATGTTCAATTACCATTTTTGTTCTTAAAACCAGAATGGAGCAACTCTGCGTCTTATGGAGTCATGACCAAACCTAAGTCAAACCTCCCACGAGCCCCGGTGCCATCAGTCCGCTCAGTGAAGTCCAGCTCCACAGAGAGTACATCTGCATCCTCGGACTCCAGTCAAAGAGAGTCCAGCAGCAGCAGCAGCAGCAGGAGGCCAGACCTGGGTAAGAAATAACACATGTCATTTTATCATGTCACTCACATCTCATTGTTTTTGTGACATAATATTAAAGCTCATCTGTCTCTTCATAAAACATGATCACAGATTTAGTCAGACATCTCAGTTCTTCAGCTGAAACAGTGCTGACATTAAACAATAACATAAAAGCCTTAATTATGAGTCCACAAATAAAAGGAGCAGTTGTTTCTTAAAGCTTCTATTATCATAAAGTAACCTCCACCTCCAGAGTTACTATTCTCTGTAAATGCTCCTTTTCTGTCACCTGCAGGCCTTTTTGTGAATGCCTTGGTTATTCCTCGAGCCAGGTGCAGCGTCGCTGGAGCAGGCGCTCTGAGATCCCACAGCCCTCTGAACCCCACGCCTGGATGGACTAATCATTTACTCAGACAAGAAAACACTTAAAATATGCACTTCTGTCGAATTCAATGTCAGTGCAATAAGAAAATTAAATCCAGTCAAATTTAATAATCCTAATTTTAATTTAAATGAACTAAACTGCACCATTTATTTAAGCTTTATAATATAATCTTGTATAATTGTATTTGGTTGTTTTTTGCCTAATATTGTAAGAGAGCCTGTAATTATGAAGACATGAGTAGTTGCATCAGTTCCAAGGAGGAGTTGGTTGCCAAGCAACTGGTTAGAGGAGCCATGGTGACAATGAACCATGGCACCACAGTTTGTGTAAAAAATAATACATTTTGGAAATTAAGATGATGCAAGCCTCTTGGTGGTTTTCACCCTTCGGTTTTGCAAAAAGGCACTTCATGTTTCACTCAATAAACATTTCACTCTCGGTTCCTAAATTACCTTCTGAATTCATGAACCATTTTGAGCAGGACAAATATATCATCTATTTATCTATCGGTTCTTTTTACAAAATGGGTGTTTTCATTACACAACAATATAGATAATGTTCTTGTAAAGTATTGTGCAACAAATGTAGAAATCCTGTCTCAGAAAGCATGTCTCTAGAACAGATGCTGCTCAACTGTAAGCTGGCATGTTATAGTTAATGTGTAGCACCAGTAATATATTTATACACAAGCCTTTTGCCTTTATGTGAGGAAAAGAAGAAAAGACATTACATGGATTAAAAACAGATACAAGTCAGGATTTGAACCCTGGTCTTTCAACTCTAACACGCCCTGCAAAAAATAAAAATGATATACAAGATCATGACATGGGTCTAATTTAACACACGGTGAGGCAGATGTTGCAGAGTTTATTTTGTTTCAACGATGGCAGCCCCTTCTCTTTAACATGTAGGTCATTACGAATAGTAATTTAAAACATATGCCAAATGCACACCCTTTAATTTTTGCCTTGTGCGTATTTGCATTAGGCTGTGGGTAAATCAGCTCGTGGCAACAGACGAGGTAATAATGTTGCTCGATTTGACTTGACAGTGCAGATGTTCCCTAAGCAATGTGTTTCCACCCACAACTCAGTCAAGGATGACTATTCCACAGTAGGGCTGTTTTATTTTTCTCAAACACCTACACAAAATGAAAACAACTGCGATATTTTACATAAAACTAAATCAAAACTTCAGTAAAGTGTGGTAAACAAACTCTTTAGAAAAAATAAAACTTTAACATGTGCCCTTTTCCTTCAAGCACTAAACAAATCCACCAACTTCTTCGAAAACCAAGGCCCTGCATGGTTGTTCATAAACTGTTGCTTGACCAGCTCTTTAGCAGCTTGATAGAGGCCTGCATCATCCTGAAAGTAGAAACTGAAACTGTTAACACCATCATGAACCACATCGGCCCCACCACAGACCCTGCACTGAGTCACACCTTGGCTCTGTGGTACGTGGGAAGGTCCAGCAGGTAAGTGTGGCCGCCCAGTTCTGCAACTTGTCGAAAGTACGAGAAGAGCGCTCTCTTACAAAGTCGGCTGGAGAAGGAAGGTCCACTCACAAAAGGAGATCTGGAAAAAACAGACAAGTCACAGTATGTGGGTGTTAGGTCTAGTCGGTTTAGATTTGATGAGTTCTTTTGGCTCACTGAAGTTTATAGTTTTCAGTTTTGTTGCATAGAAACCTACGTTTATATTATATCCCTCGTTTAACACAATAACACATTAAAAGACCCTTAGATCAAACTTATTTGCTCAGCAAAAACTCTCCTTTACAGTTCAACACATCAACAAATTCAAGCGTTAAAGCAGGATTTTCAGGCTGTTTATAATAAAAAAACTTGCTCTGTTTTTTGTTTTTCCCTTTCCTTTAATGCTCAGTAAATAAAAGTCAGATTTGGGTTTGAATGGATTCCAGCAGCTAACATATTGTATTGCAGTAGTTTAGTTGTAGTTTTTTTAGTGAGCTGTATTTGGCTGAAGGCTACCATCTTCCATGTGAACAAGAGAAATAAGAGGTTTACATTCACCTCCATATTGGATTTGTTTCAATGCAGATTTTATGGGTTTGATGTAGGGCTGCACAATTAATCGCATTCGAAATGAAATCACAATATTAAAACGATTTTCAAATTGCTAAGACCGCAATAATTTTATCTTAATATAAAGTTTATCTTTGTGGCCCAGGAGCCAAATCCAGTCTTGTGAATATAATGGTTAAATAAAAATATGTTATAATATAATTTCATGCATCATCCATCTTCTTAACGTTTGAGCCTGGCCACAACTCACATGAGTTTGTTAAGTGTTATAAACTTTTCCAAAATTGTTCACTCCTAGTTTGATGTGTCCGTATTTACCTCCCTCTGAAGATATGCATGTTTTGTTCTGTCCATGAATATCCTTTCATTCCTAATATACAGTATATCCAACACATTTGAAGCTTTTTATAGTACACCCTGACGCAGTGACAACTATGGAGCTAATAGTTCAGACCACAGGACACAATATGAGACACACAGCATCTGAAAGTAGAGCCAAGCAGCATCGCCGATCTATTTTTAGGCTGTAATCTCTGCTCAAGGACAAGACAGCCTCCAGCGAGAGCAGCATCTGTGTGGCACTCGAGCTACTGGACATCAGCAGTCTCCAAAGCTGAGAGATGGCAGGAGCCCGAGGCCTGGCTAAGACTGTCAAACAAGCAAACTGCATCAGCCTCTGCCAGCAGACTCTCAGTCTCGCTCTGTCCCTGGCACTGGCTGCACTCGAGTAAAACGAGGGGAACTAGAAAGGGCCTGGACATTAGACAGTAATAGGGAGCAGTTTGTGCAGAATACCATCCATCTGTGCCCTACCTTTCAATGATGAGCCCGTTGCTGCTGTCCAAGACTTCGATGTCCTTGTCTCCGAAGCTCCAGTTTATGCTGAGGTCATTATATTTAGAAGACGGCGCAGGGCCCACTTGGTTGCCGCAAACAAAGAAGATGTTGTGTTTCCTGAAAGATGGAGGTAGCAGCTCCTCCCATCCCTCGCCCAGGCGCTTGTTGGTAATATCCGACGCTTCCTCATTCGACAGTTTCTGGACGCCTGAACATGGACAAAACTAGATTTGCTGAATTTCTACACATCAGACATATTTTCTCACATTTTCCATTAGTCCTGTGAATAAAGAAAAAAATATCCTTCAACTGTAGGATGCAGTTGAAGGATATTTTGTCATTATCCTGCCACACACAGCTGTAACACCTCATGGATATCCAAAAAGCCGTCTCGTTACTACCTTTGCAGTACATTCAGGTCAAAGTGTGGTGCAAAAAAAAAAAAAAAAAAAAAAAGGGGCTAATGACTCCCTATTCTTACCTAGAACCATGCTGGTGATGTAGACTGGTTGAATAAAGTGGCTAAGCAGAGCCCCTTGGACCCCAGTCACCGTCCAGCGGCAGAGTTTGTCACTACCGGACACGCAGCAGACTCTGGAGGCCCAAACGCCGGGGTCGAGGTAGGCCCCAGGGATTAGCACCCCTCTAGCGTGATACTGCAGCTTCATGGAGGTCCAAATGTCAGTTTCCCTTAAACACAGAATAATCACTTTAATTTAGCTCAAATGTCAGGGACATTAACCTTTGACTAAAGAAACTGGTAAAATCTATAACCAAGTCAAATTCTGTACGTGAAGAAATTTTTAGCGGATCCCTCTGGAAACTGGTTGGCGTAAAGATGGAGGCTGATGTTGGGTTTAAGCTGGAGCTGGTGTTGGTCTAGACTGCACTCAAATATACAGTTCTCCTTCATCTTTGGATCGGGGTCAAAGAAGAGAAGTAGTTGTTTGTACAGAAACCTACAGGCACAAAAATACAATGACAAATATGACATATGACGGTATTGTGGTTACAAACCTAAATTAATTTCATTTAGAGGGGACTGCGTCAGTGAGAGTCTACTGATGTTTAACAAACCATTAAAATGATTGAGAATATATGTTTTTTTATCTAAAAGGTACGCAGTGCTAAATGAAGTAAATGCAGTAATTTAAGGCAGGGCTTTAACTGTCACTTGTTGTATTACTGCTCCGATACTCAGGTGGTTAAGTGGGTCGTCCAATAACTGAAAAGTTTGCAGTTTAATCCCCACTCCTCCCATTTAAACTGTCCAATTGTCCTTGAGCAAGACAACTCTACTCCTGCCTCTGGTGCTTGTGAATGGATGCTTTATGTAAAAAGCACTTCAAGTACCAAGGTTAAGTACTACAGAAATATGGAGCGCGCCAATTATTTAGCAGAAGCAGATGGTATATGTTTTATACCATGATATTCGGAAAATCATGGTGTACGTTGATTTATGTTTGTTTCCCTCTAGGCTTCTACATAGCATCTCAAAATTAGAGAAGGAACTTAACTTTAATTCTTAAATTCAAGACTTATTTACAACCTTAGCAGAGCTCGTCTGGCGATGACAAGAGCGTGGCAGTCGTGGACCACTGTTCCGTTGTAACAAAGCCACCTCTGGCAGCTGGAAGAGCCGGCTCCTAACGCCACAACCTTGTAATGATCACAAGGATTACCGGCAGTATCCAAGACTTCTACAGAGGGAAACAAACAAGTTAGAAATGTACATCTGTAGAAGACTGTGAAAGCAGATAAAAAGGTCTAATTATACATATTTAAAAAGGGTCTAATCTTGCCTCTTATCAAGACGAAGGCTGCCATGTTGCTCTTACAGCCTTTAAAATCAGGACACATTTTTAAGAGGCGATCAAACTTCTCGCCACTTATTGCCGCCATGTGATTCTTGTGCCAATCAGTCCTCCAAGCTGTTCAGAAGAAACAGCAATTTATCGTCATTAAAGAAATCATAAATCTACTGAGCTATGAACTTTAGAATTTAACTGTGCACACAGAAAAAGAGCCAGACTGTGAAAAGAAAGTAGAAATCAGTAGCAAGCTCTTTAAAAGTGTGTGTGTGTGTGTGTGTGTGTGTGTGTGTGGGGTCTAATACAATTTTAAGGTGAGCTAAGCCAAAAGAACCATGTTAACACTTTTTTGGGGCGTGTAGTCAGATACAAGTATGTAGGACATTATAGCTGAGGGGTCTGGGCAGGGCTCCAGACTAACTTTTTTTAATCATCGTCCCAGTACCGTCCAGAAAAAAACAGTTCCAAAAGTAAATGTCAACTGTCCCCATATTTATTTAAAACATAGCCTAATGTTTGTCCATTTGTAAGTTTATACATAAACAAATTCCACATGCGTTCACATACAATTGAATTTTAATATGAGGCTAGGTACTTTGAATAACTGTACATTAAAGCTCACCTAAAATACCCAATAAATCTGCCTCTGATGGATTTAAACCAAGTTAATTAAAAGAAATACCAAGCATTCCTTTATGACCATGTTCAACCTCTCTTCATTAATATTAATACTTTATACTTTTATTTCTAGTTTGTAAACCTGTATTTTACCTCTTGTACAGCATTTTGGTTTAGAATGTGCTTTTTAAAATAAAACTTGACTTTAACCATAAATAAATGTGTATAGTCTAAATATGCATGTACAAAAAAGACGTTCTATGCAAAACAGTTGGTGTGAAATATATATAGTACTAACATATCTTGGCATTGACAAAATGCTTTGTTGATGATGCAAATAAATTTAACCGAGTTTCTGAGGACCACATGAATGCACCATTTGATCAAAACTTTTTTTCTATATAGCAGTGTTTGGAAATCCTTTACTGTAAATGAAATAGATAAAAGTAGAGCAAACTGTAAATAAAGCACAGAGGCACAAATTTAAATTACTGACACTTGAAAAAGTGCTACTGGGAAAATGCTATTTGTGAATAAAGCACTTTTGGACAATGTGATTCAGAAGAAAGACTGAACTTTTAAAGTGGTCTTGGGCACAGCCTAAAGCACTATCGTACATTTTTACTGTTTGAAAAACAAAACATATAGCTTTAAGAGTCTTGAACTTCTGCACCTTCAGTCTTTGCCCTGACTTTGTCTGGTTTCTTGAACTCCTTGTTCTGTTTGAGAACAACTTCTTCCACAGACAGAACGCTTTCAGATGGAAACTTCTCGAGCAGAGAGAGGGCATCATGGCTGTCATCTGAGTCTTCATCCTGATAATAGACGTGTTTATTAAAATTATACCAGCATAAATGTGTGACAAATGTGTATATCCTGCTTGGGGCACAGATTAAAAATGTTAATAGATGAAGAGACGATTGATTTGAAGGTAAACACTAACATGATGATGGAAAATTAATGAGACAAGCGACAGTGCAGTGTGAGCCAGGTAACATTTGAAAGTTATTTTTATCATTAACAGTTGAAGTGACAATGGAGTTACACAGTGACAACAGATGGTTCTGAAGCCCTCCAGTCAACTGAATAATCATATCCAGCACTGCAGCGGTGCCAATCAGACAATTGTCTGTTAATTATCAGAGGCTGAGACGGCAGCTTGATGTCAGCTCCTCGAGTTTTACACCCGTCATTTATTCAATCATTTTTGAAGGTTGTATGAACAACACCTTTCATGTCAAGGTAGTCTGCTTTGTACGCCTTGAATTTAACTCAGTGATCATCAGTTTGATGTTCTGTGATCAACATCAGCACAGGCATGTTAGTTAGCTTTTATGATTGTAGAACAAGATTAAAGCAGACAAACGGACCACTGCTGGAAGTGCATTTATGTTTCTTTATATTTCAAGCTTTGGACATCTATGCAAATGTCATATACATGAATTTGGTTTCTCTGTTTTTGTTAGGTAGATTATCATCAGACATTATTTGACCTATTTCTTCAGGGTTTGTTCACAGACAACAACAACAAACAAAAGAGTGGAACTGAGGCTCAATCTGAATACCTTAAATTGCTTAATAAATGTCCTAACTCCTTACCACTGTCCAAATTGTCACGTCAGTAAAAAAGGGAAGTAAGAAAGGAGCTTCAGTGCTTTCTTTCTTACCTCCCTTAGCAAAACAAAGAGCTTACTGGACAGAATCTTTTCTCCATGTGACGAGTTAGAAGTGACTCTGAACCAAACATTATTCAATAAATATCTGCATAAACCACATTGGTTCACATTTGTGAGAAAATAAACTTAAAGCTGTGTGGCTAATTTGAATAAATCCACAAAAGCAGTTGCTAAAAGAACAAACCTCCGTGTTTCTTTATAGCCTTTAATAAATAACAAAAATCTGGCTTTTGTGGATTATTGGGCCAGACCAGACTAGGAACAGACTAGGACCAGACCAGACCAGGACTATGGGTGGATTGCAGTGCTGTTGGAGATGTTGCTTTTTGTAAAGCTTATATATAAATATGTATTGAAAACAGACATGTATATTTTACTCAGGTTATTTCTCTAAATTGTCCTGTTGTGAGCTCAGTGCTCGGTGGAGGATGAGGTGCGTTTGATGTAATACATTTTTGGGAATGTGTACTTTGTATCAAGCCGCTGTGCATCAACATATACTTCCCCCTGTGTTTTCTGCTGAGTTTAAAGGAGTCGGAGTCAAAAACAGTCGCTTCTTTCTCAACTCAATAAGGAACCTTCTAACTTCTTACAATTGACCTCATGTTATTGTACTCAAAAGTTAAGGAACAGGAATCAGGAGCTATCTTGTTGAAGTATTCCGACTAAGACTGATTTTTACAAACAAAACCTAGAAAGACACATTCACGTCGATGTTTCCAGTTGTGGGAAATTGTGAGTTACCTCAGTTCCTCCTAAATTCTGTTTTAAGTGTTCAAGCAGTGGAGGCCTCTGAGTAGGTCTGGGTTTCTTCAATGGGGTGACAAAACCCTCTTTGGCCAAATGATCCCTGGAAGTAAGAGAGTCTCCACAATTGAGAATGTTTGCCCTGAAAGAAAATCAGACAAAAAACACACAATACAATAAAGTAAAAATAACCCCAGACAAAACAGTCAGTAGTTTAGTTTTGGAGAGGACAATTAAAAGTTGGAGTTAGCTCACAGAGGCTGAGTAGGAGCCTGTCATATTGGGCCAAATGAGCTCCCCTTGTGCACTCATTAGAGACCTTCCCACTGATAAACCTCAGAGCGACAAGAACACACAAGTCTTCATTTGTTTGACCTAGATGTAAGTGTTTATTTGAAGTATAGGTATAGTATAGTAAGTAAGACTATAATTGTGGGACTACGCTCTACAGTATATAACCACCTTGTTAGTGGCATTTTGAGTGGAGTAAGGGTGGTTAATAAGTGACAAACTATTGTCATCTTTAAATGCTTGTAAAATGAGTTTCACATCTCATGTTTGTCATTTTATAATCTAAAAATAATCGTGAGGGATTAAAAGGACACCACAAATAAAAGGAAATAATAACAGCTGTCACAAATTCACTGTGTTGTACTAAATCATTAAGACAATAACCAGCTCATAGACAACTCCATGTCATCATTCACAGTTTTTTTTTTTTTTTTTTTTTTTTTACAGATTTTTACCTCTTTTTTTTTAGGTTAGGCACTTCATTACTTTGCAATTGCTAGTATCTCAACTACAACAGAGTCAACTGAGTCCATTCACCAAACTTATGTTAGACCTTAGGAGACCTTCCAGTAGTTTTGAGGCTTGTCTCTGTGCTGCTTGGCGTATTGCTTTGTGGCATTTGCATAGTAATGGCTTTCTCGACCATGCAGCTAATTTTTCTTCAAGTGCCTCCTTATTGTGCATCTTGAAAAAGGAACTCCACTTTGTAGTTTGTATTTTAGCTCAAGTTATTTGTGGGTTTTTCTTTGCATCCCAAACTATTTTCCTGGCAGTTGTGGCTAACGTTTTGGCATCAAGCCAAAGCCACCAGTGTATGTAAACTTTTTATCAGGGTCACATGGGTAGTTTGTGTTGCTCGAACAATGTAAGGAAATACTACTTTGATTTAAAAACAGAAAAACAAGTAAATTAAGAAGGGAAGGTTTTGACATCATGGACTGGATTAGGTGTTTTTTTATTTCAATGATTCTAGCAAGAGTAATGCTTAAACATACTATTAAACATATTAGTGTTTAAAACATACAGTATGTCCTGTGTTTAAAGCCAATAAAGCAGGTTGCTTTAGTAAATATAGCTCCTCTAACATGACTGAAGTTGAGAGCTGCCCATAAGATGTTGGACTTTTGCAACAGGAAATGTATAAAGATTGAGTTCAGGTTTACTCTTGGTAGTGTTTCCAAACCTGATTCCTGTGGCACCACCAGGATCTGAGGTCTTCTCCAGGTGCAGCCCATTGCGACGATGTGGTGGAGCTAAATGATTATAATCTGGGACATGTCTGTAACTGGGATCACCTCTCCTCACACTGTGTATGAACTGTCTTCCTTCAGCCATGTTTCCCAAATGTTCTGAAATTGTGAGACATAACGCTTATGATTTTTTTTTTTTTATTTAAACAAGGTTAGACACAATTAGTTGCAATGATGTACAAAGAAATACTTAACTTTCAGAGGTAGGTTAAATTTAATGTTCTTGCCATACTCTTTCACGAAGATTATTGTTAGTGTTAACATTTTTTTGCTTTTAACCAAATAAAAAATATTTTACTGATATAACCCTATAATATTTAGCTAAATCTAAGGCTATTTTCTTAGTTTAACAACTTCATATCTCGCTTTGAGAAAGTATATTCATGGATAGTTTAGATGGGTTAATGTGCAACAAATTTAACCTAAAACACACACAAAACAGCACGATGTGACGCTAATTAACTGGCTAACGTAAGTCTAACTTTAATGAAAACAAACGTTCATGTTAGCTTCTTTTGGCGCTAGTTAGCTTTTAGTCACATTTTCATTACTATAGAACACTTATAAAATAAAGTGCAGTTTTATATATAAAACTTGTATTGTATTATCCAAATTTAGGGGGCTAAAAATGCTACTTTGGGTTCGTTTTAAGGCTCACCTTGCTTTGGTTCAGATGAGGGCGCAGTTTTCTTGTTTAAATAAAGAGTGACGAAAGTGCGGCTGTAACGTTAAGCTAGTGTTTCCTTTCCTCAAAAATATATTAACGTAGTGATTGCAACTACATGTTATTTTACTGTTGCTAACAGTTAACGTTCAGTTTGAAGTCAAGAATTAATTTTGTAAGTTATTTAGTTATTTTTTTTATTTATATATATAAAATATATGAAAATAGCTTACTTTGATTGTTTTCATAGTGATTTGTCCATAGTCTGATCCTGAGCTCATTTGATGCATTGAAAGTGTTCTTTAATGGCTTGTCTCTTACATAATGTCACTGTGAAGCTCCTTGCTGAGATTGTTTGTTATTTTTTTTTCCATTTTGTGCAAACATATAGTCTATAGCCAAACCATTTAGAGTCCAACACATACGGGGTTATTTATCAATGCCATTATTATGTCTGGGCTAATAATACATCCTTGGTCTGGATGAACTACTTGTATCTTCTCATGCACACATGGGGCCAAAGGAGACCTTTTGCAATTTGGCCCCGGTGTTACTGAAACTGACTCAAACTGTGGGGTCAGTTTTAACAAAGGAACTCTTTGAATTTGACACTAACTAACAAAAAATGTGAATATGTCATAGAGCTCCAGGTGGGTTCTTTTTGTCGCCAACAAATGTGTCATTAATAACCTACGAGTTACAGATGCTCAAACATGAAGCGTTACTTTCATCCACAGTCTATTTAAGCTAAAAACATTTAAAAGCACATACAAACTAACAATAACAAGACAACAGATGTTTAGGTTGTAAAAATAGGCAGACATTTCAGCTCTGTGTTTGTTTAAGTTCTAATGTCTGACTGCTGTGGACAGGGTGGACTCTTTAAAGCTGTTAGTATGACAGTGATAGTGAGAAATGTTCATGTTCCGCAGTTGTCTTTGTGAGTTTTCTGTTCTCGTTTAGTTAATCTCAGGGCCAACACACAACGCGACACTCATTACACTTCAGTGTTAACTATCCCAGTCTTGACATTAACCTTACATTCTTACTTTTTAAAACATCACTAAGACAATTTTGCTTTTGTTCCTGCTCTTTCCTTTTGCTTTTACAGCGCATCATGTAGTTTGATGACATGATAGAAATATTCAGAACTGTGTGCATATAAATTGAATGTTTGGGATACTAGAGAAATGAAAGGCGGCAATCTGACATGTTTTATGTATAGCTGTAGTAAATAAGCAAATAGATAGCAAAGGGTCTGCTGATTTCTATGAATTTTAAATGTGCCGCGCTGTGCACAAATACAGCAAACATAATGTATAAACACTAGAAGCAGCCCCTGATATAAGTCTGTGGTGCTTGAATTAAACCTCACTGGCTGCATGTGTGTTATTTGCAGAAAGGAAGCGTCCCATGATCATTGAGAAATTCAAGGCAGGACTTTACATTTTCTCTTTGCTTCACCTCAAGAGGAAGTCTTGTGTCTTTGCTGAGCCGGATGAGACTCTGTGATGTGAGTGTGCATCCAGAGACGCCACTGAGGCTCAATGGAGTCTCCCCCAAGTGTCATCTTTATTTAAAACCCCACTGTATCTCCTCAGTTGTTTATTTTTACTCCCTTTTCTCTTTTCCTGTCTATATCTTCATCTCCTACAGGTTTCTCATTCACACCCACATGCACTTGGCTCAGTTATTGAAGGCTCCGTTTGATTAAGTCTCTCCTGTCCAGGGACTGTGTTTCTCTAATGCACTGTCACAGCTTTTGTGCTTTGTTTTTCTTTTGTTTTTTTTTTCTTGGAAAATGGTCAACAAAAACTGTGAAATATGGCGCTGGATGAAGATTCTGGTTAACATATGTGAGACTGACTGAGAGTGTGATATTTGTGTGAAGAAAAGACTAGATGGGCATTTAATGAGAAATTAAAGGATATTCTGTGGGTTTTGGGGTTTCCAGCAAAGCAAGTTTAGTTTAATATAACATAAAAGATATAAGGTTGCATTCAGGGCTTATGAAAGTATTGTTTATTTGCTTTTTTTCCTCAGAGATTTGAAGGGGAAGGCTAAGGACCGACTGAGCTGAGCTGTGAGAGTCATGTAATTCCAGGTGAGCTACTATGACCCTCCTAAATGTGTTCCTTTAAACACAAAAAACATGTGCCACTGAGTCATTAATAGGAACGGGACAATAACTGGTTTCAAGGTAAACTGTGGTTTCAACATGACGCAATAAACATGAGATGAAAACCAATAATTACTTATGTTTCGATTTCCCGTATTTCTTCAATTGTTTGCCATTAAAACAGTAAATCAACAGTAAATCAAATTGCCTGATGAGTTTTGAAGTCACTTAACATAAAGTTTGGAAGAAGATTGAGTGGAACTATTGAAAAGAAGGTAATTTAATTAACCCTATTTTTTGCCCATCTTTTGATGTGTCAGTGCTGCGGTTGTACTGTGGACTTAAAGTCTCACTCGTTAACATTCGTTTCCACTGTGATGGTGCAGGTTGTTTCTGGTGTGTTTTCCCCAAAAAGCAAACTACCTCTTTGGTAGTTTGCTTGGACAGGAGATGGCCAGGTGTTGGTTTAATAGCCTTCATTTAGGGTCAAATCTAAAGAGTTATAGCTTAAAAAGCACATTGTGGTTTTATGGCGTGCGTGTTGTCTCTCTCAAATACGTTTTTATATATGGCATTGTGTCACTAATATATTCAGTTTGAAGCACCGTTCGAGCTTTATTACTGTTTTCTAAACTGTGGCTGCTCTTGACTTTAATCCAACAAAGGTCATAGTCTAGTAACCCATGCGACCCTACTTTTAAATATCCACAAATTTAGTAAGTAGTAATTTTAATAGTGTGCGTTGGCTCGAAGGAGAAAAACAATAAGGAGAACCCTCTCGAACACGCTCCCCCTCTATATCAAGAACTCGGACTCACTTCAAGCATTGACAAATCTACCAAAAACTCACCTTTTCCGCTGTGCACATCACCACGAATGTTTTCTTGATTTGTCCTGTGTCGTCGATGTACTGTCTCTATGTTATGTTATTGTAAAGCGCCTTTGAGTTATTTTGAAAAGTGCTATATTAAACCTATGTATTATTATTATTATTATTTATTTATTAAAAAGAAGAAAATCAAGAAGGACAAGAAAACGAACAATTACATAGTACTACAACTCTCCTGATTAAAAACATGAATCTCCATCAGACAACACAATGAAATTTGCCAAACTAAAATCAGATTTCAAACCGGGTTGCTGCCTCCGTACACAGCTGAACAGGGATAATTGGGACATTCAGTGTTTTTTTTTTTCTTAAATGAATGTGACAGGCGTTTCCTCAGGCTCACCACTAGAGGGTAAAGCTCTCTGCTGACTCTCACTCCCTCAGTCATTACTGCTGCTCACACACAACCTACAAATCACAGCTCACGGCACAGACACTCAGCAGAGGAACAGGCTACGAGCAGCTGTAACAGACCTTTAACACACAACCGTTAAGGTTTCACACCTTCTGGTAAAACTATTTTATGTGACAATTGTCTGTGAAGGTGAGAAAGATGGTCGAGATGGTTAATGTCAAAGATATGTTGATTAATCTTTACACTTTTGCATAAAGGGGATAAAATAGTTGTATTTAATTAAATTCATATCAAACGCTCACAGTCACACACTATATACAGTCGGTCTGTCATCTGTCCGAGTCTTTGTGCAGAAGATGAGTCACACAGGTGTCTTGGCCGAAGCCGTGTGGTCCTTTAATGTTCGGAAGTGCAGTGGCATGTAGAGAGAGAAAGGGATCACGCTCTTTTAGCCGCAGTGTGAAGAGGAAGAGGAAGAGGAGGAGGAGGTTGGTGTTGATTCCCGTTTTGATGTGGTGCCATCCAACAGTGTCGAACAGCATCTCAAAAAGGAGACGGCTTCTGATAATAACCACACACACAGAGGCTGGAGTCCTATAAATAGAGTCTGCAGTTACATAGGAGCACAAACATATCACTGACACACATTTGTTGTATCGTTTTCCTGTCTGTTTAAAGCTTATATGGTGCTATAAGCACATTGTATTATTGAAAGACACTGGCTCTGGTCTGGATTAGGAAGAGTTTTTATCCCAAATGTCCCAAAATGCATCACTCCTGTAGACAACGTAAGCACTGCCTTCCTGTTTCATACTTTGAGACTAATACTCCACTGTTTATTTCCTCATTTCAACATCTCTCCTTAGTCTGCGAGCAGCTACGGTAGCCCTGCAGGTACATGCGGTTGTCTCTGTTTAAACCCAGTGGAAATAGGTCAGAAGATGAAAAAATGTAGAAAGAAAATGTCCCTAGTGTTCACAAATAAAAGTTGCTTCTCCTCTAAGCAGTTGTAGGAACAGGATTAATGGCACTAATGGCTTGTTTAACTGGGTTCTTATGGGACTTTTCCTATTTTTCAAGAGAGGAAACTGTAAAGAGTGTTATTTTGAGGCGGCTGCACAATAAATACATGAGCTTCATTTTATCCACAGTATATTACATTTATCTGAACAAGATAATGTGATTTTCTTATGCAAGTGGAAAAAAAGAATAGTCTAAACCAAGATTTAACAGATCTAAACCAGGACTAAACCAGGTCTAAACTAGGACTAAACCAGAATTAAGCTTTGATCCAGTTCCAGGACTTTATTTGGACGCACCACAGTTTGAGTTAAAGCTTTATTTGGACATTTTTGGATGATTTTGACACAAAAAAAGTGAAAGTCTGTCAAATTTACAATGGCGTTATTGTGATATTCATATTGCAAGTGATCATTTTGCAATAACATAAAATATTAAATAATAAATAAAGTTGAGCTATATTCTAAAGCCCTACTTTGTTTGTCAATATATTTTGCTGATCACCAACCCAGAGATCCAGAAACACATTAACAAAGTGAAGTTAATAAAATAAAATACTAACTAACTACAATGATCTCTAATTATATCATGTCTGGAAAATAACCGAGGGACAATCTCCACATTTTGCCTGAACGGACTGAGGCACTCACTGTCGGTCCATACAGCCTGTGGTTTCAAATGAAAGAAAACCAATGCCCTTGTCTTTCTCGCTGCCCCATGTGCAGCAGTGGCTTCATGCATCTTTAAAACATGAGGGAGGCTTCACTTTCTCACGCATGCTCGAATGCTGAGGCAGAGGGCACACTTGAAGGAGAAAGCGTAGGTACAATTAACCCACGTAGCCGCAGCGCTTATATGAAACTTAATCAGCTTTGTCTTTTTTGAGGTATTCCCCAAATCCGAGCTCCTCCTCTTCCACTGCCACAGCTCGCTCTCTTATGGTGAATCTCATCAGGATAATTATTGGCGCACTGGCTTCGAAGGCACGAGCATCTGCTTCTCCTTCTGTTGACCTCCCTCTCACGCTTCTCTCCTCTTCTCCACGTCTCGGCTCCATATGCTACACCTTTTGACTTGCTCACACCTCCTTTTTCCTTCCACTGTCATCGCCAGAATATCAATTAATTTATTTAAATGTGAAGAATGTATACTGTAAGCAGGGCTGTCCAAACATTTTGCAAAGCTGGGCACATTTAATGAGAAGAAAATGTCCAAGGGTCAACACTCTCTACAAGTACAGGTTTTATTTGGATTTAAACAGGTTTTAGGTGAATTTGAACAGGTTTTAATTGGATTTTAACCAGTTTTACTTGGAATTAAACATGTTTAAGGTGGATTTAAACAGGTTTTAGTTGGATTGGAACAGTTTTTTGTTGGATTTAATCAGGTTTTTGTTGGATTTGAACAGGTTTTTGTTGGATTTAATCAGTTTTGTTTAATCAGTTTTTTGTTGGATTTAATCAGGTTTTTGTTGGATTTGAACAGGTTTTTGTTGGATTTAATCAGTTTTGTTTAATCAGTTTTTTGTAGGATTTAATCAGGTTTTAGTTGTATTCAAACAGGTTTAAGTTGGATACATTTATCTCTGAAGCAGAGGGACACATAAAATCTCATCTTACGCCATGATTGGCCCATGGGCCGTACTTTGCCGTAGGGTTGCACTAAATATGAAACATAGAACAGAATAGCAATAAACCAGATCCAATCGAACGCAAGATAAGATTTACTGTTCAGAGCAGATTTAATTGTAGTGCATTCATCAAACCTTTCCAACAGTGTGTGTACAATCTCCTATAAAGAACACTCTTTGCATTTGCATGTCTTGAAAGAAATAGACATTTAAAACTAGAAAGAACCCGGTGGAAGAGGCCATTACCTCCTGTTCCTTTAAATTCCCAGAGAGCGAACAAACTGAGCACAGCAGGAGGAAGACTGTTTCTAGTGATTGCCGCATCAAATCAAATCAGATATCAATTTAATACCTCAGTCAGGATGTTAAAGTGGTTGACAGGTTGCTATTCCATCACGACTCACAGTGCTGTAGTTGTCAATCCACACAATTACTGCACAATGCTTCCAGCGTGTTTCATCATTCCTATAGATCTGCATAATTGTTAGTACTTTTAATGCGTTACACAAGTGTTAAAGCTAAAACATTGTTCAAAATTCCAAAATAAAGCAATTTAATGAGCCCAACATAAATCATTATCTGTGTATCTAAGTAAATTTATTTATATTTATTTATATAGAGCATCTGTAATCAATATAACCAAGTCTTTCAGTTGTCATTTCCACCAGGGTATAACTTTCTGGACTGGTTTCCTTTAAAAACAATTACACAAAAAAGACACACTGCTAGTCTGCTATATTTCTAGTAGCCCATAATAATTTTGTAAATAATAATAAGTTTCTTATGAACAAACAATAATCAGAGGTTACTCCGTCTATGCTCACAGCTTGATTAAACCCTGGCAGCTGGATTTCACACCTTGTCCAGGGTTACATCCGCAGAGAGAATCAGATTAATGTGTTTACTCAGGCTAATGCTGCTTTTGTGTGTCCTTTAGTATTTGACAGCTTTATCCTTTGTTTAAAAAAAAAAAAGAAAAGAAGCAAACGTTAAACGCTACGAGTTAAAAACACATGAACACATTTCTTACTTTTTAACTGCAGCGTCCGTCATCACATGAAATTCTCTCAGCAAATGTCTCTGTTCTTGCGGAGTATGTACCAAGCTTAAGCTTTTTGCAGAAGTTTTAAACTCCAGTTATATTGGGACTTTAATTTTCTCTACCACAGGTAACGGTTCTGAATCATGTCATGGGGCAGAAAGACAGTTGGAAGGGGGTTAAAATTATTTAAATCCACTCTGATATTAAGGACCTGGAATCTGACCGAAAATAACCTACTAGATAAATGTCAATGAAAAAGTGGAAAAACAAGTGTTATCTTATCCCAGAATTGACTCTTTGCTTCCTACGTGTAACCTGATCATGCAGATGTATTTCAGACATGAGAGAGATAAGATAGAAGTAGCTGCTTCTGTTGTGCACTATTCGTCCTATGCATTAACGGAACATCCGGCTGCCAGTGGCCATCGTATCGTTTTACAGGCAGCTTCTCTAAGTGATGTAACGCCACAGGAAACACACTCACCGGCCACTTTATTAGGTACACCACTTCAATTGCTTGGTAACATAAATTTCCAATCAGCCAATCGCATGCATTTAGGCGTCTAAATGTAGTGTAGTCGACTTGCTGAAGTTTAAACCGAGCATCGGAATGGGGGAAGAAAGGGGATTTATGTGAATTGTTGAACGTGGAATGATTGTTGGTGCCAGACGGGCTGGTCTGAGTATTTCAAAAACTGCTGATCTACTGGGATTTTTACTCACAACCATCTCTAGGGTTTACAGAGAATGGTACAAAGTCGGCAGTTGTGTGGACAAAAAATACCTTGTTGATGTCAGAAGAGAATGGGCCGACTGGTTAGAGATGATAGAAAGGCAACAGTAACTCAAATAACCACTCGTGTGCAGAACACCATCTCTGAATGCACGACAAGTGGAACCCTGCAGCAGACAGGCTTCAGCAGAAGAAACCCGCACTAGAAAGCAGCTCCTGTCAGCTAAGAACAGGAAACAAAGGTTACAATTCACACAGGCTCACCAAAATTGGACAAAAGAAGATTGGAAAAACACTTGGTCTGATAAGTCTCAATTTCTGCTGCAACCTTCAGATGTTGGAGTCAGAATTTGGCGTAAAGAACATGAAAGCATGGATCCATCCTGCCTTGTCTCAACAGTTCAGGCTGGTGTTGATGATGTGATGGTGTGGGGCTCCTTAGTGCCAACTGAGCACACAGTATACCTGAGTAGTGTTGCTGACCATGTCAATCCCTTCATGACTGCAGTGTACCCATTTTCCTATGGCCATGTCACAAAGCTCAAATGGTTTCTTGGACATGACAATGAGTTCACTTTACTGAAATGGCCTCCACAGTCTCCAGATCTCAAACCAATAGAGCATCTTTGGAATGTGCTGGAACAGGAGAGTCGCATCATGGAAGAATCTGCAGCAACCGTGTGATGCTATCATGTCAATATGGATCAGAATCTCTGAGGAATGTTTCCAACACCTCGTTGAATCTAGCCACAAAAAATGAGGCAGTTCTGAGGCAAAAGGGGGTCCAACATGGTACTAGCAAGCTGTACCTAATAAAGTGGCTGGTGAGTGTAGATTTAATATATTAAATGAACCGAATCAAAGCTTAGTCAGTTCAAAATGCACACTTCTTTTTCAGCAAATGCTTTAAAATGTAGCTCTGTTTATGTTATTTTAAATGTAATACATATCTTCCACTGAGGAGTGTATATTCCTCTCACATCATCACAGCACTTCCCACAAAGCATATGGTCAACAGATTCTGCCCTTGTCTTATCACATTTAAGATGATAGATGTATCTGTGGCGGTAGGACCAACACATTACTGACCAGACGCAATGCCAGGAATCCAGAAATCCCATTATGCCCCGCCCCCCTCCTCCAGAGTGAATTCAGTCAATGAAACCACATGAGGTACTTCTGTTGTTTGTGATAAAAACAGCCTTCTCCGTCGCCTCAAACCTGTTAATGACACGTCTGATGAGCAGCAGCCATTTCTCCAAATACACCTTTGTGTTTTCTAGTATGTGCTGGTGCCTTCTTATGTTAGAAAAATACACGTTGACATCTAAAGGCTTGTTTCCACTGGAATGGTGTGGGTGGAAAGTGTCCCCAAAAAGTTTACGTACCACTGTGGGGACGCCTCGGCCTGGGGTCCCAAGTGGCTCCGGCTTTTGGGAAGGCCGTAGTTAAATACTGCAGTCAGCTGATAGGATGATATATAATACTCACTTGAGAGAAAACAAGAAGTGAAAGTAAAAACATTACATTCTTCTTTGTTTTTTACATATTCAAACAGAAAACATGAGAAATAATGCACTTTATTCCCAACGACAAAGCTTGCAGTTATTAGCATTAGCTGTTTCTGGAGTCAATGTGGGACAGACACTCGTACTGTATCCACATTGGAAACAAGTCTGATATTTCTGATAGCCAAAGCTCTCTGACATTTGACAAAGCATCTGTGCACACTATTCCCTTTTTGACAAAGATCCCAAAGAAAATGTTGCAAAGCCTGCTGTGTTTTAAACTCCTGGGTTATGTTTTGTAGATTGACAGAAATGACAAATCTAAAAACAACTTTAAAAACAACTTTTTTTGGTTTATTACAAACACAACAACAACAAAGTCAGCACAACTCCAAATTCAAATTAACTGGACTTCACTTTATAGTCACTGCATTTTTCTGGCCCAGCACAAACCACATTAAAACACATTCCTAAAGCTGATCAGAGGCTCTGTTAACAGTGCTCACAGTCAGATAAGTGAAAGTCAACATGCATCAAGCTGGCAGGTTGGCAAATACAACACTGTAGATCTGCTGACGATTTAAAAATCACGTTTTGGACAAAGAGATGTTTGCAAGAGCAGATTGTTCCCAGAGAGTGTACTTTCCCTGTTTATCCCACCTGGCCTCATCTCGTCATGCGTCTCTTAAGGCCACTTAGCCTGCCGTATATGTCCATGTTAACGTCCTGACTCATCATCATCTTCACCTTCGCCGCCTGCTGTATGTCCTTGTTACATCTGCATCTGTTGGCAGATTTCTGTAGCACATGAGAGGCTATAAATAGCAATGAGAATCTGCTTGTGTTGTGCTTTCGAACAACTGCATTAGGCCAAACAGTCGACATACAGTCGGTAATATCTGTTATTTTAAAGACTTACCAAATGTATAGGAAGTCCTTTAAATGTAGACAGTATTTTCTTTCAAAGTGTAAATATTGTTTTGAAAAAGAATATGCTTCTTTGTAGTTAATTAGATAAAAATAACTCATGTAATGGAAGTGTGTTATTGATAGTAAGATGTGTTTTTTGGTTCTTTTCTCCGTGTATTCACTCTAAAATGACTTTTTCTGCGCTCACTTTGTGGTTCTCTTTACATTTTCACTCTGCTTGTGTCAACAGAATTTTTGATCCATTAAGAGCAACAATGTGCAAAATCAGCTTAACACAAACTGCTTTTATCTTAACAAAACGCAACAGTCATGCCGTTCCAGATCCTCGTTCACACACAGCCACCCAAAACGATGTAGTACATATTCCAGACCAGTAGTGGGGGGTGTTTTTTCGCAACATCTGCTACCCTCTCTTCTGTGGAGACTAGAGCTGCAATTAACAATTATTTTTTCGATTAGTCGACAAATTTAACGATTATATTATTTATATATATATATATATATATATATATATATATATATATATATATATATATATATATATATATATATATATATATTAATCTAGTGTTTTTTTTTATAAACTGTATAAAAAAATAACACTAGATTAATAAACTGTAATGTATTTTAAAAAGGGGAGTAAATATGCATATTTTTAAATGAACTGAATGTGATTATTACAGTGTTTAATATAATGACTTTGATTACAATCTTAATTGTATTTCAGAGTTTGTAGTGAATTTGTCATTTTATTATAAAAAACAGAACACATTTTAAACTCTTTTTAACTTGGGAGATTTGTTATTAACCACGTACTTATGATTATGTTTTATTTAATTGGCTTGTGGCAAAAGTACAAAAATGCCCTTGTAGCCTAATTATATGTTCATGTACAGTATGTATGTATGTACAGTATGTATGTATAGATTAAAGCGTACTGTTAATGCAAATCTAGTGATTAATTTTAGGTCTACCTGTGCATAAACTACTAACCAATACAGTAATATACATTTACAGTTCAACATTATACCGTTAGCAATTAGCATTACCATTATTATCTAGCATATATGAATTCATTCTCAAGTACGACATAACAATTACTAACTAATTGTAATAATAAATAGTTGCACAGATAGCTCGTCATTTTGAGGTTGGAGAGCGGCAGGATGTTTTCTTCTGAGGTGCTTGTGTATCGCAGTTGCTGACGGGGCACGCCATTTTAGTTTTGCAGGACCATGGCGACTATTTTATTTGGTCTCTGTTTAAGGTATTCCCATACTTTTTATAATTGTGGTCTGGATTTTTTTGATAGAATGTAACTTTCTCCATTCCCAAGAGCACTATCCGCCATTACGCAAGATTAATATAAACAGTGTGAAGTGTATTTTTGTAGTCAATGTAAGTCAATGGGAGTTAGCATTAGCGTTCACCATAGACTTTTTATATTTCTTATATTAGGCTACAAAATCTTCAGCTGTGGTGTGTCCCAGATGTCTAACTCATTTACACGTGGTGGTTTTTTGTGACTTTAAGAGGTTTCGGCAAAACACCAGTTTCAAAGTAAAAAAAAAAACCCTCCTTGTTTGAATTCAAAAGTTTGTATTTTTGTGAGTGTCATCGTGTAATAAATGTCTTGAACAGTACAATTCAAAGCGTGAATAATTAATCGTAGCTAATATTGGTGGTCGTAGGTTTCCGAGTGTTGCATTATTAAAGACGATCAAGCTCAGACAAAGGCATAGAAATTAAATGAGAAGGGACAGGTCCCTCCCACTTTTTAAAATTGTGACAATTCTTTTACCAATTATTAATTTTTATTTTTCTCTTGATACAAAAACTTGATAAAAGTTAAAAAAATATGTAAATAGTACTTTTGTAAGTTTCCAGAGGAAGTTCAAACTAGATTGTCTCCCTCGCTTTTCAAATGCCTTGAGCTCACATACAACCAAATATTGAAAATTAGGACAATTATAGAGAATCTTGCTACAACATCTGAGAAATGTGTATCCTAATCAACATCCACGTTTCTCTCTTTGTTTTTTGTGTTTTTCGAGTACTTGAATGTCACTCAGGTTGGCGCTCACTGTCCACTGTCTGTTGTTGAATGAGTTTGTGAAAGATTCGAGTTGCCCTGTGTGGCACGTTATAATTATTTACGTTTCCAGAGATTACAGTGTGATGATAGTTTTAACTCAATTTCAGTTTCTTAAAGCCTTGTCCTGGGTTCTGTATGTCCTGCTCTTGGACATATTAGTCAGTGTGGTCTCGGCTATGAGGCTATAGTTAATTACTCCAATAAAGCTCATTAAAATCCTTCCATTATTTAAAGTGTATTTGCAAACATAAATTTCAGAAGCAGCCCCGGGTGAATGAATTATTCCCGAGCTGCTGAGTACATTATATTTCCTGCAGCCATACCCTATAGATTATGCATGTCAAGATAATTCGAGTGCTCTCCATAACTTGCCTCTTTTTCTTAAAACAAAGAAGTAATAATCAAAGGGTGAAGACAAAAGTAGCCAGAAATATTAAGTTAACTTAAAAAATGTCACATCTAATTATATATATATATGAGCGAGATATGGGGTAATATTTCATACACATACAGGGCAGATTTGCATTACTCTGTGGGTGAAGAATAGGGGGATGGTAGCACTTCTTCCTCACCACAGCGGGGAAACACAGTGTGCATTCATATTGGCACAGAGCGTATACAGTAGGACATGCTGTACGTGCAAGGGCAGCCATCCAACCCAGGTTCATTCAAGCAGTTGCATGCCTCAAGTTTATGTAGGAGCCAGATACAATTTGGGTTGAAGGAAAAGAGTAAGGTGTGGTTGACTGACAGCAGAGGCATCTATAAGACATCGCCTGCATGTGCCAGAGCTGATCAATTAAACATCAGTGGCCAGAAGGACACCGCTGCTCTGTGAACCTGCCGCCGAAGACATTTCCCACAAAAGGCCTCTGTCACAAAAATAGAGCCGTGTTGATAAATGATAAATGAATCCTTGATTGTGAGTTTCCAGTATACGCGCCGTTGCACCGGGTCCTTCCCTGGAGCGGTTCTGTTTCGCTCCTCTCTACGGTGACGCCGGTTTCCATGGCAGCAACATCAGCTCTGAATCTCTCTTCCCACCTCTTTTCCCGGCTGCGTCTTTCTTCCCCCGTTTCTCTCTCGATGCCACAGCAGAATAAGCAGGCCACCGCGCAGCCCGTCATTTACATGGCACACTTGGTCCTCGGCCAGGGCTTTGTCATGCTCAGGGTGTGCATGGAAATTATGGAAATGTGACACAAATCACCACAATGCTGCTCCAGATCGTCCCGCGTGAACACAATGCAGATTCCTTTATCACCTGTCCTTATTTGACTGTTTGCACTTTGTTGGCCGCTGTGCTCCTTCACAGTGGGGAATCATGGTGCAGCCATTTTTCAGCGAGATCTAGATCAGTCATTTGGCAAATCCATAAGGCGTGACCACAATGTCAAAAATTTATCAGCCCTGTGACATCAAAATGCTTTTCATGTTCTACAAAAGATGGACTGAACTGATGTAATTGTTATAGTTCCATGTGCCAGGCGTTTAAGCTTTGCATGTCAATGTCTTTGCACATAATGCATCAGTGCTAGTGACCCAGGTGAACAGAATCTATTAAAACATTATCACATTTGGTCTTCATCATTAGGGAACTCAAACACAAGTCATACTACATCACAAAAGTCCACAACAACAATATCCTTTTATCACGATTCTTGATGTCGCTGAAGACCGATGTTAGCTGTGCCCCATCTGTGATCCTGTCCTGACACTGGGGGGGGGTGTTGTCTAGTTCAGCCTGTTTGTCTATTTGCTGCCTTTTGTCTTTGTAAAGTCATTTGAGCCAATCCTGATTGTGATACTGGACTGTAGAAATATAACTGAATTGAATTGGGACGTGGCCATATAAATGTAGGGAACAAAAGGAGGTATCACGTACAAATAAATTGGGGTGTACTGCTAAGATACAAACTCAGATAAAAATATATAAGAGAAAATACATGTACTTTTATCACCACACATTCACTTTATTACCTTAAACTCAATGCCAACATATGCATTAGAAGTCAAGTAGATGTAGAGAAATGATGCAATGAAAGAGAAGAGTTTCAAAATACTTTATAAAAAGCAATAAAAGCAACATGGTAGATTGGTAAACTTCTTGCAGTGATGTACAGGAAGTGATGTTGAATGCCTGAGTAACAGTGATCACACACCAAAACCACTTACACCATGTTTTATTCTGTCAAAGATACAAATTTTTGTATTTCATCTAAACAAATTCATTTTTTTTTTATCACGTTTTACTTGTGTGTGTGTGTGTGTGTGTGTGTATAAGCAGTAGAGTGTGGACCAGGGGTGCACTCACATTATGTTAATGTCCTTGACTTGACCTTCAAACAAAATACAAGCAGAGCACATTCTACACTTAACTTCAGTTGAACCTATGTATTTATTTAAGTTAATCATTGGCTGTAGGTTTTTGTTGAGTAGGACAGCAGGACTGAAAAAAAACATTCTGCACATGTTTAATGAGTTGCGCTTCCTGTAGACAAGAAGTACACTTTCTCAGGTCAGAAATCATGGTATACTGTCCAGACTGTTCATGTGAGAAAATGATAAGCCATATCATTTTAATCAGAATTGTTTTAGCTACTAACACGTGTCACTAGCCTGTGTCAAAGCTAATGTGTCCAGCAGCACAGCTAGTCTTATCTTGTTTATCCGCCAGTGTAGGGACTGTCCTATAACAAAACCTACAAAGATATAGAATATATTAGTCATGATCAGTTCAGTCTGTCCTCTCTCTGGTCTCTCTCTGGTCTCAGTCCGTCCTCTCTCTGGTCTCAGTCTGTCCTCTCTCTGGTCTCAGTCTGTCCTCTCTCTGGTCTCTCTCTGGTCTCAGTCTGTCCTCTCTGGTCTCTCTCTGGTCTCAGTCTGTCCTCTCTCTGGACTCAGTCCGTCCTTTCTCTGGCCTCAGTCTGTCCTCTCTCTGGTCTCAGTCTGTCCTCTCTCTGGCCTCAGTCCGTCCTCTCTCTGGTCTCAGTCTGTCCTCTCTCTGGTCTCAGTCTGTCCTCTCTCTGTCCTCTCTCTGGTCTCAGTCCGTCCTCTCTCTGGTCTCAGTCTGTCCTCTCTCTGTCCTCTCTCTGGTCTCAGTCTGGTCTCAATCTGTCCTCTCTCTGGTCTCAGTCTGTCCTCTCTCTGGTCTCAGTCTGTCCTCTCTCTGGTCTCTCTCTGGTCTCAGTCTGTCCTCTCTCTGGTCTCAGTCAGTCCTCTCTCTGGTCTCAGTCCGTCCTCTCTCTGGTCTCAGTGTGTCCTCTCTCTGGTCTCAGTCCGTCCTCTCTCTGGTCTCAGTCCGTCCTCTCTCTGGTCTTAGTCTGTCCTCTCGCTGGTCTCTCTCTGGTCTCAGTCTGTCCACTCTCTGGTCTCTCTCTGGTCTCAGTCCGTCCTCTCTCTGGTCTCAGTGTGTCCTCTCTCTGGTCTCAGTCCGTCCTCTCTCTGGTCTCAGTCCGTCCTCTCTCTGGTCTCAGTCTGTCCTCTCTCTGGTCTCTCTCTGGTCTCAGTCCGTCCTCTCTCTGGTCTCAGTCTGTCCTCTCTCTGGTCTCTCTCTGGTCTCAGTCCGTCCTCTCTCTGGTCTCAGTCTGTCCGCTCTCTGGTCTCTCTCTGGTCTCAGTCTGTCCTCTCTCTGGTCTCTCTCTGGTCTCAGTCCGTCCTCTCTCTGGTCTCAGTCTGTCCTCTCTCTGGTCTCTCTCTGGTCTCAGTCTGTCCTCTCTCTGGTCTCAGTCTGTCCTCTCTCTGGTCTCTCTCTAATCTCAGTCTGTCCTCTCTCTGGTCTCAGTCCGTCCTCTCTCTGTCCTCTCTGGTCTCAGTCTGTCCTCTCTCTGGTCTCAGTCTGTCCTCTCTCTGTCCTCTCTCTGGTCTCAGTCTGTCCTCTCTCTGGTCTCAGTCTGTCCTCTCTCTGTCCTCTCTCTGGTCTCAGTCTGTCCTCTCTCTGGTCTCTCTCTGGTCTCAGTCTGTCCTCTCTCTGGTCTCAGTCTGTCCTCTCTCTGTCCTCTCTCTGGTCTCAGTCTGTCCTCTCTCTGGTCTCAGTCTGTCCTCTCTCTGGTCTCTCTCTGGTCTCAGTCTGTCCTCTCTCTGGTCTCTCTCTGGCCTCAGTCCGTCCTCTCTCTGGTCTCAGTCTGTCCTCTCTCTGGTCTCAGTCTGTCCTCTCTCTGTCCTCTCTCTGGCCTCAGTCCGTCCTCTCTCTGGTCTCAGTCTGTCCTCTCTCTGGTCTCAGTCTGTCCTCTCTCTGTCCTCTCTCTGGTCTCAGTCTGTCCTCTCTCTGTCCTCTCTCTGGTCTCAGTCTGGTCTCAATCTGTCCTCTCTCTGGTCTCAGTCTGTCCTCTCTCTGGTCTCTCTCTGGTCTCAGTCTGTCCTCTCTCTGGTCTCAGTCCGTCCTCTCCCTGGTCTCAGTCCGTCCTCTCTCTGGTCTCAGTGTGTCCTCTCTCTGGTCTCAGTCCGTCCTCTCTCTGGTCTCAGTCCGTCCTCTCTCTGGTCTTAGTCTGTCCTCTCGCTGGTCTCTCTCTGGTCTCAGTCTGTCCTCTCTCTGGTCTCTCTCTGGTCTCAGTCCGTCCTCTCTCTGGTCTCAGTGTGTCCTCTCTCTGGTCTCAGTCCGTCCTCTCTCTGGTCTCAGTCCGTCCTCTCTCTGGTCTCAGTCTGTCCTCTCTCTGGTCTCTCTCTGGTCTCAGTCCGTCCTCTCTCTGGTCTCAGTCTGTCCTCTCTCTGGTCTCTCTCTGGTCTCAGTCCGTCCTCTCTCTGGTCTCAGTCTGTCCGCTCTCTGGTCTCAGTCTGTCCTCTCTCTGGTCTCTCTCTGGTCTCAGTCCGTCCTCTCTCTGGTCTCAGTCTGTCCTCTCTCTGGTCTCAGTCTGTCCTCTCTCTGGTCTCTCTCTAATCTCAGTCTGTCCTCTCTCTGGTCTCAGTCCGTCCTCTCTCTGGTCTCAGTCCGTCCTCTCTCTGTCCTCTCTGGTCTCAGTCTGTCCTCTCTCTGGTCTCAGTCTGTCCTCTCTCTGTCCTCTCTCTGGTCTCAGTCTGTCCTCTCTCTGGTCTCAGTCTGTCCTCTCTCTGGTCTCAGTCTGTCCTCTCTCTGTCCTCTCTCTGGTCTCAGTCTGTCCTCTCTCTGGTCTCTCTCTGGTCTCAGTCTGTCCTCTCTCTGGTCTCTCTCTGGTCTCAGTCTGTCCTCTCTCTGGTCTCAGTCTGTCCTCTCTCTGTCCTCTCTCTGGTCTCAGTCTGTCCTCTCTCTGGTCTCAGTCTGTCCTCTCTCTTTTGGCAGGAGCAGACAGATGTGGCTTTCATATATTAATATTTGGTCTTTGAGAAACTAAATCAAATGTAAAAAGTGTTGCAACTGTCCCTGCTTTTCCCGACAATTCAAACTGTGAATTCAAACCATTAGGTAGTTTCCCAAAATAGTCTTGAGAGCATGACAGCCAAAGTCATTAGTGCATAGCATATACTCAAAAAATACAGATCTTAATAATTTAGTTCCGTGAGAAGATGTTGTAATCCTCATTGGCCGCTTTTATTGTCTTGTCATTGATGTAAAAGGGTTCTCTTTGAAAAACATGAAAGTGACAGTCGATTGTAATTCTGCAGTGTGTTATCCATTCAGTATCTTGTCTTAATCAATAAAAGGCTTTTTTAACAATAACACTAAGCAGGTTAGTGCAGATTTCTTCGATGCATGTAAGAGATAAGAACTGTCAGAGAATAAATAAAACCCAATTGTATCTTTACAAGTGAAATGAACATGTTTATTGGCCCTTCTGTGTTTATGTTTATCCTGAAATAAACAAGACACACAGCGGATATTGCTTCTGTCTATCTCAAAATAATCCTTTGAACACAAATTCAGTTGAAGTCAACATTGTGTCCTCTACAGCCCATGGAAATGTAGCATGTGAGTATTTCTGCCCAGCCTAAAAGAGTGAGCCGCAGCCAGAGGGTAATCAATACTGACTGTAAATGATGGCTATAATGGGACCTCAGCTCTGATGGGACGGTGCAGAGGAGCTGTGGTCGGAGCCTGGGAGTGCGGTGCATATAACTCTGGTATTTGATCCAATGAGTGTGTGTCCTCCAGAGCGGGGAAAACGGAGGGGTGTGGCTGGTGGCTCTCTGGACAGTCCCGGGCTCAGTCCTGGGTGTATGATAACAGTAATTCAATTGAGCTGGCGAGGCCTGGCCTGTGGGTAAAGGCTGTATATATATGTGTGTGTGTGTGTGTTTTAGTCATTAGGCAACTCGATCCTCTGTCTCTCTTCTCGGGTCTGAATGAATAAGTGATCAAGGTCTACAGCTCTGTGAGGGGCTGTGCGTTTAGGAGTTATGTCTATGTTTCAAATGTAGATAATATATGAAGCATATTAAAATGTGGCTTTGGTGACTGCATTTAAAGCTTATTTTGTGATTTTGTATTATCTTATGTGTTGGGAATGAAAACAATGTATAATCTTTTGCTGAAATGTCTAAAAACATTTATTTAATCATTTTTACAGAAGTTTAAGTTATGTTTATTACAGAGAAGAGACAGAACACGTGCTGTGAGCTTGTGATATAACTGTACATCATTTGTTCAACAGACTTTTACAAGAGTGCAATGCCAATGAGTTTGAGGCAGCACGAGTCTAGTAGTGCCTTGAACTATTTAACTATTCAAAAGTCTGACTACTGGAGGGAAGACATAATGTACCTTTATTGTACCCAAAATAAGAGATTACTTCATGATAAACTGTGTTATACATTTTCTGCAATTAATAGGCACTTAATTTCTAGTCAGCGTGTACACTGCTGCCACCCAAAATTACTCTACTCCTAAAAACACCTTCTAAAATCAAATCATCAGTAGTAATATGCCAGTGGACTGACAGTGTTTGGTTCAAGTTGTTTCCTCTCTCTGCAGTTTTCTCTCTAACACCTCCAGGTTTTAGAGCAACTGAGTCCCTTTTTTTTGGCAGATGATCTCCTTCCTTCCTGTCCAGGCACAAACAAATGGCCGCCGTTTCTCAGTGACTGCACAGAGCTGTCACATGCATAACCATAACCATGCACTCCTGAACACGGCGAGGCACATATGTGAGTACAGACAGCGATACATTAGACTTGCACTTATGTGGCAGCATGGACAAAGACACATGAGTGACCATCCATGCACACAGAGACCACACACAGAGACTGTATATGCTCTACTGCCCAACCCCACGGCTCCATAATCCTCGCTATAACTTGAATCCATTCCCGAGCGCTGCCCAAAAGAGCTGGTGCTATGGCCTGGTTTGACTGGGACACGCTCATTTATCAAACGCACATTAAGGCTGGGATCTGTACTGAAGCCAACTAGCCCCAGATTGTGCACTCATGGTGACAATGTAATGAGTGGATGGGCCAATATGTTGCTTGCCTTCTTGTCTCCCTGTTTTCTTTCTGCCTCTCTGCACGTTTCGGAGCCCGTCCCTTGGATTCTCCAGCACTAAGTGTCTGACAAACTCCCGCTGTGCCCACTTATGTGTCTCCTCCGCTGTCATAGCATTTCTGTCTGACGTGTCGGCAGTCTGTGAAACCTACTTATCGCAAAATCTATTCCTACTACACTAAAACATGTCGAAAGCACAGTGAAGGACGGCCTTGAAGTGTGTCGTGCATTTGCATTCTCCGTCTCAGAGTCATGTCAGACGGTCTGTCGGAAGAAACTGTCAGCTTGGGCGCTAATAATTACACTAAATCAACTGCGCTTCCATTATAAATGAATATTAGTACGAGTGAAGTCAGCTCAAATTAAACTGTCAAGAGAGCAACTACAGAATCATATATTCATAAAGTCATTTCTATAATTGGATACATCAATGTTTGTTCATTTACAGACTGAAATTATGCCCTTCAACTAAGCACATTATTAATTGTTAGATTGAGTAAAGCCCTACTGTTCTGGTCAATGAATAAATACACAAAATGGGTGCCATGATGTTACTGACCCTCAATGTAATTTTTGACTAACAGGACACAGACAATCATTGGGGTTTATTTACTCAAATATTAATGAAGGGACCCTTTTATCAGATTTTGCTTTTGCTACTTTTGCTCTGCTCCAGATTCAAGCCTCTGCCTCGGGCTGTTTATGTTTGGGCTCTGGCTTTATATTTTTGGTTATCAGTGGTATTAAATAAGGCTGTATTAACCTCAAGCCTGCTCTACTTTGTAATGATTGCACCTCTCTGACGTTCCTGACCTTATACACTCAATACAGACCCACCCTCAACCATTCAACTAAAAACCTCTTATAATATAAAATCATATAAACCAGGTAGGACTCATTTTAGTTCAGGGCTCACATTCAGCCCAATTTGATCTAAAGTGGGCCGGACCAGTCAAATAATAATAGCATAATAACCTACAAATAATGACAACTTAATATTTTTCACTTTGTTTTAGTGAAAGAAGTACAATAATATTTTAATGTCTCTCATCAAGCTAAACTGAAAAATGCTAATGTTTGCAGAAGTGTTCAGCTGTATGTTTTCACAAACACCCTAACAATATGTCTTTGGTGCTAATGCTATTTTTATGCAATACCGTAGCTAACCTTCTCTGCTGCACCACTGAGCTCTCGGCTAAAGGTAAACACAGACCAGTTTACTCAGTCCTACTAACAGTTCATTTTTCTTCTCTCTTCTAAGTTGAGAAACATCCAGTGGACAAATTAGTAATAAACAGTTACCTAAGAAAAAAACAAAACTTCTATGTAATTTTAGCATTTTCCAAATTTATCCCACGGACAGGATTAAACCCTCTGGTGGGCCGGTTTTGGGCTACGAGCAGTATGTTTGACACCCCTGATGTGAAGAAAGGAAGTAAATGGTGAAAAACAGACAGAGGAAAGGTTGTTTGCACTTATATTTATGTCTATATTGATCAAGAAAGATTAATAACGAAACATTTTACAAAAAATAAAGGTACTTCAGCTTTCCCAAATTGTTTAGACTGGTTCAATGCAAACTTAAACCATTTTATTTTGCCCCACCTTACCCTTAGGTTTACCCATAAACGCATTACCATGGCAACAACCAGAATCACCTACAACAAGCAACAGAGCGTGGATCACAAGAGTTCAGTTCAAGTCTAACCTTGTCAAACCAGTCACAGAAAGAGATTTTAAAAACAGGGCCAATAGTGATTGAAAAAGTATCTTGTGCTGTTTCAAAATCTCTCTGGCCTGCTTTTAATTGAGTAATTTTTCATTGTAATTACATTGACACAAAGACCTGGTGCTGATTTTCTCTGTCGTTTTCATTACTTCAAATCAATGAAGCCTGAGTGACAGATGTGGCCCAAGGACTGCTTTCATACTCGTGTTTATAATTATTATATTAAACTATCAGACCTTGATTTATTATGACGCGTCTAATGTCTTAATGTGAGTGCTTTGACTTTTAAAGGCTTTGGGGTATTTCAGGTACTTTCTGTTGCTTTTCAGTTCATTGTTAGAGTGGATTAAACTGTCCAGGGAAAAAAGCCTTCATGAATCTGTGTTATTGAGAGATAGGAAACTCCAAGAAGCTGGTTCTTATTGACTACTGTTCAAAATGTTGCAAAGTTAGCCAATATTGTGTTTTCCCAGTTGGTTTTCTGCTCAAAGACAGAAATGTGAAAGTCTATCATTAGGATGTTATCTGTGGAGGTGCCATCTGTTGTTCATGTAATAATATAGTCATAAGTTTGTTGAGAATGAGCCTTCAGTGTGTTCTCTGACAAAAGTTATCAAATTAAAAGCCATACTCAAAACAAACCCTTTCTCACATGTTTATTACAACAACTGTAACACATCTGTTCACATTGTACATGTATTGTTTTACTGTTGTTTATTTTATTCATTTTTTATTCATTTTTATTCATTTCTTCTTTTTTTCTTCTGGGTTTGTTCTTTGCTACAATTGTTGTGTCATTTCTGTTACTTTGGTATAAAATGTGCTCTATAAACACATTTTCTTTTTATTCAAAATAATAATAATAATAATAATAATATTAATAATATTATATTATTATTATTATTATTCATGGTCATGTAAGTCTCTGCTTTGGTTTGAACTTTGAACACAACTACAAACTACTGCAGCCTCAGAGGGTCATAACAGACAAATGAATACGGCATTAAAATTTTCCATCTTTTGGATAATTAATATACTTTCAGATCATTAAGACATTTTTAATCCCTTTAATCATTATCTGGTGTTTTTGGGTGCGTTAATTTTTTTGTACATTATAACTACAGCTAACAACTGCTAACAGCCACATGTGGACCCCGGGCCTTAGTTTGCCCACCCCTGCTCTAAACTCTTTTCTCTAAATCGCAGAATGAAGCACTCACATTAAAAACCCGTTAATTCACTTAATTTAACTGTGTCCATTTTAAATGAAGTGAGTGTAAATAATCTCATCAGATTTATTTTCCCAAATTGCCCAAATTTCCCAAAAAATGCACCAAAACTGCTGAGAATTGAAGGTTGGTCGGAAACACTGCTCCCTGGATGTTTTCACTGTGAATTAACGCTTTTGACAAAATGGAGCTTAGAAGTGGAGCTGACAGGACTCACGTGTTGTGAATCTTTGGTCAAAATATGCTTTGGCTTCATGAACTTGTCAATTACGTCATTGCGAGTTACTCTGTGTGTGTGACACTTTGTATTTGACCATTATCTCTACTGTCTAAGAGCCACACCTTTTTCCAGTGACACTTTCTCTCTCCTTCACTTTCACTTTCTCATAAATCTGTCCACTGTGGCTTTTGCACTGAGGCAGGCTATTGCTTTCCAACTAATACCTCTGACATTTCATGCTTCAAGTATGAAAAGGGATTTAAAGACAGAAATCTAATCTGGTGCAATGATGAAATATCAGTGTAATATCTACCAAGGAGCTTTGGAAACCTGAATAGAAAGGCAGTTGCAGATATGATGGAGCATTTCTAATCTTATCTTGTCCTCTGTGCTACCCTCTCTCCAACAGATGCATAGGCCTTTTTCGTTTCCTTCTGCAATAATAATCAGGAAAACAGCGCAGACTTTAGCCGCAGTGGCAGGTGTAATCTTAGGGTCATGCAGATCCCTCTTTGCACTCGCTCCAGTGCTATTTATGGCACACTTTCACATGCGGCAGCACAGCTGAGATTGGGAAAGCCTTTGGGGGGGAGGAGCAGGAGGGGGGAGAAGTGCACCAGTGCCTTCAATGAAATCTCTGTCGGATTATCTGCCTTCTCACTGCAGTCGATGTGTAGAATAGAATTCAACTCGTTTGACTCTTTGGAGAGTTTAAAAATTTGCTGCACCGGTCTTTAAAGGAGAAGCATTAAAAGCAGTAAATACAATAAACACTTAAACAGGTCCATTGTGTAAAATATTGTAGCATAACGTTAATCAGTGAGTCTATATTTGCATCAAATTGATCAGATTTGTCTTTCTTGGAAAAATAGACTTTTAAAGCTCCATATAAGCCTGTCAAAGGATCCATCTGTTCCTGTTTCTACAACTACCAGATTATTGCATAAAGTCTTAGCTCTTTCAAGAACTTAATCACTTTTGTTTTATAAATGAACACATCATTTGACCTATTTCCACAGCATTTTTTCTCCTCCTTCTGCCAAAGAGTGAAATACTAAACCCATGATAGTTTTTTCCCTGCTCCACCATTTTTGTTAAACATTGTGAACGATTTGCTAAATTATCTTGATTAGACTGATTGGACAAATGAGACTTGGATCTCAGGAGGTAATAGAGGTGTTTTTAAATATCTCCCTTGCGTCTCCTTTAACAGACAAATGAAAGGGCAGCGGAAACAGAGCGAGACAGCATTCCTCTGCAGCACTAGGAGGACAGCCTCTGCCTCACGTGCCAGATTATCTTCACAGCTCCAGCCAGCCGTGCGTTAGCTCGCCTTCACTCGCCCGGCCCGGAGTGGAAACAGCTCTATCAGCGCTTTGCCTCGACTCGGGGGGGGGGGGCGGCTGGTGCCAGTGGTCGTACCGTGGGGGTGACACAGTTAAACAAAACACCATACACCCCGTGCCCCGCCTGCCCACGCTCGCTGTGTCCTCTGCTCTACTCGGCCGTCCCGCTGCTGCGCCTGTTTGTGTCCAACAAGCAGGTCCTGAGAGTGAAAAGCTTCATCAGCTGAATGAGTCCAACTTAGCTGTCTCAGTCAATTAGGGTTTTTTCTGGACGGGACACACAGAGCAGGAGAGCTGCGATAGTCTCCTGTTTCCTCCTGTCATCTTGTCTTTTTACAGTCCAGTATTCTGCTTGTATCACATTATCTGTGCCTTAGTTGATTTGGTTAAAGAAAAGGTGTATTGCTGTGTCAACATATTTGTGAATAGGACATAACAAATCCAGACTTTTACATGAAACATACAGAACATACAGTATATGCCCTTCTCCATATCTCTAAAACATGAAACACGAATCTGACTGAAGCTTTAACCAAAACAATTCAAATGACAAAACTTAACCATCTGAAGAAGAGTCAAATGTGGCTTTTTTTCTACCTGCCAGGAAAGAAATAATGATAATTTTTACACTTGGCAAATCACAATCGGCCCATTTTTGTCTAACCATTGGAAATCTGGTATAACCTTCATTAGTCGGTGCGTTTACCTGGAGGTAGAGAAACACTCCGACTGAAGAGAGCAGTCATTCGAATTTCTCTAAATCGAACTCACACACGTGAATGGTTAAGGGATTACTGCTGCAGGTTTAGGGTCGGACATAGCTCCAGAGTCAGAGATACAGAGTAACACACGTGACTTTTTTTAACACAAAGATCATTGTTTAGAGACAGACTCACTCAATTTTAGACAAACACACACTGTTTTATTAGAAAAGAAACAAGAAAACTTTCACATTTTGATTCACATTACAAACTAGTTGACGCAGGCTGTATCTAGAGCTAACAACTCCCAATAACTGCTGCTAAACAAGAGCCACCTCAGGTTATAAGAAAGTTTACAGGCAGGTTAAGCACATAATACAGGAGATAGTTTTTCTTTTTGTGCAAATGTGGAATATTATCCACTTTAACAATCCATAAATGACCCAGTGCTAGAAGAATACATATAGTACAACTGCAAGTCTACAACACAGCAATCCACTGAGACTAGCTGCCCTGTGGATTTAACTTTAAAGGATGGATGGATGGCCTGTGACAATTTACATAATATCTCACATCAGCCCACTTTGCTGCACTGACACCGTCGTTTCAAGGACGATCCGTTTGTAAACTCCTCTTTTCCCTCGACAAACAAACACGTGGGCGGAGGAGAAAATGGCGCGGAGGCATGAGAGAGTCCCGAGATAAGCACTGATCCCTTACTTTCATTCTTCACATCCTTTCAAAGTGCTCCAAGGATCTTTTGCAGGAAAGGCAGCATCATCCTCTTTATCAAACACGCGCACGGCCCAGAGCTACAGATTGTCATGTGGTCAGTCGAGCTAACGCTGCACACTGCCTTCTGCCTGCAGCTTTCTCTTGGTATGTGTAGGTCCAAGCTGAATTTGTCACTGAATAAACTTTCATTTGAAAAGCTACAATGCTAAACTAAAACGAGAAATCAAACTCTCTGCAGGTGTTGGGAACAGTGTGACCTACTTTCGCCTGTTAATGTCTCATTAAAATCACCCGATGTGCGCCGTTTTCAAAATTCACCATACATTTTCTAAAACCTAATTCGCCAAATACAGACCAGCATTCCAATTCAAAAGACAAATCATGTGATGTTATGTCTTGTGTTTTATTTCTAGCTCTTATCACAGCGGCAATTGTTTAATCTGGTTTCATAAAAAGTCATAGTTGAGAAAAACAGGACCTGTTTTGTCTTAATTTAAACCACACATCCTGGTTTGGTTGCACAGTTATGGTGGTATTACCCACTTTCATTTAAATGGACCAGATATTTTTTGGCAAATCCTCCAGGGATTGAAGAAAAAACAAACTGAAATGCTATGTGCTATGTTTAGAGGCAGTTATGAGCTCCAATGTCAATGCCATTAACAAAAACATAAAACAAATGCAGGTCAGAGAGTATAGCACCTGGGGCTGTTTGTAACAATACACAATTAAAAAATATATCAATTATTTAACACAATTATTTTAGAGAAATGCAGCACAGGACAAATATTTTATTAAAGGAGCAGACACTAAAATGCATCCTTGTGCATCCATTGTCCCGACTGGCTGACTAAAATAAACAAAGTATGCTAATAAACTGGGAACCCAGTGCTTCTCCTGCTGCTTGTCCACTCTGATTGTTTGTCTGAAAAGAAACAGGAAGTGCTGTAACTGTCATGTTTTTTTTTTTAAATAGCAAAACAATACCAGTGTTGGGCGCATTACTTACTACTAAAAAAATAATTAGTTATAGTAACTAGTTACTTCTCTCAAATAGTAACTGAGTGAGTTACTGCGTTACATCATTATAAAAGTAACTCATTTCCAGGGAACGAAACGTAATTTTTAAAAAAAATTTAAATAAAGTTGTGTGACAATTTGAGACACTTAAACCTTTAATAATTTTACCAAATTTATTGCTGTTTTGACTTAATAATGTGTATATGTACATATATATCACTGAAATTATTCAATACATCATTTGTAATTAAAAATTCAATAACTTGATAGGACGCCTTAATCTTGCAAATTCTTCCTTTGTGTTTTCACAGTTAATAAAATGCATCCAAACGCTGCTTCTTTTCCTATTATCACTTACTCTCGTTTTCACACACTCCTCTCTTCTTCTCCTCTCCCTCCGTCCTGTTCAGAGCACCTGTGTATGAGCACGGTTTTACATGTAAACAAACTTTGTCTTACTAGTAGTTCTAGTAGCTCGACTGAGGTAGTGCTTTAGCACATAACATTCAGTCGACTCACTGCAGGACACACCTGTAACGAAGAGATCATCTTTCTGCCTTGTATTACAAAAATAAAGGAAGAAAATAAAACTGTTCACTTTAAATTTCAGGACCCATCCCTGTCGCAGGTCCTGTGGCTGAGAGAGAGCCTACTCGAGTGAAAACCACTTCAGTGAGATCAATAAATGTAAGGCCACATTTTTATTGTCAGTAACATTAACAGCGTTGTAACGGAGGAAAAAGTATTTGTTAGATTACTCGTTACTGGAAAAAGTAACACCGTTAGCAATGTTGTTTATTTAAAACGGCGTTATTGAACATAACCACCTCAGAGTGCCCCATAGAGTCTCTAAAACTTGTACCTCACCAAAAGACACAATATCATTGCCATTAAGAAGGAGATAAGCCATCCATTTTTATTTCTTTGTCACTCTACCCTGTCTCTAATGTATATGAGCCTTGAGTGACGCAGATGTGCTGCAGAGAGGGCGGGTCACATGGTAAAGGTCACATGGTCCATGTGCTGCTGCTCCAGGCCTGACTCAACAATCCCTTCACTGTTACTGGGTTTGTCCTGGAGAGACACAGTGCTGTGCTTCAGTTTGTTCAAGGCCTTGAGAATCATGATCAGACCACATGACTCTATACAGTCAGTGTGAATCAGCAGGAGTACATATTTTTGGGCAACATGCTTTTGAATAAAATACTGAGTCAAAGAAATTCAGGTAAAGGCTGGAGTAGTGTTGATGCTACAAAAAGCTGTACCAAGTGTTTTCTTAGCTGCTTAATTGGACTTACAACCATCCTGATTGAGTCAACTTTATAGATGTTCGTGTCAATTAAACCAAGCATTGTTTCCACTGGGACGGTAACTAACTACCATCTACATGAATCCAGCTTTCATTCCACTGAGACCTGATTTAGTGAAAGACACACCACTTGATGCAAAATTGAAAGCAGCATGTCAGAAATCTTTAGTTTGATGACCTCTCCTCACTGTGCTCTTTGAAGCGCCTCTTCCCGAGCGACAGTCTGCCCACTCACCATTGAATTTTTGAAACTACAAACGATTCTGCTCGGTTCAGCCTGACGTGACATCTCACACAAACCCAAGCCTGTAGCTCTATCATCGTGAACAGAGATGCTAGCTGTTTAAACTCTCCCAAAGCCTTAAGGTTAAATGCGTTTGGAAAGCACTCAGCATAAAAAATATTTCGCACCAAATAGAAATATCTTGACTTTATCTCCAAATTACACTGCCCACCTTCTTGTCTCTGCCACTCAGTCTTCATCCACATTGTCCAGCTGAGTCGGCGAGTGTAAAAGTTTCTCAAGAGAGAGGTGAAGGCAGTGGGCGGCGCGAGGCCAAGCGCGATGAAGGAGACGAGGAGCAGAAGACGGACAAAGCAGGCTGTGGGGTCAGGGGTCGGTGGAGCGGCTGCTGTGAACAAGAACATCTCTCAGTAACTTCAACAGCGTTTGGTAAAGGCTCAGAGAAAGAGAGAGGCAGATGATACAAACTTAAATAATGAAATATACAGTAGGTTTTAGAAGAAGGTAGAAATGTCATATACTGTAGTTACACTTCAGTTTCAGTTCATGGTTCATCTAGGCTTCCTTCAGGTTACGGTTTGTTGATAAATGCAGATTTATGAACAGACGTAGGACGTGCTAGGTTCAGGCATAACATTATGACCACCTGTTTAATATGGTGTTGGTTCCAGCACTCAATTGTGTCCACAGAGGCTTGCACTGTGTAGTAGCATCAACTTCTTCAGTTTTAGGAACAGTAGCTGATCTGTTGGATGTGACTCCACGGGGTTTGACTGAGCCTTGGCCTCTGACCTGACGCTGGTTCACCGCTGTTCCTTTCTTGGACCACTGTTGACAAAGACCAGGAATACCTCACCAAGAGTCAGGTTTTGGAGAGGCTCTGACCTTGTCCTCGTCAAACTCGCTCCAGTCCTTTTCCTGCTAACACATCAGCTTTGAGACCAAATGATCACCTGCTCCTAAGATATCCCACTCACTAAAAGGTGCCAGGAAGAAGAGAGAATCAGTGTTATTCACTTCAACAGTCAGTGTCTGATCAGTGTACAGTAAATTAATATTTTGTGATTATGTGAGTTTTTTCCTAATCTGTTGATATAGCCTGAATTTAGCTGCACTGGGAGATAAATGTTCCTCTAGTCTCTGGTCTAATCAAACATGTCACTGATTAAGTCTATGGGAAACCTGGTGTGTTAGCATGAGATGCTAAATGAGTCCTTTAGCTTCAGTGGAAGAGGTTTGATTGTGACCAAACATGTCATATTACACTTGAGCTGATGGCTGATGCAAGAGGGTCCTATTTTGTGACTTCCGTTAGGATTTGATGCCCAAGACAGTTGAGGTCCTTTGATAGTCCACCTTTATAGGACAATACAATTAGACTCATTTGTGTCCTAAATTTTTTACCAACCTGTGGGATTCTCACAACAGACATGAGCCTTGTAGAGTCGAGGAAATTTGAAATTGTGTGTATCAAGTCTTGAATACAAAGCATAGGTCACAAACACTAATATTCATGTGTGTTCAATAGCAGCCCAACAATAGTATGTTAAGGTCCTGCTTGTTTGTGCAGTGGCCGAGGTGAACAGGTGCTGTGTTGTTGCCAGGTTTAGTCTGTAGTGAATGTTCTCTTACTGTTGTGCGTGTGCGTGCGTGTGTGTGTGTGTGTCTTTGTTGTTATCCTCGCCGGCTGGGCCGTGACCTAATGGGGCAGCAATAACAACAGGAGATCATAAACAGCAGCTGTGCACGGCCAGACCACACACTGTCGTCTGGTGCACCGACCATCTCAGGATACCGCTCTAATGACATAAAGACTCAGCCACAGATGTTTGTGCTTGACTGTAAATAGTTCAGTAAATACAGTATTGGGGAGACATAGGTGATAGGCCTTTTCTAATTAAATAGCTAGTCCTTTTGATGGTCCACCTCCACCTGCGACTTCAGGGTGTATCCGGTTGTGAATGAATGACTGAATAGTTTTCTTGAGAAAATGGCTAAAGCCTGAAGTTATGAGAGAATCTGACAAAAAACCTTTCTTACTGACATTTTATTTTTCTTTTAATAATAAATGTTATGTTTAATTAAAGTTATTGCAGCCCTGTGTAACCTTTTTCCCACAAATATATATTTTCACTTTCATTCTGATGGTTCTTAGACAGTAGTTCAGTGGAATCATGTCTTTTTCTCTGACACAGTGTCCTGGACAGAAATCTCTTGCAGTTTTCCTGTCCTGGGACGAGGGCTCTACCACACGATGAAGAAACAGGCCAATACACTGGTCTCTAGACGAGTCCTGTTTGTACAAAATACTCTAAAAGAACCTATCGTTTCATTAAACATGTTCTTTCTTCCAACCTTACCGCTTGGATAGTCTTTACTTGTAAACAAAGATGGCAGCGGACAAAAAAAAGTTGCACAGAGAGAATTGCGTCCTCTACTGGCTAAAAGTTACGCAGGGCTGCTTAAAGGAAATACACAATTATCTGTTGTCTTAAAATAAGATAAGCTTTATTTGTCACATGCACAGTTACACATTCACTGTGCATTGTACTATGTGTATTTTGTCCTTGTAGCCAATAGCAATAAGAAAAGGGTATCACACAATATACGTGCAATATTGACATTAAAGTGTAAATAGAAGAGGTAGTGCAACATGGATATTATGACTAAAGGTGTCATTGTAAAAAGTCATTGTACCCCAAAATCATTCTTATCATCTGTCTAGGGGTAAACTGTACAGTGCAGCCCACTCAGTTTATTCTCTGAAATAAAACCACTGCTTTGGAAACTAGATGGTGTGTTCTCTTTAACCTTTAATCCACATTTTAAACATCTCTAATGATGATGTGAGTCTGTGGCACCATTTTGAAAAAGGTGAGGGAGGTAAATGGTGAAAGTTTGTTCCATGGGAGACATTAGAGCTGATAGTAAAAACTATCCCGAGCCCCCTGCTGATTCTGGCAGTAAAACACCGGCACAGTTGGCAAAAATGTGCTCAGTAATTATTTAGTGTAGTCTCAAAGCATATTTAAATCGGCCAAGCTGGAAAGGACAATAAGCTTGAATAGTATTAACCTTTTCACAAGAGAAAGTATTCGCAGGACAAAGACCCGGTTAATGAGAAACAAAAAGAGGAAGACTGCGGTGATATGATTGGATTAACTGTCTAAACCGTGTGTCATCTTTGACGCAGCAGCAGACAGGAAGCATTAGCATCAGTTTCTACGACAACAGTAACCAGAGATACCACAAGGCGTTGGTGTCCAATCGCACGGTGAGGTCAGCCCTTTGTCCCGCGGAATCAGATCAGACGGTTACAGCCGAGCTTCAGTGACCACCAGACATTAGACACCACAACCAGAGCTGTGTTTCTCCAAGGTTTAATTTACAATAATAAATGGGAATCTGAGCGCGAGTAACCGATATCAAGTGGTTCCCAGACATCCTTAGTGCTCTGATAGCTTTTCAAAGTGGGTCACGTGGTGTAGACCAGGGGTGTCCAAACTTATTGTAAAGAAGGCCACATTTGACGAGAGGAAATCTTTCAAGAGCCAAAAGACTGCACTGATTTTATTCTTATTCGACAAGTACAGGTTTTTGTTTGATTTAAACAGTTCTTTGTTGGATTTGAAGTGGTTTTAGAGGAATGTGAACAAGTTTTAGTTAGATTTGAACAGGTTATACTTGAATTTGAACAGATTTTAGGAGGATTTTAACGGGTGTTAGTTGTATCTGAACAGGTTTTAGTTGTATCTGAATAGGTTTTAGGGGGATTTCAACATGTTTTACTTGCGTCAGAATAGGTTTTAAGTGGATTTGAACAGGTTTTACTTAGATTGAACATGTTTTAGTTGTATTTGAGCCTGTTTCTGTAAAGCTGTTGTTTGGGCCATAAACAATACATTTTATTACTGAAGCTGAGGGCCACATAAAATCTTGACCTGCACATGAACAGATGTGTATTATCATTATTACAAAGCAGTAGGGCTGTAGTTCAGAGAGAACTTTTTAATATAATACATATTCCCCTGCACACAGAGCGGCTCCGCAGAGTCAAAGCAGTGCCAAAGCCTAATATAAAGGGCTGCCTGATGGTGAACTACATTAAAATGGTGCTGCTAAAAAGCCTTAATTTCAATTACATTTTTTTATCCAGTTTACAGTTTGTCCCGCCTATTCCAGCTGGCTGTGACATCAAACTGGCCTTTAAATGTAAAAAAAACTGAAAATTTGTGAAAAATTACTGAAAAAGTGATTTAAGAGATTTTTGTAGAAAAAAGCAGAATAAAATACTGATATATTATAAATTTAGAGCAGTTTTTGTACATAGTGTTCAGGTTCAGGTTACTGCAGTTTTCAGAGTGCAGGTCCCTAACCCATTCACAGACAACCATAGAGCCATAAAAACAGACAACTACTAAGATAATACATAAAGTGCTCCAGTGCTAATCAGATTTACTGCTACAGAAGTGTAAAAACTTAAAACCCTTGAATAAATTAATAAATATCCAAAATAAAGTGCAAATGGCACAGCTTGTTCATTACCAATTAGAGTCAGTATTTCACCTACACGTACACGTCTAATGTCTCTGGGAGGAACTGGAGAAGCCACAGTAGCTCTTCAGACAAAGATAATACTTATACTTCTGTTCATTTACTTTAGACACATATCCAGACCATTTCCGTCAGGTGTGAAAAGGGTTAACAAAAAAACTTCAGGACAAGGTTGAGATTAACATGATTAAAGGACAGTCCCAGCGGGGAAGGTGTTGCTTGGGTCCAGTGTTATTGTGCCTTCTGCTTCAGAGAGAAAGCAAAAGTATGTTTATTATCCTCTAATGGAGCCAGCAGGAATAGTTTGAATAGGATGTGCTGCTGTAAAAAGAAGTGTGTCAGACAGAAGCGAAATTGTCCCAGATATCAGCGGGGGGTAAAGTGGGGCTCTGTTTTCCCACAGATATACACTCTGCAGCAGCAATGTTTGAGAAGTTATAGAGAAGTGTTGTATAAATGTTGTATACTGTTTCCGGTGTTTAACATCAATGGCCTTCTTTTACCTCCGCTGAACCTCCTGTCTCCATCACTCAGCCCCGGACTCCCTTTCCTTAACATTATGTCTTATGCCACAATAGCTCTAAGGACAGAAAAAATTATAACCTAATAATTATAGATTACAATAGGACTGATTTTTGAGGAAACTCTTTTTGTAAAACTGGCCTATATGCTAAGATAAATGTCTTGTGATGCAATAAAGCCTGTGAATGTCAAAAAAGTGTGACTAGCTTTGTATGTGTTGTGTCCTGCAGATAATGGCAGATGTGCAGCCTCTGTTTTTGTTTACACACTACCGTTGTCCAGATAACATAGTACTTGTCTTGTACCGGCATCAGGGCCTTTTGTTTCCCTCTGATTCGGCCAATACTGCAGTTTGAGTTTTCTCTTTACCCGACTGTTTGGACATGTTTTAATTTCATTGAAGACGATAAAAAAGCAAACTGTGAATAATGCTGTGTTAAAGCATCAAAGGGATGAAACCTAAACTGGCTGATGACACAGGGAGGAACGAAGGGGGTTACCAGATCTAGTACAACATCCTAGACTGGTACCTCGCAAAAGATAAGAAACAACCGAATATGGCTGGTTTCCACTTCCTCCTCTTGTCCTGTTACCAGCTGTGACCTATCACTTCTGTCTAATGCACCTCTCATCTCTCATGGCACGATCTCGACGACCAACGCCAGCCTCTTTCTCTCCCACAACAAAATTTACTGCTGCTTCTGCCACCGCCGCTGCTGGTTAAACCTGTCGTCGTTGTTGTACACTCCTTACATTAAACCTTTTCGGGTCACTCGTAACATCTGCCTCCGTCCAGTTGTCCATAAATCACGCTGGGACTTTTTATCCTACATCGAGATTTTACTGCATGGCCTGTGTTATTTATTTATATGCTAAACTCATCTCCAGATTTCAACTGACCTACTTCTGTTTTCTGGTGGTTCCCCCCTTCCTCCTCCTCCACGGTTTAATTTCAGTGTCTTCTCCCTTTGCTACATGCTTCCAGAGGCTTTCCTCGTCGGCTCTGCTTATCCATAATGTGCAGCCTGTCACGTAGTTTCTTCTGTTGCCATGGGGAGGCCGTGGGTACAAAAAAAAAAAGTCACAAGGACCACCTCAGAGGACGGAGAGGACAGATGAAGGCAGGGCTGGGAGGATGATGGTTATAATGAGGTTGAGGACAAAAACACAATTGGACGGCCAAGTTTGAGACCGCGGGAGGTGAAAGTAATAACAGAGAGAAAGTGAGGTGAAAAAAGGGAGAAATGAGAAAGGTGTTGCAGAAATGGCTGGTGAAAATGGTGACGAAAATGGTTTAGGCTGAAAATATGTGAGGCTATGTCTACACTATGTCATTAGTGTGTTATTAGATCAACAGACTCTACTGAAATTACGGACAGAACATGGATAAATAGCGCATATCATATACAATTTTTGATGATGCTGCATTTTCTGATTAAATAAACTCTTGGTGAATTTTGGCAAAACCTTGTTTCCTCTGTGGGGCACGGTACGGGTCGGGACTGAACGGTTCCTCCTGAAGAGGCTTGTGTTTCCATTGTGCTAGGCCCAGAGAGAGACATCTGCTGCAGAAACACTTGAAGAACCACAAATGTTGTGTCTCTGTTTGAGAAATAAAACATATTTCAAGCAGACATTTAGAAACGTGGATGCATTGTTATTAATCAACATAAAAAGAGAGTAAATCCAGTTGTTGCAGTGAGAGGCTGGAGGTACAGCTGCTGCAGTTTATTCTCAGATTTATTCCCATCTTTTACCTAAAGATTTGGGTTCTGAAAGTCTGGACCAAACATTATCTAAAATCAAACTAATGTCTCATTCTACAAAGGGATAATTAAATGAATATTTGCAAAGACAGAAAGTTGTTTTCATATAGACAGGCTTAATCTTTGCACGTTATAAATAATATGATAGAATACAATTCACATTTAACATTGGTCCCATTTTCAGAGTCATTATGTTCAATTTTTTTGCTACCCGTGGAAATCAGGGCACTGGGATGGCAAAAAAAAGAAGAACGAGGGAAGGAACAAGAGATAAGAGTGAACAAACAGATAGATGTCAGAAATACAGCGGGCTGTTCTGATCTGTTCACATGACTGAGAGATTAGAATGTGACATTGGATAAAATTATTGTGTGCACTCATGAAAATGTGTGATTCTTTCTGACACAAAACATGGTGTTTTTTACATTTTTCTTTTTGAACAATGTGTTTTTCTAATTCTTGTCCAAGCTGCTTTGGGTGTGAAGCTCATTTTGTAAACTCAGTATCCATTTTCCACTATTTCAGCTTTTAGTTTTTGAAACAGGACCTGACCTCAACCTCTGAAAATGTATTGTCTGTTCTTGTCAAGCGGACCACAGTTACCCTCTGAACAATCCCTGGTGAAACGCAGAGCTAGTATAAGGATATTTGGTCCTTATCGAAACACTCTTGTCATAAATCTACAGAACAGGAACTAACTCTGGTAATGATTACATGAAGATAATCACATGATCAGTGCGTGAAAAGTGAAAATGACTGCCCTGTGCAGTCGAGGAATCTGAACCTGATCTACTCGAGTGCTTAAGTGACACAAGGGTTTGGTTGGTTCACAATTGTTTGAGTTTGAACAAGGGCAAAACTGAAATAATGCTGTTTGGTGCTCTGACACTATGTAAGACCTACAGTCACCGGCCCAAGAGAGCAATTTTAAACCTGAGAAACAGATTAATGCAGTCATGAAATTAGGTGTTTTACAATTTTTTAATGCTTTTATTTTGACCCATCTAGACTTTACTAAAATGCTTTTTACGCTGGAATCAGAACACCCTCTCAAGCTCACAGTTAGTCCAGAACAAAACTCGACCACATCACCCCCATTCTGTCCTCCCTGCACTGACTTCCTGTTTGTTTTAGAGTTTAAATTCAAAATGGCTCCAACAGTGGAGACTGTCTTAAGAACCACTTTTATTCTTTGATTTTAACCCGATGTGTTGGTTGTGTTGTCTTTTATTGTTTAGAGTCTTGGGATTAAATCTCAGTTCTTTATACAAAATTGAAATAAACCTCAATAAAAAACATTTCTAGCAGTTGTATTCAATGTTATTCAAGGTAATATTTTACCACCTCGGTCATCTAATATTGTAACTGCAAACACCAAAAGCAACACCAACAGCAATGGGCCTTTCAATTAATTTATATAAGAAACTTAAAATGGAGATCCTTGTAGTCAGATCTTGCACAAATGTTACGAGTGCAATTTTGCCAAGTGAATGTGAAGATGTCTACAAGTCAGTCGTTCCTGTTTGTGTTTCTGTCAGGTGCCTGTGTGGGACAAAGCCTCCTGTGGGGCTTTGAGATGACCACACACCTATTGTCCACTGTTACTCACACAAATGGATATGAAGTGGACCGGAACAGCAAGGTCACAGCTCTTCTCCGAAAATGATAAAATGATGAGAAAAGGGGAGAAGACGGGACGAGAGAGGGATATTTCTTCATAAATGATGAGTTCTCCTTGACCCCAATTATAACACATCAGGTTATTATCATTTTTTTTATAAAAAAAAGTTGGACGTAGACTTTACTGATGAAAGCGAAGAGGAATATTAACTCTAAATAGTAATGGACACTGTGAAAAATCAATTTCTTAAACTGATGGAAGAAAAGGCTGTCCTTGAGCCTGAGCTGTGGAGTCTCCTGAGAATGCCTCTACAATATTAATTAATAAAACCTTATACCCAATTATTTCATATTCATTGTTGATGCTCCGAAGTGAAAGTCCATAAAGCTATTCTCCAATGGCTTCTGGTGAAAGTGTGCAAATCTATTTACCCCCAACCTGCTGTTATTATAATACAATGATGAATATGTGATTTATAGAGAAGAATAACAACAGTGAAATGAATCTGTGACACAGTACGTTAACCATTCCAAGCATCAGTGGCATATTACGTGAAAATGAAACTACTCATCACGACAAAAAATACAACAGCTGCAAAGAACTGAGAAGATAAATGAACAGTCAGCAGGTCTGAGGAAACAGAGGTTAGCTGTGTTATAGAACAATAGCATTAGCATCAAAGACATATTGTGAGGGTGAGTTCATGAAAACATACAGCTGAAGGCTTTTGCTGACATTAGGATTTTTTTGGTTGTGAATGATGAGAGCCCTGACATTTTAATGTAAGTGTACTTCTTTCATTAAAGTTGTCATTAGTTATAGGTTATTTAGCTTTTATTTTACTGGTCCGACACACTTAAGATCAAACTGGGCTGGATGTGGCCCCTGAACTAGATGAACTCCAAACACTTGTCAACTGTTTTTTTTGCTGTATATAGATTTTTAAACTCAGACACATTGCACCCAATAGCCAATTAAAGGCAGAGATTGATATAAAGGTGGAATAAAAGTTATTTTCAATGTAAAATCTACATTTTATGCTTTCCAATAACATCATGTGTGGGGAAAAAAAAAGTATGTGACCTGTAACTGGACACGGCGTCATCAGGAAACAAAGCACAGGGAACAGAACAAACACTGCTGGAGATTAACATCAGAGCTAGAAAATATTAATATGTAAAAAAACACTGAATGTTGGATTATTTGCTTTGGTTATGAAGTTAAAAGGAGTGATAGTAATAATAAGACGGCAGCCTTTGTTACTAGTCCCCTTCTCTAACAGTATGTATACCCTACAGCTACCAAGGTATTCAGAAAGAAAATTAGACAATAACCTGAGCAACTGTAGCTTTAATTAACCTCCACTGGGGTCACAGCATTAAATATAATTAAGCATTTTGTACAAATTTACACAAATGCAATCATAAAACACTGTGCATTGCATTTAGAAACAATGAGGAAATGGAAATAAAACCACTGGGCAATTGATTGTTTTTTTTCTTTTTTGTTGAAATGGTGTCACCAGGAGAGCAGGTCTTCTCAGGTTCATTCTCGAGGGACCATGAATCTCCTCCTAATTTCACGGCAATTTGATCAGTAGTTTAAAGGCTTTCACTCACCAGATTAAGTGAGTGACGGACCAACATCAGAGACTGTGTCTATATACCCACTCAGGGCTTCCTTTCTTTACACTTCCGTTGTGTAATTACCCCACGCGTGGGGCTGATAATCACCGGAGAACATGCTCTTTCTGGACGTGGCAGCGGTGGTGGTATGAAAATATGTTATCATCTTAAATTACCCTCACCTGGCACTGTCTTTAAACCATGTGATCTGTGAAACAAAGCAAAAGCAGGATCTCTGTGTTATCGGTCAGAGTCTCGCCGGGATAAACCGACTGTGAACCAAGGCGGTGGGCTCTCTTCTCACGCCACTTCCTTTCACAGATTGTTGACGGTTGTGCAATACTACGGAAGTGCACAGTAGCACTTTTTCCAGATGAAGACATTGTACTTTCCGTGGGCAGCTTGTGTCTGTTACTGCATATATTTGAGTTTATGTTTTGTAATGTGTTGCAGCTCTGCGGGGCACTGTAGCCCAAGACAAATGTTCCCTTTGGGACAATAAACTTTGTTTTATCTTATCTTTACATCCTGCTGAGCGTAGTGCAAGTCGGCTGTATTGTTTTCTTTGCGACAGCTCGCTATCATGACAAAGCTGATTGCTCAAAGCTTATTTCAACATAAAATAACGTGCTACTTTTGGTTAGACTATAGTATAAGTAAAAAGATGTTATGCTCTGTCTTAGACGCTCGTTCTCACCCTTGGTTTACGAGTCTATTCCAAGGGACTGTTTATGCTCAGGGTCAGACTCTAGCGCAAACATGTACTGCCATTTTAACAAGAACATTTACCCAAAACAACAAATTGTAGTTTTTGTACGAGCGTGCAAAGAGGAAATGAGGGATATAAAGTGCTCTGTTCAATTAAAGGGGTTAAAACCGAGCATTCAGAGAGGAGTGCTTCAGAGATGGTTTTCCAGACGTTTTGCTCAAAACAGGCTAAATACACTTTACTGGAAGCACGAGGAGATGTTATTCTAAAATCTCAGTCACGCAGATTTTGTGCAATAAACCAAAGGCCAGTAGACGTTTTGTACATGAAACAGAAATACACTGGAAGTGAGGCGTTCAATGGAAAACCTAAATATTATGGTAATCCTTTCTCACTTTATTTCTTCATAAAATCCCTACTAAAAGGTGACTTAATATTCCATGCATCACTATTATCCACATTCATTCTTGATAAAAAACCCATAACCTTCATGAGATTAGGTCTGCTTCAGTGCAGCCTTAACTTAAAAGAGCCTTGCTGAAGTGTTTTAGAAGTGTTTCTGAATTGTTTCGTCATCCCCAACAGGATTGTTGACTGATGCAGGTTTTGCAGGAGCAGCTTCATTCATCCTTTCAAAGCAGCCGCAGAAGAAAACTCCTCCAAATATGGCTTTGTAGTGCAAATCTTTTTATTTATTTATTTTGTTTGTGGCAAAGTCAGAAAAGAAAGCAGAGTGAACAAACACGAGCCAACAGGTAAGTCTCCAACAACAGGCCACAGTGCATTTGGAGCACATTAGGACAAAAATAAAAGTACACCGCTTTCTGTAAATGGTTTATTTAAGGCCTTGTGCGAACGCGTCTTTTTCAATTATGATAATAAGAGTCTGCAGCTGAGCTACAGTGCCCTGCTTCTGCAGCTTCAGCATCACAAGTCAACTCCACTAAAATGCACATTCTCTGAATTTAGATCCGAAAAGTGAGACATTAATTGCCTTTTCAGATGATTTGTGGGTCGTTTGGTGTTCCCCGTGCATCTGTGCCTGCATATGTGTGTATTTGTGAGTATGTGTGCCTGTGTGTGTGTGTTGGTGGTCGCTAAATGGCTGCCTACAACTTGGCTGAGCTGTGTTTAGACCTCGCTATGCATCTTAATGACTGCCGCCTCACTGCAGAATGAGTCAAGCACTGTCAACACTGGAGAGCATTTAGACTCATCACAGGCTTTGGATCTGATACTGAGACTCCCAAATCAAATACAGCTAATGTATTCTTTCAGTAGATTATTGGAGCAGTGTTTAAAATACCATAGTTTTTAGAGGAAGAATTATATCAGCATGAGGAATGTGTCACTTTTACTTTACGGCTGCAGATGAAGATGTTAAACTGTGACCTCTGTGTTTGCCATCAAGCCCAATGTCATTATCTATAATTACCTGTCCGCACTGATGGCCTGGTGACTCACTGGGCTTATTACAGGCCAAAGTGCGACATCCAAACTGCGGGTGTATGTCACTCCACGCCTGTGTGAGCCTCCCCGCCGAGTGAAAATGGAGTTTATGCATGACTATGTTCACACCATGATGCCTTCCAGCGTTCAATGTTATAACCCCCGAAGTCTCGCAAAAAGCAGATATCTTGTCTCCTGCCAGTGTTTATTGTGCCGAGTGGAAACAGCTTGTTTAAATAGTAAACTTTGCAGTGTTTTAAAACCAACACCTCATCACAATAAAACAGCTTTATTGCTAGAATAAACTGTGGGTAAATGGTTGTCATAAACATTACTCAGTGTTGAGAGAAACATAGTAAAACCTGCAGCTAATGACATGGAAAAACTTTATAAAAGTGTTTGTATAACGTTTGAATAATGCAATGAAGTGAAACACAAAAACCATCTCTGTAAGGCTCTTGTTAAGAACACTTGACGCTGACAATGTAAAACACACACTACAGGTCTTTGTAAACATGCTGGGGTCAAAAGGTCTTTGGGCTAAAAGTTATGCAGTGCTTCTTCATTTAAACTGTACATAATGTGCTTTAAAATTAGAATCTGGTCACACCTGATAAACTTGTCCATGCATGCTAACTCTCCGACCATCTTTCGTCTCTGCGCTGTTCTTTAACACTATACTGCAGACATAGAGAATAAGTGTGCATCTATTATTATGTATCCTGTCAACAGTTTAACAGGTCTGTCTCTTCATTGCAGTACCAAACGTTGCCACTAGTGGAAATGCTGTAAAAAGGTGAAATATTCTCACAATTACTTGGTATAAAAGCACTATATTTTGTCAAATGTCTGCCATACACTTGAATTATGATGACAAACGTGTCCTTTATCTGGCAACACTGTCACACAAACCAACCTCTGATACTTTGATAATAAGACTATAAGATTAATCACTTGAATCACACCAATCCACTTTGTCTGTGAAGCCACAATGAGCTGAATACTCTGGAGGTGGACGGACTGCTGCACGGCTGTCATCGAGGCGGCCGCGGTTGACTTGGCAACCAAATCAGTGTGCGGTTGTTGGTATAGAAACAGGCTAATGATTATTAAGATTAATCAGCATGTTTCTCACTGTGTAATTGTGAGTTTGTGTTAGTGTTTAGGTCATGTGACACTCCCTGACCTGGTTTGAGTATCGTATGATTCAAAAGAGATTGCTGCAACATCATCATCATCATCTTTATCATTCAGTGGGCGCAAAATCTATGGCCTTTCGGAAAAAACCTGAAGGACATCAGTGGCACAGAAGCACTGCAGCGTTCGACAGCATTGACTCGTCGTGCCTCCTCCTTCTTCTCCACCTCCACCAGCTCTCCTCCCCCGTCTCTGAGCTGCCTTCTCCCCCGCCACTAGTCATACATTTCTCTGGTTTCATCCTCCGTAGCGCTGTCCTTCTCTTCGTCACATCCGCCCGTCCTCCCGTCTTCGGCCCTGTCCTTGTGCATTTTGATTAAGATTCACGACTCCGAGGACTCACTGCAGTAAAAAATGTCCTAATATAAAGTTTGTCTGGCCCTAACATTCTTTAATGATTTAATCAACTTTCCTTTTTCAAGACACCCACCTTAACCTCCTGAAGTAAAACAGAACATCCTCGGATCATTTTAAATATAATCTAAAGCGTTTTATAGAGTAGACGCCAGCTGCAGTTCCATTTGTTTCTAAAGTGCTTCAATTGTTTTTTTTATTTGTTTTTTTATTAATGTTGGTCTTGTGTTTCTTGTAATGTCAGTATATGTGTTGTTCTGGTCGGTAAAAGACAGCTAAGACTGGCCAATAAAATCTGCTTAACTATAAATAAAAAAGCTGAGACAAAAGCATCTGGACATAGTTTTAAAGGTGCTTAACTTTTATATTTTATAATGACCTGAAAGATGAAATAGGGCAACCAGTTGATCATTTAAGAAAGAAAGATCCAGCCCTGCTTTGTTGCATAGAAAGACCGTAAATGCAGAGCTGCCAATCATTCAGCTTTGTTCAAGTGGAGAGCATGTTTGATTGACAGCTCCAACTCTGAGCAGGTCAACCTGTCACTGACTCTGCTGCTGACAACAGCTCCGCCCATGAATGAAGAATGACTTTACAGATTTTCTCTTATTTTGAACAAAACGTGGAAAAAACTGCTAAAAAAGGTGATGCTGTTATAATAAGGAATTGGAAAAGACTATTTTTACTTAAGATTCCTAAAAGATTCTCAGTTGTTTATTTCTTTGTTGAGCTGTATCAGAGGGAATTCTCTGTTCCCACTGTCATTTTTTCTAATAATAATAATAACATGTTGTAGGTCTGCACAATATATTGCAAAAAATTACTTGTATCACAATAACATTATGGTCTTCTTCTTCTGGTCATTTACTTCTTGCCTCACAATCATCCTCCAAAATTAGATCTAAATGTGGCGCATCTTAATAAATCTACCGGTTTAATCCTGGTCTAGTCCTGGTGCACTCTTTAATATTGACTTGAAGTTATTCCAAAATCATGTATTTTTATAAATATTTATATATATTATCATTTTAAATAATGAAGCATTTTTTACTATGTCAAAGAGCATTTTTATGATCCATAAGGTGTCCTACAATTTCCACTTTGTCCCGTATAAACAGGATTGTTGTCCCACATTTCGTTTGTAACGATCTGCTCATCCTTCGAAGAAGACTGGATTTAATTTGGACCTACAGTGAATGTTGTGTGTTCATATGTTATCCTGAATAAATGATGATATCAGAGGTAAAATGGAACTAAAGCTGATAGACTTGGCATTAGTCAGAGTTGATTACCATATTTGAAGAAAATTTGGTATGTGACAATAATAAACTGAATGGTTTTGTTAAGTTTGTAGCTAGTGATGCTAATTGTTGGTTTGCCTCAAAAAGATCTTAAACAGAGTTATGTAGGGTGTGTTTGTTGCTCTACTGCTCTTACAATATATCTTCCATAAAATCATTTACTCCAAAAGGCAGTCCATCTGTGAAAATGTCCTCCAGCTCGTGGCGACAGGGCAGGAGTGTGCTGGAGGATGAGGCGGGTTCAGATGTGAGTGGTGCGGGGGTGGCAGTGCAGGGCCGGGTGTCTCAGATGTAAGAGGCAGTGTCTGTGTCAGAGAGGTTGTAAATGTTTGATGGGGTTTGATCCTGCCATCTGTCCACTACTGATGAGCGCGAGAGAAAATAATAAAGGTTAGAAATGGAAGAGAGCGATTGTGTGGCAGCTCTGCAGAGGACGTAGAAAGAATTATGGAAACAGAGGAAAATGGTTAAGTACATTATTAAGCCATGCTTTTTACCTCCTTGGTTTAATCCTCTACTGTATATGCCGTCAACAGATGGACCCAAATGCTAATAACAGCATGTTTCTCAGTGTAAATACCACATCAACACTCATTAACACTCATTTGGAGACTTAATGAATAATTATATCCAGAACAGTGTACAATAAGTGCATTGATTTGAACGTGGCTGCGATAATTAAAACAATGAACAAAGTGTTTTCAGACGCCGTTCTAAAATTAATTAGTTTTTTTATGACCTATGATCTGTTGTGGTGTAGGTTTCTCATTAAATTTTAAAGATGTCAAAAGACTTTTCTGCTTGTAAGTGGAAACATTAGGCAAAACTGAGATATTAGTATAACACTATTACATTTGAAAGTAAAATTCCTGACGAAGCCCATGCATCAATGTCCTTCAGTTATGTTCTATTTTTCTTTAATAGTTTGTTTCAGGTCTGAATTACAGAGGGTCAGAGAATATGCTAAACAGTTCATTATAGATTTCTGAGCTATTGATTTTTGTGTGCAATGACATTTGTGTGAGCAGAGAGGATGTGTCATGATTAATGTATGTTTACACAGCGCTCTTACATGTTCCTGTGACTGCACGTTGTTCCTGTCACGTAGGGATATGCATGGGTCTGTGTACAGTGTACCCCCCCCCCAGTTACATTGCTGTGTGTAGCCCATGACCCCAGGCCTGTGCAATTTTGACACAGTGATAATCTATGTGTTATACTCCAATCAATGACTCAAACTACCAACGGTCCAGATTGTGAACTCTGCAAACGGAGGTCAATGAACGCTGCAGATCCTCGAGGGCTCTGAGGGGCGGGGGGATCAATCTTTATTTTATTTTTTAAGCTGAACCCCACCCTCTGTACTGTCGCTCAGTGAAAAGGTCACAAAGTCTCTGCATGATAATAATGCAAATGCAGCCAGCAGGATTAATGAAATCCTGGACGTCCCTGTGGCCTTTGAGTGGGATCCCCTTTTCAAATGAATCCCTGAGCTCATAGATATAGCAATAGATCAGCATTTTTATTGCACATTATGTCCTGTGATGTAACATTGGCCTTTTGGAGTGAGCTCAGTAACACATCATTCACTCTTTATAAAAGAAACTGGAGTGTCAAAGTCAGACTGACAGTATCGAGTGTTAAACCGCCTCATTGTCGGGTCAGCAGGTCAGTTTCTATTGCCAAAAGGGGTATGAAGCTTTCCAGAAATGTGCAGCGTACCATACTACTTTTGTACCCCCTTGGTCAGTGTGGTCCCCTTTCCACAGAGAAGAGCTAAACACTATTAAGTCTATTGATTGGACGATAGAGAAATAAAAGGGAAAGCACAACTGAAAGTTTCTTGTTTGTGTTATGCTTTTATTATAGAGAGAAAATTTGGAGGTGAATATGAAAATACATGCTTATACCCAAAGATCCCACTGCCTGCTGTCTGCTGTGTTTTTGCCCTAAAGCCAAAATGAGCTGTATATGGCTTGTATTTGTCTGCGTTCATGTTGCGATAACAGTGTCTTTTTGGCTGGCAAAGCTTTAGATTAAAAAACAAACACACAAGTCAAATAGAAACATCTGGCTGAGCAATTAACACAAAACAATCTGGATCTAAAACATAAATCATCCACAGAAGGAATCACATATTCCCTCCAAGGCTCTAATCTCCAGCTGATTTATGACGATGGATGATAAATACAATCGCATTTAAACAACTATGTGGGCTTTCATCAAACATGATGACGTGATGCATACAAAGAAAGAGCTTAAATGTTACTTTTCGCTTAATATTGCATTGAGAAATAAACAGATATAGTGTGTCTTTTATGACAGAAAAGGGAGATAGCCTTGATTAGTTTTTTTAGATCAAAGCAAAGTTAGATTGCTCCACTTTGAATATTTGTGGCCTATAGGAACGTTTACCCAAAAATGTCTCAAACCTCAGTTCTCCAGTGAAGATTCTTCAGGATTACAGAGCTGCTGTAGGGGAAATGTGTCGCAGCGTCTGTAAACCCCGGGCTGCTTGTCACATTTAGCTCGTCGTTCAGACCGGATTTGACTACAGCTGCCAGCTCACGCTCACTATCCTCCGAGGTACAGCTGTGTCGGCAGATAACTCACTCTTCAAGTTTCACCTTCAAGTTTGATGTAGAAATATTCTAAAGTGCTCCGTTTTCAGAGCCGTGTAGTAACCGGCTGCTTTTACGAACTTATTAAATACATTTTGTGTGTAAGAGCATTTTCTCATCTGAAAGTTCACACCAAGGTCCACACTAAGAACTTTCTGTGACACTGTGTTCACTGTCGTCATGACAACGGGGGCTCCTGTAGACGGCTTTTACTGTGGTGAATGTGTCTCTGCAGAGGCTCATTTTACAGCTGAACTGGAGGAATACAATCATTTAGACTGGAGTAGGGCATGTGGGGACGTTTTTATTTATACAGAATTAATACTTTCCACTTTTAAAACTTCAAATGCACTGTTTAAGACATGGTTTCATCACTATATACACTCTTTAGGAAACGGTTGGGTTCACAAGAGACATCTGTCGTAGAGTAGCAAGAAAAAAAGATCCATACAAAATGTAAAATGATGTAATCTTTGTGTTTTATGTGTTTTTAAACTCAAGTGATGTACGTTTTCCTCCTTTTGCTTTTCTTCAAATATGTTGACAGACTTGAGGTTTTAGATGTATGATGCAAAAGCCAGAGGAAAAACAGATAAACAGAGATGTGTTTTGAGAACACAGACCACATTTTTAGTTTAAATGCAGACAGTCCATGTAACAGCAGGATCCATGCACCAATGCTTCTGTCTGAAATACAGCAAAGAAATGATCTCTTCTTGGCACAAATATATGCTACCAATTATCACCTTCTTTTTTTGGGATAATAGGAATATAATTTATGCAAATGAGTCTAATGACCTCTACAATCAGGGCTTAAGATATTACCCCAGTCTCGCTCTGTAAGTCAGGCTGGACGTTTTTAACTTTAGAACTGATTTTGTCTATTCTCTGAACATGTAGACACTGACCCCAACTCAACCCATTAAACTAAGCAAACACACACTTTCTCTCCCTCACACAGACCTCACCCACTTCAAGAGCTTTAGGGAGGACTGTCCATTATTGATGAAGCCACATGCTTTGTACCTTTACCAGGGAGAAGGGGGGGCTCAGGTCCATCTGACTCAGCACTCCTGTGTCCAATCAGCTTTCTGTCGGCCTTTGTCAGCACTGTCGACGCTGTGTATGCACTGCAGCATGAAGAAAACAAGAGGAAGACAAACACAGACAATGGAGTTGGAGTTGTATCGGCCGGATCAGGTCAGCAGACAACAAACAGACTGGTTTGATCCGTGCTGTTGTGGGAATTCCTCCAGCAAAACCCACAGCCTTGAGGTATCTTAACAACAAGGAGGTTAGATATTTACTTATGTCGGCTGGGCTGTCGGTCAACATAATTGCCCAGCTATTTTTTATTAAAGATGGCGGAGGGGCATGGGCTTTTGATGCACACATTTGACTCTGATGGCAGACAAAACTTATTGAATATACAGCCAGTTATTTATTAATTGCAATTAAACCAATGTTTACCAACCTTTTTACTGAGAACCCACAGGTCAAAATACCAAATTCAGCATGACTCAAATTTACCCGGCAGAAAAAATCCATCATCCGTCATCTTTATCTGGATTTGAGAAATGACAATAGAGATTTTGTGGCGACACAAATAAAACTCAAACAGCGCCCAGTTTCAGAATTAACCAGACACAGACCTTACTTTACTTTCACTTTCAACTCCTTTTTTAGTATAACCGACTGTAAGCATAAAAACAAAGGTTCTGGGCTTTCAAGTCGTTGAAAAAATTTAATTATTTATTGTTGTTAAGGTTTTTAATCCGTAACCTTCAGATTCATTAACTAAAGCTGTATCTATTTGAATAGGCTATTTAGAATTTTTTAACTTTAACTAAAAAGGAATGGTACTCTTAAATTCTGTAATGTGGGTCACAAGCCACATAAAGGTTTTAAAGTGTTTTATTGAAATAGGGACAAACCATAAATACTGATAGGGGTGAGAGTCAGAGCTGGACCTGGGGCAGAGGGCCAGGTCCCGAGCAGGAGCTGGGCCAAGCCAAGACGCGGAGGAGACAGACCAGAGTAGAATTCAGACTGGAGTGAGTAACTGAGTAACTAGTCTTCTTGAAGGAGAGCGTCACGGCCTGATGTTGTGACAAAGGTGTTGACCAATCTGGCAGGGGAGAGGTAGGTAGTAGCTGCTTTTGTACCCGGTTGTTCAATGAGCTGCTGGTGTGGCAGATGACGTAAAGGAGGGGCAGACTAAACTCTGACTAAAAGGTGAGTCCAGTCAGTGAACAGTAGCAGTAACGCTCCATGTTTAGAGCACATACACATGCTGTCTACAACATCGACCAGTCATAATTGTTCTATCTAAAACCGGGCTTTACACGATGACTCATAAAGAGGATAGAAATACTACTCTGGTCGTTGCTATGCTTAGGTCAGGTTGTTCTTGTTTCTCGGCTTGGTTTAATCTGCATCCAGTTGTCCCGCCTCCTGAAAATCAATCAGCCCAGTGTGCATGGGTAAGGTTGTGTGTAAAACCAACATGCCCTGGGTGTGGCTTGCAATGCTTGAAACACAAAGCCCTAAGACAGCTTACTGGAGCAAATTGCATTAAAATACATTTCGATTACTGTCTATTATGTTTCCGTATCATAACTCCATTTTAATATAATGAGGCTGCGGCCAATTCAATTAAAATGGCACAACAAAGAGCCAATTACAGTACGCAAATTACAGTACGCCACTTTGGCTGCAGGTCATGTGATTATAAATCGATACATCCACGCGTGCAACAGTGTGTGTTTGTCCTGCTCTAAAAGCCCACAGACAAGACCACTGCTGTTTGTGATGCACAGTTAATTAAACAAAATACAGACAAATAAAATCTGAAACATTTTAAAGAACCTTTGCATCGGACAATAGTCATAAATCAGTAATGACTATAGTTCTATTCATTCTCATCGACGTTTATAGTAATTATGTCCTTAGTGGAGTTGGTTCAATTTAAAAAGAAATGAAAAGTGATCCCCCCTTTTACCTCACAATAAAAAAAATGGTATATATTACTCTATATTACTTACTTTCTGGGCCCACATTTGAAACAAAGGTGTAAGACATCTACCAGTATACAGTCCTAGTTTGGGACTTAAAATATGATTTGTGTACATTATAATGCCAGTCTATGGAAAACAGAAAATTATTCTTAAATTCATAAATCATAAAGCATCATAAATGTTTACAGTACAGTTAGTACTACAGAATATAACAATAATGTGTCCTCATCCCAAAGTGTAGTATAGCTTTTGTTTGGTCCAAGGTACATCTTGTCATCATCACACGGTGACGTGACATGGGTGTGGTGGCTAAAACCTTAAATTGGTTAAGTGGAATTTGTTAGGATTAGTAAAATAGAATATAATATAATAAAAGTGTGGTTATATTTTCCGATTTTTACCATATTAGCAAGCACAGAAAACTGATGATGATGATCTGTGTATTGATAAATCCTAGGTTTACTATGCACATATATTGCAAACAGAGTGTTTTTATGTACAAACATTGCTATATTACAAATTATTACAAATTGACTAATGAGAATAATGGCGTATTAGGGCCTGTACATGTGAAAACCATTGTTTGAACAGTCTAAACCATCAGACCTGAGCATAAATCAGAGCTGTCTGAACGCAGCCTGTGTCTCTTTTACAAACAGAGGCTCATCTGAGACCCCCAGCTGCTGTTGTGTTGTAATTTATTATCCACTCTATGCTCAGTAGAGTCATGAAATCAGCCTGGCCTTTGAGATAGACACACACAACCCATGTGACCCCCCCCTCCCAAACGCTGCTCACCACTTAGACCTCTTAGGCTTAATTAGTATCGAGCCCTCAGGGAGAACACACCAGGAGACATTACACGGGACGGACACAGGATGTGAAAGGTCTGGGTTTGTCAGAAAAAAAAAAAAAAAAACATGACAGCATCTTAAGAAAAAAAATACTTAGCAACTATCAACTAAATGTGCTGTTAGTGAGTGGGTTAGGAACATTAGTATGGTGCTTCAGCTGCTATATATTTAAACAGCTAAAAACTGAAGCTACTGCAAAAGTCACCATAAATACCAGATAAAACAACACCAATGCCCCAGAATTACATATGTATTAGTAAACTGAGGTCAAATGCACTTGTCAGTACAGAAGTAGACGTTACAATTTATTAGTAGGTAAAGTAACACAAATGTATGACTGCAGGGCTGTGCAGAAAGCATTCTTCTGCTAATGGTATACAACACAGCGGCTAACATATTTGAGCTAAGCAGAAAGTCCAGCAGTTCTACACATACATTGAACATCTATTTTATTTTTTTATTTTTTTATTCACTGCTTCCAAAGTGTGTGGTTTTGTGCTTTTACTTGGCTTGCTCACATCAATGAATGGGAAGTTCATTTGTTCTCTGGGTGGGTATGTATTGTATTTCCTTGTTTCTTGTTTGCCTAATGTAATTCAGCCCCCCCACCTCCGCCGCTTCACCTCACTCCTAGAGGTCCTTGTATTGTGTCACGTAAACCCCACATGGAGGACGTCCGCACCTTTTTGTTGACACTCTCTGAATATTTCATAGGTCACACAAACAGCACTTTTATATTGTATTGTTTAAATAGTCCCTACATAAACAACAAATGCAAACACCTACATAATTCACACAAGTATGAACCATACCTTAGATTTCCCAAATGGTAGCGTCTCGCCAATTTGAATAAAAACCAACAGAGAAATCAAAATGTTAAAAATGTCTTTGCACTCTACCTTTCACAGATGAGCTCTTGTGTTGGCGCTCTGGGACGAATTGCACCATAATTATGGCTAAGATAGAGGCAATTAATTTTTTAATGGATTCAATGTTTTATTCATAGCACCTATCCAGTCTGGGATGGCAGAACACACATGTACACACTCGCTGCCAAAAGGAAACACATGGTGGAACTGGCTATTAACGCCTCAGTCAGTACTGCACAGCTCTGTTTGTACAAGGATGTAAGTGTAAATGTGGATATATATATACAGTAGTCCACATATGTGCTCATGAATATGCCCTGTGGTATAATTAGAGAAGCTGTGTAGTAAATGTTTGGGGTACAGTTAAAGCAATTATAACAATGGATGTTTCCCTGTTTTTTTGAAGAGCGACATTTTAATAATGTAACCCAATTTCTATTGTTTCTATTGTCATTGTGTTTTATTCAGGCCTGGTGTTGTTTTTCCCATTTTTACTGAATCGTGTTATAGTCAATACAAGCTATGTTTTATTATATATTTCAATTATATGCTTTGTTGTTTTAACTGCTGTAATGATTTAGCTGAACTGCTTTATACGATGACGCATAGCACAATTGGAAATGTTGTGAGGAAACATACAGTGACCCCAACTTCAGTCCACTATTTGGGAAACACTCTATTTTAGATGAATCTGAATGTGTATTTGTGGCCGAGTGTGAAAGCGAAAAGAAGGAGAGCTGGGTGTTGTCTTCCATCTGAGGCCAGTAAGACCGGTTATGCTGTCCTAAAAATCCATTTACACCACAAGCACTCTGCCTCACCATCATCCACCCCACTGTGAGAATACACCACACTGCCCTGTGCAAACAATACTGCCAAGCTGCTTGAGCATATTTAATAAAACTATCAAACGTTTCCCCTTCCTCCCGCTAACTCTTACGCACCGAGAGCCTGATTAACAATTCACTTAAACACTTTTGTTTGTGGACGTTAAGGGCACAGATTGAGGTCGCAGGCGGTAATGACAACACCGTTTAAATGCATTTCACACCCGAGCTAATAAACACACTGTATGCTTAGGTTAAAATGGCTGTCTCTGTATCATATCATCACTGTTTTACCCTTGTGTAAAAACTATCCATGTTATAATTATTATATATGTTCTCATGTCTGCAACATACAACTGCGACTTGTTACAGACAATAGACATTATTTTTATCTATACATTTTGAATTAAAATAAAATTGTTCATTCATTTTAAAATATGTTCATCAAGATCATAGTTGCGATCATAGTTGCTAGTAGCTGCAATAATTGAAGTTGTGAGAAAAATGTTGTCTATTTTGCAATTATGGTAATTATTATGATGTGGTTGGAGTTAGCACTCATTCCTCACAGCAAGAAGGTTGAGGGTTTGATCCCCGAGCTGGCTGACACTTTTTCTGTGAGGACTTTCCTCTCCGTGTTACTTTACAGACCATACTCTGATTAAGCTCACTGTAGGTTCTCTCTGAGTCTGGCTTCCTTCCACTGCCCAAAGACAGAATTGAACAGTCAACAATTCCCCCTAGAGCATGAATGTGAGAGTGAGTAGTTGTCTGTCAGTGTCTGTCTCTAAATGTTAACCCTGAGAATAAGAAAACACAGTGTACCCCACCTAGGGTCCAAGATGCGACCCCTGTCTTATTGTCTTTATAATCCTGAAGAACAGTCTCAGAATCAGACACATTTATCCTTGTCTTGTGAACTTCAGATATCAGTCAGTGTGGTACTAAACATAGTATTATACTTTATCCAATACTAAAGGTTATAGCCATTTACAGACAAATTGAATCTCATATTTACACTCTTTTACAGTTTATACTCATTTACAGACAGAATGTGAAAAGAGTTACTATCACACATCTGTAATCTATTTTTTAATCAGATTACTTTAAGCCGGTTACTTCCTTACCTGCTCCTACCTCCAATGTTTGTCTACCTCCAATGGCCTACTCATCCTTCCTGTACACATTTATCGACACTAGCTCCACATTGCCTAATTTATCACTCTCCTGCAGCTGGACTGGAAGTGACAGAGTTATTAGATAGCCATTTGTGGGCGCATGTAATGCTGCCACAGGAGGGTCGCTGGGACTGACAGAGTCAAAGCTGTTTGATGACCTCGAGGAGATAACAACCATACAGGATAGAAGGACACATGCAAGGACAGACGCAGAAAGAGGTGGGGGACAGTGGGCAGATGATGAAGAAAAAAGGGCTGTAGTCACACATCTGGCAGAGGCTGGTCCAGGCATGTGTGAAGTCATGGCCAGTCAGCGATATGAGATATACAGTACAGTGCTGCAGTGATGGGAAAAATGGACTGCCGGGACAGAGACTTGAGCAGATGATATGACCACAGTTTGATATTACTAATGTTATTGGGAAAGAACAAATCTGATCCATAGAATTTGATACAGTTTAGAAAACATATTGCTATTTATGTGTTTGAATCCCACAAAAATGTTTTAAATGTATTTTCATATAGGGTTCCTCTAAATATGAAATGGCGTTTTTATGACCAGATGGACTTGGTTCATGCATAATTGGAAAAACTATTACTAAAAAACATTTAAAATAATAAGCATGCAACTGATATGCTTCTAGAAATAGACACAGAAGACTTTCGCTAATAGGACAAAATGTCTACTGACTACAAGGGGGCTTCATATTTTTATTTGGTCATGGTTAACCTGGAAAAATAAAACACATTATCATAGGAACAAAAGAGTAAATCAGCGACACCTTCCTGTTTCATTTGCACATTTACAGCCAGTGAGCATGAGATAAAAAGCCCTGACCAAAGATGCTCTTTTTTCTCTCGTTTCTAAAACTCAGCTTGCTCTCCTTTCGAAGGGGGGTTGGGTATCTCAGTTTTCTCACGACCTAATACCGGCTGCGTCGTGAAAGGACAGCAGCACCGTACAGAGCTTTTTTTCGCTATAATTTCTGACCTCAGTGGGCAGTACGTACAGTCTGCTTACTGCGTATCATTGGTGCGTAGCAGTTAAATGCTCAATAACTTGGGCAAGGCTTCTGGAGATTTGACCAATCAAAAGTCGAGGTGTGGCTCGTGCCGGGCGTGATCCAGTGAAAGGGGCGGGGCCAGAAGCGGAAGCGTGCCTCTGCTGATCTCTCGCTGTCATTCGGCAGCGGTCGGTTTCAGGAGAGAGGGGCAGCCAAGAAGCACGCAAGAATAGGCTGGCTCTGTTGGGAAGATAGCGAAAAATATATAACGAAATCAAATGAACAATGAAACCGATCGCAAAGGGCTTATAAAGCAAGTGCAGACCAGTATAGTTTACCCGCTGCCATAAACCTATTTTAATTCTATAGACCAGATTAGGGAGCTGTGTCATTGAGCAGGCAGGACACGTCAGGAGAAGGGAGAAAAAAAAAGACTGCACTGTACGAGTCAGCTATCAAAATTTTCCACCGCTAAAAAAGCTTTTGCCTGTTGTTTTTTTCTGAAGGACACCACCTTGTTGTCAGCCCCGAGGGGAAGGCTCTCCAGAAGAACATCGCAGAAGGTGAAAAGAGGATTTATTCGCCAGTTTCCAGCCTATAGCTAGCACCAGTGCTAACGGCTACGAGCTACCTAGCTAGCGTACGTTAGCTCCGTTTGGAAACGTCAGTTAACTGACTTTCAGTCGTTTTTAATTTAATTAAAAGCGTAACTGTCGATCTGTACGTCGTCTGTGACCATGTCACATCGAAAAATATTTAAATAATGTGCTTTTACTGTTTGATTGTGATGTATGACAAACTGTAGATTTTGTGACAGCTGTCAAACAAGGTCGAGGGTTTCCAAATTGACGTTAACGTTTATTAATTCGTAATATAAATTTTATTTTCTCGGTATCGCTCTTCTGTTTTTGGACAGGCAGGTGTATATTAGTTGGTGTAGTGTCTTGAAAGGAGAAGTAAGTGATAACATTTGAATATAAAATTATTAATTTCCTTTATAGTCAAGCAGTAATAGTGTTCATCCAGTGACATGGATATTCCACTCTTTCTGCTTTGTAACAAACAAAATACATTCTTGTGTCCTGTTCCCTTTTATATAATCCAAAATAGGCTCACATTCCCAGGGTTTCACTCATTGGGTGACCAGGCCAAAACTAACAGTCGATAAGCTTTTTTTGACTCTTCAGTAGCAATATGGACATTTGTTGTTAAATGAGCTCCTGCTGTCCAGTGCTATTTAGGTTAATAGCCAAATGTAATGAGCACTGCCAAAATTATCAAAGATAGCCATATGTTGTCACTTGTTTTTGATTTAATAGCACCTGTTGAACAAGACTAAAATGTTTTCATCTGTTTCAACTCGTTGATTTGTGAACTCACATAAAACTGCATTAGGATCTTTCAGTAGAAAAAGTATGGGTGGAAGGTTCTATTAGGTCTTAATACTTGATAATTGATGATATTAATTTGCTTTGTTGGTGTTCTGTGTTGCTATGCTCTCGTTTGGGCAGGGCTGTGGTTCAGTTTGTGTGGCTGTAAGTTGGTGGAGGGTATTTAAGTCAGGAATGTGTCAGTCCTACACAGCAGTGTTACTCACAGCATTAGGGGCTGCCAGAAGCTCAGCTGTAGTCTTACAAGTTGGCAACGTCACAGGGTTATAATTAGCCAGAGATGTAATGTTAACTGGTTTGCTTTTTCTCAACTGCTCGATGTAAGAAGGGTAGATTGTTCATTTCAAGAATGAGCTCATTCATTGTCCGTGCTGTGTGATTATCATATGTCTGACAAATCACTGAGGGACTTACATGGGGCCAACAAAGAGATCTTTTATACCACAAGGAAACGTTTGTTAACTAGTTGTTTCCAAATCTCTTTTATCTAAAATGTGATGAGGAAAGCTTTTTGCTAACTCATGCCATTCTGTGTGCTCTTGTCTCTATAGGACTGAAAGAACACGGGATAGCATTTGTGTGTGGGGGGAGAAAACAAATGGGGGATTACGGGTTTGGAGTCCTAGTTCAAAACAACACTGGCAACAAGTCCACATTCCCAGTCCGAATCCACCCACATCTGCAGCCCCCACACCACCACCAGAATGTGTCGCAGAGCCCGGCTGCTTACATAAACAGCACCACAGCCACAGGGAATGGAACCACGGGAGGCTCTCCGTGGCTTTTCCCTGCCTCTGCCACCCACAGCAGCGTGCAGGACGAAATCCTCGGAGGCCCAGAGAAGCCCAAAGCACAGCAGCAGCAGCAACAGGAAATGCAAGAAACGCAAGAAAAGCAGCAGCTCTCTCCTGGGAATCACCAGGAAGGTGGAAGTGGCGGTGGGATCATTTCAGATTTGGAAAAAGCCCGCTCAGAGGAAGCTAAAACAGACAACGGCAATACTGATGGAAGTAATGGTAAAGAAAAACAGCTACGTCTTGAGTCTCCTGTCCTGACAGGTTTTGACTACCAGGAGTCGTCCAGTCTCGGGGGAACTGGGCCCGTCCAGTCGAGTACAACCTCGTCTTCTCTTACAGGCTTCAACAACTGGTCGGCCGCTATTCCACCCGCGCCGTCCACCATCATCAACGAAGACGTCAGCTTCTTTAACCCAGCGTCTGCAAACAACGGCCCTCTGCTTTTCCAGAACTTCCCACACCATGTCAGCCCAGGATTTGGTGGAAACTTCTCCCCTCAGATCGGACCCGCAGCGGCCTTGTCCCAGCACCACCCGCCCCCTCCGCCTCACCCTCATTTCCAACACCCCCACAGCCAGCACCAGCAGCACCGGCGCTCCCCGGCCTCGCCACATGCTCCGCCGCCGTTCTCACACAGGAACGCCGCCTTCAGCCAGCTGCCGCATCTGTCCAACAGTCTGAACAAGCCCCCGTCCCCCTGGGGTCCTGCCAGCTATCAGAGCCCCTCTCCGTCCCCCGGCTCGTCAACTTCCTGGAGTCCTGGAGGAGGGTATGGCAGTGGCGGTGGAGGTGGTGGCTGGGGAGGCTCTCAGGGCAGAGATTATCGTAGAGGACTGAACGGTGGCATGACCCCTATCAACTCTATTTCACCACTAAAGAAGACCTTCCCAAACAACCACGTGGCTTCGCAGAAGTACCCCCGAAACAGTCCCGCAGGATTCAACCCCAAGTCATGGATAGATGATGGAGTTGGCCGCAGTGACAACATCTTCCCCTTCCAGGTTAGTTTTGCTTCATAGACGACTACAAATCTACATGACTACTGATGTGTAGTCAGTTGTCAGTAGTATGTCCGTCATGACAAAACCAAGGTTAATTATGGTTATTGAATCATCTCTAGTTGTCCTTGATAAGCCTTTACTGTAATTTCTTTCTTCAGTGATGCTCAAAAATCCTCCCCAATGTGAACAAAGGAGTAAAAAGGTGAAATAACAGGCAACAATACTTTAACCTCCACTTTGTTATAGAAGTACAAGGATTTTTCTTGTTGGGGTTAATTTATTTTTTATTTTTGTAAAAATCTTGCATATTAGACCTTAAACTGTGTAATTCATTTTTATCAGCGGTTGTTTACTGCCATGAATGATCACCCATCTAAGTGTCTCCCATATTAACTATTAATTGTATTGCTTGATGCCATGTAGCTGCTATTTTTATACCCAGGAGGAGGGTGTGGATTTACACAATGCATTTGTTAGCACATTAGCTTAAGAAGCAGTGTTCGGGGTCCGTACTTCCTGTGGGTTCTTGATGATGACTAATGTGGTTTTGTCGCTGCAGCGGTGTGTGCCACGTACACGAGTCGGGGGTGGACGACAAAACGGTGGAGAGATGGATAAGGGGTAGTCGGAGCGAAGAGTGTGAATTAAGAGAGATGGGAAGAACGACAGCGGAGTAAGATCAAAGGGGAAAAAAAATCTAGATACAGCAGTGAGTAAGGAGACATCATGTGATCGCTCCTTAATTCAGAAAATAGCAGAGGTTGTAGCATGGATCTGATTGATGTAGCTCCAATCCTTACTCTTTTCCCATAACAGGCTATCAGTCCATCTTTTCTTCTGTGAAATGGAGCGTAATGATTTTCAGGATTACAGTTTTATTAATCACTCAGGACACGGCTGCACAAGCCTAGCAACAGATTTGGAAAATGCCAGCCTATTAATAATGTGATTTTGATAGCTCGGTCCACACTCACAATGAAGATGGCTGAGATAATAGTACTATCACATGTTGGAAACAGCCAATACAATTGATGGAAGGAGGCAAAAGTAGCACAGAGATGAATTTATTTTATTGATCCAGGTGGTGATTGATTGTGTCGGTCATTTCAAGAAAGCTGGGCGGAGGAGAGAGGAGGGTTGCCATGGGTTCAACAAAGATTAGAAAACGCAAATAGGCTTCTTTTAAATGGAGGGAGGAGGTCTCTTAACCTCTTAACTCTTAACCCTTTCAATTTTGCCTTGTGGCACTGCTTCCATTATCTATGGATGCACTGGGAAACGTCTTATGACAGCAAACCCAAAGTAGAAAACACTTTACCACTGTTTCTTCAATTCAAATAATTCAAACTCAGTTCTCAACAATTTTTAATAATATTATAGTGGGTTGCACCATTCAATTATGACACTGCATTAAAGTGGTCATCAAGAAACTGAAATTCATTTTTCTGAGTTAAAGAATTGAATTTCCAACATGAAGCATTTGCATAATCAATGGAAACGCTGTGTTATGATTAATTTCAGCATAATAAAATGACTAAATGTTAGTATTTATTGGAATTTATTATTGTGACATGAAAAATGTGGATATCATTCAGATGGACTGTTATACATATACTTCTTTGCTGAATGGAAATAGTAATAATGTAATAACAGTACATTTGTTATATATTGAGCAACCCTTCTTCATAAGATACTGGAACTGTCCGAAGAGCACAAGCAGCTAATTCTTACCAACAAAATTATATATACTGTTCAATAGACTTAAGTTGTTATTGCTTATCACATTTACACACTGCAATGAATCAGCATGTACTCAGAAAAACTAAAGCATGAGCAGATATGTGATTATTCCTGCGTGCTCTTAATCACTCAGGAGCACAGGTCAGCATGTTCTCCCGAAAAAGTAAAGGCTACTGCTACTGCAAGTGTTTTCTGGGAAAGTCTATAATTGATGCTGAAAGTCACACGGTCAGTGCTGCTCCTGACTTGGAACAAATAAGGATCTCTCTTCCATGTTATTCCCATCTAGATCTGATATTGTGGCTACTCAAAGCTCACAATCCGCCAATTTCAAAGAGGGTCTGCTTCATGATTGGAAAGGGATTGTCGAGACCACTGCCGAGTCGCTCTCCGTTCTAATTTCTGATTCTGCATTGTCAGATCAGATCCCTATAGCCAATGAAAGCCGAAGCCTGCATCACTGTTTCTGCGGCGTTGTGCTCTTTCTTGTTTTGTTTTTTTAATCAGATGAGCCAAAGTAGCATTGTCCTTCTGTCCTCACACAACAAGGGCAGGGGGGTGGACGGCAGCAGAATGGCCTCACTGTGCGGTGGTGTGACTGATTATGCAACTGTAATTCATTTACAATAAACAAAGAAAGTAGGAGAAACCATTTTGGGACAGATAACAGATGTCAGGCTTTAAACAGGAGATGTTGCAATTTCATGGTGAAGATCCATAATAATAAAAAGTCACCAGGACGCCTCGTGCTATGTTCTTCTTAGGCTTTTGTGGGTGGGACATCTTTTGGGATGTTTAGGACATGGCAAAATTAGGTTGGAAGGACTGTGTAATATGATCTAACTGATATAGTCTGATTATGTAGAAAAATACATAGTGGACATTATTTACAATCTAAACATGGACTACTAAGGCAAAAAACAAACCGTAAAATGGGTCAAATCACCAGCACTAGTAGAATAAACTCACCACAACCCTGCAAATATGACAAGACCCTTCTTTATTAGGGAAGGCAAGTGGGTCTCAAGCCTGTCTTATTATGTATTATGTATGTGTATAATTATTTATCTAAAAAGGGGCGGGCTTTATGCATCGACTTTCTAGTACATTACGTCAGGTTTCTCTGTTTGGTTTATTCTACACCCATTTGTCCCGCTTCCTTAATATCAAACTATGATCAAGAAGGACTCGACTAACATCATCGGTTTCATCCAGTGCCTTTTTAAAATTTACTCTTTTATTTGTTCCCTCCATTTTTTTTCTTTTGAACCTCCCCCTGTACATTTTGTCATTTTATGGACATCCTAAAATTGACCTATAACTTTTACTAATAGTTATAGCATTCTGTCTATCCAAGTTAGCTATAGTTCCTCAAATTATAAAGTATAATCCTTTACTGCAAATAAATTTATTGTCTTTGATATCTAACTGTCCATGCTCTGTGTGTCACCCCATGTCATGCTCTGTTGCGCCACACAGGGCATCCCTAAGCTTGTTATTGAAATACCTTAACCCCGGGCCACACGGACCCCATGAGGACCTGTTGTCAGTCCGCTTCACCGTGCCTCACATAGTTTCCATTTTAGTCCTGACACAACAGGGATCAGTGGCTTCTGCTTTACAATCGCCTTTGTTTTACTGAGAACATTGTTAGCACATCATGGGTTGTTCTTTTGCATTATATATTTTAACCTCCAGAAAGCAGCTTTTATTTTATGTGCTATTAATCCACTGGAAAGAAAGAGAGAATAAGAAGCTGGTGTTCAGGTAGGTTACATGGTCGAGGTGCTACACGGTTTATCTGTCTTTCAATCTGTGTCTAAATGAGCAACTGCTTTGATGCAATCCGAGTGTGAGGCCACCTGCCATTTGGTGGACATTTTATCCAAAGTGCTGTAGAGAGCCATGGCACACTCAGAGGAAGAAAATGTTCCCGAGCCGTGGCTGTGGCAGCACCAGACAGGGCTGCTTCTGTATTAGAGCAGCTTTGGGGTGGGCTCTGGGCCAGACACACTCATAACTGCAACAACAACTACAGCTCCACCTAATTTTCAATGAGATGTCTTTTTTTTAATTTTTATTATAGAAGGAAAACAATGCAAGCTTTTCTCCTTTTTCTAAATCCTCACCTGTGACTGTGAAGGTCAGATGGTGTTGCTGTGTCAGGAGCCAGGCTTAATATGAACCAGTAAAACAGGCCAAAGACCTGCAGGGCTGCACTGAGTAAAGCCAGGACAGGATATTGTCTCTGTAAGCTACCTGGGTAACTGTTGGTTACGGCTTATGTCCAGGGTTTGTACAGATCAAGAGCACTAGCCTTCAATGCTACTATTGGATCATGAAATTAAAAATAGTTTTGTTTGAATGGGTGACATTAAAGGGACTCAGATAAGTCAGTTCCCTTTGTAAACTCGTAGCTAATGTTGCATGAGTTGTGCCTTGAATGCTTCTCTTGTTCATTTCGGATCGTAGGTTAAAAGGTTAAAGAAGCTCAAAGTCTCACGTTGTGCTGCAGCTGTGTGTCATCTTGTGTTTCGACAGTGTCAGCTTTTCAGTTCTCACTAAAATAGACAGTGAAGTTAATACTTATATTCACATCATACCATCCATATTTTACATGAAACTCCTTTCAATAAATGTATACTAGATTTTAAATGATTACCATATATGTGATTATTTCCCATTTTGAGAGCACTATAATAACTATATGCAATAAGTGCCTTGGACAGGGCAGGACTTAACTCTTGAAATGAAGTTCAACGTCTTTTATTATTGGTTTGCTTCAAAGGGACAAGTCAACAGAGGAGGAAAGGAATGGCTGGTAGTGGCTCCAAAGCAGCAACATGTGATCAGCAGCTGTTCGGCAAGGTAGTGTTACTGACAGGTGAGCACATGGACAGTAAAAAATAGTGGGAGCAGGAGGGGAAACTCGTGTGGAAGTGAGTATTAGCTCCAAGAAGTCTTTTTATAGCTCTATTTCTGCTTTTCTGAGAGTTTCTTTATAGGTTATTGCAAGGGTTTGAGATGATTAACAGGTCAATCAGTCACTGACCTTGATTGATTCATTTGAATGGACAGCTTACTCACATGTGACAAGATAAACTATTAAGGCTTTAAGTTATAAAGTATAATGGTCTTTGCAAAATAGACACTGCACTTGTTTATATTGCAATAAATTTAATTACGTCTTAGTTTAGTTATATAGTCTTGGGTTTAAACTCAAGACTAAACCAGGATTACGTTAAGTGGACCTTTTGTAGTTTTAAGCTGAAGACCCTGCGCTACAATGTGTTTCATTTTTTTATTAAGTTTTGGTGGTTGTTAGCATCATTAGCTTCATAGTAACAACTAGCTATAATGACTGCTAACTTTGTGCTCATCATGCTCACCTTGTGCTGCAGCTGGATTCTTTGGAGAAAAATCACAAAAATCCATCTTGAATTGCTGGTAATTACTGCCGGCTCCTTAAACTGCTGTTCATCTATCATGGTCTATTGCTACATTATTTTTACTGTCCATAAGCTAAATGTACTGATGCGTGACACATCAAAATAGGCCAAAATACCATCTTTTGAAAATGGACAAAGGCAGTGAATAAACCTGAGCTGTGATCCAGCGAAGAGCTCTTGTATTTCAGGTTAGTATCAGGTCAGGGTGTGTAAGTACTGAAACTATTGCAGTGCATTTCAGTTTGTCATTTTATCTGCTACAAAGAAAAGCGAGTCATTCTTCCTCAATACTGTCAGCCAGTTCCAACCTACCTGCCTCGGTTATTATGTATATTCTATTCATGATTCTGCACAGACCGTAGCCTGTGGACCTTGTGCTCCGGGTTCTAAATGAGCAAATGTTTTCCAGACTAATGAGTGGCCTGTGCTTTTCTGCCAGGCGTCTAACTCTCCTACAGTATAGTGTAGCTTGAGCGTGCCCTTGTCGCACCCTTGACAGACGTCTGCTCAGAAACGGGGGGAAGAAAGCCGGTGCACACATTCTCGGGGTGTGCTTGGGCTAATTAGTCACTGGCCTGTGTCCTCTGCACATGTGTTTTAACAAAGAGAAGAGCCAAAGTCTATGCAGAAGTCCTTTCTATTTAGCCGAGCCCACTGCATACAATGGAGTCACTCGGGTCTAATCCCTCAGCGGTGCAGATACTGCCGCAGCCCTGTGTCGATCCTATTACAACAACCCTTCAGCCAGTGCTGGGTTATAGCTTGTTTTTGACAATAAGGGTATTTAATGTCATTGTTGGTCTTTGAAATACTTGGACCAGGAAGAAACGTAATCAGGAGCATCAAAAGCTCAACCTGCTTCCCCTTCCTGGCCTTTCTCTTCTGGTGGACTTTGACTCACCATTTGCTTTTTTCTCTCTCTCTCTCTCTCTCTCTCTCTCTCTCTCTCTCTCTCTCTCTCTCTCTCTCTCTCTCTCCCCCTCTCTCTCTCTCTCTCTCCCCCTCTCTCTCCCTCCATCACGGCCCTCTTTCATCTGCCATTTGCCTCTTTCCTTTTGGGCTTCCTCTCTAAGTCTCTCTGCACTGTCAGAAACGTGATTTAAAAACCTACCGAGGTAAAGAGGGAAGTGCTTTTCTTCCTAAATGAATATGAGGCAGATGTTGTAAGCTTTAAAAACCTTACAAAGATCCCGGTCCACACATTCTTCTGTCCTCCACCCTGAGATTTTTCACAAGGCTCTTCCAACCTTTAGTTTTCATTAACTGAGAGGTGACATAAAGATTAATGTTGGGGTAAATTGCCCCCAGCTTGGTGTATTTAATCATTCTGTACCTCTCTTGGTGTCATCAGGTCTGTAGGAGGTTGTCCAGTCTGTTTTATACTGAATTAGATTAAAAACTACTTGAGTTAAATGTTTCTATTAATGTGTCACTTCATGTTGACGCAAAACCCTTGTCATTAGCTCGTTTACATATCAAGAAAACCACATGTGTACATTCTTAGCTTCTTAACTTCTCAAATACATCTATCTATTGACTTTCAGTTTTTTCTTGAAATCCATCTTGTCCTCTCTCAAAGCCATTTGATTTCCACCGAACTGCTTTGGACTAATGCTGCGGTTGTTCTGACAGTTTTTAGGCTGGTTTTTAAGTTTCATAATGAAGCAGCCTGTTAAGTTATGTTTAGTTTATTCTTTATTTGTCAGGGACCATGTACAAATACATTAATCTCACAAGAAAAGAGATGCTTTGTTCCAGATTTAGCCACAAGCTACTTTCCATCTTTAGTCTCCGGGCAGGTGAGCACAACAATAAAACATTTAAGAGTACAAAATTAACATCAATCTACAGTTAAAATACTTACTATACTATAATTCTTACAATTCATTACCAAACTGTTTCCTTAAAAGGCCTTTTAGCCTAAATTCATCATTTATTAATATACTTATAATTAACGGTAAATAATGATCAAATACAGATAGAGACAGTGTTTGACAGTTGATTTAATATTTTTTTAAGTTTTGAGAAAAAAAATGCAGACAACTTCACTGTCTGGGGGTTCCTTTGTTTGATTGTTTTAAATAAAAAAGCAGAGCATGGACCAAGATGTTTGGGTCGGTTGCTCTGAATATATAAAAATTACTTTTAACAGCATGGCGTTTCTCTTATTGGATATAATTACCTTTTTATCAACCCAGTCACTTAAAGTACCTGTCTTTTTGCGGCTTCAGGCCTATTAGGTTAACATTTTTCTAAAAGAGTGGCTCAAGTTTGTGGTAAAATATTTACAGTTACCACTTTTGTGTTCTCTTCTCTCACATGTTGTTTGTGTGTTGTCTATCACTCTTTTGCAGTTTCTTATTTCCGCCTGAAAACCAAAAAATTATTTTACAAACAGTTTTAAATACTAATTTCACCCTCACATTTCATCAGTTAATATCACAAGACAGCTTTTCACCTTGACGAGAAATCTCTGAAGATCTTGAGATGTTGTACCACCCATAATGTACTGTTATCATGCCATTGCTCCCACAGATACATTTGTTAAAAGTCTGATAAAGTGAGGACTGATTGTCACTTGAAATGAACTTTGATTGGAAATTATATTTCTGTGTCTGAGCTTAGAACAAATAGCACTTGGAGTTTATTCATGCACTGAAGTTTGCATATTTCTGTGTGGTGCCACTGTGCTTTGTTTTTCATTTCATTTTCATTTTTATTTATTTATAACAGGGACCATGCAATCAAACATAGTTACAAAACAAGTACTGCAGCTGATGTGATGCATATAAAGTTTATATCAAATGCTAATTCTCAACTCTTGTCCCTGTTGGGCTTTTCTACTTTACACTTATATTATACAAACAATGACCATACACTATAAAAAACATTATACACAACACTATACACAACTATAAACAGCATTTAAAAATACCAATCCATGAACAAAGTACATAACATTCATAAACTCATCCATACCATTTCCTCACCATACAATCTTCCACTCATCAAAATACAATATTTAAAAATGGGCACAGTTTTGTTTTTAGCCAAGATTTCAGCCTAAAGGTAAACAATTTAAAATCAGATATAGTCTTAATGTCAATGGGTAATAAATTCCACAGTTTGCAGCTCTTATAAGAAAAGGCTGTCTGTCCAAAAGTGGTCCTGCAGTATGGGATTTATGGTTTAAGGAGCTCCTGTTGGCTCTGTTGCTGTTATGTCTTTGTACAAATGAACTGAGTGGTTCCGGAGCTAGATTATTTATACACTTGAATACCAATTTGAGAAAGGATAACTGACTAAAGCTTTCAAAACTTAATAAATTATACTTTTTAAGAATGTTACAATGATGGTAACGGGCTGGCTTTTTATCCATAATTTTTATTGCTTGTGTTTTTTAAGCAAAACACTCTCCCATTGATGACGCTGATGAAGATATTGTCTATAATCCACAGTTCAGAATGATACTTTATGACTCATGTTATCATGGTCCATTCGGATCAAGGTCAGTCCTGGTTAAGTGAAGGCCTTGTGCTGCAGAATGTAAATCGATGCTTTGCTGGGACTTTTTAAAGATGGTAATGGAAGAAGAGTTCATTCTTTCAGATCACTTTACCTTCTACCGCAATGCATCTTACAAACGCTGTGTACAACAAACGACCCATCAGTGCTGCCTGCAGAAATACCACTTTGTCTTTTCTGTTTATACCTGTAGCCTTGAGTCCTGCGGGCCACGCCTGGAGAACACACTGGCTCTATAAATGATGTGTATTTCGCTCACAGCCGATGTGACCATGGACCTGACGACTGACTGTGTGTGTGTGTGCGTGCGTGCGTGTCAATCTGTCAGGACGGAGTACTTTGCCCGTCAGCTGGCCAGTGGTTGGAGAGAGGCAGGGAGGGGCAGATTTGATGATTAATCACCATCTGAAGCTCTCTCGGCTAATGCTTAGCAACTGCAGAGTGGCAGCCGGCCTTGCGTCCACCACTCTGGACTCAAACGCATTCCAGTCTTTATCATGAATCCTTACTCCTCGTTAGCAACAGTGCAGTTCCCAGCAATGTCACATCTTCAGCCATAGGATTGTTCTGTAAATTATAGAGTTTTTGTTTGATTAGATCTACAATGTCAATACTCTCCAATATGTCATGATCCACCCACACAATATTTTTATTCTAAGGGGTCATGTGATCAGATCAACACATATTAGAAGACCACTATAGAGCAAAGAACACAGAGACTACGGCAGTTTAACAGGATGAACCCGTTATTATGGCCTGTAGTTTCTCGGGTGTTTTAGGGGTCTTTACGTTCTGTCTCAGGTGTTTTATAGTGGTCTGTAGTTTCTGTCTCAGATGTTCTAGGGGTCTGTAGTTTCCATCTCAGGTGTCTTTTAGAGGTCTGTAGTTTCTGTCTCAGGTGTTCTAAGGGTCTGTAGTTTCTGTCTTAGGTGTTTTAGGGGTCTGTAGTTTCCATCTCAGATGTTTTTAAGGATCTGTAGTTTCTGTGTCAGGTGTTTTCGTGGAGTTTAGTTTCTGTGTCAGGTGTCTTATAGTGTTCTGTAGTTTCCGTCTCAGGTGTTTTTAGGGGTCCGTACTTTCTCTCCATGTGTTTTAGGAGTCTGTAGTTTCTCTCTCAGGTGTTTTAAGGGTCTGTATTTTCTGTCCCTGGTGTTTTAGGGGTCTGTAGTTTCTAACAGTAAAACAGAGGACCGTTGCTCAGGAGGAACCCTTTAAGGGTCATGAAGCTTGCCTTCTATTGACTTTCATTCAAAATATCAGTATTGTTCAATGAAGTCTTGTCTCATTGTTTTTGTTTCAACACTCTTTTCCAAAGCCTCAACTGTAGATTACTGCTGGGTTAAAAAGAAGGTTGCGGGCATACTCTTGATCCCTTGTCTAGCTTCATAAAGTCATTGCAGCATTCTTTAGACATAAGTATAGTACATTCTACTTAAAACATGGATTTGGTGTGATTTATTTACTGCTATTTTATTTTCTGGGTGTTCACAAATTGAAGAAATGAATGCTTGTTTAACCCCTGGCTATAGATTAGAAGTTGTTGCAGGTTACCGAGGCGGATATGAGAGAAGAGCAGTCCCAGCTTGGTCTGTATCCTTCTGTGGATATTTGTTTAGAGTGAGAGCGTGTGCTGGGTGTGTTCCTTTACAATGTCATCTTTGCATGTTCCTTTGCCAGCGTGGGAAACCTGGACCAAATGGTGGCTGCAGTATGACTTTGGCTGCTTTTAAACCAGACTATTTTGGCCTGCGATGGCTCCAAAACAGACTCTGCAAAGAAGTTATTTACCTTTGTTTCTGAACTATGTAACATTTAACCCTGATGAGTTCAGAGTGTAACATGGTACGCTCTGTGCCCTCCTTCCCAAGACTATTCTGTACCCTGCAGTTTGTAACAAGGGAGTAGCCTGGGAGCTGGATAAATATGCCTTTTCTTTCTTTCTTTTCTTTTTTTTTGTTTAAAAGATAAAGCTGAAAGCAGACAGAGTGACAGAAAGATTGTTTGGTATAGATTGGTCACGTACAAGATGACAGACATGTTGGGTAACTCTTGTTGTGCAAGTCGTGTTGATTATCAGTCAGGCTGAGGGCAGAGCGGGCTGAAGTCGGACTGTTATGTAGGCCGTGTGACAGGAAGTGTGATAGGCTGGACACTTTATTATTGCTTGGTAGATAAGGCTAAACCTTAACTTCTGAGATCAGCTGGTTATATTTTCCGCCGCTGTTTATATTTCAGATACCAAAAGAGATCAGTTTAGTCTCAAAAATAGAACATCTTGTATTACAAATCATTGATTGTATTATCATTTTGACCCATTTGCCTTGTGTAATTGTGATGTGGGTTAAGAATTTCACATCTAGTCTCCACCAAGGTTGAATTGTAACTTCTCGGCCTAGTTCTAAATGTCAGCATGAACAGACTGAATCTAATGGGTAATGTTTTAGTCACAATAACCTCTACAGCGTGATCTTTAATGCATGACTAAGAGTCTCTCTGCTTTTAGGAACGATACATAGAGAATGACTGGGAAAAATAAGGAAGAGGCAGAAGACGTGACATTTAGCCACAGCCGTTCTATTCTTGATCTAGACGTAGGCTACTGTTCAGAGGCTGTTTTCAGGTGTCTGTATAGTTTGTTGGAAGTGAGGAGGAGTCATAACTTAGTGGTTATCTGCTCTGCACTCACTGGGCAGACACGTGTTTGAGGCAGTTGTATAGAAGTGGTGTTGACATGCCTTGTGAGTGAGCATACTTCATTTCCAGTTTGGTCAGAATGCCAAGGATGCCCTTGCTTTAGGCAACAAAGGCGTCCTTCAAGAACTGTCCTGCCTCTAGTTTAACTTCTGGGTTGAGCAAAAGACATGCCAAGATTAATATTGTTTTTGATTTTTACAATGGAAACAACAATTCAAGCTGCGGTAACATTGACCACTGTCGGTGCGAAGAATCTTTATTAATATGTTTCTGGTACTTTTAGCCTTGAATAAAATGGCTGTTTGATGTAGCGTAAAAATGAACCAAGGAGCATTTATGTGGAACGAACATCCTCTCTCTATAATTTAAACCCATCCTCACCACAGCTCAGCATTTTAGCTCAATAATTCAGCTCAGCTCATTCTTGGTTTAGTTGAGGCATGGCGGTAATCAGAATTGCAAAACAGCACATTTGCTTGTCCACACAACACTAGAAGCTGTCTGTCTCCACTTTTGTCGGTGCGTCTTTAGGTAGGCTTAAGGTTAATTGAATCGATGCAATGTGTAATATCAAACAGATAAGTCTAATTGCTCCCATGTGTGTCCAGAGGGTAAAACGGATAAGTCGCATGTGTCTGGAGATAAACAGTTTGTTGTTTCTGTCTCTTGTGTCTGTGCAGGAACGAACCCGCTCGTTTGATGGCTTCAACATGAACCCCCTGGAGAGCTCGCTGATCGACATCATGAGGGCCGAGCAGGACACCCTGAAAGGTGAAGGAGCGAACTGCCACTCACACATTTGCGCCGCCAGGTATCACCGCACCGCTGCCACTAGGAGCACAGTAAACAGCACAAAATCATTGTAATAAGGTCAAATGTATCCTGCATAGGCTTCACATTAGAGCTTTGCACTTAAAAACTGTTCAAAACCCTTATCCCTTGAGTTTTAACCTTTCTCCACAGGTTAATAGTCTACACAAACCTTTCTCATGCCTTTTTTTTTTATCTGCGTTTCAAATTGGACAGAGTATATTATCAACACTATAATGTTCTTTCATATATTAGGCCCAGCGCTCATTAACCAGGATAGTCACTCAGACAGTACTTTGAAATCATACATTTAATTGAGTCAAAAAGAAACGGCAACATTGGACAATATGTCTGACCCCAGTTTTCTTTTACTTGAAGCAGTGAATTTTACGATATGTTACTTGTTAAAGCAACACTAACTCTTTACCATAAAACAAGCGGCTTCAAAATTAAACTAAAATATATAGCCCCAGTAAGCAGCAGTGTCCACAATATTTCTTTAGGTGTAACTGCTGAGTGTGAAACGTGAACATTGTTGCTCTATTTTATTTCTGAGCAAACAAAATGAGTCACTGCATTTTACCACAGTTTTTGACTTGAACGAACAAGCACACAGATAGGAAGTACATGGTTGGTGTCGCACCCAAAAACTACAAGGTCATTCTCAGCTGTTCCTCTTCACTTTGTCAAAAAGTATTTAACAATTCAAACTTTCTCTGTTTGTCAAGTGTGGCAGAATGCCTTACATTGAATATGACCTCTTTTCTTGATACATTTTTAGAAGGAGCCACAGAGAGAACACAGCACAGAGGCTTAGGCTTTGTATTTAAGAGGGGATTTGTGAGTAAGATTGAAGGACTCAATTTTGGCTCCTACTGACTGAAACTGTCGGGAAGCATCACTTTCTAATGAACACTGCTGCGCGGCTTTACATTTCTCTTTCCATTCATTTCAAAAATCAGTGATGCCTTGATCATCAGATTTTCATGACAAAGCCTGGCACATTGTATCAAACAGAGTTGTTCTCATCGGCAGAAAAATCTAGTTCACATGGCATCCTCTGATTATTTCACCAGATGGTGCTGTGGCAGAGATGTAGGGTCTAGAGTCGCCTTTTGTTTGTCATCTTTGAAGCTTGATTATGACGTGTGCTCCATCATGATTTTGAATGAGTGGTGACAAGCACTTTGGGGTTTTGTTTTACAAGCACGACTGATAGAAATGTACAGAGCTTTAGTTATTGATTAAGGCCAAGCTTATCTAACTCGGCAAGAAGCCTGTGTTGTGTCTGAACAACAATAAAGCAGTTACACAGAAATGATAAACATGAAATTATTAGTTGGTTTTCTGCCACCCTTGTGGACCCCTCTAAATTACTACCCTCTGGGGACCCTCAAGCCAAAAATGGAAATGCACAAAAAAAATCCTATAAAATAATCAAAATTTTGTCCTGCATTTCCTCTGCATAAATCTCTTAAACCACACCAGCACTGCTTAAAACTACCAAACATTTGATATTTTTTTCTTAAGATAATGAATTGTGGAATTATCAGTAGTCTTTTATAGCTCTGTAAAGTTCACTGACATTGGATAAAAAAAAAATATATATTCATGCCGTGGGCTGTAGCATGACTGTAATGATCTAATCAAAAATAATGACACAAAAAAAATGACTAAAATGGTCAGAGGGCTCCCTGAGGGTGAAAGGTGGCATGTGTACTGTGTAGTTTCTACAGCTATGGTAGCCCTCCAGGGACAAGCTGTTGTACACACTAACGCAATGGAAAAAATCAAATGATAGGTTTATTATATATTTTTTTTTTTATCACAGTTTGGTTTATAAATGTATTCTGTTTTCTTGCAAAATTGTGAGTTTAAGAATAAAACATTTTTATTCCATTTTCACACAAAGTTCAGAAATAAAGGTGCATTGTGTAAAATGTTGTAGGATACAGTTGATCAAAAAGCAACAGAAGTCAAAACCAATTTGATTGGTGCATTTACATACGTTTACATGCTCTCATGTAAACTTATTTGTGTTAAACGTTAATAGTTGGACATAAAATTAAATTTTCCCTCAGTTTCCCATTTTACGCATTCTGTCTTCCAGAAAAGGACATATGCCGGTGAAAAAAAGTGTTTTTTTTGTTTTTTTTTTTGTCCGTGCTGAGAATAAACCTACACACAGGTTTTTCCTGCAAAATGTTGGTGTGAAACAATCTTTTCCTTTTATATATGTACTTGCTAACAAGAAAATTATATTGTGTACAAGCTGCTCTGTGCTGCTGCGTATAGATGAGTACAGAAGCTGTTCACTGTTTAAAAGACTGACTGAGGGATGGCAGCCGCTAGAAGAAGAAAGGCCTTTGATTTGTGAAGGCTTTAGTTTTGGGTGGAGCTGTATACATTCTGTTGATTCACATTACTCTTATGGTTCCACAACCTCACACAACAATATGGTGTGATTATTGCCTCTGTCTCAGACATTTACTCATGGATTAACTGTGTAGCAATAATTCATATTAAAACAATTCTTTATATTCCAGAGACAAAATGGGGCCCTAATACTGTTAATACTGTTACCAACTGTTAGTTTGTACTTTTTTAACTTTTTTCTTAATGAAATTTTGTCAATTTTTTTTCACAGATATTTCTTGTTAGCTGGGTTATTCAACTGTCAGACTAAATGCTAGAGTAAAAGTTCCTACAGCCTATGAGCACCTATGGTAGCCCTATATGGACATGGAAATCAGTCAGATGATTAAAAACAAAATCAGTTAACTTTATTTTCATTCAAAGCCTTCTAATGTGCAGATTCTGTGTGGAATATAGAAGTAGTATAGGAAAAAAATAAGAAAAGGGAAGCGACTTCAAACAGGAATTAATATTGGCTTCAATCACACAATGTTTAAGGAGGAGATAATTGTAGTTCTGACGCTGAAGTTGGAACATAATGTTTACAGTATTTTTGTATTTTGCCGAAGAAGATTTTTGTACAAAAGTCACTAGGCTGCTTTTTGGAAACTCAAAACTCAAGTTGTTCCACTTGTGGGCAAACACCACAACAGCATTCTAGGCCCCTTTTTTAGTTTTAAATTTAAATGAAATAAAGTCTAGCCCTATAACTAAATACATTCACAGTTACATGAAAACACAGTTACGTTAAGCCCTATTTCTGCAACGTAAAAGTGTATTCTTACTTGATTAATTGTGAATGTGTACACATCGTAACAGTTAACAAAAAGGTCAGTGGCGGATTATTGTGTAGATAAACAGACATATTCCTGTTTTACCAGAACAACTGAATGCCAGACGCCTCACTATCGACTCGTATTTATTCAAGACTGTGCTTAGCCGCGTCCCCGCTGTGATCTAATGTTCTGCTGTCAAACCCGAGCACCTCTTCTCTCAATATTAAGAAAAGCGGAGTGGAAGGTTAGCTCATTAGCCACGTTTGTATCTCAGCTGTAGTCATGCTGGCACACATCCCTGTTCAACTGTTCCATCCCAGAGGCAGGCTGGCACTGGGAGACTGTATAACAGGTTTATCCTCGGCTTGAAAAGCATACGTTTGGGCTTCATTAGGAGGGAAACCAGGCATACTTTTTAAAAAAATATAATGAACTGACATGTTGTATTGCAGAGTTGGAAAAGATAGAGGCCTTTTGTTGTAGAAGCTATCTCCAAAATAATCATAGCCTCACCTGTTACAGACGATTGAGCTTGTTAAAACTTCTTCTGCATCTTTTTTTTCTTTTTTTAAATTGCAGCATCACACTAAACTTATTCAGTATTTCTCATTCAGTATTTGTCCTTGTAGCCTTTGGCCTACAAAACTGAATCATGTGGTTTATTCCTTGTTTTCCTAATTACACTCCATTTTCCCCTCACAGCCAAGTAAAAAACATAATTACGGCACATTTTCTCTTGCGCTTCTCTCTCGATTACACACACACGCACACACACTAATTTAATAAACACGAGCACATCGAGCTGTGCCATTCTTCTTCTTCTACCACATCATATTGAACAAAGTAAGAGCAATGAAGCAAGGGCACCAAGGGGAGGGAAAGTGTCTACTGTAGAAGAAGTGGCTTTGAATGGCTTCCAGCATTGTCCTGACCAACAGAAAGGACCCCTCTGTTCAGCCGCCAAACGCACACTGCTGCTGCTCTGTGGTACTGTACTCTACATGTATGCAGCCGGCAGCATGCTAATAAGGTTCACAGAGCGGGCAAACGCTAGCGGCAGACACATAGGGATGTGATGCTGACAAACATGCTTTTAGATGCTATTAAAAGCTTTGGAAATGCACCGTGTTCAGCTGAGATGGACTCTGTGGCATTACATCGTTTAAGTGAACCTTTGTTACTGTAGATGTGTAGGGTATAGTCATTTTAGTGTATTTAGGAGGCAAATATGTGTCTGCTTGAGTCCAGTGTATTTGGCCTGTTTCTTTCTATTTTTAGTGCTCGAAGTATGAGTTGCATTAAACTCTCCAATGATATACTGCAGTTATATCTTTATTACATTTACGTGCGTTTCACTTTGCTTCCCTTTTCTTTGTATTTTACTTTTGAGCTGTATGTCAGCGTATCCTGTGTTGGAGTAGCTGCTGTTCAATTTTTTCTGCCACCATTGATTCAATGTTGACAAGTGATGTACACTAACCAGTCAGCTAGCCAGAACTTGTAGATTATTCTTACAATATAATGTGATAAAACGGTTTTGCTTTACGTTTAATTTTATCATAAGTGCAGTAGTTCAAAAAAGTATACTCGGTGTAAATGATATGAGATTATTTTTATTTCTTAATGACTAGAGTTTGTTTCTAAATAACCTTTTCTATGTTTAAGTCTGGAATGAAAGTCCGTCTGGCTCCTGTAGCCCATGGGTGGTCTGTCCTGTTTTTCCTGCTCGCTACGTACTGCTTTTGTTTTATGCAGCGCCACATCAGAATACTGTGCGGCTCAATCAGAGAGAGGCGTGGGGGGGAGGGGCCACCTGACTTCCATGTATGACTAAGGCCTAGGAATGCACCAATCACAAGACGGTCTATTCCCGTTAAACAATGGCCGTACTATTTCAGCTGTTTTCATGCCATTATCCCATGTGAGAGTGGGTGGGTCTTGCATAACTTTGAAGCTTGTTTGGCATCTGAAATAGTGTTTGTGTGGTGCGTGTGTTCAGGATGAGCCTGGCCAATGGCACCATGTAAAATGTATGATATGAGGCTGAGAGAGCCGCGGAGGCACAGATTGGGAATTGGAGGCAGAGTGATGGTCGGTGTCCTGCAGATGTAGACTTTAATGAGATAGATGTGGAGGCAGGAGTCGGTTTGTTCAGAGGCATCCACAGCCAAAGCTTTGTGTGTTGCTTAATGAAGTATTTGAATCACCCGATGTGTTCAGCTACTGCAAACCAAAACCTTGGCCTTGTGCTGTGAATGTGCCCTACATTGTGTGCGCCATTGTTGAAATAGCAGCCATCAGCAAAGTAAATCTCTGCACGAGGCAATAACTAAAGAACATTATCCACTGCTTGTTTCTTTGGGGCTTTTTACTAAATTGGAAGCTTCTTAATTTATGTGGTGTGATCGAGCTGCTCCAGGTCATCTTGTGTTTTTTTATAGTGTCGGCCGGCACTTCGAGGGAAGTTATCACATGTTTTTATGACAAATCTCAAAAATAGGCCGAAAATTTTTGAATCCAGGAGCAACTTTCAAAGATATCCCATGGTGCTACTGCCATAATCTGGAAACTTAAAGTAATCTGCATTTTCTACATCACAAAATGGGTTGTGTTGGTACTTGTTGCTTCCGGGAGTCTTATATAAAATACAAAATATTATACCATCTATTTATTTATTTTTTGGGATCCTACCCTTCTTCTAAAATGTCTGTTTTGTGTCTCCTGTGCAGGTCGTCTGGGGTTCCCTCACCCAGGAGGGGACAACCCTCTGTCCCTTAATGGTATGTATGGCTTCTTTCCCAGAATCAATTCCATTACAGACTGAAATGAACGGATTTTTCCCTTCACTTTAATCAAAGTAAACATGGAGGACATCTTGTTTGTGCTACTATGTATGCTTTCGTGTCTTACTCAATAGAAAGATGGAAAAAATGGCTTTGAAATCAGAGTTTGTTTGTAGTGGCAAGGGTTTTACACACAGTGTTTCTGTAGGTGACTTCAAAGAGATTAAGTGGAAATGAACACAGCAGTGTGATCGCCTTGAGTGGTTTTGTCTAGTCTATCTTAAGGTTTTTGTGTCTTCCCTTTTTTCTTTTCTGTCTGGGCCTGCATCCAACCAAATATTTTGTGTCAGTTTCTCTCATCGCCCTTCTGCTTTGTAAATGTCACAAGTGTGTGCAATTCTCTGCTCTAGCTCTGAAAGTTCTTTCGACACAAAAGCGTTAAACACCCAACATTTGTTGCAATTGTCGTCTTGCTTGACTTTTTGTAATTTGTTTCCTCCTAGTCTGAATACAGGCAAGGAGGAGGAGAGGAGTGTCAGAGGAAGGTGTAGGTTTTAATATCAGTGAATGAGTGAGAGGATGGACAGTGGAGAATGAGACTAACCATATGTTTGTCAGCTTAACCCTGGGTTGTCTCCTGTGATCTCTGAAATGCTACTGAATTAGAAACTATTATTATACACAGTGGGTATTGTCTAGTTTTGTGGATCCTTGATGGATCCTTGATGGAACCTTGGGAGTGCTGAAAAATATGCCATAAAATGCTGCCAACATTGGACCTCCAGTGTGGACTACATACCACCCTGAAGTGACCTACATGCACAAAGATGTCATAGCTTTATCAAACATTGTATACAATCATTATATTATACATCATACCAGAGTGACTTACACAAAGTAAGAGCACTCTGGTATGATGTATAATATGATGATTGTATTCTAGGACACATTTAGGACTACATTTGAAAGATGGCTCTAAATCTGATTTAAAAAGATCCAATGTTAAATGGATTGGAGGCCGATTTACAATATATATGTATATATACTGTATGTGTAAGTGTAACATGCTTCTGGAGTCGGTCAAATGTTTGTCTTTTTCCTCTTAACATTTAGTAACTGCAGTTTTGTTGCATCCACCTGTTCAAGGGCTGTGGATATGCCATAAGACGGCAGCAGTCAGTGCTGTTCAGGAGATTGCTTGGTCACATGGTGCGATCACATGGTCTGGAGTTGTCATGTAGCCCTGAGACAGATGGTGCCAGTGGATTCAGGCAGGACTCAGAGGCTCCACACCAGCCCCGCTCTCTTCCTCATGCTTTGTCTCATAAACGCGCAGATTGCATGCATCATTCACCCGGTCTCTCTTCAATTTCAATTTCTCTTGCTTGTTTTTATATTTTTTTTTATCAGCCCTTTTATCCGTTTATCTGTTATTTTTCTGTTTCTCTTGCACGTCTTTTTATAGCACTGTCTGCTCTTGTCCAATCTGCTTTACTATCTATCTCTCCCATCTCGCTCCAGCCCCCTCTGACCTTCCCACAGAGTTAATGTCCATCTGGGCTGGAAAGTCCGCTGAGACAGCTCAGGATTATTGCTTGTGTGTTCAGGCCACCTCTTCATCCGATCCCTGTTCTTAAAATTTAGATAGGTCAGTGTTTCAATCTCTCCAGTGTCCACTCATTTCAATTCAATCCACTGTCAACCAATTCACTCCAGCTCTTTGCAAATGAACCTTATTTCCCCAGTAAGCAAATAAAAAGGAGACGCAAACCCAGCAGGTGAAGTGTAAGTCATGTTTCATCTGATTATCATTCGTCAGATGAGTTATAGACATGATTTTTAGTCGGTAAAGAGTGCATTTCTCAAGCAGGATTTACAAACACAGGTGCTGTAGTCCTTCCTTTAGAAACACACGCCCTCCATCATCAAGAGTGCATCATACAGCATTGTGTTTATCAGCACATTTTGTCCTTTCCTGTCAAAGGATTGCTTTTTGTGTTGTCCTTTGCAGTGGCATACGATTTTGCGGTGAATTCAGTATTCTGCTGCTGCCCTAGTTGCAGCTTAAAAAGGCTTCATAATTGTCAACCAACACAGTCTGTCATATAGCAGCTCCTCTTTGTGCAGCTGCTGTCATGGTGGCTGTATGTTTGCATTGGAATCAGCTGGCATTAGGAACGGCATGCTTATGGATCTGTCACATGGATGTGTTTTGAAATCTCGCCTCTGGTTGACTTCTGTGTACTCTGCTAGCAAGCTTTAACATATCCTCTTCAAGTTTGCGACTTTGAAAATGTTGTGACACAGAGTTTCAATGTACCAATCTTTTATCACTTCTGGCAGATCTCACAGCATAAATAACAGCATAAATAACAGAATTCTGCTGCACTCATATGACAGGCTTGACTTATAATAACAGTCTTCATTGGTAGGTTAAACACACCTTGTTTGAAGTAGATCTAATGCTAACTATTTTTTACATGGTCTTTTTCTGATCTTACTTTTTTATTAAATTAATCCCCCAAAGGTCAATCTTAGGACCGTTATTGTTTTATTAAGATGCAACTCATTTCCTGTGGATTGTGCACTGTTTACAAGTCTTTTTAATCATTTTGGAGTTTTATATTCATCGTGTTGTTTTTGTGTTTGGCCTCGATCATGTTCCTCTTCACATTTCTTTACTATTTTTTATTTTCTCTGCGGCAGACCTGACCCTGGTTGAACAAAGCTTTCTTGAGGAACAGTGGAGTCCACACAAATTCAAAATTTTGAAAAAACTTTATTATAACTACAGACTATTAAGCATTGTTTTTATCTGCCTTAAGATTCTGTGTGGTTTGTGTTTCCTTTTCTGTTTGCTCATTTAAAAAAATACTGTGTGCTGGCCAATATGGCATTTAAAACATATTATGACTCTTTTTCACATTTGTCCTTATTCCACATGCAGCCAGGAATTATAGCAGGAGACGAGGTAAAATACGCTTTATCTATGGAAACACTGTTGTCACTTTGTTGTCGTTTGGATTTCAGTTTCATTCATTTTGTTACGTTGAGCTGTTTTCTTATATTTTACATGTTCTGCTGGTTTGTCGGGTATCTTATGTGCTTGTATACAATACTTATTTTGCATGTAAAGTGACGTGCTGTCTGCATGAGTGTCATACGTGTCCAGTCTTGTTAAAAGATTTCATCCCTTCTTGATTGTCTCACTCTTTTAAACTTTGCTCCAATTTTCACATGAGCTTACAAAGCCGCACATAACTAGATGTTAGCCTCACATGTTGCTAAAGCATAATGAGGCGGAGACACTCGGTTAGTAACACACTGCCGGGCACATGGCCCTAAGCGACAAACCGTACACACAGCAAAGCACTCGCTGTAAGCTGAGGCTAACTCCCTTACATAAATCTGTATAAAGCAGCTCAGAGCAGGTTGTATGGTCGCAGGAATAGGGCACAGAGGTTTTAACCTCTACAACACACGCACACACTAGCCACAGGCTCAGGCAATGCAACACACGAAAACAGTCTGTGCTGTTTCTATTCACTCTATAAATTTAGACTTTGACAAATGAACCCCTCTGTGTTCAGTCTATTAAAGATTTTAAGCCCTGTCTAAATAATTCTTTAGTTGATTTAAGCAAAGAAGCAGCATCAGTCCCTCAGATTGGATACTTTTTAGTTCTAGCCACAACACAGTGCAGGATTAGAAGAAATGGCAAAACTTTTTAATTTTGGGCAATGTAAAAAACCCCAAAAAATTAATTTATTAAACTAATTCACCCAACCTAATCCTGTTTGAGCTAAGAAAAACAGAAGAACAAAACAAAAACTCAAACATACTATAATTTTAGATTAAACATAGACCTATTGTCTTTAAAACACATGCTTTATGTTGCTCAAGAAAGTGAAGAAAAAAAATTAATGAAACGGAGGGCACACCGGTAGCTCAGTTAATGGAGCACATATCAATCTTGTGACCCGGGTACTATTCTCTCATTCCTTCACTCTCACCCTGTTTTCTGTCTACCTACTGTCTACTATTAAAAAGAAAGGCAAAAAGACCCCTCCCCATTTTTATAAAAAAAAATATAGAATTACGAAACAACACAATACACAATCTTATTAAATAAAACCAAAATAAATAAAATATTTTACTCCAAATGATGAGCTCACATGCCATCACTAGGCAGATGACTCAAGTCAAAATAGTCAAAATAATAATTGCCCCAGTACACTTGTCATTCCTACTACACTATGTGCCAGTGACCTCATTTTAACCCCTTACTTCAGGTTCCCGCCACAAGATAAATCTCTTTCTTAAATCCATCTTGTCTTCTTTTCTGTTGCAGGCCATTCGTCTCTCTTCCCCATGGAGGACGGTTTTCCCGATGACGAGCGCGGTGAGGGCCTCGCAGGTCTGGGATCCCCTCACTGCTTCCCACACCAGAACGGGGAGCGAGTCGAACGCTACTCGCGCAAGGTCTTTGTGGGAGGACTGCCCCCGGATATAGACGAAGGTAAAGGGTCTCTGACTTAAAACAGAGACCAAATGAAAAACAGGAAATTTACTTTTAAAAGACACACCATCCTTAAGTAAATCTAATTTGTATCTGGTTCTTTTCAGACGAGATCACAGCCAGTTTCCGGCGTTTTGGTCACCTGTTTGTGGACTGGCCTCACAAAGCCGAGAGTAAATCATATTTCCCTCCCAAAGGTATGGTCCATTGATCGTTAAAGCACACCTTCTGTTTAAAAAATGTATTTTGCTCTCTGTGCCTGTAGAGTCCCAGTCTATACTAGATAAAGATGGAAAACAAAACAGGGAGTGGGGCAAACTGGTTTTGTTCATTTGAAAACACACCCATCCTAATGAACTTATTGTATTGAAATACAGCTTACCTGCCAGTTTTTTTTTTTCCACTCTGGTCCACATTATATCAATACAACTCACAACCTGGCACTACTCCTCAATGGATGTATAACGTATAACAGAACCACAAACATTTTCCAACCAGGTTTTTGTCTGTTTTCTCTGTTTGTAAAGCTCCTGCTGTGAGCACAGTATGTCGAGATGTGACAGAGTGACAGTTATCGACAAAACCAACTTTCATGCATGTTGCCTGTCGATACTGTTGTGTGTTAAATATCTGCGTTGTGTTTCGTGTAGGGTATGCCTTCCTGCTGTTCCAGGACGAGAGCTCAGTGCAGGCTTTGATCGACGCCTGCATCGAAGAAGACGGCAAGCTGTACCTCTGTGTGTCCAGCCCCACCATCAAAGACAAGCCGGTCAGTAAAAAAATAATGAATACACCTGTCTGTCAAACCTTTTTCTTATTTTTAATGTATGTTTATGTTTTGGCAAAGATTTTGTTATACTATTTGAAAAAGTGCCTCTTGGTTTGTTTAAAGTAGCCAGATGTGATGCACAAATTTCTAATTAATGCCATGTCTTAAACCACTGTTCAAAGTACAGCCCTGGGGCCAATCACGGCACAAGGTGAGAGTTTACGTGGTCCTCAGCTTTAGCAATAAAATGTATTGTTTATGGCCCAAACAGCAGCTTTTTTCAAACCTGTGTCAATTCCAATTAAAAGCTGTTCAACTCTAACTAGAACCCGTTAAAATCAATTTAAACCTTGTTCAAATCCATCTAAAACCTGTCGACCCCCTTTTCTTCATCAAATGTGGGCCTTATTGCAAAAAATGTAAACCCTGTCTTAAACCCTTATGTGTTTCCAGGTTCAAATCCGGCCCTGGAACTTGAATGACAGTGATTTTGTAATGGACGGCTCTCAGCCTCTGGACCCAAGGAAAACCATCTTTGTGGGAGGTGTTCCTCGTCCGCTCCGTGCAGGTACCACACGACCGCAACAACCTGTTACTTATATATTTTTATTAAGGCAGCAGAGTTGTATATTTTTTTCTGGTGCCTTTTCAACTGCTTTTACATTTTTGTTGTTATAGTTAAACACAAAGTTCATATGGGCCCACATAGAAATCATCAATATTCTTAATCTACCATTGGGTGTTTGCTTCTGTAAAGCTGCCATGTAATCAAGCAGGCTTTCTCGAGCATAATTTATATTTAATGCAGCCATGAGAGAGACACTGCCCTTATTCATTTGTCAAACTTAACTGTAATCCATTTGTTTTGTGAAACTAAAGCTCCAAGATCAACAGCACTCACCGTCAGAGGCCACATGGACAGGAGTTTATGTACTCAGTCCGTGTGTTCAGGTCGTCTTGTTTGTTCACGTGTTTGTGTATTATTGTGTGACACAGTTGTAATTACACGTTTATTCAACATGTTTTTTTTTCTCTCTGCAGTGGAGCTGGCTATGATCATGGACCGTCTGTACGGAGGGGTGTGCTACGCCGGCATCGACACAGACCCAGAGCTCAAGTACCCCAAGGGAGCTGGGCGGGTCGCCTTCTCTAATCAGCAGAGCTACATTGCTGCTATCAGTGCTCGCTTTGTACAGCTGCAGCATGGAGAAATCGATAAACGGGTGAGGGTTAAAGAAAAAGAACAACTCCAAGTATCTGTCATGTCCTTTTGGCCTACTTCTGTCACGAACCACACCTCAGTTTTCTGTCAGCACTCCTTATCTCAACAGATATATGCATGTCGGTAAACTACTGCTGAATAGACATAGAGATTCAAACCAACAAGTAACCTTCGGGTGTGCTGAGTTATTGAGTGCTTTATTGAGGCAGCTGTTTATGCCATTTTCACCTTTTACAGTTTAAAACCTTATTGAGTCAGGCTGTGACTCCTGCAGCAGTGATATCTGAGTGTTTATAGAAATGTACACAAAAGGTCAAGTAACATTAGAGACAACATTTCACAAGAGAAAAGAGAAAACATAAATTAAATCCAGCTCAAATACTGCCCATAAAATAACATCATCATGGCTATTGTAGTATAGTGTTCTAGTTTATCCTGTCAAACTATGAGTATCCGTCAGCTAAAAGGCAAATATGATGTAGCACAGTTTGTTTTGTGAAGAAAAGGCTTGTTGTGTATTCAACTGTTTATGCAGGAAGCGAAGGAGCAGCTTTAGTGCTCTTACTTTGCATCCACATATGCAAAGTTCACCTGGCCACAGAGGCATTTCAGCTCAAGGTCCAGTCACTACAGATGAGCCGCTCTGGGCACAAGTTAATTTATAAAGCACATTTTATACACTTCATACACAAAAATGTATTAAACATTTAAAATACAAAGACAATGTGGAATAAGAAACTAAAAAAAATATTAAAAGTGCTGTTTTTAAGTCTGTTATCCGAGTGTTGGGAAGCCAGTGCAGAGATTTAAAAACCGGAGTAATGTGGTTGTACTTCCTGGTTTTGGTTAGAACCGGAGCAGCTTTGAGTATACTGCAGCTGTCTTCACCAAGTCAACACACGTTGCTGTAGACTTGAAAGCATCTTGGAATACTGCTCCAAATAAACTTTGGCAAAGCAGAAGTGTCTGTCAAATGTCAAATGCAAAGAGAACTTTCACAGAATTGTACCAGAAATAGAAAAGTACGCCTGCCTCAGAAAATAACAGTCAAATTCAACTCTCAGATAATCCTGTTTGCTGCAACTATATCATTTGAAACTCAACTGACTTTTAGTAAATAATACAGCATATATGCCCTTTCCTGAACCCATTTGGAGTTAGAAATAGTGAAAGGTTATGTCCGAATGCACACATTAATCACTAACATCCTGCTCTATATTGGGATTACACCATTTTGTGTTGGTTAAATAAGTGCACAGCGAGGGTCACTAGACGTTCACATTTAAGTGTGCACAACACATTTGAATAAAACAAGCTGGAGACAAGTTTTACTTTCTGTGGCCATGTATTTAGTCATAGATTGTTATTAATAAACCGGTACGAAAAAACAACAACATTATCTGACCCTGAGCTCATACAGACGGAGATAAAACTGCTTCCCTCTTAAGTCAAGAGTTTCAATAATCCAGTCAGTTTTATTCTTTTAATAAGAGTAAAACACGGCTTATTTTTATCAATACTTACATCCGTCTCTCACTAAAGTCACTAGTTTATTAAAGAGGTCCAGTATCAGTAGAGTTCAGCTGATGTTCTTTTACGTGGACGCCAGAGTCACGTGACTAATGGCGACAGAAAAACAGTCCTGATTCAGTGCAACACTATGCGGTGATTGAAGGGTTAGGAACGAGGGAGTGGATCCAGACAGTAATTACAGCTGATGGCAACAACTTATAAAATGGAGGAATCAAGCTGTGTCTGTTGTAACTTTTTGAGTGAATGTTGTTTTGAATTATTAAGATAAAGTCCTGCAAAAGTGTGTGTTCATCTGATCCGACAATATTGTTGTCTTTATGTGACCTGTTCATCATCTGTCAAATCCAGGTTCATTTGGATGTACGCAGAGTAAAGAACCACTATTTTCTGAGTCGTGCATGTCTTGTTCTTGTTCCAGGTGGAAGTGAAGCCATACGTGCTGGACGACCAGCTGTGCGACGAGTGCCAGGGAACTCGCTGCGGCGGCAAGTTTGCACCGTTCTTCTGCGCCAACGTGACCTGCCTCCAGTACTACTGCGAGTACTGCTGGGCGGCCATCCACTCCCGCGCCGGACGAGAGTTTCACAAGCCCCTGGTGAAGGAGGGAGGCGACCGGCCCCGGCACATCTCCTTCCGCTGGAACTGAAGGACAGACAGACAGGGAGAGGCAACAGGGAGAGGGCAGGTAGTGCAGGAGTCGCAAATCAATGTACAAATAAATGCACTTTTCTGTTGCTGGTTCCTTTTTGCTCTTAGTTCACAGAAGAGTGTCTCGGTTTTTTAAGTTAATATATAGTATATCTATATTTTGAAAAAAGAAAAGAAAAAACTGGAATTGTATCAAAAAATGTCCAGAAAAGAAAAAAAAAAGGTTTTAATGTAATTTATGAATTTGAGTTTTTTAAATATTTTATTGGTTCCGATAAATTGATCTATAGGAACGTTTGAAGTGTGTGATGGTACTCTGCTTTGAATTGGCTTGTTTCTGGAAACAATATTTGTTTTTTTTCCTAAAAAACAAACAACTTTTTGTAGCAAATCTGTTCCTTTTCTTCGTTTGTATTGAGAGTAAATGCATTTGGAACAGTTGATTATTGGCTGTTAATGTTGGGGGAAAAAGGCTCAAGAGCAAATATGACTTGAAAAAAAGGTGTTGCTAAAGAAGAGTGCACTTATTTCTAATTTAAAGAGTGCAGTTAATGTTTAGACCCTTTGTAGTGAACCAAAGCTGAATCTTTTAAAAACATAGAGGACCCACTGCAACCACATAAAAAATTTTCCTCCTCGGATCAAAATGTTGTTTCCGCCACATTACGAAATCCTTTTTGATCTTACTTGAAATTTTAACAAAAAAAAATAATTCTTAGCAACATACTATATTTGGGTTTGGATCTCCATTTTGACATGCAAAAACTAATACCTCAAACTCAGCTGCTAATGTGCCGGACACAGTGGAGAGAAATGAGAAGGAAAAAAACCACATTAGCACCTGCCCGCGCAGTCCTTCCCTACGAGGCTCAATCAACGGGAAGTGACTGGACCCGGCAGCGTGTGGTGTGTGAACGGCACAGTTTTGTACTCGCTTGCTTCATCACCTTATTTTTGTAATCAAACCCAGGGTTGTGCTAAGGGACAGACAGAGCATGGTACAGTATCTTAGAGGAATGTATGGCGTGAAGGAGGAGACACACACTGACTCCTCCTGCCTTCAGTCTCGACACGAAACACGGAGGCAGGGCTTTAGAGCTTGAATCCACTTCTCGAGAGAAAAAGCTAGCAACCGCCTTTTTTTGCAGTTTTGAATGGGAAATGCCTGTCTTTGTTATTATTTTTTTTTTTTAAATGCATTTGTGCAATTCTTCTTTAAGTCTTTAAAGGAAAAACGCTCTACTTTGAATCCTGGAGTCAGCTGAATTAACAGAAAACAGAAAAATATGATCTGATTTCCAGATAATCAGCACACGTTTAAGTCATGGAGGGGTGTGCCCTTTGGGTGAACCCTCTGTCCTTCCTCCTGCCAACTCAGCAACAGTGTTTTTGAAGCATAAATGAAGATAGTCTGTGCAGTGCGCTCTACTACTACACGTCTATGACCCGCAGGCTGCAGTTCTGTTCGGTTTTACCCCGCGTCTGGGAACCAAAGATGGCTGTGCAGTAGTGGGTCATGCTGTAGCTCATTTTCTGTTTGTATTCTTTCATGTATTCTTAAAGGACTTATTATTCTCATATATTTTTTTAAGTGTATCACTCTCTACCCAGTAACTGTCAAGCCCTGTTGGACTCTGGTGAACCAAAGATTGGCCTGGATCTTGATATATTTATATATTTGCGAGTGCAGTCAAACCCCATTAGAACAACAGTGGACTACAACAGGGCTTACATCCACGCACACACAGACAGCCTCCGCTCACTCGCCGTAGCTCAAAATGGAGGTGACTTATTTGGGAAACAATAACATAAAGTGCGCATTCACAAACTAATCTTTGTTTCGAGTCACTCAGTCAGCGGTAAACTACTCGCCGAGCATTTAAACCTTGTCAGGGAGTTCTCTACAGAAACTTGAGTCTACACTAGTGAGAAACCTATCCTCATTTTGGCGCGGGTTTCGGCGTCGCACCAGTTTGCACCCGGGACATTCGTTTTGTGGGTGTGGTGGGTGAGCATTTTAGAAGTTAAACACTTTGTGAAGAATTTGCTGTTAAATGAGATAAAAAAAAAAAGATTATTTTATACATGGCCTGCTGATTTTTGGTACAGTGTGTTTTCTAGCTAAATTATTTTGTCATGCACATATAAACATTTATTATGCACTACTTTTCTAAATAGTTTTTCTTTTTCCAACAGTCATTTTAGGCACATTTTTCACAAATGGGAAAACTCCTTTTTGCAATACCTCAATTTTTCACATTGTGAAAGGTAGCTTTTGTACTTTTGTTACTGAGAGATCTGCATATATGGAAATGTTGAGTGATTTCAATATATATTATTTTCAATTATGCTTTTTATACATTTCAGTGCTGAGGAATCTTTACAACTCTAAGTGCACACTTGTGTTTAGGCGACTTCAGATCTGCAGAGGAGAGACCAAAGTGTACCACTCTCTTGGTCTTAGCTTTTCGATGTGTCCAGTCAGTAACAGCATGACGAGAAAAAAAAGAGATAAAGTATTGTTGTAATTAAAATTGATGTTGACGCCTTGTAACACGGCTCTACTAGTTGGAAAATGGTAACTTCTGTCTTGGTTTCCTCTCCGTAGATGGAGTTTAACTTATTATAAGGAGAATGCAAAATTTGGTTCACGTTCAACGCTGAATCTCGTATCACACGAATGGATGTTTGGTGTTTAGATATTTTAATATTTGAAAAAAGTATAAATATCTATATATATATATTCTTGAACTTGCCAACTAGCACCTATTGTAATCCTTAGCATGCATGACAAAAAAGAGAAAATGACAAGTACATGAATTAGCTATTCAAACTAATTGTTGTGGTGTGCACCAAATGTTTCTCAGATATTAAGTTGTTAAGGACACCCTCGTCCCACAGTCACGTCCCCGTCCCACACCCGCCGCCCTGAAAACCCTCACCCGTCCCACGTGTCGCTCTCCTCGCTTCCCCATTCGCAGACCACGAACCGAGAAATAAGACGAGAAACAAGACAAACTTTCTAAAACAAACTTAAAAAAAAAAAAAAAAAAAAAAAGTAAAAAATCGGGCAGCGCAGGACTTTGAGCATCCGTATCGAACACTGTTTTATAAAGTCGACTTGAGAGCAGATCCCCGGCGTCTGATCTTTCTATAGACCTATCTGGAGGAAAGGGGGAGCTTATTAAAGACTTGAATGTGGTAAATGTTGCAAGTTAACTTCAAGTTGTTATGTGCAATACTTCTTTTGAACCTTTTTCCAGATAAAGACTCTTTGCAATGTAATTCTTTAATGCCATTTTTAATTGCAGACATTTAATTAAAGAAGATGTTAATATGTTTTTCACAGTCATTTTCTACTGTTATTGTAATCCTTTTCATGCTGGTGTTTGTAAAAAAGAAAAGAAATCAAACTATTTGTACTAATATAAATAATTGAAGTTATTTTTAAAACATTAAAAGGTTTTGTGCTTATTTGCCTATTTTATTTCAAGCTACTGTGATTGATTGCATTGTAATTATTAGGTCAACAATGTATTTAGCTGTTTATTGGTATATTTTTAATTGGAATGTATAATTGATTTTTATAATTTTGATCAGATTTTTGTTATATTTTTGAGGTGAAGCTTTTAATATGTTAAAGTGTCTAGTTTTTACTAATTGCTATATTGTGCTCCACAATATATGGTTCACATTTTTCTGAAGGAAAATAAATATTAAATATTTGTCTGTTAATGATGTTACTTAATGGCAAGATTTCAATAGTTTTTAACTGTGTATGGGAAGGTTGTTGTATTTATTAATAGCATTTTTTTACTTAAGATATCACCTTAATTTTTATTGTCATTTCACTTTATAAGTTCCTATTTTTGTATTTTCCTTTCTAATTAAGTTATGTAATACGGATATGTCCATATTTCTAGGAGTTGGTCTGTAGAAGTGCTAGTGAAAAACGAAAAAGAAAAATCTAATGTTATTTAATTGTTTGCAGCCAACTATTTATAACAGTATGCATAATTTTTAAATATTTGTAATGTGAAATGTTGAATGAAATAAATCTTAACTGTGATGGAGAAAAAAAAAGTGCTTGTGTGTTTTATTGGATTTTTCAGAAGTCGTGTTTTTATTTCTCTGTGAGCAGGTTATCAGGAGAGCTGCTGGATAAGGGCCACATTAGAACCTGGGGCTCTTGTGGAGGGGCTCTTGTGGAGGGCCGGGCCGACACCGGGAACTCACTTACTCTCCATTAAAAACATCTTTCATTCCACTGTGTTCTAAAACCAGGTCTGGCTCAACGTGTATCATCACTAAAGTCTCTTAAACGCTAAAGTAGAGTCTAGTCACATGATTACACTCCTTAATAACAGCATAACACATTAATAACAGCATAAATACATGCTTCCTCTAAAGTGCAGCTTCTGAAACAAAGCCTGAACTAAGGATTTATTTCCAATCACTGTATTTTTCCCCAAAGGGCCGTTTTAAAAGGGCACAAAAATATCTTTAAATAGACTATCCCTGTCAATAAACTAAACAGACGCAAAAGCACAGTACCACATACTATTGAAAAATTAGGTGGGAATTTACCCTGAACATTTTCCAGGCTCATAATCCACAGCTGCCTCTGAGCACACACACACCTGCCTCACCTCACCTGACAGGACAAATAGACTGTGAGTGCCTTCAAAATAAAACCATGGTTGCATTACGTACTGTACAATGCATTAGGTTTACACTCTTGGATTATTTCCTTTTTGAACACGAGCCTGCCAGGGGGCCTTGAAAATCCCAGGTCTGTCAAAGACTATCCAGTTATTAATGAGTTATTCCTCCATTTTCAGAAGGAATTTCAAGGCCTGTGTATTTTTCTGTGTTGCTTGACCTTTACATGTTCTATTCAAACTCTCTACTTCCGTTACCATTTGACTTCCGCTCAGACTCTGATACGATTGTGTTGATCAACTAAAGTAAAAGTATTACCACAATACAACTTAGCACCAAGTATTTGAATTGGATAAAGACAATAAAAAACATTTGACACACACTTAAAATGGCCTCCCTCTCTGTACAGCTTCCTCCCAGACGTGCATGTGTGGGGGAACTGGTGACTCTAAATTGGGGATTATCAATAAATGTGAGTGCAAATGGTTGTCTCAAAGTGTTAGCCCTGCGAATAACTGTGTACCCTGCCCTACGTCCAAAGGCTTTCATTACTGCCATCCCACTCCAGCCGTCATTTCCTGTTTAACTGCCATCACTGTCTAATAATACATTCTCCTTAAATATAATTAACACATACACCTGATGTAAATGTACTCTGCTGTGTGAGAAATGTTGTTAACTCGTGTCTCGTCTTCAAGGTTCAGGGTTCAGCTCCTTCCTCCCTCTGAGGGTCACACCTCTCAGGGCAGATCCATAAATACAGAACGTGTTATCGGCCACAGCAGGAGCAGATTGCAGGCTCACTGGGTCATGGGCTGTTTGTCAAACACCAGAAAAAAGAAAAAGAACTGACTCACAGCTCAGAGACGCCACCTGCTGGCTGCCTCCTGAACTGACACAGTTCTCAGTTTTCAGGCAAAGCTTAGTCACGTGACAGTAATTGTTCATTTGTGTTAGACCACCATGATGAAAGATGGATTATCACATTGACATCCACCTTAATGGTCTCTTTGTAACTAAATAATCCTAAAATGAATGCAGGTTGTTCATCTAGAATAAGTAATAGAAACTAGACTCAGGCGATATCTAATCTTGTGTTGGTGTAGGGTTTCTTTTGCCAATGTATTAAAGCAGACACACTCAAAAAGACTAGGGCTACACTGACAACATCTGGCTTCGATGTAGAAACACTGTGACCCCACACTCCTGACTAACCGGACCTTTTAAACAGATTTAATGCAAGACTAAACGAGACTAAAGCATGTATCACTGAAATATAAAGTAGGCCTATATAATACACAAGCACACATAAAGCAGTTTTTAAATATTTGTGTTCAGACATGTGTTCAGAAGGTCCATCCTGGTCAATACTAGCCTCTATCTCAGACTATAAAGTGTATTTAAATCATTCTGGAATCAAAGTCAATGGTCATTTTTAAAGTACATGTTACAGTCTCAGAGAACACCCTCCTTTCAGGTTCAGCTCAAACTCTGAATCAAATCAAAGCTACACATGTCAACATTAGTTGCTTTAGAATGGCACCTCGAAATTCACAGTGGTTTTCTGGTTTGTGAAGCTGTCTGTGAGGCACTCATCAAACCACCAGATGGCGCTGCTGAACCAGAGAAACCAGTTTTCATTGAGAAAAGCTCAAAGTGTTATTGTTACAGAGTTTACGTCGATGGCTGTGATTTGTTCTCAGTTTTAACAACAATAATAAGTTAGTTTTTGTTTCCATCTGCTTTTGCATTTACTAAAAGTTAACTACGTTGTTTTGAAAGTGAACACAATATCCTCCTGCGAAAACCATTCACAATCTTCTGATCCGTCCTTACAAGCGCCCCTGTGTAAACCCTGCCCCCTAGCGGCTGCTCTGCTCTGGCTGTATGTCTGGGTCTGAGCGGCGCTGGAGCGGGCTGTGTGAGGATTTGGGGGTTGGGCTGCTGCTGGTTCAGACCTGACCGACACACAGCGCCTGGTCCGTCGGCAGAGCAGCGTTTCCTTCCCGCAGCAGCATCATCAGCATCATCATCATCAGCATCATCTTCTTCTCCAGCTCAGCAGCAGCAGGCTCCAGTCAGCTGCTCTGTCCAGCCTCGAGCCCCCGCAGCGAGGACCGCGTCCGCCGTGAGTAACCAGCCCTTACACCTGCTCTGGGTTGACCAACAGCGATCACAGCACCTTCATACGGAGGTCACATGTGTTTTGTTTTTTTTTAGCTTCAGATAATTGTCGAAAAGCAATCTAAAGTAGCCTCACTCAAAAGGCTTTAGGCTGTTTTGAGCTTTTGTCTGTCATGCTGCAGTTTGTTTAAACTGTGTGTAAATGTAACTCCTGTCAACACACAGACATTTGTTTCAATTAATTGTGCTTTTCACAGCCTCGTTTAACTTGAAAAGCCATCCATTTTTAATGATGTTATACTGGACTCCCCTCAGAGCTGTAGGATACAGAAGGCTGCCAGGTTTTATTAATGAAAGGCTGCACAACGTTGGGCTTAAACACATCCTCTCTTTATAGGAGCCGTCTTTTGGGAAATAAAGGGAATAGAGCACATCAGGCGTCAGAGGAAAAATGGTGAAACTGGGGAGTAATCTTCAAGACAAAGGGGCCAAAGCGGTGAGCGTGGAGGATGGCTTTCAGAACGTGCCCCTCATCACTCCTCTGGACGTGGGCAGCCTCCAGAGCCAAGCACCTGACAAGGTACGAGCTGCTGGGCGGGCCTCCATCTCAGCTTTCATGTTTCAGAGCTTCACTTTTTAAAAAAATGCATTATTATGATTTTTATCTCAGCTGCAGAACTGACTGTAGTGTGGTTAATGTCTTTTTCAGAAGATTTATTCTCACTGCTTCAAGTCCAAGTTTTAGTGAGTGCAGTTTGAGTCTGTTTTTTATTTATTATTATTAATTATTAAGTATTAACTCATGAGACAGCGCCCTGGGAAAGTCACATGACATGTTGTGGTTGCTCTCTGCTCTGGGAAGAATAAACGCTTTAATCAGCTAATAGTATAGTAAAAGTACTATAATATTCTTTATTTTGAAGAACAGACTGTTCCTAATGTTTTTTCTTTTAGTTCTTCTTTTAGGTTTTATTATATTATCTACTCTGAATTATGGGAGATTTAAAAACAATTCTCAGGAATCACGTGCTCAGAAAAAGAAGCGCTCTCATTGGTCGATCCCGGCTTGTCATATGACGTTAAGGGAAGTTTAATAGCTGTCGATGAAGTGTAAACTTTATTCAGCGCTGAGTATGTCTTTTGATTCAGAGAAACTCAAAAATAAAAACACCAACAGAGAAAAGGGAGGCAACGTAAAACGCAAATAAATACAGTCAGTTCTACCATATAATGTTTATATAAGCTAAGCTAACGCTAAACTCTAAACTTCAGTTTGGTGTAATGTATTATTATTTTGTGGAGAAGAAATTGGTCCAGTTTAAGATACTTTTGGGGGAAAGATGATTCTATATTTTGAGATGAGGACGGCAAAAAGAAAATCAGGTAGTGGAGCTTTAATCGATGAGAATGTACAGCTTGTGACAGGAAGCTTTGGCCAATCACAGCTCAGATGTGTAGGAGACCCATTCACAACACAGCTTTTTGTTTTGTTGTGGACAGATGGCTCACGCTCTGAGAGCAGGCACAGTGAGCCTGTTCGGGGATGTATCGGATGGTGTGGTGGTCACATTTGGTAAAGAATAGGATAAGAGTAAACAGGGAGTGCATTTATTATTGTATTATTTATTATTATAGAAACAGCCACCATTGTTTTATTCAAACCAAATCTGCCTCCTGAGATTAGGAGGCAGATTTGGAGCCAGACAGACTGTCATTCATCATCTCGACATCCCATAGTAACTGCTCCAGCAGTCGTTAATCCAGTTACCATGGCGGCGGTGTGACGTGCGGAGCCGGCAGCTGCGGGTGCAGGGTGTACTGATTGCACATTATGAAAATTAATGGAATTAAACAATAGGCAGGCTCATTGAGGCTCATTTCAGAGCAGAGAGCTTTGTCATACAATCACTCTGACAGGCTTTTTTCAAGGAGAAACGGTTTGTCTCTGCAGCTGTGTGATGCAGATTTCCCTCTGAGCTGCCTGTCAGTCTTTTAGGAATGAAATGTTCAGATTTATCCTGATCCAATCTCGTTCCACTCTGCTGACAAAAACATTGTTGTCATCAATCATCATTAAGCAGGATATGCTAAACTTAAGGGAATAAATAGAGCAGGAATGGGCCATTTTATCAAGTAAACCCACAGATGTGTCATCTCAACAGGGCAACACAATATTAGAAGAACATGAATGTGTGGAGATTGACATTTGGATAATAAAAGCTCAATTTAATTCACAATAATGGAGCAATACAAGGCTCTGGACTGACTTGCACTGTACTATACCAGTAACTCTTTCTTTTAAAGTCTCTGAATGAACAATCATACCACACTGACACAGTAAAGACTATATTATTATTGTAATTCAAGCACTTCTTTGTGATATGGATATTTCAATAACAATAACTTTGTGATATATTGTGTTGCCTTTCATTTTAACACAATTTTGTTACATTTTTGCTCTTCGTATTGTTTTAAGTCTCTAACCTTTAAGCTTTGCCTCATGATTTGGAGCCCGTCTGACTGGTTGGTACTGATAATAACAGATGTTTGGAGACACATTCTGGCAGAGCGGCCACACATACTCACTCCTATCCAGACAGAGCTCAATATTCGTCAGGTCAGCCCAGTTTTTCCAAAGAATTACTAACAATACTGTGGTCACCTCTGCTCTAGCTGTAGTTAGATATCTTTACGATCGATCGAGCAATGCTGCAAAAGTAAATCTTAAATGTTGGACTGAGCTAATTGACAATAATGTCATGTGACCTCTGTCTCTTTTGCCATCATGCAGTGAATCCACGAATCACAATCAGCTTCTAATAAATGCTCTGTTGGGATCCATAGACGTAAGAATACTTAACACTTCAGACTCGGCTCACTGTCCATCTTTATATACAGTCTATAAACCCCCAGAGGCATTAAGTTAAATCATTACTCATTAAAACCATAGTATATTGATTTGTAACTACAATGCACAAGTGTTTTGAGATGAAATTCAATTGAACAGATATTACACTTACCCTACTCACAAGACATTTTTTAGTCATTCTGAACGGAGAAAACACAACATCTAGTAGTTTCTCCTTTTGGATTTTGAAAGGTCCAAAAAATGCTGATAAAGATCTTCCAAAAGCGTTATAACTGTGTAGGTTGAACCTCTGTCTGTTCTTATATATACGCTCTTCCTGTGATTTTGAAGTGTGGGGTTCATAGAAAAGGCAGAGCAGGTCTAAAGCACACTGCCTGAACCCTCATTGTGTATTCTGCTGAGAGACGCACAATCCCTTCCCGTTCCATTTACCTGCTAACCACCGAGATCTGTCATTCACTGCTCATACATTTACAACAGTGACACGTTTTTGAGACAGGGAGCGCTCGCTAAGCTCCCGGGATCCTAACACACTGTACGTGTGAGTGAGTGACGAGCCGCCGTCAGTTCATGACACCACATTCGAAGAGCTGTCAGTCATTTCCAGAGATGATATCAGTCCCGATCGATCCGAGTGCACGATGTACAGAGACATACAGTAGGCTATTTAAACTGAATTTAAAAGAAATGTGTGAAATTTGGGAACAAAAATAAAATAAAATGAAGTGATGAATAATTTAGGTTTAGGCTAGTGCTGACCATTTACTGAGCCAGGTGGAAAACGAGAGCATGTTACATTTTGAGCCCTGATGGGGGTAACATTATGTTGATTTGAGCTTGTGCATATCAATTACCCCACACTGGGGTACTGCTGCAGACAGAAAGCACACTGCCTGAAGCCGTGTATTTCTACTGGAGTTTCCTCAAAGACTGGAAGTACAATACAGGAAGAAAGAACATAAAGAACATATGCATAAAGAAGTGTATGGATCAGGGGTACTAAAGGTGGGGCCTGGGGGCCAAAACTGGCCCACCTGGGGGTTTGATTTGTCCTGCCAGGGGTTGTCATGTTTTGCTTGAAATTGTTTGATTTTATTTGCAATAATGGTTGAACATACTTAAACATTGGTTATAACCTATTGCATTAAAGAGGAGCCATTGGGTTTATTTGTCCCAGAGACACTCATGGGGCTCACATTAACCTCAAAGATTTAAAGGGTCTTAAAAATATTTAAGCATTTTTTTAGCATTTGGACCAATACATTTCCGTTTTGGCAGACCTGGTATAGATTATTGAGGTTTTTTGCCTTTATTTGGTAGAGACAATGAAGACAGACAGGAACCAGGTGACGTTGAGCAAATGAGATCTACTCAGATACTGATGTTTGTAGGTGTGAGATTTATTACTTTTAAAGGCACGGATCTGCTTTACTTTAATAACTATGGGTTAACGGGATACATCATGGGTAAAACATGTATTTATTATTATGTACTGAGTGTGACACCCCTGGTATAAAGTCTAAATATTTTCTGCAGAGGAGTTTTACGGGTCACGCTGTGTCTTTGCCAGTTTGTACCGTCTGCTCCGTGAGAATCTGAGCGTTTCGGCGTTGCAGCCTGTAATGCTCGTTGACATTTCAAAGGGAATGAAGTCAAAGCAGGAAAGCTGTTTTGTTGACTCTCAGTGATTTTTTTACATGCCTCTAGAGACACAGACATTGCCATGGCTCTTGGTTCCTGATGCTGACAGACGAGGGACCCATTGCTCAGCTGCTGCATTCATTTGTTTAATTTGAACTAAAGTTGCCACAATTAATTCTGTTATAGCCATTAGGCACAAAGAGGAAAATCAACATTACCCAGGTCTTTTTTCATAATAAATTTTCTTTATGCAAATGCTAAGAAGTGCATTTGTGTTTGGATCTGACGATGTGACAATAGTAAAAGGTCAGTTTACTGCAGATTTGTCAAAGCAGTAAGTGTGGCAATTTGTCTTTTAGGCAAGTGATGCGTGAATAACACAAGCCTCACAAATTAAGAAAACTGTAATTATGCATCAGACTTGAGTTGAGATTGAATTACAGTTTGTGAAGTTAAAGTGGGTTTTGGCTCCAAATCATGTATCAACATTGTTAAGGAGTCTTAAGTTACATGGTAACCTATACATAACAATAACTCCTTTCCTTTGTTCTAGTAAAAGAAGTACAATTACATTATGTCAGAGTCTCATTAATTACAACTTAAAAAGGCTGATGTTAGGAAAAAGGCTTCAGCTGTATGTTTTTACAATATGGCTTTGGTGCTAATGCTATTTTGCTGCAATAACGTAGCTAACCTTCACTGAGCTCTCGGCTAAAGGTAAAAACAGAGGGTTGTTTCCTCAGACCTGCTAACAGTCCCCTTTCCTTTGTGAATATATCGGAAGTGGACTGTCTTTTTCTGTACATCTTGTGTTTACCTTTCTCCTTTCTGTCAAAGACATTTTGGCAGAATCCACATTTATGGAAGCAGATGACACATGTGCTGTTCAGTTCGGGGTCTCGGTGTCCGCAGGCCGGCTTTTACCCTCTGGCTGTAGAAGAGAGGGAGTGAGTGTTTTAGTGACGTCAAGTGAGGTTGAAGTTCAGAACCTCCCGGCCTTGTCTAAAACATGGCCACTTCGAAAAATGGATGGAAAATCCAATCTCTTTTCAGACTGAGGCCGTATCAAGTGTTTACATGAGTCCCCTTTTCAGTCCATTTTTATTTCTATTGTTAATGGAATATATATCTGTGCACTCTCATAAAGCACAACATTCTTTAGATTTTTCCATTTAGACCAAATCATTTACACTTTTTTTTCTCCAATTGGTTCAAAACAAACAATTCTTTTTGCCGTTGCTGTGTTGTCAAGCCGACAGCACGACATGATCCAGCTGTATTTGTTGAAATGGAGCTTTATTGTGGAATAAAGCCTTTAGATACAGCTTCTTTTTGACGGATTAGACAACAATGATCAGGAAGGATGTTGTACGACCAAAAAACTCATCAGGGCTCACTGGGACCTGATGATAAAGATTCTAAATTAGATAAACTATTAGTGTACCAAGAAAGTTTGTGATAATATTTATGACAATATAAAAATACTGAGCAACACTTTGTCTATTGAGTACATTAAACCCAGTCAGCGTTTGTGGATCACTGTAAAATAACTGATTGTAGAATTATTTAAGAAATTTGAAGTAACAAGTGAAAAATAATTGAGTTAATTAAATTTACAGTTTCCAATTTGAGAAAAAACTAGGGGTTTAATGACAAATATTGTTTTTTGCAGCATAAATAAATTAAGTACATTTAAATAATATTTGATAAAACATCATTACTATTACTACAACATTATTTTTATTATTATTATAATTATTATTATTATTATTATTATTATTATTATTTAGTAGTAATAATAATTTATTCAATAATTAACATTTGATAACAATTTGATTATATTCAGATTTCGTTGCAAAACCCATCTACTTTTAATAAATTACACAATTCTAGCAGAGTCCAGCAGCTGTACTTTATTTTTGTGCTTTCATTAAAAACAAAGCTAAAGCCATTTTCCTGTTAACCACCATTAACGAAGTGTACTGTATCTCTAGCATCAGCAGGATTATAGGGTCTTGACTAACAGCAGGTAAATGTGCACACTTTTTGTTGACATTTGTTTATGGTGATCGGTGATTAGTCTCTGCTGCATATGGTATGTTTCTGAGCAACTAGGAACGTAAGCAGGAGTGTACAGGCGTTTCCTGTTCTCTAACCTAAATAAATGTGCAGTACCAAGCTTTCCCAATAATCCTTTATTTAAGGCTAACTCTTGCCGAGTGTAAAGGACGAAAGGATTGAGGATCCCTAAATCAAAAAATATGGCACAGCAATAATACCTTTGTGCTGAAAATCTCTGTAATCTCTGTGTGTGTTTCGGCCTCCTGCTCCAGCAGACAGGCTCAGATACTTATCAGATTTATCTGGCCTTCACAATCTGACCCTGGACCAGCTCACTTTCCTTTAAAGCCAATGCAGGCTTTATGGGCTTCATGTGACCTGACAGCTCGACCCAAGATGTTTCTCTTCTGTTTGTGACCTCTGGTATTTTCATTTTTACATGCAGAGATCCAATCGACTCAAACACAAACTAATGATGTTGTGGTTCCCGACAGAGACGAACACTTTTAGAACACGATTAGAGACGTATTAGATTGGATTCCGTCTGGACAGAGCTTGATTAGATCACTGATAGATTGAAAGAAAAGAATGTCTGTGAGACATAGGAATATCGGCAGACATTAAAATCAGTGCCTTTAAAGTTACATTTTTTTATTTTTATCAGTACAACACTACAGTATTTGAAACTGCAGGCTTCTGGACTGTTTCTGTCTGGGCTTTAACACATTGTCATAAATGGATGGCAGATTGTTCCTTAGACGATCTCTTCTTTATTTACTGATTAATGGATGTCAGTATCTTTAACAGAGCGTCCACACCAGCACAGCAGCCCTGGACTCTGTTACTTAAGGACTAGACACATGTTTCTGTTTCAACTGTTTGTTTGTGGTGGTTCTCAGTCGTCCAGGACATATTCAAGAAAAAGAAAAGGTTACTAAAAAAGTCTTCTGGACGTAGGTTTAGATGTGAAGATGGGTCCTTCCTCATCCAAGAGACTTTGACAATTCTAGGTTCAACTGAGAAGACAGCTAGGTTTTATATCCCTCAGAGGGAGGGGTTTAACCTGAAACATGATGAAGGAGTACGACACTGAAACCAGGGTGCACAGGTTTTAACTTTCATCAGCTCTGGTCCAGCTCAGTTGTGATGATAATGCACATGATACATCTACAGCAAACAATAAAATAGCCTTCTTGAAAATCTCTGGATGACAATTAGAGTAGGACAACTAAAGAAAACTGAAGAAAAACCAGTCTGGTTAGCCCTAAATGACTAAAGTGCCACATAGATTCACTATAGACCTTACTTTTATTTCATGTACTGTTTCTACTGAGAGAAACTGGCGGTACATTGAGGGTGGTCTGTTATCCAGGACTTACATCTGCAGAGTGAAAGGTTGCCCTTGGATAGCAATAATAATAAAACTCTAGACTCCTAACACACAAGATTCTCTGTCTTTGTTCCTTCACAGCTTTGTTCTCGGAGATCACAACAGGGACGTCTTTGCAATGTCTGAATGCAGCAACTGGCATTTTTTCCCTCTTCTGTCCCAGTGGCCTTTAAGTTGCATTGGCTTGTGCTGTTGTTGTCATGAATTAGAAAGGATTACCTGGCAGCAGGAATCCTCAGTCAGCGTGTTAACTCCAGCAGTGATTACTCTGTGTTGTAATAATGTCTGTCCTCGTTACCAGATGAACAATACACTGAGTTTACTTTACAAATCAGAACAAATGTTACACACCCACAGAAGTCTGTCTGCGACTTTGTCTGAAGAAATAACTGTGACAACTATTTAGATGTAATCATTATTTAGATTAGACATCCTCAGAGATATTGGGTTGAGTAAATAATATATAACTTACACAGAAGCAGTAACTTTACATTTTAGCTGCTGGAGCGGGTTTTATATTCACTGAAGTGTAATCATGGATTATTCCTGGTCAGGTGAAGGAGACAGGAAACAGGAAAAGGAGACGTGGAATGTCAGTCTTCACAAAGGTAGAAGCTGCTAAGCTGTAGATTATGTGTGAGTTTTTATAAGTATGTATGCAGTCACTCATTTTCCAAAAGATAAATACAACGAGGAAGCGCTCTGCTTTACGCACTGTTAAGAACCTGAACTGTTCCTGGGACCATTTACTGCAATTTATGATCTATTTATCCAACCACATGCTGTTCCTTGTGTCAGGTGATGTCCTGTTTTAGACCTCTTGCTCTTGATTTGATTAAAAGTAAAGCACAGTGTGACTTGTTTAAAACAATATATATATTAATATCTGCAGTTATTTGTTAAGGACGTTCTTCTTGGTCTTGAAACACATGTCCCTTGAGTTCACAGGTGAAGTTAACCATTAAAACTCTGACATACACAACTTAACCTGTCAATCTCAAGGGAAGCTCCACCCGGTTGCATCAGGTACACCTTTGGACTTTGGACACACCCTAAAAATGAGTGCCTTTCACAATAGATCATGAAAATCTGTCCCTAAGTGTGTTTCTTCAGAGGAAGCTTGTTTGATTGTAAACTGGGTATAATTTCAAACGTTACACCTCAGTCCGTGACAAAAATAATCACTGTCATTTCGACTGAATGTCTGTTTGAGTACTTTTCAATTGCCCTCGCAATACAGAGCAGCTGCTGCCTTTTTCATTCGCTTAAGACAGGGCTAAAATCAAACATGTCAGGAAATATCTTCAGAGGCCTTCTTCAGCTCAGTCTTGAGGGACGAGAAATCGAACAGCAATCATATATAGGGGTAACGGGTAAGAGGAAGAACAGATGGAAAACTGTATATAGAATATATACCGTGCTTGTAGACAAAGATCCGCAGGATATAAAAATATAGTGTTTTTGATGATGACTCATTCACTGAAATATGTTTTCTTGCAGACTATTCCACTGTAAGAGTTCACAGTGAATCAGTATAATAAAATATATATGACCATAATGTCTATTAAAAAGCTAACAGCGCTGCAGCTTCATGTCATTGATGCAGGAGAGAATCTAAGAGACTTGATTTAACCAACAAAACCAGCTCCAGGTCTGCAGGTGTCCACCTGGAGCTCATCGTCCAACAGCAGAGAGATAATGACACGTGCACAATATATTTCTAAATCGATCTACTTCTGCCTTCATTGTGTAGTGTCAAAATCTGTACTCAAGTAAAAGTAAACCCAAGTAGTCCAGATATCTGCTTCAGGTTGACTTCTTTTGTTACAGGAGGTCTTCTTTTAAACAAATGAAACCCAGCCTTGTCATGGTGAGACACAGTTTTAGAATCTCACAAAGATGTTCGAACGAGAGTGGAATTAATCTTTTATTGGGGATTGTACAGTGAGTGAGTGGACAGAAATTGCTTTGGGTGAAAGGTTGAAGCCACGTATCTTCTTCACTGCACAATCCAAAAAGAGGCATGGCTTATTGTACAGCAGGGATTTATAACAAATTACAAATGCTAACATGATTGAAAGGGCAATACAACGATCATGAAACTGCCTTAAAAGAAAAAGATTTAAATCCCAGATCTATTTGACAGGTTTTGTGGTGGAAAGTAAAAGCAGTGCCATCATTAAAGCCCAGGACTTCTGCCAAACCACTGCCATAATGTGCCACAATACAATGAAGAATACTATTACTAATAAAAGAAAAAATAGAGAAAAAGATACCCATATTCTTATATTGAATTTAATGTGAAAAATAACTGCCCACTGTGTTGTGGCTAAAGCAACAAAATCCACAATAAAGACTCTAATAAATACAAGAGAAAATAGTTTAGAGAAGTGGCTTTAACAGGAACGTACTTTGTTGATTTATGCAAATGAGCCATGTGTGGTCAGAAGCTTTCAACAAGTCTTTGTATGCTGCGGAAATCCTGTTTGACAAAGTAATGTAAGACAGAGGGTTAAAACTAAAAAGTAAAGTTCTTCCCGCTCTGAGGACAATGCCCTCTGCCGCTGCTTTGCTGTTGTTGATTTGTGTTGGCATTGAGCAGAAAAATAAATGTAATATTTGTTCTGTGAAATATTAAATAATCTAGATTTGCTTTTGTTTGTTTTGTTTTTTTTAATACTGACATGAGGACACCATTGCATGAGTACAGTGAAGAATATCTCTTCTTATATATATTTATTTAGAACACAACTGAAAAGTCATTAGAAATAAATACATTAAACCATTGTAGGCAGAGGAAATAGTGAGCAGATGTAAACCACAAAAAAAGCACCACTCAAAACAAAGATATATATGGATACGAGCTTCATCTTCAGCTTCATCTTCATTTTATTGATAAATCACAATAGAATAGTTCTATGGAGGATTAGGAGCTGGTAAATACGAGTCGCTGAAGTCTTTTTACAAAGCAGCAGTGATCAATGACCACTTCAGAATAGAACCGTAGTCTAATATAATAAAAGAGGAAGGACATAAGGCGTCGTTATGTTGAACCTGTGCGAGTTATTGTGAAATGAGTCGGAGAATGAGAACTTGAGGCAGAATGGAGACATTAATTACGACGACGGCGAGCTTGACGTCGTGTAGCGTTAGACTCTAAGCCTCAGGGGTCCAATCAAACGCAGAGTTTTAATACACCTGCTGCCTTCAGCTGAATAAGTGCTGCTGCGGCCGACTGACAGCTTCGTCATCGGGAAGATAGCGCGGCGCGTTTGTGTGCACAGTCTTTGTCTCGGATGATGGAGAGACGCTCACAAGCAGCACAATCAGGATCAGAAGGACACAGAGACATTGTCCGCTTTCTATTGTCATTTTCTTGCCTTTCTCTGCCCTGTTCTCCCTCACACAATAATAAAAATATACTTATTTTTCTTCTTTTGTCCTCTGATGAGCTGTTTGGACTATTTTTCTCTTGTACATAAAGTGTGGGGCACAAAAGAAGAGAAATTCCTCACTGTACCTTCATGCAAAGGTGTCCTCAGGTCAGTGTTGACCCATATATTTATTACGTTTAGTGTAGTGTCTGGTGGTTTATGAGACTAATTATTCTCTGCCTGATGTGGTAAGAATTGAGGCCATTGTCTTTCTGTGTCTTGCATCAGATTTTGAAAAAAAATAAAATCCAACAAAAAGCTGTTCTTGGTAGAGCTTCTTAAAAAAAAAAAAAAAAGAAAAAAGATTGTCAGTGTCCTAATGTGTTGAATGAATATTGATTAATGGGCTTCATTGAACATGCCTAGACACAACAACTGCAGAGAGTTACTATTTCTTACTTTGAAATTGTATTTTAATAACACACAGGTTTAGGGATGGAACTGATCATTTTCTTTGGTTGGTGTGGAGTGTCTTTCTCACTTTTTTTCACTTGCTCCACTGTGTCTCTCTCAGACTGACTGACTTTTTTGACCACACTTCCAAACCTATTTGCTTGAGTAGAGCTGGACTGACAGTATTGGGGCAGTGCAGTAAAAAAAAAAAAAAAAACAGCTATAGCTTCTCCTGGGGCTCCCGAAACAAACCACAGTGGTTTTACCTTAAATTTCAGGTGTGGTTGAATGTTTTTTTTCTCTTTGTGTTGAGCTTAGATATAGACTTTTATTGATTTTTAAGGAGTTTTCTCTTCTGAAAGTCGGCACCAAGGTCCGCACTGAGAATTTACACAGTATTCGTTAGCTTCAGTAACTTTTGGTTTCAGTTTTTAAAAGCGAACTATCAAACTTTCCCTGATGCTGTGTTCACTGTCGTCATGACAACAGGGGGCGTGGCTCCTGCAGACGGCTTTTACTGTGATAAATATGTTTTACATTTTACAGCTGAACTGGAGAAGTACAATTATCAGACAGGAGTAGGGCCTGTGGAGACATGCTACTGTCATTATAGAAGTAATACAAACAGGAAATGTTCTGTTAAAGACATGATTTCAATTAATATAACGCTCTAATAATAAAACGGTTGGCTTCACAGGAGGCATCAGTCGTAGAGAAGCAAGAGCTACACAAAACGTAAAACAATGTAATCTATGTGTTTTTACGTGTTTTTAAACCCGATCATTTTGCCTTTTACCTTCGGTTTTCCTTCTTTATGTGCTTAATTGACCATGACTTCCTGCATTCTGTCTGAAAATCCAAACCATTGTGAAACGGGCTTTTATTAAACAAACCAGACCTTGGTTTAGTTTGGTCTCAACCCAAATGGGAAAGTCCAAAAGTCTGGACCAAACAGTGCAGGTGTGAAATTTATATTATATTAACAAACCTTTTTTGTGTGTGACTTTTGGTTATTCAGAATACTCACATTTCCTTGAAAACCTGGAGATTTAGAGGCTGTTGACATAAAACTGATTGTGCACCTCAGTCCATCTGTAGAATTTGGTTTGTGGAGTGGTGTTTAATCCGATACCCATGCAGCACGAGGTAACCGCCTGTAACTGGTGTCCTTCTCGTTCAGGTGGTGGTGAAAACTCGTACAGAGTATCAGACGGAGAAGAAGAGGCTGAAGGTGCCAAAGGTGGAGGAGTTCACCATCAGCTTCACTGACGGAGTGTCCGAGAGACTGAAGGTAAGACCTCACTGTAAATATTTAATCTCACAGATGAACCGGCGTTGCTCCACTCGTCCCTCTTCTCAAAAAAAACAGACGTGTTTTCAAGACCAACAGTTTTTTATGTCAGTTGTTTTTGGTTCTCTTTTATGGTGAGCTGGGCTTTGTTAAAAATGATAAGATTCTATCTATTTTATGTCTTTCTGTACAGTTTAACACATTTATACCTTTCTGTGCTAAAAAGTGCTGCAGTGTGTGATAAACATTTCTGATTAACTGAGTCTATGTTCACATTTACAGCTGTTTTTTTATTTATATTTTCCCAAGACCATTTACTAATTGTCTCTATTCACACAGCTTTAAATGCTCAGGTTTTAACTGTTTACCCAGGGCCACTGACAGACTAACCCTATGTTCAGAGGCCCCCAATATATTTTGTCCATTTTATGTTTTAATACGTTTATTGCAACGTGAAAGAAAAGACACACTCGTATATACAAATGAGATTACAAACTATGTAAACTCATAATTTGTTTTAAAACCCAGTGTAGACCCTTCCACCAGACTTTCCATTCATTTTAGCAAACTAAAACCTCTAAATAAAATGTTTATGGACAACAAACACTTTGGTGAGAAAGAAGCACAATACAACAGTAAAAAAAAAACAAAGGATACATTAGAAATTTGGGATTTAGCATAATAGCCATAACATAAGCTAATTACCTTGTCAAGTAATTGCCCTGATTAAAAAACAAACAAAAAAACAGCACTTTATTATGGAGCCAGTCTCTGATGTTCTCTCTGAAACTCTGACATAAACACATGTCTCTGCTGCGGACATTTTCCCAAAACCAACTTATTTTTTGCATAATTTGCGAAGTTTGAAACTAATGCTAATTCTGTCGTTGGAAACGTATCACAGTTGGCGTTACTGATGGCACCATGGTCCGTTGTATCTGTCACTGACACATTAATGATGAAAGTCTGGCAGGAGTTGCATTACACACAGCAATTGTTGTAGCCACACACTTATATACTATCATTTGTGGTTATATTTGTATAGATTTCCTTTGGGATTTGCCTTTTCCTCCCACTTTTCTTTGAGCAGTCCTAGCCTCATCACTGACAGTCACTGCAGAGCGAGGAAGGCAGGAATAAAAGCGTAGAGAATTGAAAATAACAAGGTTTTCTGATGCCGTGCTGAACACTGTGCTCCATCTTCGCTCTGGGTCTCAGTTCATAATGACGTACAAAGACCTAAAGGCACGCGGCCCGCTCTGCGCTCGACGACAGGTGACTCCAGTTCTGTGTAAATCAGGAACTTACTATTCGAGCTACATCTACATCACAGAGGAGCTGTCTTTGTTGTTGTTAGGGGAGACCAGAGAGAGCTCATGTTGTCATGGCAGCGAAGAAAACCTGCCCCCATGGAAACGCAGACGGAGAGCTGCAGGATTTTTATGAAGAGCAGTGTGACCCAGTCTGGGTGCTCTATCAAAGCCTGAACAAAATTAGAAAGCATGAAAAAAGCATGTGTGGTTGTTAAAACACACACTTAACAGAACGACATTGGGGCTGGTTTCGTTTTAGCTCGTGGACAAGGTTAAGTGGGAAACTGCATCACCTGCGCCCGCCTCGGCAGCTCTCACAGTGAAGACGCCAGCAGCACTACACAAGAGTCAAATATGTCGAGAAAATATGATAATATTGAGCTTAGACTGGATATGTGAGCCCACCTGAGCCTCGGAGCCACTGAATTAAATTTTTCATTGATTTAATGTCTTCAAAGCTTTAGCTCTGTGTGAAACAGTACGGGTTGTTCAGGGACCATCTTATGCTCTATAATTATTTAGTCTAAGTGTGACTTTATCCAAAGAGCAATCATAATCTTTCACAGCGAGAGCCTGGGTCCACTCAGGCGTCTCCTCCTCGTTAAGACACAATGTCCACTTTAAAAAATGTCCACCTTAGAGGAAATGAGGCCAAACTTCTTGTATGAGCATAACACCGTATTGTTTTCCTTAGATCACTATTTAGCAAAAGTGGATTCAAGTATTTTCGAACTAAAATGAGGTCAGCAGCAAGTTTAGCTTTTTGCCTCCATGTGTTGTAGTGTGGACACTGAGTGGAAATGTAGAGAGACAGAAAACCATATGTGTGCTTGTTTCAAATGGGCAATATTTATTCTGAAATGCCCAAAGAGAACCCACACTACAACAAAAGGTAATGGTCTGCGGGGGTTGGAACCCACAACCTCCTGTGGCTTAGAGGCAAAAGTACTCACATGTAAAGTAATGGATTTGAGGAAAGGCTAAAACTTCATGGCTTTGCTACTTTCCTTTTTGGCACAAAAAAAGCCACAATTGTAATATCTTATACTTGTTCTGTTTCCTATACTTAAAGAAAATAATTGTATTGTTTTAGTTACCTTTTGAGTCTACCAGTGTAACATCAGTGTTGGGGGCAGCTTGTTCCCGGATGAAATGGTTCTGGACGGTGCTGTTTTGTGTTCTCTGGTTCTAGACGGTGCTGTTTTGTGTTCTCTGGTTCTAGACGGTGCTGTTTTGTGTTCTCTGGTTCTGTGCTGTTTTGTGTTCTCTGGTTCTGTGCTGTTTTGTGTTCTCTGGTTCTGTTCGGTGCTGCTTTGTGTTCTTTGGTTCTGTTCGGTGCTGCTTTGTGTTCTCTGGTTCTGTTCGGTGCTGTTTTGTGTTCTCTGGTTCTGTTCGGTGCTGTTTTGTGTTCTCTGGTTCTGGACGGTGCTGTTTTGTGTTCTCTGGTTCTGTTCGGTGCTGCTTTGTGTTCTTTGGTTCTGTTCGGTGCTGCTTTGTGTTCTCTGGTTCTACGGTGCTGTTTTGGGTTCTCTGGTTCTGTGCTGTTTTGTGTTCTCTGGTTCTGGACAGTGCTGTTTTGTGTTCTCTGGTTCTGTGCTGTTTTGTGTTCTCTGGTTCTGGACGGTGCTGTTTTGTGTTCTCTGGTTCTGGATGGTGCTGTTTTGGGTTCTCTGGTTCTGGACGGTGCTGTTTTGTGTTCTCTGGTTCTGTGCTGTTTTGTGTTCTCTGGTTCTGGACGGTGCTGTTTTGTGTTCTCTGGTTCTGGACGGTGCTGTTTTGTGTTCTCTGGTTCTGTGCTGTTTTGTGTTCTCTGGTTCTGTGCTGTTTTGTGTTCTCTGGTTCTGGGCGGTGCTGTTTTGTGTTCTCTGGTTCTGGGCGGTGCTGTTTTGTGTTCTCTGGTTCTGGGCGGTGCTGTTTTGTGTTCTCTGGTTCTGGACAGTGCTGTTTTGTGTTCTCTGGTTCTGTGCTGTTTTGTGTTCTCTGGTTCTGTGCTGTTTTGTGTTCTCTGGTTCTGGATAGTGCTGTTTTGTGTTCTCTGGTTCTGGACGGTGCTGTTTTGTGTTCTCTGGTTCTGTGCTGTTTTGTGTTCTCTGGTTCTGGACGGTGCTGTTTTGTGTTCTCTGGTTCTGTGCTGTTTTGTGTTCTCTGGTTCTGGACGGTGCTGTTTTGTGTTCTCTGGTTCTGGACGGTGCTGTTTTGTGTTCTCTGGTTCTGTGCTGTTTTGTGTTCTCTGGTTCTGGACGGTGCTGTTTTGTGTTCTCTGGTTCTGTGCTGTTTTGTGTTCTCTGGTTCTGTGCTGTTTTGTGTTCTCTGGTTCTGTGCTGTTTTGTGTTCTCTGGTTCTGGACGGTGTCTGATACTGATGGTTAGTACTTAAGGGTATTTTTGATCTAAACTAACGTTTGGCAAAAAAAAGTCCAAAAGTGCTATAGTTAAGTGTTATTTAAACTAAAAACACCAAATTAAAGTCCATGCACAGCACAGTTAAACAGCAGAACATTTTTAAATTATATGAAAGCTCTAGATTCATTCTTTTCTGTATTAATTGGACAAATCATTGTGAATATTATGCACAGTAGTCTTAACTGTAGCTTCAACAGATGGTAATTAAATGGCATTAAAATATATAAAGCCAGTTTTTCCACGGTGAGATAAACAAGAAACCATAACACTGACAGGATATTTTGTTCCTTTTCTGGCCTGTCTTTTTCTTCCCCTTCTCCTTTTCTTGTGACATCGGGCTCTGCAAATCAAAGTGACTTGACATGCAAATCTGTACTTTTGCTTGTTTGCTTAAAAAAAAACGAAAAAAAAAGAATGGGTTCCCCGTTTGGCAGTACATTCGTCTGTGACAGCATCACTTTTTGTTTGGCAGAATCACACTGGCGTCGCTACGATTCTCTGCAGTTTTGGGAGCTCAGCTGAACCATTCGTGTTGCTTGACTGACAGTGCTGTTTCCGCAGGCGCACAGGCCTTTCTCACACACACACACACACACACACACACACACACACACACACACACACACACACACACACACTCGGCTCAGCATGCGGCGCATTGCAGAGCAAACATTTCTGGATGAAAAGCTTGCACATCTCTTCTCTCTTCAAAGCTTTGCAGATTGTGTTGATGGATGAAGAGCTCAGAGGGTAAAAGGCGCTCTAATCTGGCCTCCCTCGCCGTCGAGCTGCTGTTTCCTCTCCTCCCTCTCAGCTGCTGATTCGGTTTATGACTCACGTCTTTCATTTCTGATCCAGGTAGCATTACTTTGAAGAGCATTTTTATTTATTGACTTTACTGTCAGGGTTTTTGGTAAAATTGGTTAAAATGCAATAACTTTGTGGAATGTTGTGATGCAATATTTTGACATAACTTCCACTGGTTTTACTCACTTCTCACTAATGCAGTGTGCATGTGAAGGTCATCAACAACCTAGGAATAATCTCACAAAAAGAGGCTCTATAAACACAACAAGAAGACCCAGTAATAAGAAAATAAAAGAGTATTTGCTGTATTTAATTAATATTGACGCATTATGACACATACAGTAATCATTAACGGACCTTAGGATCATTTGCTCTCCCTCGGTCTCACTCTTTCCAATTCCTCACCCGCTTTGAGCTACAGCACAGTCCCTGAAATCGTTTTCTTCAATCAATGAATCGAGAAGGACATCCTCCTCATTAGACGGACAAATGATTATAGACTACATTGTTTGTCTATTAGGCTACGACCCCATGTTGCCTGTGTGTGTGAGACATTGGGTTTTAATCATTTATTTGTCTCATTTACTATTATTAAAACCCGTTCTTAATAGACAAATAGGTCTGTTGAATCTGTTAAGTTTTTTGACTTGTTTTACTCAACTTTTGTAAATAAAGTGTGTTATAAATGGCAAATAGGACTCTTTTTTTGGAACTAGCCTCCATTCAGACCTTGCATTTCAATCTGTCATCTTATATTAACACCTTGAAATTGTAATTGGACAAAAGCTACAGTTTGGTTAAGTGTTGAATGGGCATTGAGAGTGCTGGTGGGAGAGTCGTTTTGCTTCCGTAAGGTCCTTCGAGAGAGAAACTGATAAACTTGTAAATGGAGGAAAGGTTGTGTCTCAGTCCACCTCCTGGTCTCCCTTGACAAGATTCCCACCAGCACTAACACAGCCCATTCTTAACGACACTGAAACAAGAGCTTCGGAAGTTAAAGCCACTCCCTCGTCCCTTGGATAAAGAACTAAACTTCTTCACCTTCAAACATTCATCCAGATGCCTTCTTTGAGACCTTTCAGCACATTATTGTTTTGGGTTTTAATGTGTGGCTGCTGAAAGTTGACATTAGGGCATTTACACATTTTTTTAGCTCATGACTTTTTCTGCTGCACAGCTATCTTTGTCACCTTGGCCATCACTCTCAACTGTGCACTTTCTCATGAAAGAAAATGCGATTGAAGCATGTTTGAAAATGAAAAGTCTGAAGGAGAATTATCTTGGCGCAGCAGGACCGAGGATTGAGATGTAGGTGTTGAAACTGATGAAGGGAAGAAGAAATTCGTCTTGTCCCACTCACTTCCTGTCTCAACACACATCCAGAAAACATGGCGGCCGACTCTTGCCAATAACAACCCACCAGCTCCTGACCAGATGACCGCGGCCTGGTGCCAGCAGAAGTCACTTAGTTCATTCGAGTCACTCTGGGATACAACATCCTCCAAGACAATTATCCTATTATTACCTCCACTTTGCTTCTGATAAAAGCTCTGGTGTGTGATCCTCCGCCTCCACAAAGAACCTCGCTGTTTGTGAGCGCGAGGTAATTACGACTGTGGCTGGACGCCTTGCTCGGCCTCCTGTTGAACGTTTTGTTTTATTTAGATGACTAACTCGCTGCTGATTGTTGGGAGGGTTTGTACCCATCACGCCCACGTACAAAAGCACCGCAGACAACAATGGAGAACAATTGATTTACCTTCAGAACTAGCATTATAGATAATCTATCGAGCAGTGGAAAAAATGGAAACCTGGGGGCGGATGCTTTTTCTGGTGACATGGGAGCAACAACATATGAGAAAGACAGTATAGATCTATGTTTGAGCTTGTATATGGTCAACAGCAGACATCTCCAAAGTCCAGCCCCAGAGACAATTATGGACCATGGTTTTAATGTGGCCTTTAGCTTCAGAGATAAATGTATTGTTTATGAACTCCACAGCAGCAGCTTTATACAAAAGGGTTCATATCCAACTAAAACCTGTTCAAATCCACTTTAAACCTGTTTAAATCCACCTAAAACCTGTTGGAATCCTTCTAAATCCATTTCAAATTTGAATAAAACCGGTTTAAATCCAGCTAAAACCTGTTCAAATCCAACTAAAACCTAATTAAATCCAATTAAGACCTGTTTAAAGCCAACTAAAGCTTGGTTTAATCATCTTAAAACCTGTTCAAATCAAACTAAAACCTGTTTAAATCCAGCTAACACTTGTTAAAATCCACTGTAACCCTGACCAAATCCTACTAAAACCTGCTTAAATCCAACTAAAACCATAAAATACATCTAACACCTTGTCAAAATAAATAAGTGTTCATCTTAGTTTGCCACATTCAAGACTCGGTATTGACAGGTATTGTTATTAAAAAGCACCACTATCTGCAGTAGTAGCTACACTCCTGTAACTCAGACAGCCTTCTGTAAAATTTCCCTGTTCCTATAAATAATATCTGTGATTTTTCTCCTTTTGTTCACACTTTTTTTGGCTTTTCGCACCTCAGATCTTCTACTTTCCATTCACACCTGCGCAGGATACTGTGCTGTATACGGCACAATAAAAAGCTTGTAGCATTGCTTAGAAACCTTCTTTTCTTCTATTCTTCTATCCATGATTACTACTTTGTGTAGCACATTATTGAACACATTTATGTTAAAAACTGAGCTGATCCAGTAATGTCCGCCGGGTTTTTCTCTTTCCTATTTCCTGATTCGTTCACATGTTCTGACTCTGCTGAATGTAGTAATAGCATTGCATTATTATCTACACTGCAGGCCCAGGCCCAGAGGCACTGAGTAATTGGTAACAGAGGTATGAGTTTCTTCACTGGCTTTACCACCAGCTACTCTTCAATCTTCTATTACCTGCTTCTTCCACACTTTCTCTGCCACTCAGTCATGTCCAGTCTCCGTCCTCTGCATCACTGCGTCCCTGTCGTGCCATAACTTGCTCGACAACAGCACGCATTTTTTCATCAAACAAGAGGCTTTTTTTCTTCTTCAAACACAAACAGAGCCTGTGGTGCTGCCAGCTCTTGGCACATATTCACAGGCATCTTATTGTCAGAAACAGGCTCGTGATAAAGTCATCGAGCCAGATGTGGAGCTTAGATGTTGGTGGTTCAAAAATGCACGGCTCAGAAAGGGTTCATGGTTATAGTTAGTGACGTTCATTGAGAGAATACAGAGAAAAACTCAGGGGGAATTCTCTGCAGCGTCTAATCATGTTGCTCCAGACCAAATCTTCAGGTGGGAAACCGTGGTTAGGACCAAACAGCTGCTCTTTGGTCTCAGTCTGGACCAAACTGAGCCAAGAGCTGCTTTGTTTGTGAAAGAGAGTTTGGAGATAGTTTGGACTTTGGGACAAAATGCAGGCGGTAACTGTTGATTAAACACATGCATCAGAGTGAAGCCGAACGTTTCCTAAAGAGTGTTATAGGGATTTAAACAGTAATCACAGCGTCAGGGAAAGTCAGATAGTCCGCTTTTAAAACCTGTAGTGTGAAACCAAAAGTTACTGAACCAAACGAAAACTGCGTTACAATTTGAGAGTTCTTAGTGCAGACTTTCAGGAGAGAAAACGGCCTGAGATTAAAAAACACTGGTGAGAATCAAATTCACGTTTTATGTCACTACATGAAGGTTTTGAATCTTGCAGAATCCTGAGGAAGAACAGAAAACAAATGCAAATGACAGGTCCATTTTACTGCTTTTTGGTGTAAATTGTTTTTATACCTGTGTCTCATATTCAACAAATACAAAGCAGAACAGAACACTGCAAATTCCCAGTTTCCCTCAATAATTCAAAGTGTGAATTAAATGAGTTTATGGAAAATGACCTCCTGTCGTTGAAAAGTTCATATGATGTGTTTTGTTGTTTGTAGTTTATTGTGAAGCCCTAATTTGAACAAAAAAAGGTCACTTTTTTTTTTTTCATCACTGGATGAAAAAAGTGACACTTAAATCAAAGTCAGAAGCACACATTCAGTCCTGCTGGGATCCACTGCCCTCCCAAAGACCTCTGGGATGAGTCATTTGAGCTGCCTAAAAACCACTAAAAAAGTCAGTAAAGATGGAGGGACAAACCTCTAATCCTCTGGGCCTGATGGGCAGCCCCGCAGATAACAACAAAGACAGGGATATTATGGATGAGTTATATGCCCAGATGGTTTGTGTTATGCTCTAGTTCGTGTTTGAGATCTCATATCAGGCAGCATCTCAAAGGACAGCGCACCTCAATCACTGTCGGTATCCGCCGATGTGAATACATATACATAATTCATCAGCGGACAGGGGACACTTGAATCAAATTACATTGGCACGTCCTGCTTTATGTCTAAGGTCAAGGCAGAGAGGAAATCCAATTTGCGAAGATTCCCATAGTCTATTTTGTTATCCCCATCTCGGACTGACCACGCCGTCTCTCTTTTACACAAGGACGCTGGCGGCTGTGTCCAAACTCCCTCGTTCGTTTAATAACTCGGCTGTCAGATGCTGCCAAGACCAAAAGGGATTTTAGAGCCTGATCAATGGCCAACAGACAACAGCCCATGCTGCCGCACTCTATTACATTTATTAGCAAATGTATTCTTGTTTGAAGTTTAGTGTTTGACGAAGATTACAGGCCTTGTGTCCTTGCTTGTTTGTCGTCTTTTCACCATGAGACCCTGTTTGTAAAAGAAAATGAGCCGAGGGAACAATTTGGCAGAGGTTATTTAAAACCACAGTACATTTTTAATTGTCAAAAGGGCATTACCTACAAACAATTCTGCATAAACCGTTTTATTTTGGCATATGACTGAGTGACTACCTACATGTGCTGTCAGTGAGTGGGTAGATAACAGTAGAAAGTGACTTATTAATAAGCTGCTCTATTTATACAAGCATTTACAAGCATAGCAGCTAAAGGCTACAAGCTACAAGTCCCTGAATGGACTATGTTATGCTGACTTGCCAAATAACACCACATGGACTTGTGCTTCCTCGTTGAAAACTAAGATCTGCCTGATGACATTAGCACACACGTTGCTAAAGCTGCCAAACCTAAAAGACCTTTCACAAAAGGATATGAGATAAGTAAAACAAGAATCCAGATTGAGGCTTATGCAGAAATAGGAAACTGTTGTAGCTTCTTACACTTTCTGTTTTATCTGCCAATGGAAAACAACCAGAAACAGGGGCCAACATAAATAAATGGGAAACACCATTGTTTTTGTTTCTGCGTTGGGCATAAATCTGTTTGATGACGTCATTTTTAGAATGGTATACAAGTTAAGAAAGAGCTTCTGAAAACATATCTACTGACCTTGAAGGAATACAGTTGAGAGCATCATCATTATCTGGGCCTTTTGTTGTAGGATATAGCCTAATGCCAAAATCTATTGTGGCATATTCCAGTGGAATTTGGCAAAAGATTTATGTCACAGCCCAAGGAAAAAGTAATTAGTGTGTAGCGCTGATCCAACTTTTACTTACAACAAAATTTCCTCTGAAAATTAAAACCATCCCAAGATTAAGGTCTATTTTCCTGCTGCGAGAATCCTTGAATATTTGGTTAATCGTCCTGCTGTTTTGCCTAAAGTTTGGTCTGTTTCATGTTTTATAAATGTTGTGGTGAGTCAAACTTTAAAACTGATGACGGTGCTTGGGCTTAGATGAACTTTTTACTTTGTAGTAAACTCTGTGAAGTTTGGATGGGCTAATGCATTTTTCAACAGTTCGTGGAAAAAGGGGCATTTTCAGGGCAAATATATGGCAGCCACTTACTTTTATAAACCATATAGTTAGCTGCATAACCCTGAACATTAAGAGTTCAGAGCAATGAAAAGAAAAAAGAGATGTGCCAAATGTCTACTGCTCTAAAACTGAGATGATGAAAGCGAAGAAGACTCTCTTTTTGAAAACTGAATAAAGCTTGTGAGACGACATTGCGGCCTGTCCTCGCTGCTGCTGCGCCGGTGACAGCCTGAGCCATGGGAGCAATTAGGAAACACAGATGACCGTCCTGACCCCCCACTTCACCATCGCAGCTTTGTTTTCCCTTTCTCACAACCGCTCCATCCGTCCCAACCAACTCTGCTGCTCACGATAAACTTTCAACACAATATAATGTAGAATTATTGGATATTTTCTATGGTTCAGAGTAGGTTTATGGATTCAAATGTAAAGTCCCTACAGTAGAATCTCCCTGGTTCTACTGTTTCTTTAAACTCGTCACTAAAATGAGAGTCTCGCCAAAGGAAGGATTCTGGTTTATAACTGTGCCATAAAGATCTCTGATTTCTGGTTAAATGTAAAATAAGCTTCTGTCAGAAATGTGTAGTTTATTTGGATACTAGAAATTATGATGGAGATGTCTGGCCTGGACTGATTCCTCTCAGGTGTCGTTTCAGCAATGTTGCTTCTCATTCAGTTTAGTTTACTTAAGTTAAGTAACTAGAATTCTACGCCTGTTTTGCTGGTTTTGTCTTGAATGAATGAATAAATCCACTCTTAGTGTGAACAAAAGGTAAATGTAATAACTGGAAAGAAGTCATAAGAAATGATGACAGCATCACTTGATTTTGTTAACTTAGCTGCAGAAGTGTCTTGGAAACATCCAGTGATTTCATTCACTGAGTGCACTTCACTTTCCACTGACAGTGAGGTTGTATTGATCTTCCAGCTCTGATCAGGTCATGAGAGCCACTCTTCATCCGTTTTCCTTTGAAAGCTTGTCTCGTCAAGACAAATCCTCACTCCACTTGTCCCAGCTGAGTCGTACTTTCCAAAAACTCTCCCTCCAGTAACTCTAAGACCTAAATCCTCTCTGCCTGTCTGCGTAGTTTCATCTCTCATCTGTCTTCTCTCACACAGCATCTGATCATTCAGGGTTGATACAGCTCTACTGCCAGAGCCTCTGTCTTTAAAACTGTACTTCTGTTTGTTACGAGGATTCCTGAAAGCAACCCTGAAAGATGACAGGACTAAACCGAGCTGTTTCCAAAGGAGACTTTTCTCATTTGTAAAAAAGTGTAATTCTCTATAGTTTAATAAATGTATGTATTACTAATGTAACTAAAGCCTCCATACACACAGATTATATGTTTTTTCATACCAATTTATTTTTTGTTCTGGTGCCATTGTTGTATTGTAGATGTTATAATAGACAATGTTTAATACACACTTCGACAGCCGAGTCCATGAAGCACAAACGTTTATAGAAAATGTGCCTGTGTATGTTTAGCCCTAAAGATGTGAGGGAGTTACCGAGAAGCGAGGGATCGAGCTAACATGAAGCTACTGAACAAATGAGCAGACTCCTTTGCTGTGACGCTGATTAATGCACTAAACAACAGTTATTTGAACATGTGCAACTTTAACCTGAAAATATCATTATCTTTGGACTAACATAAATGCTTTTCTGTACATCTATAGTTGTGATGTTTTATGCTTTGGATATTTGAATGTCTGAAAGAGTGGTATTTATTAGGTTAGAGCCTCATTGTTGGAGTCCTTCTGTGGCTTTAGCTTCGACAGTGACTGTGTTTGTAAGAGTTGGGTTCCACACGCTTAAGGATCTCTAGTTTTTCTCTTTTAAAGTAAGAAATATGTATTGAATCATTTATCAGCTTCGCAGATATATTTATAAAAGTGGCTCACAGCTGTCTACTGTGTACATTTGCAGAAACATCAGAAACCTCCAGGAGGCGATGCGATGGGGATACATTAGACTAATGAACCTTGTCCTGTGATGTAAACAACTGTTTAAAAAGGAGGTCTCGTCATTAATAACTCCATGTCTTCATCGAGCTGAGCAGCGGCTGATGAGTGACTCTAATCCAGATGTTTAGCACTTCCCTCGAGACCTCTAACTGGTTTGTAATTGTTGTTAGTGTGTTCCTGTCAGGGCAGCACTTGTATTTGTAGTGTTTAGAGCATATTTTACAGAACTGAAGTTATGTTTAATCAGCCGTCAGAGTTGTTGTTTATGTATTATCAATCTTTTTACATTCATTTGTTCAAGCCCACCTGATATCTGATTTGGAGTTTGTGCCCCCAGAGCACATCCTCCTCCTCGAAGAAACATTTCCAACTAACACCACAGCGAAACCTTTGAAGAAGGGTCTCTATAGAGAACTGTCTTAATTGGAAAGCATTAGCATAAATAGCTCCAGCTGAACAGCACAGTCTCAGTCGGGATTTTCGACACTATATTTGTTCTTAGAGGAAACATCTTAGGACAAAACAAATCGTTTGAATTTAGTACTCTTGTTATTAGCCTCACAGGAAATCAGAGAATAACTGCAGAAAGCATAAAGCCATAGAGCCCAGCCTAGAGTCCAACATGTGTCACTCAGCTTTATGTTTTCTATCATCTTAATTATACTTTAGCCTAACCTATATTTTTGACCAGGATCAGTGCATTATACCATATGTACCCAGAAAGAGACATTATGCACAACCAACAGTAGAAAAAATAATAAATATACTGTGAGTAAAACATGGTAAGGCCAATTCTATTGTTTGTCAAAAACATTTTTTAACATGTTATTCTCAAAGTTTCTTAAAAAGGAGCAACCAAATATTGATTTTTATTGTTTATAAGCGGGGAATTTAACTCCATGGTAAGTTTTTACAATTTTGTGAAAAAAAACAAAAAAAAAAACCCTTTGGCTATATTATACATGATCATTCTGTAATCAAGAGGACATCAGCGGAGTCACAGCACAGATATCAGACCAGTTTCTTAACAAAAGGGCAGATGAGAAGGAAAAGAGAGTCACATATAACGCTCTTAAATAATCTCAGTAGCTATGTATTTTGTCTGGACTATTTGCCCCTTTAATAGCAGAAAACGCCTTAAGCTTGAAGCCTTTATCAAGTTTAAATCTGAGTTCTTGCCCCGACAGATGCAGCAAACGTCCAAAATACAGTTGTTTTATTTTCGGTCTTGAAGGAATATTAAGTAAATAAGAGCCATTCTGTATATTAAGTGGTGCTTTAGTCTCCTCATCCTTCTCTTTTCTGCTTGTACTGTTCAGCCAAATGCGGAAGTTGAACAAAGCGTTAGGGCCAATCTTAGACCAGTGAACACTTTTGGATTGTTTGCTAGAGTTTGGTGAAGGAGGTTATGAGAAATTTACAGAGTCAATCTAGAAAATGAGCGAGTGATTCCATTCAAACAATGATAATGATGGAAATGAATACATTTAGTTATCGCTAATCTACATTTGAGTGCTCAATTTCTCAGACCAAGACCCTCAAAAAGTCATTTTAGGACCAGTCCAACCTGAGTTTATAGTTTTCACTGTTTCTATTTGGTCTCATTGCCATAAAAATCAAATGTGTATGTTGGTGCAGTTTGCTTTACTTCACCTTTTGCCCTGTTTATTCCACAGACTCTTCCTTAACACAGACAAACAGCGTGTCTTCCTTGTTGTAGATTCTCCCATGCTGCGTTTATTGTTTCTTGTGAAGATTTAACAACGCTCTTTGTCGACCTTAGACAAAACCTCCTGCAAAGCTCTGAGGGAGACTCGCTCTTGTGCGTACGCAGACTGACAAAGAGGAATATCATGTGTTTCTCTGAATGCATTTTAATTGTTTTTCTTTCCGTTGTCTGAAGCCTGGTAGTTGTGTGTTTTGTGCGTGTTGCCAGACTCATCCAGAAAGAGAGTCCTCTGTGGCCTAAATCCCAGACCAAAGTCTCCTTGACATCCTTCTGCCTGAGCTCAGAGGCAGCCCGCTCCCAGAACGATACCTGCTCAGAGAGCTGTCTTTGTTCCTCGCACTACAAACAGGTGAACGCAGAGATACTTTGGAGGAAAGACTCACGATTAGCAGCCACTTCAGTGAAAAAGCACCCTGGAAGAAAATCAATAAAAGTGTGCTCCTCTGAAATACAGCGAGAATGCCTTTGCGATTGTACCCCCTGCTAGAAATATCCATTTGGGAATAAAAGGTTTTGTTCTGTTTTGAAATTTTTATAGCACTTGGGCCAAACAAACATCACAAGGCTAAAGGATAGTGTTACCAAAAGTTGTCATTAACATAATTATATAAAGAACAATTTGACTTTTAAACTTGAGTTTGTCCAGGACCTGCTGCAGAACCATTGCACACACATTCTTCTTCTTCTACTTCTTCTACTTCTTCTACTTCTTCTTCTTCAACTCATAATGTAGCCCATGTGGCACCGTTGATAAAGCTTAATCGAGCTGTGTGCCAGAGTAAGCGCTGCATGTGGATGTTCTGACTGATTACGTGAGTAAAGTATCTTGGCTTGAATTCATTTGACACTGCAAACAAGTCAGGTTTGTAGTTAGCTCATTTTCTTTCTCTACAGGAATGCAGCATTAGCTTGAGTGTAGCGTGTATGTAAACTCAAACAGAAGTTAAAGTCAGTTAGAATGTGGACAGTCCGACTGAATAAGTAAGAAGCATGTGTTTAAATGTGTCTGTCATTGTGTTAAGAACTTCTGAATAAAATACAATATAAGAAATGGTATAAAGACAAAAAAAACATCATGTAGGAAAGAATAAATTACGTCCAACCACTACAAGCTGCTGCTCTCCGGTGCATGAATCCACGTTCAGGTTGTGTCCTTTAGTGTACAGGCGTTTTATAAAGCAGTGGACACACACTGGCTTTTGGCTTCAGGACAAGTGTTAAAGGGTTTCTCTCACCGGTTCATTAACTTCATTAATCAGGCCGCTGCCCCAAAGGCATTAAAATGCTTACAGCCAGGAACATATTTAATGTTAGAAGTTGATATTAATGGAGTTGAAACTTTTTTAATGAATGTGGCCTGGCAGCAGCTCAAGACAGAACGATGCAGTGAAAGTTAACGTTCTGCTACAGAGACGATGTCAGAAGAGGTAAACGAAAGATGAATGAAAGATAGTAAAAGATGTTGATACTTCCATTGAAGGCGTATTGATTGATGCATTAAGTGATTGTGTAGTGTCACAGACAGCGCTAGTTTCTCCATCGGCCCCTGAATCTCTCTCCATTATTACTGGTTGGCGGTCTACCTGCGGCTCCGTGCTTTATTGTCTCTGTCATCTCCCCGCTTTATTTCTCACTCGCGCCCCGTGTCACTCTGTTATCTGCTTTTATCAGCATCATTTTTCTCTGCCGTCCCACTCCCGCCTCCTCTTCCTCGGCACAAACACACATCTCATGTCGCCGTCTCCTCCACATCGAGCGCGAGGAGTTGTCTGTGGCCCCATATGGCCTGTCAGCAGTGACTGTGGGTGGTGTGCTGCATGCTAATGGGACATAACCTGCAAGCACTGACTAAAGTTACAATAAACCTTTACATTATGTGTTTTAAATAACGTTAAAGACTTTATTTCACAGATATCTAATGTGTTTGTAATAATTAAACACTCTAGGACTCTAAAATCAAGTGTTATCTTACTAATCAACACCTGTTTTATTTGCCGTTGAGATAGAATAAAAATACATTCCCAGTGTCTCACACTTACTTTGATCAAACTGGATGAAAACAGCGCTCGAAACCAAAGACTACACGGACAATTGTCACAAAATTGTAGAGCATTATGAACAATATTGGGGGCGCAGTGGCTCAGTGGTCGAGCGGTCGTCCTTCAACCGGAAGGTAGGCTGTTCGATTCCCACTCTCCCTGCAGTTCATACTGTCGTTGTGTCCTTGGGCAACACACTTAAACCACCTTGCCTCCAGTGGTTGTAATTAGAAGCTCAAAGTAAGTCGCTTTGGATAAAAGCATCAGCTAAATGAATAAATATAATGTAATATTAAATTTAAAATGTTCTAGACCCTGTACAAAACTGTCTCTTTTACTATTTAGCTTATCAACCAGGAAATATTTATGTTTACATTTACATTTACATTTACACAACAGTATTGACAGCTTGAAGACGCCTCAGTGGCTCACTACATACTTGGGTGACCTGGGTTCTAGTCCAGCTTGGGTCCTTTGCCTAATGTCACTTACACTGTCTCATGTCAAATGAAAATCCCAAAATAATGTGATTAAAAATGTGTCATTAATAGACTTTCAGCCTCAAGCAATCTGCCCAGCAACAACCCTACAAATAATCTGATTGGCTCATTTATTTTCTTTTGTTATAACTCATTTTTAAATTGAAAATATTTGGAAAGTTGTAGGATATCTTGATGCCCCTCATGGTTCAACCTCTCTGCTTTTGTGGACTATTGACTCTGTCATCTCATCTTTTCTTTTCCGAATAAACTTAAAGGAAAGGTTTTTCTATTCTTTTTACCGTTGTGCCACCAGACAGTCTGTCCACATTAAACCTGTGTGGAACCGTTAGTCTGCAGTTGGAGCTGAGCGTGTCCCGGGGATTGGAGGAACAATCCTTCAGAATCTGGTTATGGTTGTTTGTCTCTCTTCGTCCTAAAGAACTGGGCGCAGCAGCAGACGTCTGTAATGTTGTTCAAATACTGGGCTCTGACTGACAAAAGCATTGCACTGTTCCACAAACAGATGGTATTTGCTCAGGGTTTGTAGAAACAGCTTTGCACACTGTTACAGACGGCGCTCACATGGAAACAGAAATTGCAATAATAAATGATTTTTAAAATAACTGCAAACCCTGATTCCAAATGTAATATCCCAGTATTAGAGAGATTTCATTCATTCATGAAACAAATACTGAGATAGCTGTAAAATAAACTGTTATTTATCCATCACATGGTGGTGTTAAGTCACAAGTTGTTGAGTGAAAACATTATTATAATAATATAATATAATATAATTTTATTCACCACAATATCATCTGCAGGGGAGCACCATGAAGAAGGTTGTGGGTTTGATTCCTCACCTGGGGTCGTTTTAGTGGTTTGTCAAATCCTGGTGCCATTTCCCTCTCTTTCACTCTGTTTACTGTCTAATAAAGGCTAAGAGTAACAAAAACGGACATTTGGTGCAAACTAAATGGCTTTAGTAACAGTAGCTTTGAAAGTTAATAAATTCCTTGTGGATGTCACAGGACACCAATAATGTCCATCATCATCATCATCATCATCATATACAGTGTAAAAATAATGAAGGTTTTTAATATTTTTGGCCCAGGCGAGTGTTAAGTCGAAGCGTTTTCCGTTAAAGCTCAGTGGACACCGGCGTGAGGTCATTGTAATAAAAATGAGCCACTTCTTCTGAAGGACTTGTTATTCTTGCTCCGTGAAAAAACAAACGAACACCATGCTGTTTTCCTTCCTGCATCCAGGGAAAATAAACTGCCTGTTATCTTTGTCACACAGGGAAGCAGTTGTGTTGGAGCTGATAGCAGTTTACGAAGCACATGGAGTGCATTCAACAGAGAAACTGTGGCAGTGGTGTTGGAGGAGAGGCTGCCATGTTGGAGGAAGTCAAAACCTGGCATTAACCTTTACAAAGATCACTGTGTTATTCTCTTTTACAATGTTACTCTGCTATTCTCCTCAGTACAGTCTCCAGGTTTAATCTGATCACATGGCTTGGTCTAGATTTACTGAAAAGTTACTATCAGAGTGTAATCCTATCAAACAGAAACACTGCAGCAGGTCAGTAGAGAAAGTATGCAGAGAGTCTTCGTTTGTAAGCGTTATCCAGACGACCTCCAAAGGTTTACTGCAGCATTGAGCAGGATTATGAATAATGGAGAAAGGTCGGGATAGATTTTTAATACAGCACACGGATGCCAGGGCAGGTTCTTGAGGGAACTGTTGCTCCTTGAACAGTGCTGCTGCCTTGAACGTAGGCTACGTAGGCAGCATATCTTCTGTTTTTTCTAAATGCTGCTTGTAAAAAATATTTTACTGTTTACATATTTAATCTTACCTCGTTTTGTTACTACACTGCATTAAACACAAGCAGAACCTATGCCTGAAATATTGAGTCCTTAGCTTTATGAATGTAATGTTCAGAAAGATGGGAATAAACCTGAAACAGTCTCTCGCTGCTGCAACAGGATTTATTATATTGTTAGATTAATTATTAGCAATGCTTTCAAGTTTTAAAAAGAAAAAAAAATATGTTTAATTTCTCAGATAGAGACATGACTTTTGTATCTCCTGTGTTTCTCCAGCTCAGGAAAAACACAAGCCTCATCAGGAAAAAACGAAACCAAAGTGTCCCGTACTGAACCGACCCGTACCACCAGTGGAAACAAGGCTTTTGTAATTCAGAGTTCTGTACTGTTCTTCAATAATACTGCCATCTGGTGCTAACAAATGTGTTTAAACTACATATAATCCCTTTAAACTGTTAACTCCGAGGCAGCGTGACTCCGACTGTAGGGTGTATGTGTAAAGCACTGACCTAGATCTGAGTTTGGTTCAGTTTTTAAATCTACAGATTCAGAACTGTTTCACAAGTGTCTTCATGTTTTTATATTTTCCCATTCATTTTCAAAAAAATCGCTTCTTCATTCTCCAGCGACTTAAGTCTTCAAAGTGCCACGTTTGGAAGCTGGTTGTTTTTTTTATGCCCCAATCAGCCGTCCATGATACGAGGAGAGCTTTAATGTAATCCGTCGTCTTAATAAGCCGTTTCATGTATGGCTATAGAGAAGATAATCAGTCTCTCCCTGTCTGTTGCTGTCCCAAAAGCCTCTAAATGCACCCTTTTAATGTGTAGCGTTTTCTGATGCGAGGAGATATAATTTACCACATGTGTCAGCGGCAGCCGAGGCTTTAAGTTGTGTCCCCCGGTCGACGCGGTGTAAACAGACACTTAGGTTGTGTGTCCCTGTCCACCCCCATAAA